>CM068322.1:7529588-7722088 GCA_034766995.1 Acanthacorydalis orientalis
AAGTGTGTATTTTTATTTATGAAAATTTGTCAATTAAAAAAATTAATTCTTAATTAAGATAATTAAATCGTTTTATGTATAATTGCAAAATGTGTTAAGCTATTTTTTCTGTGTTTTTTATAATGTTTTGGCCAAATTTCGTTCTGTTTCTTTGAATTTAAACTAAGTTATTGAATTTTTATTTTATCCTGAAAAAATGTTTTGATGGTCTGTCTCTTTTTAGGAATAATAAATTTAAAAATACTAAAATGTCTTTAGTTTACTTCGTGGTAAACGTGTTATTTTGAAATTAAAATTATTTGGGATTCCATATTAAATTTTATGAGAACGCCTTTATATTATAGTTACAGATAATCTATGAATTATTAGGTTGGTAGGAAAATTATTGCGTTTTTAATTTTTTCAATTCTAACCTTACTTTTTTCTATGAAAGCGTTATTTCGTCGTGTTCATGTTAATATCATTTTGAAGTGTATTTTTTCTGTCTGTATTTGGTAACATAGACCTTGGTTTTATTATTAATTTTAATTTAAATTCGACTATTGTATTAAAAATGGAAAGAATTAATTAAGAGCATTTTTTATTAGTTCAAAGAAGTTGGAAAAGTAGGAAAACTGCCTGTAAACTAAACGATGCTTTTTGGTGTAGGTACTGTTAAGGAATATATCGTACAATGGTGGTTACAAATTTCGTGCTGGTGACAAGAGCCTTGAAGATGAAAAAGGTAGCAGGCATCCTTTTTCAGTTCATAACGACCAACTGAAGGTGTTAGTTGAATCAGAACAACGCACAACAATCGAGAGCTTGCACAAAAGTAAAGCGTTAGTCATCCAACAGTTCTGGACCACTTAAATTAAAAAATATATATGAATATAAAGGTCGTAAACCGCAATTTTCTACCAACCTAATATCAAAAGGTGTACTTTTTCAAAAATCATGGATTCTTCTTCAAAACTAATCTGACCTAACGTGAAATTTAGAATACAAAAATGCTATTACAAAAAGATTATATAATACATTCGAAAATTGAATTTTTGAGGAATTGTGATTTTAAAAAAGAGTTCAAAAATTTTCAACTTAAAGAAAATTAACCAGATTCCTTTTAGATACATATTTCAGATATGATATATCTAGTCAAATTATGGAATAATTCAGATAGGAACATTTAATGGAAAGAAAAACACTCACATTTTGACTTTTATGATTATATCATTTGTGAGATATTCGTTATGTTAATAATTTAATCGAATGATAACTTCTTTTAATCAAAAAAACGAACATGTGTTTAAAATTAAATTAAAATATTATAAACAGTGAATGGGTAAATGTTTAATTTCTCACAGAAGCTTCAGTACTTTGAATCGAATCTTTATATATACAATTCACTACTGTCACCAGTAAAATCCGTTAAGTATTAATTAAAAAATAAAAAAAAGTAAAAAATTAAATCTTAGATTCTTTTGGAATTTCTGCTAACGAATTTTCTGGTGTAAGCAGAGGCATTTACAATTATTAAATACTGTTGTTATATAAATACTATATTGATAAGTTTATTTCTTCCATTCTATTAATTAATTTTATATGATAGAAAAAAATCAA
The DNA here is from genome assembly GCA_034766995.1 of Acanthacorydalis orientalis. Taxonomy (NCBI): domain Eukaryota; kingdom Metazoa; phylum Arthropoda; class Insecta; order Megaloptera; family Corydalidae; genus Acanthacorydalis; species Acanthacorydalis orientalis. The sequence continues at coordinate 7,531,188 of CM068322.1, forward strand.
ATCATATATGAAAACATTGAGAAATTTCCTTACGTTTTCATTTATAATCGTATTATAGTATTTTATTTCATATTCTTTTTCATTTTTAAAATGGATTGTAGCAACAAACTAATTATTAAACAATCTTGTTTGAAATAAAACTTTTTATCGAACGATTTGTTTATAAAATTTTATTTAAAATAAAAATAAAAACAGATTTTCTAACAAATTTAATTTCTCAGAAGTTTCACAACATATCCATTAAGGATGGATAAATGAAAATATTTAATATAAATATTTCTTTAAATAATACACATTGCAGGCATTCTCGTTTCATTCGAGTTATTCTATTACCGTTGTCGAACTATTTCCATAACAAATTCCATACACTAATCTTACACACAATCGGAATGTGTACAATAATTTTCGTCTTTATCTGAACCATAAATAAATGACATAAAGGCCTTGTTTTTCAGCTTCAATTGCGTGCAATATTTAACATACATGCCGTACTTTCTGTTAAACTATTAAAGTTGAGAAATACTTCCTAGATCATGTTAACATACACACACACACACATATATATATATATATATATATATATATATATATAAGCACATACATACATATGTCTGTATATGTATATATATATATATATATATATGTATATATGTGTGTGTACTTTATATAAATGTATATAAGTTATTTGTAAGTCGTTATAGAATTTATTCAAATCAGATTGGGTTATAAATAGAATTGATCAGCGTTTGACATGATTAACATAGATCACGAATGTACCAAATTTTGAGCAGAGCCCTGCAGCAAACTCTCAGTTGAAGTGAAAGCGCGCACACTGCGTCTATAACATAAACTTCTCGGAGATGTTCGGCGACATTTCCGTAAGTTCAAGAATATCAGATTTCGAGTACGTTAAAGTTTAGGACCCTGTTTCGGTGACATTATTGGCATAGCGATGTTTCACCCATCGGTCAAGAACATATAGACGTTTATACGATATATATATATATATATATATATATATATATATATATATATATATATATATATATATATGTATATATATATATATGTTATATACATATATACATGTACATAAAGGGTACGGATGGGGTGATATTTTGACTGGTCGATTGACGAACTGGCTATCATCTTGGCTTAGCAAAGAGTCACTCTTTCATTTTGCGACCTCGTATAACCTTTAGTCGAGTCGAACGTGGATGTTAAAGGTGGTGGTAAGTTTGAGAGTGAGGTTCAGCTGTCATCAATCAATTTTGTGTTCGAAAGTGAAAGTTTGAGGAATAGTATTCAGGTTATATCAATCAAATTATGTTTATGTGAAAATTCAATATTGAAATATGAAGATGTTTTTTTTTAAATTTTGATATTGATGTTATTCCTAACATTCAATTGTACAATGCAGTCGTATCATAAAATATTAGTAGAAAAAAATACTTCTTTTTAAAATGATTTAAAGAAAATCGATAGATTACAGGTCGATGAATAATTTTATTAATGTTTCAAGTATTTAAAAGTTTATCTTAGATTATTTTTTCATTACAGAGTATATTTTTAAGTTTTTTTTTTTATAAACGGATGTTTGTAATTTATGTAAACACACTTTGTTAAAGGAATATGCTATATACACCAAAGGAAGTTTTAAAGTATGAAGTTTTTTGTAGCCCAAAGTTGATTGATCACGATCGCCTTTTCTGAACCAATTTCAATATATAATTTTATTATAAATTTAAGATAATTAATTATAGAACATACATTACTGACAGTCTACTTACTCAATTTTGTTTACTTGTCATGTTATACAGCTCACTGAAAGTTTTATAAAAGGAATAGTTATTTTCTTAATGAAATCTCAAACTAAATTAATGCTTATGACACTTTTTTGGTAAAGAAATATAACATTAGATTCATTTAAGTATCCGTTTTCTTAATGAAGTCGTTAGTTATGCAATAATAATCGTCTAGTGAAGAATTTTATCATCTCTGAATATTTATCAGTCGTTACAGAAAAAATTGAGTTTTAATTTATATCCACACATTTTGTAATAAAGAATATAATTATTTTTGAAATTAAATAGCTTTACATGTGAATTTTGTATATTTTTTAATAATTAATTATTAAAAAATATTTTATAGCTATAATATATAATATTTTTACTCCCTGTATATATATATATATATATATATATATATATATATACTTCAATGTTAATGTCAACATTCACATCCGTTGTTCGAAGCATCATCTGTACGGTTCCGTTCGCCCTCGAGGCGACGGCAGTCACGACGTTAGAGTGCGTGCCCCCGGTGACCACTTTCCACGGAATTGCGTTGCGGATCGCCTGCAGGAAATCTACTGAGATTTTGTCAGATCACCACTGACTACTGTAAATATGGAATATATCGAACGTGTATCTATTTGCAGTGTGAATGTTTCGCAGATATTCTATCACATTGGGCCGGGCTTACAACGTAGAAGCTCTTACGGATTCGACATAAAAAATTGTCGTTTAACGAATTTCGATTAAATAAAAAACGTATATATATATATACATATATATATATATATATATATATATATGGACACTTTTTCTTTATAAATTTGCCGTTCGGTATGTGCAAAGTACAACTCTTTGAAATAATATTCTATACTAACTGAAAATAAGATTTTCGATAGTTATTTGTCCATTCATAATCAGAAAGAGATTAAACTCTAAAAATAGTAGAAAAAATGTGTAATAAACAAGTTTTAAAAAATGTATAAAAATATTAAACTATTATAGAAATTTTCTTGATAGAAGAATGGAATAAACTTAGACTCGTTTGATCAAAAAGTATTTGTCACAATTAATATACGAATTTTATAATATAATCAAATTAGTCACGTTAAGTTATATATATATATATTAAATATGTGATAATTAATATAAAATGAGATAAAAAAAAATATGTGCCAAAGAATATAATGAATTGCAAAAACGAGAGTGGGATTAGACAAGTCCAATGGTACATCTGAATTCAAGAAGAAAACTTTGGACTCTATTTATTTTCATTTTTTGTTTATAAGTTCATCATCTTGTTTTGCAAATTAATTTTCAGTCTCTGGATATCATTTTTCCGACTAAAGTGTGAAATAATTGTCTATTATTAATTTCAATTAGGATTTATAATTTATGATGTATACCTTGGATCAATGGATTCAGTGGATACTGTATCCTATGTAATATTTATAAATTGCTGGTGCATTGCTAATTGTTTTTGGATTTTAATCTGCTAACTTTAACATTTAAAAACATTATATAGTTTATTCAATTTAGGTTTCTACATGAAAGTATTAAAAGGGGGCAAGGGAGTTAAGAAATGTCATGTTATTTTTTATTTTGTATTTTAGTTTAATACTTAAATATAATAGAACTAAAATATTAAATGAGGGATAACCTGGTTTCTTTTTATTTTTTTTAATACTTCGTATGGAAGCTTAAGTTGAATCATCCTATATATTTTGGCTAAGTAGTTGACATAATCATAGATGCAAAATTAGTTAATTTGTAAAAAGAGGCAAGTATAAAGTTCAACATTAAAATCAGGCATCCATCCTAAAATATTTTATTCTACATTTTATGGAATAATTAAAGAGTTTGAATGAATTAATTTATACAAGTGATCAAATAGTAGAAAATCAATTTTATCATACAATCATATGAAATAATAGATAAAACATTATTCCAATTAGTGAATAAAAATACAAAAATGTTGATGATGTTCTGTTACTAAAAATCAATAGAACATTTGTACTTATCATGTATATACTTTCATTTAAGTGCATGGTCTTAATTTCAAATCGGAATATTTTATTTTAATTGTACAAAATTTCAGTATGGTAATTTATTCATGATTTAAAAATTATTCTCAAATAAATAAGTTGTTCGATTGCAAATTATGTTTGTATTTTTCGTTACTTATTTTAAATATCTTCGATTGTTAGAGGTAAAATTACCATTAACATGTGTATTTAGAGTATATTTTTTATATAACATAAACTTATTTAATATAAATATATATGTTGATTTAACTCAGGCGTCTACATGAAATATTTAAACAAACGCAAAAATTAAAAAAAATATGTGTTATCCCACATTTAGTATTATATTTTAATTGTATTTTATATTGAATTGAACTAAAAATACTAAATGAAAAATAACATGACCTTTCTTATCTTCTGCGCCCCCTTTTAGTATTTCCATGTGAAAGCCTTAATTAAATCACCTATATATATATATAAATATATGTATGTGTTTATATATATATATATATATATATATATATATATATATGTATATATATATATATATATATATATATATATATATATATGTACACATGTATGTATGTATGAATATTTATAGATATCTCCAGGAAAATATAAATATTTTAGATACACCTCAGCAGACCGATATAATTGAAAACGACGTCGATAAATATCCATCCGAAGGAGAGCGAGAAAAAATTCACGATAATGTAATCGTAAAACGGTCGCCGTCGTGTACCTTGTCAGTGAACGCGGCGTCAGACCTCGCTCACCTTTTACATATGTCGCTCACGTCGACCGACCACCCACGCACGACTTCTTTCTTACATATGCACACACACAAACACAGGTATACGTAGTCGTACACGTATATTTACACTACATACAAATGCGCACACCTGAAACACACATTCTTCCTTTACATTCAGCATACACTTCACATCATCATCGTTCCGAGTAGTACACATTCGACCCTCATCTGTACCTTGTGCCCAATACCTAGTAGTAACTGCCGTCGGTGACTTCCTTTTAACGTAATTGATCGGGACATGTCAACCGGTGAACGACTTCCATTTACGACACCAAGTTCGTATACCGTCACGGTTCTCTCTCGTCCATATCAGATACGGGGCGACGTTTACAGTCGATCGAAAATAGGGAAGTGTCGCTATTATCATTTGTATTATGCGTTCCGGAATTTCTACCGTTCACTGTTTGAGGTTAATATACATACATACATATATATATATATATATATATATGTATATAAATATATGTATATATATATATATATATATAAAGAACAACACATAGATCCAAGTAGAAAAATCATAAATGGCGCTATTCAAAAATATAGTACTCATATCAGGAAAACAGTATCAGAGAAAAAAGTAATTATAAAGCGGAACTGAATTTTATTATGTTTTCAAATTATATTAAAATTAGAAAATGCTGGAAGAATTTTCAATGGGATATAAATAACTAAGAAAGTTAAAGAATTTTTGTCTATTTGAACGAAAAACATGCAGAAAAGTTGATAAAAAATATGTAAAAAATACGAAACAATAGAACTTCTAGTTTGAATAAATTATTTTTACATAAATTAAGGACTAGAAAAAATATAAAAGGAACAGAATTAGCGGAATTATGGAAAAATTAATGTTATAATTCAGAAAACAAAAACTGCAATGATTTTCTTACCAACCTTATATAACGGGGAACAGATTTGTTACATGGAATTCAACATTAAACCGAATAAAGTCGAAGAAATGCTTAATAAGTTTGGTTTTTTGAGTAGAATTGAATTAAAATGAATATAAACCGGAGAAGTATGTTTATTTAGGTCAGTTAATTATCCAAAATAGGTCATTTATAAAAGAAATTAAAGTATGTTTTCATGACAATTAAAATACTATGTTATAGTCAACCCTACATTATCATTTTGAATAAAAACACAGGGCATTGAATAGAATAGACCTACTAATTTTATATCTAAACAATCTCAAAAAGAAAGAAGAGAATTCAATTTATGACATATGTATATATATATATATATATATATATATATATATATATATATTCTATATTGTTTTTAAGTTGTTATATTGAAAATAATTACTTTTTTAATCCGTTCGTTTTTAGTTTGAGAAAATTTTAATGTATTTCATAACTTTTCATGATATATATATATATATACATTCATACATAAATAAAATAAAATATAGAATGGAAATTCATATTTATTACAATAATCACGTGTGCATTTTGTAAAGTATGCACGAGCGGAGATTCTTGTAATTCGATTGAACTCGTTCCGATGTATGCGGTTGAATTTAGGATTTGAATAGACTTATTTCCAATAAATAGTAAATGAGGTGTGTGTGTGTTATGCACTGGAGATATCCAAGTATTCTAACCATGTTTAGTATATTATTATTTCATAAACGAGGCCATCGTGCAAACTGATTTTGTACGTGATTAAATGACTATTTGCGTAATACAAATTGTTTTTGTAGATTTTTTTGCAAATTGATTTCGAAAAAGGTATTAAGTATGATTTTTACATTCAATTAAGTATTTTTTAAAGTATTGTTAAAATTATTGGTATTCAATGTTTGTTGTGATGCTTTTGTTTAAATAATTTAATTTGATGTGTATTTGCGTTCATTTTTTTGATTAATATTTTTTCCATATACATGAGTAATTATTTTTTCTTAAAAAAGGATTTCCGAATATATATATATATATATATATACATATTTTCATTCATACATACATACATACCAGAAATGACTAAATTTTATCACAAAGGAGTTCAAAATTATTGAATGATTTGAAATATTTGAATGAAGAAAGAATGGTTGGATTACATAACCTTTTTGTTGTATAATTTTGTATTTAATTTCATATTAATGTCAAAATAATCAAGTCCATTGTTAATATATTTTTACAAAGGAGTGACAAGCGACAAGTTTTCTATCCTTTCAGTAATGAAACCTGGTATCTTATTTTTGTCAATTTTTCATAGCGACTTTAATTTTCTAGTAAGACTCACTTTAATTTTGTAGTCAGATTTTTGAAATGACACTTTAGTGCTAGAAATAAATAAAATTCATGTAGTTCCAGATCTGGAATATAGAGAATGTAGGATAATATAAAAATTGTTCCTGTGTAGGGAATTCTGTACGAATCTTAATGTATATGGTCTTGTTTATCATAGTGAAATACAGTTCGCAAATAGTAACTTCAAACGCAGTAAAAACGTCTTTTCAACTTCCTCAATTCAGTGAATCGTTGTGAGTTGTCAATTCATACTCATTCTAATTTATTAATTCCAAGTTATATAATACCAAATTTGAGATGTAAGAAACGGGTTTAATAATATGAAGGTGATTCCATACTAGAGCTTAGATTACATAACCTTTTTGTTGTATAATTTTGTATTTAATTTTATATTAATGTCAAAATAATCAACTCCATTGTTAATACATTTTTACAAAAGAGTGACAAGCTATACTATCCATTCAGTAATGAAACCTGGTATCTTATTTTTAGAATCGTTGTGAGTTGTCAGTTCATACTCATTCTAGTTTACTAATTCCAAGTTAGATAATACCAGATTTGAGATGTAAGAAAGGCGTTTAATAATATGAAGTTGATTCCATACTAGAGCTTCTTAGGTGAGTTTTAAATGGTCTAGTCTTGCAAAAATTATTGCATTCTTTCATCAGTAAGAGTCTTTAAGTAGTAGTGGATGACAAGGAGCGAAATCAATAAAAAATAAATTTTATGTTTCTCGTTCTCTGTCATAGGGTTTTATGATTTAGACAAGTATACTTATAAATACTATTACTATATATAAGAGCAGGCCTAAATTATTCAAAAAGTTAAAATAATTCAAAATTTATTTCTTATAAAAATGCTTACAAAAGTTAGTTTATGTTATGTTAGTTTATAATCATTCAGAATTTCGATATACCTTTTCCATCTCACATAGATTTTGAATTCCTCCAAAAAACGAAAACATTTTGCAGCGTTTGCTTCGAGTCATATATGCATTTTTAACTTTTTCGTCATTCTGCGAAACACCGATATTATAAACTTATTTTATTATTAGAAACTTATTATTTTTAAAAATACAATCTTGTAGAAAAATCACGATGCAATATGAGATATATATAGTGAATGTATAAAAACTTCGAACTATAATTTCGCAAACTTTCCTTGCGTTACACGGACAATGTGGTGAAATCGTTTTTATGAATCAGAATCACTCCTCAGACAATGGAGACGATGATTGACGATTTCATCTAATAATAACCGCACTGACTATACGATGCAGCTGGAGACTTCGAGAATGCGTTCATTTGTGGGTACATTGGAGTTCCGCTGACTGAATTGCAGGAAATAGAAATATTTTTTATCGAAAACCCTAACTAGCAGTACAATAAATTTGATATAATAGCCGTACATACGAATTTGAAATATCCTTCCTGTGCTCTGGGCTTTTCTGCGAGGAAACTCAATAGTATACTGAAAATAGGTGTTACATTTTATAGGCGTGGCTAATTGAAAAAAATACATTTCGAATACTTTTTAACTCACCCCCGTTCACAATTAAGTAGAAACATTAAACCCATTCTTGTATAGTAATTAAATTGAGCTTTCATTGTATTTCAAATCTAATGGACTAATATATACATTTCCTGCAACAAAGACATTAATAAAAACCTCCTGCACAATATGTATTCAATTGTAAAATCGTCCATTTACGACATAGTACTATATGAAACGACACCAGTCGTGTACATGCATACATACATACATTTACATTATAAAAAAATAAAACACTCCGATATAATTGCAGGTGTATTAAACATTTTAGTGGCAATGAAAATGCAGCGATACACTGAAAAACATACGTGCGAATAGTATAAAATCTGTTACAATGTAATCTTTATCTGCATGTGTGTGCTCACCGAATGGTACACAGTGTTAAATACATAGTCTTTAGAGTTGTTTTACGTCCACTTAAAATGTTTTACGATCTCTTTTACGTTTAATATACAGTCGGAAGATGTTTCATTTTTTTCTAATGAAACTGTCTGTCATGAAATATATTTTTTTTTGATATAAAAGTATCCACTCATACGTACCATGTAACTGATAGCAATTAGATTGATACGTCATATATTCTAAAATAAAATAGAATTGACTGACAATATACTTACATACACACACACACACATATATATATATATATATATATATATATATATATATATATATATATATTTATATATATATATAATTTCTATTATATAAAAAAATAAGGAGCTAATTGTCTTCAATGATAAAATATTGTTGTGTAGTGCAAAGTTTCGTATGTTCTAAATGAGATTCTTAAATTTAAATAAACCCAATTTTAAACTTTGATTCTTTTTATTATTAATAATTTATTATATCTTTACAATAATCGTATATTACATGCTTTAAGCAAAAATAAAAAGACGATGAAATGAAATTCACAGTCTATGAATTATAATTAAATCATTTAATTTTATATTACAATTTCATATGAGTCATTAATGGAGAAATAAAATATGCAAATCAATGCGTTACGTATATAAAATAATTTTTTTCGAAAAATTTAAAAACAAAAGTATAATATATATATATATATATATATATATATATATATATATATATATATATATGCATACGAGTGTAGCCCTAAATGTTCTCGACTTAGATAGAAAGGAATATAAATAAAAAAAAAACCAATATTTTACCATTTTTCTACATAATCCATTTTAACTTCAATACATTTTTAATAATCTGTAGTAGTCATGTCGGGGTTGTAGGGTGAGTGGTAAAGTTTTTGGAAGCTACACTCCTGAATATCGGCTTGAGAAACAGTAGCGATAAGAACTGGTGAGTTGTCGTACAACAAGTGCACTCCTTCTCTTAATCTTCCATGCCATTTTTCACGAATATTATTTTGAAATTTATGCAACATTGTTGCATAATATTGAATATTAACAGTGTTATCTCGCTTCTTAAAATCTATTAATAAAATGCACTTTCAATCACAAAAAAAGTATCACTATGATCTTTTTTGTCAATTAAGACAACTTGGCTTCACCATTCCATAGATTCTTTTTTAGACTGAGTATTATAGTAAAGAACCATTATTTCATCCTCTATTACACTAGACTCGATTAGTCCATTTAGATCTGGCTCAGAATGAACGTACTCAGGCTACTCACTGCTAACGGTGAACGGATGAAAGAAGTTTGTGTATCCACAACACTGATCTTATTCATACTTAAATGATCATGAAGAGTACGGCGAACGATTACTTGTGAAAGATTGGACATTGGTGATAATTAATTCTTTCAGGTTTAAGTGCCGGTCACTAAGCACCAGGACTTCAATAAGTGCAACAAAATCAGACGTGAGCAATTCCACAGGGCGATCGCGATGCGATTCATCTTCCGGTGACTCTTCTCCCATTGAAATCTCTTAGCCCATTATTTTACCACGAAGTATAGAGTGCTTCCGAGGATACGACATCTAATCATTGATTTGTTTTGTTTGGTATAAACCCTTCTTTTGTCAGTCACGTTAATACCGCATGATACTCAATTTTGATTACTTGTGATATTGTTAAGAACATGTCTTACTCTTATCGCTATCACTATAAGACTGATCAAGTTATAATCTTGAAATTTTTATTGAGCGCTACTAAGACATGAATCAATCACACTCGATGCACAGATTTGCAATGCGTGTACATATCCAAACATGTTAGGCAGAGAATATATGGCGTTACCCTCATATATATATATATATATATATATATATATATATATATATATATATATATATATAACAGGTGGGCTGAAAAATTCGTAGGCTGACACATAAATGGCGCTACTAGTATCAAATCCATATGATTTTTAGTTAGCCCTAACCTTCAAAAGACGCGTGTATAAATTTGACAGCTGTTGCACTATTAGTATCTGAGTTATAGCATTTTTAGTGAAAGAACTTTAGTTAGGCTTCAGTTTCGGCGATTACCTCTTCATCGGAGCAAAATTTCCGTCCAGCGAGCATCCTCTTGAGGTCTGAGAATAGAAAAAAGTCGCTGGGGGCCAGATCTGGAGAGTACGGTGGATGCGGAAGCAATTCGAAGCCCAATTCTTGCAATTTCGCCATCGATTTCATTGATTTTTGACACGGTGCATTGTCTTGATGAAACAGCACTTTCTTCTTCTTCAAATGAGGCCGCTTTTTCGCGATTTCGTCTTTTAAACGCTCCAATAACGCTACGTAATAGTCGCTGTTTATGGTTTTTCCCTTTTTAAGATAGTCAATGAATATTATACCATGAGTATCCCAGAATACTGATGCCAGAACCTTGCCAGCCGACTTTTGCGTCTTTCCACGCTTTGGAGTCGGTTCATCACGTGCAGTATATATATATATATATATATATATATATATATATATATATATATATATATATATTAGTGATTTTCTTTTAAAGTTGGATCTACAAGAACCTTATCTTTCATTTTTTCGTTTCATAATACTATCATCAAATAACCGAGAAATGTCTTTATATAAATATCTCAAAATTTTTGAGAATATGTCATGACATAATAAATTTAGACTGTTAATACCATATATCAGTTTATATATACATATATATATTAAGAAAAGAATATCGAGCAAAAGGAAAATATATTTTAAGTTTTGTCTATCCTATTTGGAGTGCAAAAGGTTAATAACAAATATATGTACGCAATTAATTGTAACGAATTGTTTTATTAGTTTTCAATATTAAATATTCTTTCATATTTTTTTATTTTAATATCTGTATAAATATTTTAATAGGTAGTAAAAATTCAATAAACATAGTGTTGTAAATACAAAATATTTTAAAAAAGTATTCCTTTTTCAACTCACTAACAGAAAAAAATCTGCATAAAAATATTCATTAAGTTATTATTGACTATTTTGATTATTACTTGTGCGCATTTTGACGGCAATGCTGTCTTGTTCAGAGCATCAAAAAAATCAGATTGTCTCGGATTTTTTCTGTAATTTGGTGCTCTGAAGATAATGGATTCGCTGTCAAAATACACTTAAATGCAATAAAAAACGAACAAATAATAATATATTGAATATTTTATTGCATAAAATTATTTTTTAGTCTGTGAATTGAAAAAATAATTCATTTGTGAAAATACATTGAGTCACAGTGTCAGAATTGTATTGTAACAAAATATTTACTTTATTGAGGAACTCAGATTTGTATTTAATACGTTCAAGCCAGCGTGGATCACCTGTAGTCCACAATTATTAGTATTTGGCGGCATAAGCCACCGGTGGTCCATATATATATATATATATATATATATATGTATATGTTTCCCATTATATTTATAAAAGCATAATTTAACAAAAACTGCAATCTAAATATAAAGTTATAGGAGGAGACCTAATAACATTATCCACTGGTAATTTAAAAAAATGTGTTATTTCTTCAAATTAATTTTAATTATGCAAGAAAGTGAATTCTTTAATGCGATTCGTCAAAAGTAACAATAATTATTGAAATATCAAGCTCATTTATGAAGTTTTGCAAAACATGAAAGCATTGAATAATTTATTCATATATACATATTTCAAAAATTATAAAAAGAATTGTGTATACACTTAAAAACAATTTTATTCAACTAAACTGAACTAGCAGTTAATATTACACATTCACTGGTTATAATGAACTAAGTGGCAAATCACTGATAACGAAAACAAGCAAACAAGTGCGACCAGAAGAATAAACAACTTTTAATCACGCGCTGACCCATCATTCAGAATATGAAATTGCGCGCCGGGTTGAAAGTGTTCAACATGTTATATCTCTTTCTATCTCATAAATGCAAAATGTTTTCTTTCTCTGATACCATTATATTTTGCAATTACTCTAAATATTAAAAGATATTTTAATTTCCTTTATCTCTTATATATATATATATATATATACTTTTTCCAACCAAACTTCTCCATAAAAACTTTTGATAAGGATGTATCACCATTGTGCCACATGTTTGTTACTTAAAAATGAAACAAAAAAAAAATCAAACATGTATGGATACGGATATTATTTAACAATTTTCTATATTTTAATAATATAAGATGTTCAAAATTTAATATTTTTTTTAAATCCAATTAAGACGGATATCGTTTATTTTTCTGTTTAAATTATTATTATATTTTCATGCAATATTAAAGTAGTCATTTGAAAAAACAACACTTTAAATAATAAATATTAATTAAAACAATCTATGTAAAATATGATAATTTTAACTTATCAATCGACTGGCGTTATTGTAGAGTGAATATTTTTAAAGAGAGGAATTACAACAAAATAATTTAGGTATTAAATACAGATTATCTGTTAATAAATTTAATTTAATTATACAAAATGTTAATTAATTTTATCGAAAAATTCATTGACTTCTGATATCAATGGAAAGAATTTACTCAAAAATCAAGTTTGAATATAACTAAAACTTTAATTAAGAACCAACTTTTAAACGTATATTTACATTAATCTATCTATCTATATATATATATATATATATATATATACATACATATATATATATATATATATATATATATATATACATATTTCTGTGTGTGTGTAAGAGAGAAAATTCATTGTGTCTCCAATATTTATTACACTATCGAAAATTTCCGATACTAACATTCTTAAAATATTAAACTCTTATACATACACCCAGGCGTACATACCGACTTTAGGCGAGATAATATATATATATATATATATATATATATATATATATATATATATATATACATATATATATATATATATATATACTAGCTTGTCCTGTAAAAGGTCTACTTATGGGCGACGGGGTGGTTGATAGTTGGATGGATACCGGGTAGTTATGTAGGAGCTCGGCGAACGTTTTCTTGACGCAAACATAGCATTCAGCGAACGGCGACTAGAGAGAACCAGCCAACCCTTTGTCTTCTTCACGCCCGAAGCATACAAAAGGTTGTTCGGTCAGAGTGCAGAGGGTTGTGTCGTTAGACGTTACTCAATTTCGTGTAGTTGTCACATCGCCCACGATTCGAAAATGCAATTTTAATTTTTTTAGTCCTGGAGGGACGTCGAGATGAAAAAGCACTACGCGAATGTTGTTGAAATCGAAGCATGGTTTGGTCTTTTTCATAATAGAGTTGTATTTGAATAGATTTTTAAATTTAATCTATACCGCAGACTAAAATTAAGATTGAGAAACGTATATCACATTCATAAGGTACTATTAGTATTTATTATTTAATAACAATCGATATTTTTAATATATTGTATTCTTTATTAGAATATCGGGGAATAATGCGATGTTCTATTTAAATATTATATATATATATATATATATATATATATATATATATATAGTCGCGTTGGAAATTATTTGCTCGTTATGAAATTATAATATTAAACTTGACATCATTGACTCTATGCGTAATTAGCTGAATTATCCATTTAAATGTCTATTTACACATTACATTGATATTGAATTTGCGTTAATATAATGATTTCGGTTCTTCGTTTAATTTATATCAATAGAAAAGTAAAAAGTAGAAATTCGAAAATTATTTGCATGTGAGAAGATATTAGGATCCGAGGCTTTAATTCAAGATATAATAATTGAATTTATGTATTAAATATTGATTTAATTTTCATTTACAACTTTTTTTATAGCAAAGTAGAATGTAATGAAAAGTAGATAACTTACGGTCGATAAAAGTAGGTACATTCATAATATGTATCAAAACGAAATAAACTGTCAAAGAAATTGCTGATAGAAGATCTCTCAGAATGATTCAGTATATTATTAAAAAGATTAAATTTGGAAATGGTTTAATTTCAGTTCCAAGGAACGGTCGAAAACGAAAAACTAGCTTACGCACAGACAAACTAATAGATCGTAAAGAAAAAAATCCATTTATTAACGCCCATCAACTAAAAAAGGATCTCAATTTTACTGTTAGAGTTACTCAAAAAAGATCGAGGATAAATAAGCTGGCATTTTTGGTCGTATCGCTTTTCGTAAGCCATATATGTGCAAGATAAACAAACGTAAGCGACTTCATTTTGTAAAGTCGTATACTCATAAGTCAATAGGTTTCTAGAAATCAATTGTCTGAAGTGTTGAATCAAAGTTTGAGATAATTGGTACTAATCGAAGGCAAAGCCTTTATAGTAAAGCTGGAAAAACGCTAGAAATTCCAAATTTAGTAGGTACTGTAAAGCATGGAGGCGGTAGCATTATAATCTGGGACTGTTTCTCATGGCGTTAAGTTATTAATTTGCATGTAATCGAAGGGAGAATTAATGCTGATTCCTATATTGGAATAAATGAAAAAAATTTAAATGAAAATATGGATAAAATGGACCTTAAATATGGATTTATCTTTCAACAAGATAATGATCTAAAGAACGCGACTAAAATACGAAAGAATTTTTCAACAAAAACTCAATTCAAGTACTCAAGTGGCCTCCTCAAAGTCCATATTTGAATCCAATCGAGCATCGTTTGGACCACTTGGATCGTACGATACTAAAAACTAATCGATTTAATCGATCTGCTTTCGCTTCTTGCCTTAAAGATAAATGGGAGAAAATACCATTAAATGTTATTCATAAACTTGTTGAAACCATTCCGAATCGCTTGAAAGCCGTTATACGTGCTAAAGGTGGTCGACTAGTTGTTGATTTTTTAAAATTTGTTACTTTTTCTAAATTTTTAAAATATATTGCAAACACAAATACTTTCCGTATCGCTTTTTTCTGTTATTATGATTTTTTTATGCTAGAGAACTAAAGTTTAACATTTTTATTAAGTCCATCCGAAATATCGTTTATAAAAAAAATATATGGTATTATTTGGCAAAAACCACAAGACCATTAGTCAAAAACATTGTCGAATTTTTAGCGCAAATGATTTCCAGCGCTACTGCATGTATATATATATATATATATATATATATATATATATATATATATATAATTGAGCGTATCTCCCTGTTTAAGTAATAAGAAACAAATCGTGTAATAATGAACATAAAAGAAAACAATTTGTTTGAAACCTACCCTGTGACGAGCGTCGTTCGTAATGATAATTTCGTTAAACGATTCGACGAAATCGTATAAAAAAACCACTAACTACAATAATGGCGTTGTAATGACGACAAAGAAAGAAAAAAAAACAGTAGGTACGAACGCGTGGCACCGCTAAACAACATCGAAACAGTTTATAATATCGTTCGTGCGACCGCACGGAACAATGTCTGTCGCTTAAAACGAAACGATTGCCATTTGTCACGTTGACAGTGAGACAAAAGTGTGTTGTTTGTAAGGGCCCTCGCCGGTAGCATAAAAAATGTACGAGTCGCGGGTTTGGAAAAAAAAGACATCCTTAAACGGAAATATTTTTTAAATACGTTTGTAAGAAAAAATGACAACAGTGTTGAATTTCTGATACGGATTGTATTTTTTTAAGTGTTGTTTTCGTGTTACATAAGAAATTAATATATAGCAAACATTCTGTTAATATTGCACATATATGTATCCATTCGTATAAAATATGTATTTAATACGACAATTCAAATGTTAAAACAGTTCTTTGATAACACAGGTCGGCATGATTTTTATTGTTTTGAGTTTGGTTGGTGTTCTTTACCAATTCGGTAGCGCTGATTATGAATCTACTATTAGTTTTTTGACATCACATCAGGTTTTAAGAAAAATAATTTTTTTTCATTTTCAGTAAATTTTACAAGAAAAACTTAATCAGTAGAAATACGAGAATGAATTAAATGGAAATACTGAATCTGTCAATGTGACGTCTGTCAAATATACTAACGGTTTTATTATTTATTTGAGTGTGTATTGCTAACTTTTTGTTATTTTTTGTATTTAAATTTGTTTTTTTTTGTCTTCAAGAAAGTGTAAAAATAGTACGGGTATATTTTGTTACATTTCTGGAAATTTCGTAACAAAGACAAGAAATCATAGACTTTATAAGAAGAGCATATCATTCATACTTTGGCTTTAACATTGAAGATAAATCGTGCCTTCCACATCAAGTATGTACTATTTGAGTAGAACAATTAAGACAATTGGGCAAAGATAGAAGAAAACCATTGCCTTTTTATCCTTTTGCTGTGGAGAGAGCCCAAAAACCATGTTGATGACTGCTACTTTTGTTGCTGCAACGTAAAAGGTCTCAACTCAAGGAACAAGAGTAAAATATTCTACCCTAATTTATCATCAATTTCACAAAATTCATGTTTTGTTGTATTTTTTAAAAAAACTAGTGATATATTTAGTTAACCTATTAAGCACTGATGTTGGGTATACGGAAAATTAATTTTGGAATTTTTTTTCTCTACTCAAATGTTTTTTTTAAAACTTTTTTATATAACAGTAAACATTGATTCAATAGCAACAGAATTGCATTATTATTTATTTCAATTTTTGCAGAAGTGAGAAAAAAATCGGAATAGATTTAGATTTTGTAAGAGCCAGTCCATATATATATATATATATATATATATATATATATATATATGCATATATATATATATATATATATATATATATATATATATATGCATATATATATATATATATACAAGGTCAGACAATTAAGTAATGCGACCGATTTTTTTTCTCTGCCTGTGGTAACACTGCGAACCTATAACTCCGCCACCGTAATAGCAGAACCCTACTCTCTCGATTGAGACCTTGACCACCCTCGTACGATCATTTCTTCACCAGCTGTTTAGTCTTTTGTAACAACGCGAGAGTAGTGCATGTCACGAAAATCATCGAATGAACATCGCTCAAGATTGTCTCGAACAGGTTGAAAGTGATCCTACTCTTCTCGATCGAGTTATTACTGGAGATGAATGTGCTCGAAAAATTACGAAAAAGGGTGCTCAGAGTGCGTCCAGAGATCGCGAAGACTTGGGTTCTGCATCACGACAATGCTCCCTGTCACAGTGCGTTCAGTGTCTCTCAGTTTTTGGTGTCTAAAGGCATCGCAACGTTACCACAACCGCTCTATTCACCGGACATGTCACCCTGTGACTTTTTCCTATTCCCCCATATGAAAAAATTCGTCAAAGGTCGACATTTTGACTCCGTTGAAGATATCCAAAAATCTGTGACGAGGGTACTCGGAGAGGTCCCACAAGAAGTGTTCCAGAATTGTTACGAAAACTGGAAAACTCGCTGGAATAAGTGTATAGATGCGGGAGGGGACTACTTTGAAGGGGATCGCAGCGATGTACCTTAATTTTTAAATATACTCGATTTTTGAATTTTGTCGCATTACTTAATTGTCTGACCTCGTACATATATATGTACATATATATATATATATATATATATATATATATATATACATATATATATATACATATATATATATGTACATATATATATATGTACATATATATATACATACATATATATATATATATATATATATATATATATATATATATATATATACATATATATATATACATATATATATATATATATACATATATATATATATATATATACATATATATATATATATATACATATATATATATATATATATAAATATATAGATAAATATATATACATATATATATATTTATATATACATATATATATATACATATATATATATATATATATATATATATATATACATATATATATATATACATATATATATATATATATACATATATATATATATACATATATATATATATATATATATATATATATGTATATATAGTACATAAATTGTAAGGTTTTCCTCCACCCGAAGTGTTTTGGCAACTATCGCAACATTTGATTCGGATTTTAATAAAATAAATGAATTGAAAATATAAAACAAACTAGTTTTTATTCACTTTTGAAATATTATTTTATAATAATGCTGAAATTATAATCGCTGCTGTTGCGTATACAAAACATCTCACTGTGGAAAACCAAACTTTTTATTTTTTTTCTTTCTAACGCTAAATTAATTAGAAGGGACATAGAACCAAAGTATGTTTAGTGTTTTCTAAAATTCCTACGATTTTGAATACAGGCGTTTAATGGCTTAAGTAGACGGCTTTTTAACAATTGCTAAATGTTATTTGTGTAATACAAAAGAAAATTGTCTATTGTAGAAAAAAGAGAAATATTGATAAAAAAAAATATGATTTACATGTAGTAGAAAATAATAGAAATTGCTCGAAATACTAACATTTAAAAATAACCTATAGTTTTTATTGCAATGTTCACTTTTTTTAATGTACGTAACATTTAACTTTTGCAAATATTCGATTTATTTCGATTATGAAATTAAGTGGTATGAAACGTCTAAACGAACATCAGTTCCGTACATGTTACAAACAAGGCGAAAATTGAATTTTCTTCAGTAAAGATCTTTCGAATACGTGACGACAACAGCGCGCGATTTGAATACCGCGAAGATAAAGGAACGTCGTCTAAATGAATTCTTGGCACAGCGTAAGTTTTCGACAGGCGAGATAATATGACAATACGGTATCGACAATGACATGGGCTGGTCACGTATCGGCCTGCACAATTGCGAAGCGGCGGTGGGAAAAAATTGTCACTCGCAGCGAGCGGACAAAGCGTGCCGAGGGAGGAGCCGAGCCGCCGGAAACGCTTTTCTTCGAAAAGTAATGCATACGTACCTATACTAGTTCACGACGCCCCAGTCTGCAGCGGTGGCGGTTCTCCCGACGGTCTTATAAAAATTGAATATAATTTTTATCACGCCCGGCCCATTTTTATTTTCCCGCTGTGACTTTTATTTAGAAAAGATTGCGCGCGCGTGTGTGCGTGTACGTCGGCCGTGATCCTGTCGTGGACCGGGCGCGTTCATGCAAAATATGGTCATTCGGAATTGATAAATGGTTCCGAGACTTTTATTTTCTGTAAAGCTTTTGTGCGTACGGTTATCTTAAAGAATAGACCGCGGCGACGACGAATGAATTGCACGGGATATCGGAAATGACACGCTTGCTGAATTGACTGAGTCCAGCCAAGTGAACGGGCGGTCCATTATCAACTTTTTTTATTTTATGCGGCGATCTTTAGAATGGAACAATTGTATGGAACGCGCATCGGACAACATTGCTTCTTCTGCATATTTTTTTGCGATCAGTTAATCGTTCGAAATCTAAATGTTAACATTATAGATCAATCTAAAACAATTGCAATTTTATATTTTTTTTTATTAAAAATTGAGATATTTACTATGTTTTGAAAGTCATTTTATTCGAAAATTCTTAGAATATTTCTAATTAATTACAGGTTAAAAACTAACGTTATAACAATTACATAATAAATTTAAAAAAAATTTATTAGAGTGAATTTTTCTTACGTCCGAGTTTTAAATTACTTTTAGACGTTGAATTACGTCTCTTGTTTCATTAAGCGGGGTGGCATGTTAGAGTTGGGACTGTTATCAAATGCTGTAACGCAGATTCGTGTTCAGTACGCCGCAACCGTTGAAGCGATTCACATCGGATCAAAAGTGTTTAACAGCTAAAGGACTCCTGAATCAAAAAATTCTTCATTTGTTAAAATCCAGTAATTATAGTTTTATTGAGCGGAGTATCATTGTAACGGTGAGAGCGTTATCAAATCCTGTAACACAAATTTGCGCTCAGTACGCCCCAACTGTTGAACCGATTCACATCGGATCAAAAGTGTTTAACAGCTAAAAGACTCCTGAATCTAAAAATGCTTTATTTGTTAAAACCTGTTAATTAGATTAAAAGTTATAACTTTCCAAATTTGAACATTGATTTTCACATTGTGCCAGCATTAAAAGGTGAATATCATCAAAACTTTTTATCGTACGATAAAAAATTAAATATCTGCGGATAAAGCTTTCAAAACTCTTTAAAAAGAGCCAAATTTTCATTGAACAAAGTGTCACGTTAACGATGGGAGCGTTACCAAGTGCTGTAATGCAAGTTCACGCTTAGTACGCTGCAACCGTTCATCCGATTCACATAGGATCAAAAGTATTTAACAGATGAACTTCCGAACCAACAATACTTCATTTGTCAATATCCGTTAATTAGATTATAAGTTATAACCTTGCAAATTTGAACATCAATTTTCACGTTGTGTCAGCATTAAAAGGTGATCGAAAACTGTGTACCGTACGATACAAACTAAAATATCTACGGATAAAGCTTTCAAAAATCTGTAAGAAGAGCCCACATTTTTTTTAATTTTTAAAAATGTTTAGAAATTAAGCTCTCAAATTTCTCAAAATCAAAAGTTGAAACCGCCCAGAAAATGCCCAGAAGACTTTTGCGGAACGTGTAATAAACCACAGAAAACGTAAAGCGGCGGAAGAGCGAAGACCACAGAGTTTGAAAAAAATGCTTTTACCTCATCCGAAAAGATGAAATTATATTTTTCTAAACAACTTAAACATTTTCACTTCTCTAGCCCGACGTTATTCTACGTAAACTCCTGCAGTTGTGTAAATATACAACTCCCATTTGTGTTTTCCACAATAGTAGTTTAGAAATTCTGAATAAGTATTAAAATACAGAACTATTTACCGTTATTATTAATTTCCATTCCATGAAATACAATTATTTGTACAGTAAATTAGTTTTCATATATTTACACTCCTAGACAAAGTGATAGAACATTTCTAAAAATTGCATAAATTTTGAATTCTAGAATATTCGGACTTAATATCTATGAATCATATTCAAATACGCTCAACAAACTAATTTGTTATAAAATTTGATCAAACAACAAAATTTCTTTTATTATTATTCTCAAGTATGTTAAATTTCGGCGCGGAAAAACAATAGTACAGATATTTATTTCCTAACAATGTATTGTAGTTTCTGCAGTTCCTAATATTCTTCTTATTAAAAGTTCAAATATTTCTATAGAAATGTTTGAGGTACTTAAACCGTTCTGAATAATTTGCAAATTTCAACTTAAATTTAAATTTTTTAAACAGCGTGCAGCGCATTCATGTATATACAACGGGGAAACCCCGAATTTGCATGAAATATGCACCGCATAACTTCAAAACAGCATTAAAAAGATATGCATACAAACAGACTCGACTGTATATTTACTTACTTATACGGTATTTGCTCACAACAAGTGTATTATTGAAAATTCTGTAGTTCAACAAAAGTTTCATCAATAATAGCGACAAATATAGAAATAAATTTTAATTTTGGGACTACTAGACAACAGGAATCGAAAAGTCGATCACTTTGATGCCATTGAATTGAACACACGTGATCGAAATGAATGAAAAAACGATTTGAAATAAGAAAGTAAGAAAAGTTGACAATTTGAATAACATCTACTCTCACTATAACTGTTAAGTTTCAAAGTAATGTTCATGAGTTGTAAGAAACTTTTTTTCATGTGGATATATATATATATATATATATGTATGTATGCGTGTGTGTGTATAAATATATGTATATATTTAAAGTACGGCAAAGATCGCCGCAGGGTACGTACAAACTTTGACGAACCCATGTCGTAGAGTAAAGAGAAAAAACGAGCTGGAGAGTGAAAGAAGAATGTTTCTCATACCGAAAATAAAGTTCGGTAAGAACGTTCTCGCCGAATCCGCGCAACAAATTTAAAAGTCTCCGTCACACATACTTTCATTATACATTAAAAATTTGCATATCTTTTCAGGTTTGCCCAGAGCTTAAATAATATAGACGTAGCGTTGAACGATATAACGTTATCTGCATAATTAAATCTATGCTATCATATGAACGAATATTCTCCGCAATGCATACATAAATAAATTATTGTTGACGTTATTTCGGAAATTTAATAAAAATCTACAGCTTATATGGAAAGTGTTAGACGACGACGACGTAGGATAGAGTTGACGGCGGGTGGGATGCACGGATCGACGGGCAAATGAACGGACGGACGGACGGTATGTATTCGTCCGGGTATCGGGATTTATATTTAATGCGTCGCGTTCGACGGTCGGATCCTCTTCTGCTGCCGTTAACTTTCAAAAGAACGTGCGAGGTAGCCAGATTTTTTCCGAGGAAGCAGAACGTGTAATTGTTATGAAAAATTAAAGAGGTTTAAGGACGCAGCGAAAATGTAAAATAATTCAATTATTTCTAAACACGATTCTCGGAAATATTACTAGTCTGTATTGAGATTAGAGTCGCAGACACAGTCTAAAATTTAAATTACAAATGAGAGATGGAATTTAAAAAAATAACATAATATTTTTATATTTAATCTTAGCACAACTTCAAATCCGTGTTCAATACAATAATTTGGCTTGTTCCATTTTATTATTGAACAGTTTGTAGCAACAGCTTTAAGCAATTTCTTGAAGCTTTGTATATGCTATTCTACGACGAAAGTTATTTACCATCAGGTAAATACAAGCATAAAAACCTTAAATAAATAGACGTATAATACTAGGAAGATTGGCACTCTTTAAGTGTTTTTTTATATATTAAATCAGAAACAGTCCCTTCTGAAAATATAATATTTAGCTATAGTAATATTTTATGTCTGAAAAAAAATATATTTTATTATTCAAATATAAAGTTGCAAAGTATTCAAATATAAAGTTTTATAGATAAAAATTCATTCAGTTTTTTTCAGTTTTATAGTTTTGTCAAACTATAAAAATAACTATATGTGTGGAAGTTAAGAATAACGAAGAATGTTTGTATATTTTACTATTAATTTATAATTTTTAAACTAATAATAAAAAAAGTAATATAAAACTTGAACGTAAAGAGTAAATTAAGTAATAATGAATTTCTTTTTATATTTATTTTGTGATTATTATCACTTTAGTTCTTTAAGCTATAGTTAATTAAAGTGTAACAAATAATTTAAAATATAAATAATTTCACATTAATTTTTGAAACTATAATTATAATTATATCTTTTTATATTGATTATACTATTTATGTGTTATCTAGAAAATTTTCTCTATTTGGATCATTTGAATTTTCATTCTTCATTACTAGTTTCGTCCCGTATTCTATCCTTATATATTTTGTAGATAGTATGTAAAATCTACTTGAAGATGGCACATTAACTGAATTTCGTAGTAGAGAATATACTTTAGTAATACAAAAGGATGTCTTTCGGAAAAAAATATTATAAATTGTATTCTTCAAATTAGTTTATCGGTACCACAATAATAATATTCCTTGTAATTAAAATGTTGTAGAACATGAATAGATAATATTTAAAATATATGAGATATGAAGTATATGTTCGATTTATGAAAAGTACTCAATTCGTTTAGTTTTTCCGTTTTTCATATGTGGTTTGGCTTCGTTATGTCCGTAACGCACTCTTCTTTCATTAAAGTTGGATATTTATCTCTATTGATGTTTTAAATTTGATAATAACTGTCAGCTCTAAGACTTCAGTCTTAATCTAATAGCTCAAAATCACCTGCGCCATAATTAATTCCCTATTTCACGATATGATTTTTTCAGGTATAATCTATTTTAGATATGGGTATTGGAATTAAATTGTCACCCGATTATTATTATCTATTTATATGTATAAACAAGAAAATTTGTTAGTTATTGTCTTTTAGTTTATATCTAATGCAAAATTCAGGTTATTCAGTTATGAACTTCTAGAAATGCTCATATGGTTTTTGTAACGTTATTTTTTCAGGCGAATCTACGCTACAAAAGTTTGTTTAAAAGAATAAATTAAATATAAACTCGTATATACTTGTCAACTTATAATATTTCAATTTATTTTTTTATTTGAATTGTATATAACTTGAAATTACAATTGAAGACATAAATTATTCTGTAGAAAAATGAGAAAAATATTGTAAACTTTCAGAAAAGCTACAATTTTTAATTGAATGGTCAAAAAGGTTTTACATTCATTTAAAAAGGATAGTTATGTAAAATTATTCAAGATTTATTGAACTGACTTTGATAGGACTTTTCCAAATGTTACAACCTTAGAGTTCCGAGCAATCTCTTTAGTGGTTCCGCGAATCAAAGTCAAAATTCGAAAGAATTTTCGAAGAAAAACCCGAAAAGTTAAAAATTCAAAATAATATCTTTTATTTACATAAATACCTATTATTGCCTATTAGTATGCAGTGAAATTGTATTTATACCTATTATGAAGTAAAACTGTATTTATGAGTACACGTTATGATCCTCACCCTCACATTTAACATTTTTTTCTGAGAATGGTAGAGGTTCCGCAAAAAAAATCTTAAGGGTTCCGTGAGTCGATAAATCTTGAAGACTACTGGTCTAATTGAATATCTAAAACGGAACAGAAGATTTAAGACCTTTGAAAAAAATTGTCTTGTTCCTAGACGCACAGAGCAAATTTCATCTACCTTAAGTTCGAGTAAACGTTTACTAAGCATTGATCTAATGAACGGACTTCTGATTAAGATCACTCTGGAGCATCGATGGAGTTTTCATCTTTTTCATTTCCGACTGGCTGAAGTATCAAGTCTGAAGACAAATCAACTTTTTTTTGATATTCATGTTATGGGTCCGTATGTTGTTGAAGAGTGGCAGTTTCTTCATTTTCGATCAGATGGCTGAATAATTGGGACGAACATTCACTGAATCAACTTTCATCCTTTCTGATGTAACATGTAGTTTGTTGAAATCTCAATAAACTGTTACGGCTACTCCGAAATAAAAAAATTCTCCAACGTTCGATTCACAAACCGTAATTCAATGAGATATAATTTTCGTACATTCCTTACATATAATTAAACGGAAAAAAATTCAAAACAACGTATATTATTAACAAATTCTTTTTAATACCAAGTATGGTTATCTCAGTCAGTATACACCAGTAGCAAATTGAAATTATCACATTATTAATTAGTTTTAATTGTTGATTACTGTACTATTAATTATTATTGATCGTTGGAATTAGTTATCACCATTGACTGTTTTAATTATTAATTATTTATACATATAAACAATTTGTAAATTACAATAACAATAAATTTAGAGAGCGCTCATTGGCCTTCTTCGCTAAACCTCTCCCCCTCCTCGAGAGGAAATAGCCCGGGGAGCTGTCGCAACAAGTCGTTTAAGTTATTTATTTTTTTCCTAGAAAATCACATCAAATTATGACATCAAACACCGCAAGACTCAAATACATCAAGATGAAAGTCTAGATCAAAGAAAAATCCTCAAGACACTACAAGAATACATCAAGCCCTCGAATATTTATATTACTGTCACTGTTAGCCTGAGGTCAGTTAATTTCTGACTCACACTCAACATTTCTTCGCTCTGTCTGTCTCTAAGTGTTATTCTGCTCGATTTTTAGTAACACTGTTGTTTTCATTATACCTGGTGATTCGCTCTATATGGTGAACGATCCTCACAGCTCTTCAGATCTGTGATGGCACCAAGTTCCTAAAACTCAGTTGGTCACTAACGTCTCCACAGCCACTGTCTGATCTCTCTCTATCTCTGGTGATTCGATTTGTAATACCGGCGCTCCTCACGACTCTTCGGATCTGTGATAAAATCCGAACTTTCACGACTTGGAGGAGACTGTACAGAGTCTCGCTTCTGCGATCACAGGGAAATTCTCCAATAGTCCCCACAACCGCGATCAGCCTAGCCTCTTCCATCCACGCAAATTTGGTAATCTTTTTTATTAATTGTAGTCAGATAGTTAACTACATTTTATGCTTCGGCTGTAACTATTTTCACACCATACGATTGGTGGCTCGACACTGAGGATCATACATAATTAAATCTCAAAAAGAAACCTAGATACATAAATCAAATCTAAAAATGAAACCTAATGAAACTAAGATTAAGTATGGTAAGCTGATACATGAAAGTTCAAATCACAGTGAGATTCGATGCTGAATGTCTTTAAATAACTTGAAGTTTTTAGTAAACGTCTTAAACTTTCTGATGGACATGAATACTTGAAGGCAAGATGGTTGGATATTTGGGGTTGAAGGGAGTGTCGATATCTAAAGTTGAAGATAAGAAATAGGATAGATTATATTAATGGTTATTGAAATTTTTATTCATGTTCATATATGATAGAAGATACTAAAAAAATAAAATCCTTTTTACTTTGATATTAAAACAAATTTATATATATATATATATGTATATATATATATATATACACATATATAATCAAAGAGATATAAGACTGAATATAATCTCGTTTAGGTTGATTTATTAACTGTACCGCAATTCTTTTTGAAAATTTAAATGCAAAATGTATTAAAAAATATACAAAGCGCAAAATGTTTTATGTTTGTTCGCTTAATATCAAATCTTTTGTATATTTACAAACATACTTGTAAATATTTGTTTACCCTTTTGAAATGTGTACAAACCGCTCATATTGAAATTTCATTTCTATTTTAATTTTTATTCATTTACATAAACATACACAGATAGAAACATACACATACATGTACGTATATGTATGTTTTTGTGGGTAAAAAGAACTAATATACGGTATGTTTCATAAATTTGTTGTTTTATGTGAAATAATGGAAATACATATATTTGTACACAACTCATGTTCTTCGAGTGTATTTAAAGAATATTGTATTCAAATTTTGAAAATATATTGTTTTCATGACATCTAATTTTGCATTTTTGTCTGGTGTGAAGTTGTTTTTTTACTATGTAAAAATGAATCATTTTTCAAATTATTGAATAACAGTTAAAAATATTGTTAAATCATGAACGCATTCACTTTATTAAGTTATTTAAATGTATAGTATAAAGTAAATTGTAATATGCAGCTATATAAGTAATTGTACAACATATATATATATATATATATATATATATATATATATATATATATATATATACATACATACATACATACATATATACATATATATGGTTATATTAAGGAACGGGTGAAATATTGAGGATGTATAATTTATGTTAATAAAAACTCAAGAATTATTATAAAATATAAAATAATCAAAAGAAGATTTATTGTGACCAAAAACAACAATTTAGTAAGTGTAAAAGCGATTACTCTCACTGGTCACCAGAAACGATAACTCCAGAAAAATTATATAAAAACGATACAAAAAACTATATGCATCTACTGCATATGAACAACTTATTAAGACTATATGATTGATCGCAGAAACAAGTAATACAGTTACTCTTCAATACAGTTTCGACACTAATTGTCAGTATAAATTCACTTAACAAACATATTTTTCATTCGTACAACAAACAATATTTAAAATGAGAATATTCAACAATTAACATTCGATTGTCTCTTAAACATACTTCAATAACAGTCAATATAAACAACAATCAAAATGTATCAACAATCAGTAATGCAATAATATGTATACATAATCATCAATATCAGCCTCTGTCAATCTACTGCTGAATAAAAGCCTCTTCCATGATTTTCCATTTTGTACGATTGAATGGCTCTCTTTTCCACTGGTTTCCTATAAAATTTTTAATTTCGTTATCTCACCAATTCATTGGTCTCCTTCTTAGTCCTTTATATTACTTTGTTTTCTCTTCTTACAAAATGCCCCACCCATTTTCATTTCAGACCTTTTACTCTTCTTATTACATCTGTAACCCCTGTCTGTTTTCGTATCCATTCTATTCTTTTCCTATATCTTCTTGTTATTCCTAGCATGCATCTTTTCGTACTTCTCTATGTTGTTTGGAATCTCTGAATGATTTTGGCAATAAGTACTCATATTTCGCTGCAGTAGGGAAGGACTAGTAATATACATTGGTCAAATACTTTTTTTTCAAGCAGAGTGGGATTATTGATTTCGAATATTTGATATTGATTGTTGAATTTCGAAGTATTTCGTCTAAATTTGCTCCATCCCATTTTTATTCTTCTGTTTACTTCTTCAATGAATGATCCATCGTTTTTGAAAAGAATGTAAAAAAATCATGAACATTCAGGCCTTATTCGCACAAGCGTTAAAAAAACGTTGCATTCAAAGTTAGCGTTAGTGCTTTTAAAACGCTCGTAAATGTAGTGTTCATATGAACGTTTAAAAATCAATTCTTTTCATAGTCTTATGCAGTTTGGACGCATGAATTCAGAAGAGTTGTCGATAATAGCTATATATATTTTAAGAAGGCGAAAAAAAATGAAAAAGTTCTCTGTGCATCCTCTGAATGATCAATGATACTTGAAGGATAGTTTGTGGCTATTTGTGAAGATTTAAGGTTGTATCCGGATGTTTTTCAGTACGAAAATTGAAACATTTAACGAATTATTGAGAATTATTATCTACGATATTTTCCCAATTTTGGATTATTTTTGAAGTGACTTCCATCTACGTGTCCTCTTTCAAAATTTTGTTTGAATAATTTGATAAACCTTTGTTATATAACAGAGATCTCGATTCCAGCTCCAAAATAAAACGTCCAGTATCAAATACCGCCATTTTCGTAAACTCTGTCTTCCGTCATCTGTTGTACTTGTAATCAGTACCAACGTGCAAGCAAGACTGACAAATTTGGCGTCATTCGGCGCTTTTTAAACTCCTATGCGAATGAAAATACCCTCTTCCATATGTTCTATTTACTTCAACGCAAAACGCTCGCCATTAGAAACGGATCAAGTTCTATATTCTTTACCGCACGTTAAATAAACGCCGGAATGTGAAAAGAGACACTGGTTTCATATGTTTTATTGAAAAGATGAAAAAAGCGCGCATTGGTGCGTTTTTTAACGTTCGTGAGAATAAGGCCTTATTTGGTAAAATATCTGGTAAATCGTGTAATTATAATCCAAAGTACATGTATGTGATATAAATTAAAACGCAATTATATAACCATGGCAATAGACCATGTTTTCACAAACTGTGAATATACAACGGGTATCTGTACATAAATGAAAATAAACATTATTTTTAAAAATAAATTCATCATGAAGGCAAATAAGTATTTGCAGATAATTTTTTGTATGTGTTCAATTACGTTTTTTTTTTGGAATGAGTTTAGGACGGTGGTAAATATTTGCAATAAATATATCTCATAGAGTTCTGTGTTACAATAATAGCACCGGCAGCCACATAACATTCGTATATAAAACAACGAACACATATTTCATAAAACGCCCGAGCGAAAAAAATATTCAAAAAATGTGCCTCGGTAGACTGTGAACGGTTCGCGCGCTTGAATCCCAGTTCGTTGCAGAACGTCAAGTGTGCAATTTGTAAACGGTGTTACGATAAATGTGTACAAAAACGATATCACGGTAAACGACGGCCCGGAGAGCGTCGCACGACAATATTTGTACAAACTCACAGCTGAACTCGCACTCGCACACAGGCGCGGTCACTTGTATATTCACGGAATGTTTGCATGTGTGCGTGTAAGTGTGAGTTGGGACGTGTATGTTTGTAGTGCATATCTTGCGGGTGCTTTTAAAAATAAGCACCGTTCGGCAGCGTAGCGACCTCTTTTGTTCTGAAGTGACGCTATTACTCATCTTATAGGGCTGTCACAACACCGGAAAGGAAGGAAATAGGTAACGACACAACGAGTCTCGTACGGGCCTGTCGTGCCCGTGTATGAAATTTCATGTTGGAGCGGGCGGGTCACCCATCAGCGTCGCGACGCCGTCACCGGCGCAAACGGTCGAACAGGGGATTCGTGTATATTTACGTTCCATCCACTCTTTCACCTACCTTCAACATGCTACAAACTACTCGTGACTCTAATGGAAATTATCTTGTTTCAAAAAGTGTTATCGTCACACGTTTAACGAGATTTTAAAACTTCAAAGTATGCTCTTGGAACTGACTTTAATGGTCGCGCGAAGAAAACGGAAAGTTTCGTCGAGCGGCGGCTACAGGGACGAGAGACGTGGAAACGGTTATGTGTACGTGTTTTCGTGACGATTTTTTTGTAAAAATGGATGCGTCGTTTTAACGTGTGGATGAATATGAAGGAAGTGCATGCGCGTCGTTTCTCATTTCATGGACTCGGGCTTTTTATCTCGGACGAAATCTGCGCGTAGTTAGGAAACAGGTCGAAGAGACGTTACGGTCTTGCTTTCTGGTTCTAATTACATGATAATTTATAGAGATACAGAGTTGTTTGTAAGTAAAACTGCTTTTCACATCTACAAAACGAAATGCGAGTAATAGAATTTACATTAAATAGGATCTCTATTGAATAAAAACTGTTCAAGTTGTTTTAGAATACAATAAAGAGAAAATTCATGGAGAAATTCTATTAAGGTAATAGTTTTTTTTAAAAAAAAGCAATATTTATAGTTATTTTATTATATAAAAATTTTATTATGTAAACCGAGTGTTTATTAAATAATTTTTTTAAATATTTTTTAAGAAAAACAATAATAAAATTCAGATTAAAAATTAATGAAAACTTGTAAAGTAGGATGTTAGTCCGATAGTGGTCATTTGAGACTGCGCTGATTATACACGATTATCACTCTCTGTTGACTCTTGCCCCACTCTATCACTTATGTACGAAATATTATAATTGATATAATATAAATTGATATAATATATATGTATAATATATATTGATATATATATATATATATATATATATATATATATATATATATATATATATATATATATATATATATATTGATATAATAAGTGTTTCATACCTTTGTACATGTTTGAATTAATAAAAAATTACAGAGACATTTGCAATAAACATTTACTATTTTGCTGTTATTTTTTTGAAAATAATGTTTTTTTAATCACAAACTACATTTTCACAGATATGCACCGCCATATTCTTCTCGTTCATTACATTATCTCACAAATAATCAATAATGGATAGATTAAAATGAATGCATAGATGAGTGATTTAAGTTGACAACTTATTTCATGTAAAAAAATATATTTTAAATACTTTTTTATAATATGATATATTGAAGTAATGAAGTCGAAAAACCATACATTTTTTACTCAAGTTCAGAATACCTAATCTTCTAAATGAAATACATTTGTAAATTATTTTTCACTTCTTTACAAACCATAAACATTTTTCCGATTGAAGATATCTAATAAACTGAGTATTGATATTTTTGATTGTTTCTTATGCGAATTTCGATGACAATATCATAATTTAAGAGCTTGAAAATGCATAAAAATCATTTATATTACTTGTTCTAGTATACTTGAGAGATATATAGGAATGTATATATATACACACTATTGGTTTATATCAATATCTCCATAATAAAGTAAATATTTTTGTTTACGTGGAATAAAATTCGATAAATGGCTAATTATATATTTTTAAAGCGGATTCATAATATAATCAACTTTAGGTAGCAAATTATTGGGATTCAAGTTCTTAGTGTTTGTTGACGATAATTTGGTTGTTTATAGTGACTTCGACTTTTTTAAAAACCCGAAACTGATAGAATTTAAACCTGTTATAAATTGTTTATATCTTAAGTTTATCATAGGTTACATGTGATACATTATATTAGGTTATTAAATATGAAATGTCCGATTTCCTTAACTACTAAGTTTGACAGCTTCCATCTCTGACATTTCACTTTACTTAACATTTCCTGTTTTTTTTTTTTTTTTTATTGTGAAGGTATACATCCTTATTCTTTTAAACGCACTTTTTCACTTGTGTTTAATAATCAATTAATTTTTAGAGAAATTTTTGTGAAACCATAGATAAGTCAAAAATTCGTATTATTTTTGAATATGAATTTCGCTGTGAAATGAATGCAGCGCAGACAGCCCGATATGTAAACAAAGTGTTTGGGGAGGATATAGCTAATGAACACACAGTACATCAATGGTGTAATAAGTTCCGTTCTGGTGATTTTAACCTTAAAAATGAACCGCATGGGCGAACTGAGACAAAGGTGGATAATGATGAGCTGAAAGCTGGAATAGAAGCGAATCTATTCAAATTACCGCGTGAATTAGCAACAAGGTTTGACGTTACTATTCCAACAATATTGGATAGAGGTTTCCGCATTAATTAAACGAGCGACAAAGAAAAATCGTCTCAAAATTTGCCTTTCTTTTCTGTCAAAACAGAAGGGCGAACCATTTCTAGACCGTATTGTTATGCGTGATAAAAAATGATTCTTTCTTGACAATCTTAAGTGTTTGGAATAGTGGTTGGATAAGGATTAAGTACCGATAAGCAGTCTAAAACTGAATATTCATCAAAAAAAGTTAATGGTGTTTGTTTGGTGGTCCAACGCTGGTATTATTAACTACAGTTTTATCAACTTTGGTCAATAGATTACAGCGAATGTCTACTGTAACCAATTGAACGAAATGATGAGGATACTTGCGATTAAGGAGGCGAGCTTGGTCAATAGAAACAGAGACATCCTCTTGCAAGACGACGCTCGACCACATGTCGCAGAAACAACGTTGCTAAAACTACAGGAGCTGGACTTGGAAACTCTCTGCCATCCACCGTGTTCACTAGACCTTGCAGTAACTGACTACCACATCTTCCAGGTTTTGGTCCACTTCTTTCAAGAAAAAATATTCAATTCTCAACAAATTGTGGAAAATACCTTTCGCAATTTTATCGCCACACGCTCCCCAGGTTTCTTCGCTGCTGGCATAAACAAGCTACCTTTAAAGTGTCAAAACTGTGTCCATAGTTTAAGCATATACTTTGATTAATTGTAATGCTTCTTGTTTGAAATATAATAAACTAAACTTTTGATTCAAAATCGGACATATTATATTTAATGACCTAATATATTATTCCAATTTGTACAATAGAAGCCCTATATCTAAAGAATGTATAGTATCAGCGGCGAATGTCCTTGTTGGTGGTACTTACTGACTAGTATGCATATATTGGTTATAATTAGTTATTAAAATATGATTTTTTCATACTAGCTATTTTAGTACAAAAAAAAATAAAAATAACTATTGATATAGGAATCCATTGATGTTTTCCAAAGAAACTATAATCTCAGAGCGCTATCGTTTGGATGATATATTTAAAGGTCACTAATCTCTTAATGAGATTACATTTGTAACTCTTTCTTTCAATAAAACAATTCAGTCTTCCAAAAATCAGAAAAATTGCGGTTTTTTCATATGAAAACCTACAAAAATTTTGAATTTGAAAATTGTATTGAATAATATTTTTTTCCAAAAGTTCATCATTGGAAGAAAGCGTATAATTTTTTTAGACCCTACGTTTTTCACGTGCATTGCAAAAAAAAATAATTTCTGTATGCAGCGATATTTTTTAATTCATTGGTAAGTTAGTTTTTTCCTGTCAAAAAAATTATAAGAAAAACATCCAAATGGTAGAAAAAACTTTTCTTCCATATTTTTCATCTTACAATCTACAAAGTGTCCTTTATTTAGTGCCGTGTGATTTGTAAAAGAATGAATCTTGCTGACTACAAAGTCATTTTGACTTCTATATTGTTCAAAATGTTGCTGTTGTGAATGATGTCATTTGCCGACCACCAATCAGTGACCATAACCTTTTTTTCATAAAGCTTCGGCTTAGGAAACTATTTTGGTGCTTCTTCTTGATCTATCCAATATGATAAACGTTTACGATTGTTGTAGAGAATCCACTTGTCATCACATGTGACAATGAAATCAAGAAAGGGATAATTTTTGTTATGCAAAGGAAGTTCAGAGCAGATTTCGTATCGCCGAATTTCTTGCTGTTCGTTTAGTTCATATGGCATCCATTTATTCAACTTTTCTGTTTTTTCCAATTAGGCTGAAATGTCGAACCGCTGTTAAATAAACAACACTGAGTTTTTCTGCAGCATTTTGAATTGTTTTGCGTGGGTCCGCTTCAATAATGGTTTTTAAATCATTATTATCTATAGCTGAAGAACGTCTAGACCCTCTTCATCATCAAGGTTTTCGTTTTCATTACGAATTTTTTGGAATTAGTGTTAAGCTGTACGTTCACTAATTGACTCTTTACCAATTGATATTTCGTGCAGTTTTTGTTGCTTTACGTCCCAATTTAAACTCATACAACAAAATCTCTCGAATTTGCTTTTTTCCATGACTAATTTAAGTGGTTATATCCAATAATACTAAAGAGTTAACACAATAAACATAATCTGAAATCAGTAGTGCTAATTTCATTATTTACAATGATGTATTTCACATGAGTACAACAAAAGATAACGTTAATTAGAAAGATCGGTACCAAACTTAAAATGATAAAAAACCGCAATTATTTTTACACCAAACTAATATTTTCTGAATCTGTACTGCCGAAGTTTTGTAAAAATTATGCAATCAACAACATTAAATCTATAAAGCGTGACAAAAACAGCGATCCAAGAACGCGAAGCGTTAATTAAACCATGAAATAGTGCCTTTATTAAAACATGGAAAAGTCATTGTCCCATTAATAAAATTCGTCGGATATCTTAATAAATAAACACATTTAAAGTGTGTTAAATATTTAATGAAGAGTGCGATCATAGAAGTATATCCCTGAATTAGTCCCTGTGTTCGCTTATTTCTGAACGGATTGTACTCAATTGCATCGAAAGAATTAGGTTCCACTTTCTCACATTTTGCGCGTCCTTTTTAATACATATTAATTGAAGCTCATTCGTGGCAGTTGTTTCGCGAAATTTTACCAGCACATTTCAGAACAGAACTTTATCTTGTTCGTATAGTCCGCGAGCGTAAAAAATAAATATTTGACGAGATTTTCTGTCGGAATTATCGTTCTCGGCGCGCGGAATCAACAGAATCAACATGGATCCCGTCGCGCGTTCAATGTGTATGTATTGATGACGAAGTTTTAATTAATTTGATAATTTCTAATTAGCGAAGAAATGTAAGTTGTCGGCGGGTGCTTTTTTCTCTCGTGCTCCGTTCGTCTCCTTCAGTAAATCTGTCGGTCAATTATAAATATAACTTGTTTCTTGTTTAAATATTCAAGTTTGTCGGTCGAGTGAAATATATCTAGCTAGTGCCGTGGGATCGATTTCGATGGTTGTATTTTTTTACTTCTTAATTATTTTACCCCTGTTTTAATTAAATATATTAAAAGATATACACGTTACATCGGATGTTTTGTGAAATATTAAATAAGTTTTCAGAACAAATGTGAAAAATGTATTGAGTTTGATAAAAAGTTAACAAAAATGTTAATTTGCTAAAATTTGTTTTGAATTTGTATTCAATTATTTAATAATAGTCTTATTGGAATCAGCTGTTTTAAAGTCTTGAGCTTCCACTTTTTGTATATTTAATAACATCACATTTTCTAGTTTAATTAATTTTTTAGTTTAATTAATTTAATTAATTTTTTAGTTTAGTCTTGTTTAATTAGTTTAATTAATTTTCTAGTTAAAAGAGACACTAGGATTCATATACTGACAAGTGTGATAATAATTGAAATTTTTTGTAGTCTATTAATAATTTTACATAAAAAATGTCAAAAAAAGAATTAAAAAATGAGGGTTCTACATGTACATAACCGCAATAATTTACTTAGAATACCGTCGGCTTAGATAAGTGAAAATGTTTTATGTTTTTTAAAAAAAGTAAACATTTATTGAAAGAGTGTAATAGGTTGACAAAACTTTTAATTGTAATTATTTATTTTATACTTTTGATTTTATTCATTTTTGTTAGTTTAAAAATTGTAAAAATGAATGTATGCTCTTTTTACAGAGTTTTTAAAGCTCTATCCGCAGATATTTTAGTTTTTATCGTACGATAAAGAGTTTTCGAAATATTGACCTTTTAATGATGACACAACGTGTAAACCGATGTTCAGATTTTAAGGTCATAACTTTTATCTAATTAACGGAGTTTAATAAATTAAGCATTTTTAGTTTCCGAAGTTCTTTAGCTGTTCACCACTTTTGAACGATATGAATCAGTTGAACGGTGCAGCGTACTGAGAGCGAACCTGCGTTACAGCATTTGGTAACGCTCCCACCGCTAACATGACACCTCGTTCATTGAAAATATAGACCTAATTCTACATCCAAAAAAAAAAAAAACAATAACAGAAACTGTGTGGTTAATAGTGGACGGTAATTCAATGCTTCAAAATAAAATAATATCTGTATGATTTCGTTTTATATTAATAATTATTAGATATAATTATGACTTTTTAGTCACCTTTACTCAATAAATAATGCTATTTAACACTCAAAAACAATGTTGAGGTTTCCAGTTCTAAGTAAAACTTGAAAAGCTAAATCACTTATGAAGAATAATGTTTCAGATCTGCAGCCTTATTACGCCTTTCTTCTAGATTTATTCATTTAAAATTTACTAATTTTGTTTTCATATAAACGTGAAATTTGTTCTAATAGATCTCATCCATACACTGGTGTAATTGCACGTTATATTATGAAAATTTGTTCGTGTGGTATTCAAAATAGAATTTTATGCTTCCTGGTAATGCATGTTTATTAATTTAGATATTAACTGAATGAAATTACAGAGACTATAGATGAATAATAAACTGAATCTTTTACTTGGAAAAGAAATAAGAAAAAACTTGTCACTTTAACAAAAAATGGCGAGATCGTTACTGCTATCATTTGTTGTAATGAAGGATTCTCATTTAAAATAGGAATCAGAAAAACTAAATAACTGATAATCAAAGAAAATATCTGTTTATTTCTCAAGACTCAAATGAAATAAGAAGTGGAACGCAATAATACCATATAACACTATGAAACATCTTTCTGCTACATCGGTATTAGTACGAAAAGAGGTTATGTTATCTAATTTTTCTTATAAACTTTGACTCTATTTTTGTAAATAAGTATCAAATACAAAATTGAACAAAACAATTTGATATATTATTAATATTTCATGAATTTAAAAATAAGGGTCATGAAAAAAAATAATACAGACCAGAATTGGCAAGAAAAATATAAGAAATGTATAAAACCTGCATTGAAAAGGAACCATAAAAGATAAGGGAGAAAATTGATATTGAAAAAAGTTGAACCAACCTTTATCAATGAGTTTAAGACTACTTATAAAAGAGGGAAATATTATTTTGATGAATATATGAAAAATATTTGTGATATAAACATACGAAAAAAGTTTAGTGTGAACTATTACGAAACTAAAAAAGAAAAAATTGATTAAAATCAATGTTTTATTTATATTAATTCCATTATACCCACACAGAATATAACCACATATCTCATTCATGCATGCAAATGGAATTAAAAAAATGAAAATAAGACCAAAAGAAAAGGTAAAAAAAGTTTAAAAATGTAGCCATTATTACGGTCATCTCTATTGGGATTTGTGGGATAATGGCCAACGATAGAATTTTAATTTTTAAATATATATTTTTTTGTTGAATTTTGTTAAAACTTTTGCAGAATTATGAAAAGACAGGATTAAACTTTTATTTGCAGTATTAAGTAGACTTTTATTTATCGCTGAATCGAAAATACTTTTTCTAATAATTGACTTTTTGGGCAAAAAATACTAATGAAATATTTTTCGTACGATTAAAGTAAATATAAATAATGTTCCTGCAAATCGATAATCAATATTCTTTTTAAAGATGCTAATGACACTGCTTTGAAAAATTTTATTTTTGCGTTGTTATAAATTTAAGACTACACCTGTTCTGAATGGTTAAATAGAGATCGTTTTTTTTTTCAAAAATATGTTTCTTACTTAAATTTAATATCACTGAAAATAAAAGAACAAGTATGCATTAATGATTAAAATTAACATCATACAAACATATATTTAGAGTAAAAATAAGAAACGAGACTGAATGCTAATTAATTCTTTTTTAAGATCAGCGTTTTTCAAATTAAAAATAAACACATTACATACATTTGACATGAAAAGACAGGTCTCATTGTGATTCGGTAAATATTAACTCTGCGGAGATGGAGAGCAGTGGAAAAAAGAAAACGCGTACAAGAGATAACGCGGTACACGGCAAATTAATATTGGTACGGATTACATTCACGTTTCCGTCGTAAAAGGAGGAGCACTCCACCGCATTAGAGCTCAAAACTAGCATCGTTCGTTCTATAAAACGTCGGTTTAGTCATATAATTCACGTTTGAAACTGCGCGTCGTTTTATTATTTCGTATTTACGGTGAAAGATGTACGACGACGATGTCGACGTCGACGTCGCTACCGCTTAGAAACGCTATAGGCCACTCGTATATCTTCATTCATGATGCGAAGAATGAAGATTTATTTTATTTTATTTATATATATTTTTTTGCTTGTTAAGTGTGGTTTGAAAGTAGGCGAAACGGCACGGGGATGAGCAATAAAACATGAGTAAACTACACGATGTGCTGTAAACAATTTATTGTTTATACAGTATTAAAGAAACTTCGACGGATTCTGTTTTTGTTCATTGTTCGTCTTCAGATGGGGACGATTTTATAGGTAGCTGGTATTTAAATTTTCACTAAACATCGATATATGCTAATATACATACACACACACTTATATATGATTAAATATATATATATATATATATATATATATATATATAAATTTATCGGTGTATTAATTTTATTAATACTGTTAATAAAATTTAATCAATTATTATTACCTATTATTTTTAATCTGAATTCATAATGCAAATTTAATGAATTTTATGAATTATATAAGCAAGGCATGCAATATGTTTTATAAAAAAATCGATTTTAAAAAATACCGAGTTAAGATCCACTCTGTGACATTAAATTAGGATGTTGCAAAAATAATTGCGATTTTTATTATTTTAAGTTTGGCTTCGATTCTTATAGTTACCGTTAACTTTTGTTATTGTCATGTGGGACATCATTGTAAAGAATGAAATTCGCAATACTGATTTCAGTTTATGTTTATTGTTTTCATTCTTTAGTATTGTTAAATATAAAGTCTTAAATTAGTCATAGAAAAAAGCAAATTCGCCCGATTTTGTTGTATGAGTATAAATTAGTACGTAAAGAAACAGAAACTGCTCGAAATATCAAATTTGTTTTTGGTGGAGTCGATTGGTGAACGTTAAGCTCAATACTGATTCTAAAAATTTCATAATAGAAACGAAAACCTCGATGATGAGGAGTGACGTAGACGTCCTTCAGCTATAGGCAATAAAATTTTAAGAACTATTATTGAAGTGCACCCACGTAAAACAACTTGAAGAACTCAATGTGGATCATTCAACAGTTGTTCTACATTTGAGCCTAATTGGAAAAAAAACAAAAAAGCTGAATAAATGGGTACCGTATGAACAAAACGAACATCAAGCAATTCGATGATGCAGTTTGCTTTGCGCTTCTTTTGGGTAACAAAATTGACCCCTTTCTTGATCGCATTGTCGCATGTAATAAAAAACGAATTCTCTACAACAATCGGAAATATTCATCATAGTAGCTAGATCGAGAAGAAGCACCAAAACAATTTCCTAAATCGAAGCTTCATGAAAAAAAATTATGACTACCGTTTGGTGGTCAGTAAGTGGCATCATTCACTACAACTTCTTAAATCCTGGTGAAATAATAACAGTAGGAAAATATTGTCAAAAAATTAAAAAAATGCATGAGAAGTTATATCGTTTATGGCCGTCATTAGTCAATCGAAAAGGACCAATTCTTTTTCGTGACAACGCCCGTCCACACGTCTCATAAATGATTTAAAAAAATTAAATGAACTGGGTTATAAGACCTTATCTCACCTAACTTATTCCCCGGTCCTGTCTCTGACAGATTATCATTGTTTAAGACATTTGAATAATTTCCTACGAGAGAAGGTTTTCAAAGATCAGACATCTGCTCAAAGTATTTTCGATGAATTCATTAATTCCAGTACTCCAGAATTCTATCTTGTAGGAATAAACAAACTTGTTTTCCATTGGAAGAAATGTGTGCAGGCCAATGGTCTTTAGTTTAATTCATAAATCTAATTTTTAACTAATATATGTGTCTTTATACTCAATACTTAAAAATCGATTTTTTTTTGCACCAACCTAATATAAATAAAGTCCTAAAGAAAAACTATTTTATGATACAAATATATCTATTAATATAGTTTAACTTTTATATTGTGCATTATTCGTTCAGTCTGACCTTATCGTTGTGAAGATAATACTCCTTCCAATAAACTAATTCGACTTTTTGTTAGATAACTTGCTTCATTTGACCTAATCATTGATAATACTTATCCAATGTTATTATTTTGTTGGAAAATAGCAGTTCATAAAACATTACTCTCTTATAACTCCACCAAACAGATATTTGTTCGTCTTTGTGTATCGAACGAATGGTTCTGAATGAGTACGCAAGTAATAATATTAGATATATATTAATTGTTTATACCAAGAGTTCCCATCTTTTTTCATATATTGACTTCTTACAAAAAATTATTCTTCTTCATCGTCCTCGCTGAAAATTGGAACTACTATTGCGTCTCCCTCGTTACATTAAAATATTTTATATGAATTTTTAAAGAAATATTTGTAGTTTTGAAAATGATGATAAAAATGATAGTG
This sequence comes from Acanthacorydalis orientalis, assembly GCA_034766995.1. Lineage (NCBI taxonomy): Eukaryota > Metazoa > Arthropoda > Insecta > Megaloptera > Corydalidae > Acanthacorydalis > Acanthacorydalis orientalis. The sequence continues at coordinate 7,572,647 of CM068322.1, forward strand.
AAAAATATTTTTAAGTATTTTTAAACGGGTGTGTTTAATAAATAATTATGATTATTATTAGCCGTGTTAATAATACACAGGAGTACAATGAAAACAAAAATACAGTTGAATAATATTTATAATCAAATTTAATAAATGATATTTAATAAATGATATTTTTTAAAAAAAAACAGTTTATATATAAATATATAAATTATAATACAATTTATAATGGGATATAAATATATCTATTAATTTACTAAAGTTCTTCATGTGATAGTTGAGCCTAATGCATTGCAGCAATATTTCGTATCTTCGGTTCCAAGTTATTTAACATAATCCGTAAATTGCCATATTCTGGTATATTTAATATCTTCATTGATTTTCTTAATAAATAAGCTAAATGACTGAAACCAGCGCGTACTAGTTAAGAACTAGGAAAAGTTAAAAATATTGGTTCAGTAATATTTTTTTAATCTGGGATATTTTTAACGGATTGGTTTATCATTCGTAAATTTAGCATATCCATTTGTTTGGAATAAAACTTTGGATTCCAGACTTTTCTTTATTTCAATTAATTCTTCTTATAAAGAAACATCTTCTTCAGATATGTCTCTTTTGAATGGTTGTATAATCCACGATGGTAGTTTTTCTATATCAGGTATTTGACTTGTGGCTATATTGATGTTTAAATCTTTGTATCGTCTATGTGAAGTGGATTCTTCATTTAGAGATTAGTGTGATATTAAAACAGTATGTTTTGTTTACTATACACACATGTGTATAAATATATATATATATATATATATATATATATATATACCAGTAACTCCCGCACAAGACGGTTTCGTTCAAACACAATTTAAGAATTAGGAGAATTTGGTGAAAATATCATCTGAGATAAACGTAATTAATTCAGATGATGATAGCCTAGATGGAAATTCAGAAGTTTAGAATTTTATCCTAAAAAGCATGCAGGAAGGCATAAACTTAGCTGAATGATTAGATATTTAATTTTAATTTATTGATAATCTATTTCTAATTGATAATCTATAATTAATAATCCATTTTCAAAATTCAGATCCTTTCACTGAAAGAAGCGCAAAATTTAAGAGGAAACTTCACAAATGCTTAGCTCCATACAACGAACTTTATAATGATGTTTTAGTTAAAATCAAACAATAGAAAATAACAGTTGTTTTGTAAAAAGTAGAGTATAGAAATCAAGATGCTGCAGAAGAAAGTTCGGAAGATATGTTGCTAGAAAAAAAACGCCTTCGTTAAATGATACTTAGCAGTGATGAAGAAGAAAACATAATATTAATATGTAACACTTTTGATCAATTATTAATTGTTTTAATGAACACATTTCTCTTAATTATAAAAAGAAAATAGTATAGTTGTGTTAATGTTTGAACCGAACCCAGCTTTTTGTACTACTTCTTTGTTTTGTATAACACGAATTCGCATAACATGACATTTTTTAGGAACCTAACGACCGTGTTATCCAGGGTTATCTGTACATACAAAGATAAAGAGAGAGAGAGTCAGCAAATGTATTTGATATATTAAACTTCCGACAATAGCTTGATCTCTATCATGCACGACAAAATTAACATTTTAATTAAAAAAAAACCTGTCTCTTAGTTCTACAAGTCAGAAGTTCTCTTTACATATTTTAAAAATCGTTATGATAGCTGGAACCTATGATTCTTTCTGGAACTGAAAAAAAGGTTGTACCGAAAATATATATTGTCTACTTTCATTTTCAATAATTACTAATTATCTAAAAATACACTCAAAACAATCCAATTTTTCACTTAAACAACAGCTGATAGTATAATTTTTCATGAATAACTATAGTAATAACTATGGTTTATATTTATTTATATATATATATACATATGTAATATACAAACAATTAAATAGCCTTGTAATTATCGTAGAAAATTGGACATTTTTTACAATTACATTATCCTAATATATTCAACGTATTCACATTCACACAAATTTACATTCACATATACATAAAAAATGTATTCACATTCACATAAAAAAATAATTATACAGAAATTTTCAGATAAAAATGACATATAGGTTGAAAAAATGTAAAAACTTTAACTTCGATCAGTGTTGTTCATTTCGAAATAAAGTAGTCATTATTTAATAGTAGAAGTGTGAGTAGAGACGTTTCTAACTTAGATTTTAAATTTATATTATCTTTGTAAAAATTTGATATTAGCTTACATTTTTAATAAAACAACCAGTACATATTTACACATTTAATAAAACAATTAGTATTAATTAATAATTATTAGAATTGTTGTATTATTTTGATATGTTCTTCGTATTTTCAAATACTTTTATTGACTCGTCTTAATGAAATAATATCAGAAGTATTATTTGACACAAATTGGATTAATTGAATCTACAAATATAAGAAAGCAGCAATTGTTCAAACATAAAAGAAAAATCCTACAAATTTCATAGAATTAACGAGAAATGAGAGTTATTTTACAAAATCGACTAGACAAATAATAGATTGACCTGCGATGAACAGAAATATGCAACGACAGCGTCGACGAGTTAGAGAAAAAAGAAACGAAGAAACGAATGTAACGAATCCGGAACAAACGAAAAAAGATAATCAAACTTTCACTGTAAAATACATCTCTTAATGAACTCGAACCATTGTATTATTTCCATTCTGACGCATATAGCGAATAATTAAAAAGTCAATAGGAATTCTTCGGCATCGACTGAGCTTAATTATAATTATATCCGCCGTCGGTACGCGCGACCGTCTCTCTCGCGTACCAAACTCCTCGACGCATTTAATTTTAATTACAGAAATGCAAAATTTAATGAACAAACAGTCTGTTGAAGTTATCGAACAGTCGAAGTATTTATTTATTTTCTGGAAACGCCGTCGTTGTCGTCGCCGTCTTCTCAGATAGTACCTCCTTTTGTTTACGGACGAAACAACGACGCTGATGATGGTGGTGGTGGAGACTCGTTACTGTAACGCGACTTCGGGCGATATTTATTAAGTGGACTGTGATTTCGACGGCGTTTCGTGTTATTCGAACCGGGTTACTGGTTCTCTCGATGTCGAGTGTCTGAGATGATAATTGCGATTTTTAACTTGATGCAGATTAATTAAAACACTTCAATTGTCCATATTGCATGGATCAGTGGACGACGCACGAACGACATGTCGTAATTAAATTTCATGAAAACCACTTTTTTATAGACTGATATTTTTCAATTCACTTGATATAATTTAAACTCATAGAGATAGAAGAAAATTATTTTTGCACTTACAACATAAATATCGTTTTTCAAATGTATATCAAGAATATCTATTTCGACAAGATTTTTTTTCTTATTAAAGTACATAACTCACTTCTTTATCTGTGACTGTACGAGGGTAAAGTGATAATTAGCCGTGTTTGACAAGAAAACTTTTTAAGTAAAAATGTTTTTTAGCAATTTTTTTTTATTTTTCAAGGTAATCTCCTTTTAGCTCCATGCATTTATTCCAACGCATCTCCACTTTTTTATCCCTTCCGAATAATACGGTTTGTCAAATTCCTCAAAATAAGCATTTACAGCAACGATGACTTCCAAATTTGATGCAATTATTTTACCTCTGAGCCATTTCTTCAAGTTTGAAAACAGGAAAAATCCAAACGGTATCAAATCTGGAGAATAATGTGAATGTGGAAGCAGTTCATAGTACAATTCATGCAATTTTTCCATCGCAATTGTTGCTTTGTGTGCCAGTGCACTGCCATGATGGAGAGCATTTTTTTCTTTGTCAAATGAGAATTTTTTTCATGATTTCACCATTCACCTGGTTCAATAATAATACATAATATGCTCCTGTTATTTTTTCCCTTTTTCAAGATAGTCAATTAGAAAAATTCCACGAGTATCTCAGAAAAAAGTCACCATAACCTTTCCAGATGATGCAATGACTTTTGCCTTCTTTGGTGCACGTTCTCTAGGAGAAGCCCAATGTTTTGATTATTCGTTTCAAGTGTATGGTGATGGATCAGCGTTTCATCAACGGTTATGTATCGACGCAAAAATTCATGTCAATTACGTTTAAACATCGTTAAACACTCCTTTGAAATGTTTATTCGAATGCGTTTTTGGTCGATTGTGAGCAAATACGATACTCATCTGGCGGATAGCTTTTTTATGTGCAAATGTTCGTATAAGATGTTCTGTACACTTTTATCTGAGATGCCTTATCTCAACTATCTCATGCACTTTAATTCTACGATAATTTAAAACAATGTCATGTATTTTTCTAAAAATCTCTTCAGTAGTCAGCTCTATTGGACGTTGTTCATCACAAACACTTATACGACCACGTTTAAATTCACTGAACCAATATATGACGATTTACATCGAAGGTACAGAGTCCCTGTAGACTACGTGTAACTTTTCATTATTTATCCACTCTTTTTACCATCCAAAAACAAAAATCTACTCACTGACCGATTCTGAATTTTTTCCATAGTTAAAAAAGAGCAATAGGTGTTTACTTTGGATGACTGTTGAAACTAAGCTAACTAACGTATTGGACTCAAAGTTTGACAACACTAGTTTGAAAGATAATACTGTTAAAATATATTACAATTTGCTTTCGACAGTGCTATATCTTGTTAAACACTGGTAATTATCACTCGACCCTCGTATCTTTCTGTGAGTTTATACATTTCTTGTAAAATATTCTAAATTTTAATTTAGAAAAGGATTCGATATATGATTTCATGTTATTGAATATATTCATTTCTTTGGTTTTTGAGATGATTGCGCAAATAAATAAAAGAATGAAAATCAGAAAATATATAGCATTATATGACCATGCTACTCTTCGTCGGAAGAATGGATATATTTGTTTTGTTTATTTGGGGCTTAAGAGCGCGTCGACAACATAAAGGTCAAGAAAAGGTCTCTTAAATACGTGGGTTTTCCGATTTCAAGGTATTTTCTGCTGAACAGGCATTGCTCATTGTTTTACGATTATTAATTTATTGAACGCACTAAATCAAGTTAAATGGGACGCCACAATATAGATTCAGAATTGGAAATAAATCAGCGAAGTCGCCACACAAACTAAACGTCTATAAAATTCACGCATCAATTTTGCTGCGTTAAAATAATGACATTTTAAATATCTTGAAGCGTGTCACAAGGATTGACTGCTGGGATGTCATCTATGTCAAAATGACAGTTCGTTACATAAATAAATCTCTTCAAACTGACTTCAACAGGGACAGGTATAAAAACATTTCCATTTATTAACCAATCAGAGTTTTAATAATTCAGAATTAAAACCTTTAAATGATAGCCTAATTTTTAATCTTAATTTTCATAAAATTTTAACAAAAATATTATTTTTTATATAAAAAATGGAGTTAAATATAAAAAAATCGTAAGTTTTTTATGATAAGTGAAAAAGTGAGAAAATTATTTTGTAACCGGACTTAACCACAGTGTTAAGCTATATTGACCCAAAAAAACTTGTTCTATGTATTCAGTGGATTTCTATGAATCATCTAAATAGTGCTTATTGCTCATAGCATATATTTCTGGTATTAACACTTAAAGCGCCGCCTATTTTGCGACTAATATAGATCTCCGCAATATTTACGAGTTTTGTAGAAATATGAATTTTTATAAATGAAATAAAATAACTCTTGTACAACACATAATTTATTTTTAAAAATTTGACATGATTTTTATAAACAGTTTAACTTACTATATTTGTAGATAAAATAATTATTCATGTTTAAATGTACATATAGTAATCGTTTTTGTGTTTGTTATTTTTATTTTCACTGCTGTTTAATTTTTTTTAAATTTTCAATTAATAATTTCCATTCTTGGTATTACTATAAGCAACAAACTTATAGTTAATAATGTCATGTGAAAAAGTAACTAAATCAGTTCAGAAAATATAGAAGAGAAAGCGTATTACTACATATTAAGAAAAACTAGAGAGTTTCATCCTCTTCTCGCTGAGCTCGTCCACTTGTCAATTATAAGCATGTACATGCAACCGAATGAATTAATAAACATATTTTTTTCAACACATTCATGCCTATGCAATCATTCTCGTAGACATATTGCAATGTATTTATTATATATATATATATATATATATATATATATATATATATATATATATGTTAATATGTCTGTATAATTATTAATGCAGATAGATCGCAAAGTAGTTGTTTTATATATGAGATAAACATATTTGGGTACCATAAAAACCTGATCTCAAATAAATAAGTCGAGGTCATAGAATTTTTAGTGGATAATTTTGATTTTATATATAAAGATCGATTAGTAATAATTATATATGTATTAGTTTTTAGTGGATAATTTTGATTTTATATACGTGGTCGTTTAATAAGTATGGTAAAAAAAATAATTTAAACACAGTTTATTGGAAAAAAACTTATTTTATTTCTCAACATAGTCTTCATTCAGAACTATACACTTGGTCCAGCGAGTCTTCAAAATAGACATTGACGGCGATGATGACATCCTCATTCAACGAAATGTCTTCCCACCTAGTCAAATTTTTAAGTTTAGGAAGAGGAAGATGTCACACGGTATCATGTTCTTGAGAATAGGGTGGATGAGGAATCAATTCGAATCCTAATTCTTGAAATTTTGCTATTGCGATGGTTGATTGTGATGGTTCGACGGCGCGTTGTTATGGTGAAAGAACACTTTTTAATGCGTCAATTTTGGCCGTTTTTGTTTCAACTCTTCTTTTAAACGGTTCAATAATGTTGCAAAATAGGCTTCTGTTATCGTATTTCCTTTCTTTACGTGATCATTCATGGCGAAGAATCGACGCAAAAAGTCTGCTCGTTTTTTCCATTTTTGCAACAACTGCTACAATGCTCGCTTCAAACATCTGTAGAACGTAAAAAACGCGTCGCTGTTAGCTATTTTGAAAAGTGACACTTGATAATCGTGACGTTACCAAATAAATGGTGGATCCACATCATAGAAATTTACTAACTTTTGAAACGACGCACGTATAGAGAGATATATTAGAGTAATTTTAGGTAAAATCTTCACGTTCATTTTCAACTATTATTTTATTTTACTTTTAAAATTTACATTTAAGATAACCAAGAAAGTTCTGTCGTTTTTATTGAGAAAAAATATGTGTATTTTTACATAAAATAAATGTATTCATTAAAATATTGACCTTCGCACCGAACAAATCTTTTCCAGCGAGAAGATAATTAGAAATTCCATTTTTATAAAACTGATTATTTTTATTTTCAAAAAATGTAGACACCTCCATTTTTAATTCTTCTTCATTAATAAAAAAGTTTACCACGCGTATGATTATCCAAAGATAAAAATAGGCGATAATCTGATGAAGGTATGTCTGGGGAATACGGGGGACGGAGGAGGATTTCCCACCCTAATTCATAATTTTTGTTCTGGTCTCTACTGAAACGTGTGGTTGTGCGTTATCTTGCAAAAATAAAACTTTTTTAAGATTTACAAGTGTTGGCTGTTTTTGTTGTAATGCATCGTGTAAACGTTGGAGTTGTCCACTATAAATGTTCGCCGGAAGGATTTGACCCACTCGTAGATACTCATGGTAAATAATTCCTTTTGAAGTCCACCAAACACAGAGAAGATGTTTTCGTGGCGTTATCTTTCATTTAGGACTTTATGATGACCTAATGAAATCCAGTGGTGAGTACGTTTGTAGTTTGAATAAATAATCCATTATTCATCAGTGGTCAAAATTTTATCCAAAAAGGTCTCTGATTTTAGTCGTGAAATAAAAGATGTACAGATTGTAAGACGCTGTAATTTGTTATTGGGAGTTAATTCGCGTGGTACCCATTTACTTATTTTCCACCTCTTTCATATTTTGTGTAAATGCTTCCGTATTCCACTTACTTTGAACAATTCTAGAAGCTATTTACACGTTAAACTGGAAATTGTTTCAATCATTGTCTCCAATTTGTCAATATTTAAATTTTATGGTCTATCTGATCTGGTCTCGTCTTTAATGGATTCATCCCCTGTAGAAAATTTTTTAACCCATCTCTGGGCCATTCTTGATATAACTGTATTTTTTTCCAAACGCAATACAAATTTTTGCAGTTTCTGTAGCATTAGTTCTAAGTTTAAATTCATAAAGAAAACATGCACGTATTACACTATTTTTCACAGATATTTTTAAAGGTTAGAATTATTTTTTAAATTAAAGTAAACAGTTCAAGATAAACAAATTAGTACTAGTAGAGTAAATATACATTAAATTACTTAAATTTCCATAATATGAATGCAATCAATTTTATTTTTAACACATATCCGGCCGAATGAAGAAAATTCATTTGAATCTTGCAGTAAATGAATGACCATCGTTTTTTTTAAATAATAATAAATTAAAATGAATTTTTCACCAAACAGATATTTCTATGCAAGAGCTATTTTAGCTTTAGTTGCGTCACATAATGATCAAATGTAAAACAAATGCCTTTAAACGTGCATTACTCGATACTGCTTACAAAAGTACTTTATTCAAAAATAAAGCTCTTGTGTGTACGGATGTTTAAAAAATTGCAAGATTATTTTAGTTTATTTATTTTCTTCCTATTTATCTATTTTTTTCAAATAATAAAATATACTTAAAATGGAGAGCAAAAAAGAGTTAGAAGAAATTTGTGCAGATAATTTATCTGAGTGTGGTAATGACATTAAAGATTTTGTAAAATGTAATTTTGATAGTGATGATAGCGCTGAGAGTTATGAGTGATGTTATAATAAAAAGAAAAGGCACACGTTTAATTCATTTAGTTTAAGTGATAGTGATTCAAAAAACGCTGGCCGGATATGTGTTAAGTTTTTATATTTCATTCATAAATAATAAATTAATTTCAGAAATTAAAATAATATAATCACTTATATACACACTTATACATACGAGATAAAGTCAAAAAGTAAGGAGACATTTGAGCAGTAAAAAAATTATTCTTAATATAATATTTTTATTACGGTCACTTTTATATATAATCCTCATAACTTCTATGCATGTAGAGAAACTCTTAATGATCTTCCAGTAGAAAGTTTTAATCACTTTTGCAGCCACTCTTGGATCGTCAAATTATCACAAAACAGTTCTCACACTGTAATTAAATTCACATTTACAAATGAATTGTTTTTTTCACCCCTCCAAACCACACCAATTTTTTTCGATCAAGAATATTCAATAAATTATTGTTGATTAATATAATCAACAATTGACAGTCAATATGACTGTTATTTATCCACATTCATATTATAACATCATCAAAGCAATAAAGATATAGAAAAATCATTTTTTTCTTGGTGATCTGAGGATGACGGCGTTATTATCGATATGAACATAAGCGCCGATCAAAAATCGTTAATAGTAGTTAATTGAATATTTTATATCGGAAAAATTTTAGTGTGTTTTATGGAGTGAAAAATGAAGTCATTTTTTGAATTCATTAAAATTATGTTCTACTTTAATTTCAATTTCACTTTAAAATTAATAATAATATAATATTGTTATTTGTATTCCCTTGGCTTGTTATAAATACTACAGTTATATTTCAAATTGAGCATTTTACCGTATTTAGATAATATAAATGTTTGTTGTAACATAAGAGAAAATTGTCATAATAGTGTTTCTTTTTTCAATTCTGTATCATTTTTATTAACGTCAAAATATATTCAAAACATTACACTACATATAACATTTTCGGTTACATTCCTTCAATCCAGTATTTTTAATTTTGAAATTTTAAAATAAAATATTATTAATTATTTATTACTTTTTCATCTATAATATGTATTTAAAATAAATATATCTATGTATATATATATATGAATGTATATATATATATATATATATGTATATATATATATATATATATATATATATCGTAATTAGTTTTCACAGATATTTCCTATATGCATATTTATAAAATTATAAATATGGGCAATTTTCCTATTTTCAACGAACATAAAATTATTCATCAAAAAATTACATTTATAAGAAAAATATAATTTTCTCCATAAACTCATTTGCATGATATTTGTATACGAACATGTAACCTTAAATCATCATCCTGTCACTCAGATTACTGACCAGAAGTTTATCATTTATGACCCGACATAAATATACAAAATATCGGTATTTGATTTCGATACATGTCGAAATAAATCTCAAACCAAATATTTGACGACGAATTACGTTTTCGTGGAAAACCAATCGCGCCGAATAGCGTGAAAAAATCGTGTAGTGAGAACACGAAATGATTTTCCGTTCGAATAGAGACGTTCGTCGACGGAACGGAATTTATTAATTGAAAGCCGTCGGTTTGTTTATTTATCAGCAATTATGAAAATACGTTTTTTTTTATTTTGCTCTGATGAAAATCTGTTCGCACGCGGATATAAATCAGATTTTCGTACGACTCGAATCGAAATTTCGACGGATATGTTTCACTGAACAAAAATAAAACGTTTATACGTACGAGAAAACATTCAAGTTGTGCAAAAGCTGTAAATTATTTATTTGATGGTTCTATATAGGATTTAGCAAATATTTTCTGGATAAAGAGAAATGGTTTTAATTGTAATTTACTTCAATTATATTTTTGGATAGTTCTAAAATGATTTTGTAATTTTTCGATTAAATTAAAAAAAATAATCGTTTCGAATACATTTTATTTTGATTTTCAGTTCTAATGCAAACTGTAATATGAATCATATCATCTTTATATATATATATATATATATATATATATATATATATATATATATTAGGTAATCAAGAAAGTTTTGTCGTTGTTATAACGTAATAATTTCAAGAATTGCTTACACTTGTTATCAGACAACCATACGCACAAGAGCTTTATCTTTGAATAAAGTACTTTTGTAAGCAGTACCGAGTAATGCATTTTTAAAGACATTTGTATTACATTTGATCATTATGTGATGCAAATAAAGCTAAAAATAGCTCTTGCATAAAATTATCTGCTTGGTAAAAATTGCATTTTAATTTATTTGGATTTTTTTTAAAAAAAACGATGGTCACTCATTTACTGCAAGATTAAAATGAATTTTAGTCATCCGGCCGGATATGTGTTAAAAATAAAATTGATTGCATTCATATAATGGAAATTTAAGTAATTTAATGTATATTTTCTCTACTAGTACTAATTTGTTTATCTTAATTTGATTTGATTTAATTACCATTGTAAGTAATATTTTTTAAAAATTATTTGAACCAGTCATGTATTATGTTCGATTGTGTATTTCTGTCAAAAAATATAACCATTATTTCACAAATGAATATTTCATTCATCTGTAAATTCCAAAAAAAAAACTAATTATCATATTCGGTAAACGATTATTTATCTTTTGTGATTATGATGCATTTCGATAGTAATTCCATTATCTCCAGAGCGTTAAGTTACAGATAAAATTATGATTTTCGTTAAGGTACAGAAAAATCTATACTGTTCTATATCTTAACGAAACTCATAGCTCTTTCTGTAACTTAATACTCTGAAAATGATGGAATTACTCTCGAAATGTATATAGACAAAAATATAGACAAGAATGTTTAATAATCAATTATTGTACATATTTGATCAGAAAAAAAGTGTGGATTATGAGAAGAATAAAACTGTTAACTATAAATTTGTAAAATTTACTCATAGGGTCAAAAACTATATGATGGATTTTGTAAATAAATCAATTATATATTTCTGTAAGGATCTAACTCTAACATTTATTAATTAAATTTTTAACATATATTTTCAGATATATAGTTTGACGTGTCAACAATTTGTCACTAATTTCATAAAAAGTCAAATATTTGAATGAACCACAAACAATATGCTAAAAAAATTATGCAATTTTATTTCCCTTTACATATAGAAAGATATATCAAACCATGGAGATATTTATCATTGAAATATATATATATATATATATAGTTTTCATTTAATTAGTTTTTAAAAATCATCATATATATATATATATATATATATATATAGTTTTCATTTAATTAGTTTTTAAAAATCATCATATATATATATATATATATATATATATATACATGATTTTTAAAAACTAATTAAATGAAAACTATATCCATGAACAGACATCTGATATGAAACTAAATTATTTTAATTAGCGTAACAAAAGACAATAATAAACACCGCATAACTGTTTATAGCGAAACGAAATTAGCAGAATTTCCATGAAATTTCATAACGGTCGCTAAACCTAATACACAACAACAATTACGATATGAATGTACATATATGGTACAGCAAACATAATAACAATGAACCTTGAATGCGGTAGAATACATATACATAATGTACGCATTGTATACTATATCCTACATATACATATATATATATATATATATATATATATATATATATATATATTTATAATTTAATATGTATATATATATATATATTTGTGTTTGTATATTTGGGCGAACTTAAATTCATATAAGGCTTCATAAATCGCACGTAAATCCTACAAATAAGGGTAATATAGCTCTCACGTATACGACAAAACACAATATTGTATTGACAGAATTAAATGGGTCTAAATTAATAGTACATATGATGATAACGATCCAGCGTTGATTTATAATAATGGAATTGTCCCATTTAGATCTTACACACTAAGCATTCGGTTTTAATTTATTGCCAAACGAACTGACGGTCTCTGTTGTGGAAAAAAACGAAAATGTCTCGAAAAATATTTTTTATGGTTGGAAATTGTATGGACGGAATATATGTTATTACTTTTTAAAAATACGGATTTAGAAAAAATGATGCATTGGTATAGATAGTATAAAAGGAATTAGAGAAAGTAATCGAGGAAACGGCCTTAAAATGTGAAGAGTAATAAAAAGAAAAAAATATGAATCGGCATTGAATACAAATTGGTCTCATTAAAATGTTGATATAACAGAGATGATATGTTTTGAATAAAAGTTATTTAAATTAATTGTTTCAAACTATTCACACATATTGGAACAACTTATTTTAATTCTTTCTATAAACTACATTAGTAAAAAAATTAAGTTGCTACTTTGATCGTCATTCTTTGGCGTGGAGAATAAGTAAATGATCATCATATAAACTCAGTTTTTATCATTTTATTGCCAGTTGAAGCATAGTACTGTCACTATATGAGCAATAGTATTAATATAGAATTTTCAATTTGATTAATTAGTTAATTATGTTGAGATTGAACTAATCTCATATAAACGAGCAGTTGTAATTGATATGTATTCACAGTAAGAAATACGATATAGGAATGTCCATAATTATGTCGATAGTGAAGAAAAATCTTTAAAATAATTTATATATTCATAAATGTGTAAGACTATCTTTGGTTCTCTTTATATATATATATATATATATATATATATATATATATATATTGTTGTAGAAAAACATTTAAATCTGTTGTATCTTAACAGTTGTTAAGGTTGCTAGCCAATGATTATTTTTGTCATGACAACAAGAACAATATAATTGTCGTGCTGATTTTTATATTAGTGATTCACTCACTCGGTTGTTCTCAATTAATGCAGATGCTATATATTTAATAAATTGTTTCATGATAATGAATGTGTTTAGTTAATATATACGCCTGCAATTCGTCAACATATATATATATATATATATATATATATATATATATATATATATATATATATACATACGAGGGTCGTTTGATAAGTTTGATAAATGTCTATGATATGGTGCCACGATTCATTTGATAACATCACGGCTATCGAGTGTCACTTTTAACTAGCATAGGCGAAATTTCAACCAGAAGAAACGCATTGTTCACGTGTTACAGATTTTTAAAGTGAACACTGTGGCAGGTGCCGCAAAAATGGAAAAAAACGAGCAGGTCTTTTTGGTGTCGATTCGTCACTGTGGATGAAACATGGATCCACCACTACATACCTGAGTCGAAGTAGTGGACAACGGCTGGTGAAATTGCGCCGAAGTATGCGAAGACGGTTTTACAGGCTAGGAAGGTGATGGCCATCGTTTTTTGTGATTCTCAAGGAATCATCCTGATCAATTACTTAACGAAGGGAAAAACGATAAAAGGAGCCTGTTATCCAACATTATTGAAACGTCTGAAAGAGGAGCTGCAACAAAAACGGCTAAAATTGGCGCACAAAAAAGTGCTCTTTGACCAGGACAACGCGCCGTCCCACAAATCGACCGTCGTAATGGCAAAATTGCACAAATTAGGCTTCGAATTGATCGCTCATCCATCCTATTCTCCGGTCTTGATTCCATGCGACTAGATCCTCTTCCCAAATTTGAAAATTTGGTTCGGTGGGAAAAAATTTTCTTCAAATGAAGATGCCATCGTTGCCGTCAATGCGTGTTTTTCAGACTTACTGGACTAAGTGTATAGCCCACAATGGAGACTATGTTGATAAATAAAATCATTTTTTTTTCAAACGACCCTCATATATATGAGGGTCGTTTGATACATATGGTTAAAAGAAAATTCAACACCATTTTTTGGAAAAAAATGATTTTATTTATCAACATAGTCTCCATTGTGGGCTTTACACTTAGTCCAGTAAGTATATATATATATATATATATATATATATATATATATATAATCAGTCCATGTGTTTCCTCCAGAAAAAGAATCTTACCGATACAATCAATTCAAGTTCCTTACATCGGATACAAGAATTGATAGCATTCTGGTAGTTTTTCGTTTTCTATATGTAAAACTATAAATAGTGTTTTCGTGGATACTGTGAAATTCCTCAAGATGAACTACGAAAAGACCTCGATTGAGGCTACATTAAATGGTTAAATCTCTCAAGTCAAATTCTTCACTCAAGAAACAATTAGAATGTTTTATTAACGACCGTAATTAGTTAATATTATAATTATTTGTGATTTATCAGGCGAGAGGATAAAAGGCCAAGTGGTTTCGTAAGATAAGAGTTGTTAAGATAAATCAATGTATTATCATAATAATTCTACAAAAATTTTGATTTTTTTCATGACCTAATTGAAATTTCTTTCGTTTTATAATGAATGCATTGTCAAAAATCTAAGGTGAATATTATTATTTTACATGATGTGTATTTACTAGCCATTGTCTTATCTAGACAAAGCAGGTTTTTTTTATTTATTACTTTTAAGACGGTACTTATGCATGAGAGTATTAGAGTACTTTTTCAGTATATCTAAAACTTGGGAAATAAACAAAGCATACCGAGTATTTGCTTACGAAAGCTTGAATACAGATAGTTAAGTTATACTCGTTACTTAATAGAAATATTGTAGATGATTCAGATATATTATACTTTATTACACTTTAATATACTAGATGAGAATTAAATAATTATTAGTGATATATAAATCCAAAAAATAAATAAATGTTTCACATATTGTTTCATTTAAAAAACTTTCATACTTGGTCAATATAAAAGATGTGATATTACAAATAACATCACAGCATTTGTGTCAATCTCAACACATCAAACTGGAAAATTTTATTACATTAATCCTGTTCCTTAGATATGATTATTAGATCATCAGATTAATATAGTTTTCAACAACAGAAACGATTTGTGAACATCTATTCCTAAAAATTCTGTTGATAAACTTATTTTTTTAAAAACAGTTTAAAAAAAAGAGAGGAAATAGGACAATCGATAGATGGACTAATAACACTAGTAAGCAAATAGTTTATTTAAAAATATTTTTATGAATAATCTAAGTCATTTAATACCTCTAAATTTAAAACTGTAGTATATGTTTAATTGGTTATAAGATGAAAACCCGGCGAGTGATGATTATTGTTTTTATTCAATATACCATATTCATATTATGTCATAGATTGTTGTATTTATAAACTTGCAATGTATTCAATAATTAACTATTTGACTTCATAATTGAACTACATACAAACAAAGACAGAAATTAACCGTTTTACTTCAGATAATAGTAAGTGGAATGCAAATTGTATGTCCAGTTGTCAATTGTCAGTGCTCTAGAATTCTAATTGTGGTTAATTGCCTTAAGCGAAGCTATCGATTTCTGACAATAGATAATATCTATCAGACTACATCTAAGGGACACCTGTATTAATACATATAAAACAAACCGAAGTATATATATATATATATATATATATATATATATATATATATATATATAATTTATTTATGAAATTACTAACTTTTATATTTATATCTCTAGATATGAGTTGGATATATCAGTTTTTATTTCATTAAGTATAATAAAAAACAATTTATATTTGAAAAAATATCCCTATGAAACTATATCTCTATTAGTAACAATTAGCAAAAATCTATTTAAAGTTTCTTATTGTGAGTCGAAAAACAAGGTAATCTTTTAGAAATTAAAATATCTTAGGGGTCGGTACACCCTTAAACCCCAAATAATCAATCAATCATAGAAATTAAACATTTTAGCGATAGAAATGTATATTTCGAAAATAGATTTGAAAATAATACTAGAAATATATGAAAATCGAGTATTTGATTACGACCTGGAAAAAATATATAATGTGCTTGGAAAGTGATTGTTGTAATTAAAACGTAAACATAAATTAGTAAATAGTAGTGCTGGAATGAAATAAACATGTACAGTTTATTTGTAAATCAGAATTAAAAGTTGAAATTCAGAACTCAGACAGTATACATTGAGCATATTTCGATAAATTTTGTATTTTTGAATTTACTATTTCATAATCTCTTATTTTATATTATTTTTTATTTATTACATTAGTTAATAAACAATTATTGGGTTGGAACAAAAGTTCGTAGCGTTTTCCAATAGAGGTCATTAATTGTAGTTTCGCGCGCAGTTTGATTATATGACATGTCTCCATTTGTATTGTTTTGACAGGTGACAATTCAACCTTTTTTTCTTTGCTATTTTTGTACAATTTTGTGAATTTTAAGTTAGTTAAATTCAAAATTAAAAATGGAGGAATATAAGATATATTTTCCTCATTTAATGCTGTTTTATTAACGGATAGGAAAAAGATCTGCTGAGACAGTAAAAAAGATATCCACTGTTTGTGGAGAAGATACCATAGCTAGAAAAACTGTTAGAAAGTAGTTCGCTTGGTTCAGAGATTGAAAATTTGACCTAGATGATCGAGAGCGTTCCAGTCGGCCTCCAGTTGATAATGACAAAATTGCAACACTTACTGAAAATAATTAACGTTACACGACACGGAACATCGCAGTGATATCACAAGTGTCTCATACGAGTGTTGTGAGGCACTTGGAGGCACTTGGAGACACTTGGATTTGTGAATCGCTATGATGTTTGTGTGCCTTATAATTTAACTGGAAGAAATTCAATGGAACGCATTTTCATGTGTGATTCGTTCCTTAAAAGAAACCAAAACGACCCAATTCTGAAACGATTAATCACGAACGATGAATAATGGATCTGCTACAATAATATGGATCGAAAAGGTCTTGGAAAAAACAAATGAGCCTCCGTTAGCCATTCCAAAAGCGTATGTTTATCCGAAAAAAGGTGATGTTGTGTATCCGGTGGGATTGGAAGCGTTTTGTGTATTACGAGCTTCTCTTAAATAATCAGATGATAAATTCGGAGAATTATTGTACTCAATTCGTACAACTAAGACGGCAATTGATCAAAAGCGTCTAGAGTCAACCAATCGGAACGGTATCGTTTTCCACTAAGATAACGCTAAGCTTTATGTCTTTTTGCAGACCCAGCAGAAATTGGAGAAATTTGCCTGGAACGTCCTATCTCACCCGTCATATTCACTTAATTTTGCACCTTCAGGTTACCATTTGTTCCGGTCCCTGAAGAATTTCCTTAATGGAAAAAACTTCTCTTCCCTGGAGACTTGCAGAAACCACCTAGATCAGTTCATCGCCCAGAAAAATGCCAAGTTCTTTGTGGATGGAATTATGAAACTACGTGAAACATGGACAAGGGTGATGGATCAAAATGGCATATATATATATATATATATATATATATATATATATATATATATATATATGTATGTATATATAAATATATGTACAAATAAGTAAACACCGGCTTTGAATTTCACTTTAAAACGCGACGAACTTTTATTCCAACCCAATAATTATTAAGATTACCGACTACTCAAGAATTTTTCACAACAACGTAGAACTATATCAGTTTTTAGAACAGAATAAAAGAGATTTAAGAAATATGCTAGTAAATGAAATTCTGATTTATACTTACAAAATATTATAATTTTATTATAATTTTATACTTATAAAAATATTTAATATTCTTTTTAAAGGAAAAAATATCGAAACATCATATTATGAAGAAATAAAAATTGAGAAATACATTGTTATCTTTTTATTATGTAGATATACTTTTCGAAGTTGTGTTAAATTGTAACATTTGTTTGTCGTTATTATCATATATTTATAATTTAATAAAATACCAATAAATATTTACAATATGTAAAACAAATATCGAATAAGATTTTCTTCTCACATAAATTATTAAAAAATTGTAGGAAACCTTTTGAATTTATAATACTACTTGACAATAAGCAAGGCTTGTATTTGAAAATCAGTTTTCAACCATACTTATTGATTATTAAAATCTAGAATAATATATTTTCAATTTATTTGCCAACATTGCTTTTTCATGAAAACAAATATACAAGCTATTATATCTATAGCAGTTTTATTAAGTATTTTATATTGTTTATGTTGAATTTATAAATATTTGATTTACATATTTTTCAAATTATAATATTCTCTATTTACATATTTTTCAGTTCCTGTGTATATATATATATATATATATATATATATTATAATATATTTTATTGATATATCTAAAAAATTACAATTTTTATCACATTTATTAGTTTTTTTATAAAATGTATTCTGTATTTTATTATTAATTATTTTATACAAAAAATATCGTTTATATCGCAGATAAATAATGATTATTTGCTATAAACTTTTACTCTGAAAATAAATATGCAATTTTAGAAATTTTCAAAAGGAATGGATAGGAGGTAAGCTTTTAGATTTCTACTAGTATAATTATTACTATATAATTGTTATTTTAACTGAATAAACACAAGAATCCTATTAAATGTCTAAATGTTAGTAATTTGCAATTTGCGATACCAGTAAAATGCAGGACAATTATAAACTGAATTTCCATCTAAAGGGGCAATATTTTATATGAGTGTGAGGAAAACGAGCATAAAAAAATTGTAAAACAAAAAAGATATTATTATAATCTATCATTGAATATATATATATATATATGAAATATTCCTTAATTTTAAAATTATCTGAAAAAAAAATGAAACAATATAAATCATTATTGTGTTTTCTGCTAAAATATAAATTAATATTTACTACATGGAACATAACATGAGAGCGATTTGAAGAGTAACTTGGTTCGATATTAAAGACAACAGCTTTAGTTTCAAAGTATACTTTATTTTTTGACATAATCTCCTTGAAGCTCATCGCATTTAACCCAACTTTTCTCCAGTTTCGTGCTTCACTCGCGGAAGTGGGTTTCTTAGATACCCTTAAAATATCCGTTTGCGAGCATTATCGTATCTTCATTCGACCCAAATCGCTTTCCAGTCAGATAAATTTTGAGTTTTGGGAATAGATGAAAGTTTGAGGAAGTCAAAACAAGCTAATACGGTGAATTTAGAAGGATTTTAATATTCAGTTCTGTCAAGTTTTGCGGAGTGACAACGTTTGATTGAGCCGGTGCATTGTCATGGTGAAACAATATTTTATTATTAGCCATTCCGGACCGTTTATCCGTGATCACTGCCTTCAACTTCTCGAAAAATCTTGCACACTATTGGCCATTGATTTTTTTCTCTTCTAAAGATAGTCGATCAAGAGAATATCGTTTCACATTGCTGAAAATTGACGCTATTTCCTTTCCTGTCAAGTGAACTATTTGTCCTACTTCGGATCAGTTTCACCGCATTCAGTCCATTGTTTTGATTGCATTTTCGATTCTGGTATGTAATGGTGAATCCATATTTCGTTCATGATCACAAAACTTTATATGGAATCCCTTAGATTTTTCTTAAACAATTCCAAGAAGTCGACTGATTTTCGCTTATGAACTCGTTTTTATTATAAAGTGAGCAAACGCAGCACCCATCTTGTGGATAGTTTTTCCATAGACAAGTTATTACGTAAAATGAAACGCGTTCACTCAGTTGAGGGGCCTATGATCTCTGCTATCTCGCTCATTTTCACTAGTTAGTTGGACAAAACCATATCGTGGACTTTACCGACGATTTATGGTGTGAGAGTTGTTCTCGGGCATTCTGAACAAAGTGCATATTCGATGCTTGTTTTACCACTTTTAATTCAATCCAGCCCCGACGTCATGGTTTCGTAAGAACCACAAGATTCACAAAATGTAGGAAGTATCCTATTATAGATTTCTCTCACTACTTTTGCGTTAAAAAAAAAGAACTGAATCATACCTTTAATTCAGATTTTATCCATTTTACATTTTTTCACAAAACTCTTGTGTTGAAACGACTGTCAAACGGAGAATTAATAGTGGAATGACTTACAAATGCACATGCGTTACTAAAAGAGATGCAACTATATAAAAAAATATACAACTGGCCCCCTCTTCCACAGCGAACACACCAATTTACTCTTCAAATCTCGCACATAAATGTCATTTCCTTGTCTCCTTGAAAATTATTTTTGAAGCTGGATTTTGGAAGTTGTAGGGCTATGTCTCGAAATTTTATAATTACAGTATCGTTGTTGTAACTATTTTCATATGTTTTTTTGTTTATATAGATGGTTACGTCCATTCAAGATGATTAATCTAGATATAAAAAGAAATAGGATAAAAAATATGGCAATTTTAGTTGGTAATATTACATTTTTATAAAAGAACATGCCGTGAATTTTTTACAAACATGTTTATATTGAATGTCACAATGAAGTAAAAATAATAGTCATCCTAATTATAAGTATATAACTAGAATCGATTCAATGGGCTTAAATGGATTTTGAACTGGAATTAATCGTTTAATTCAATTAATAGTTTCCATAATGGATCGACGAAGAATTTCGTACAGTCTCCATGTGCCATTTCTGAAAATAACCCGGAGAGCATTGTAGCGATCCTCTCGTCTAGTTCGGTAATTATTTTATTGAACACAGCAGCCGGAAACCTGTTTCAACTGGAGTCGTAACGTTATCTCCACAGTACGTTTAAATCAGTACCGTTCGTATTTGCACCGTTTTAGTATTTGTATACATGCTGATAAAACATGAATCGCTGTAATTAGTGAAACTAGATTCAACCTCAGAAAACTGACCAAACGTTTCCTGATGGGAAAGTTCGCATCTTGTAGCGAACGCGCGCGGAGCGGACGGGCGGAATATGTAACGAGTTTCGCTAATGGTACGAATATACAAATATTAGCGCGTTATCAAGTTCTGTATGGAAATTAACAGCATTAACTCGGTAATGAAGCATGTACAGGATGAGCACGATTGTCGTTACAACGAGTATTAACGCGTCGCGACACAAACGTGTGCACTTTTGTAATTAAGTCGATGGTGTGTAATTGTTGGACGATTTGAAGTCGAAGATAAATGCTGTTCAGTGTGCGAAACTACTTTTCTATTTATCTTCTGGATAGATTGTTTGTTTTATAGATAAGTTTACTAATTTATATTTGTTTCATTTATAAATTACATGTACTTTTTTATAATAATTGCAATGTTTGAATCAAACGCTACAGAACTAATTGAGTATTAGGTCGTTAATAGTAACAAATAATAATACAATTTTAAAAATCTTGAAAACAAAATAAACTTCTTTTTGATTTTAGAAGTAGTTAAAGAAAAGCAAACTGCAAACAATTTACGCTTAGTTTGCTTTTTATTTTGCATAAAATTATTAAATGTTAAAAAATAGATTACGATTAAATACGATAAAATTTTGCATTTAAGATATTTATATTTTTTGAAAAAGATTTATTCATTCTCTGATAAAGATCAATGACAAGCTTTGCTTTTTGAGAGTTGGAAAATAAAGAAATATACTTAAATACATACCTATATATAAATATATATCCCTCTTTATATATATATATATATATATATATATATATATATATATATGTATATATATATAAAGAGGGAGAGATTTGAATTTAATGAATATCTGATAAAGTCTCTACTTTATTCTATTAACAAACTGTCGAATACTATAAATATAACGATAGTATATTTTTACTATAATGATTGTAAAAGAATAAATGCACTTTAACATGTTCCTTCCTCAAATTAATGAACGTACGTCAATAAATCAAAGTTTTTTGTACGCACTAGAAAGTGGTGACTTAAAATCGTATTTAATTTAAATACAAGGAATAAATTTTATTGTATAAATCACTTCCTATAGTATATATTTGCAAAATCTGAACCTATGATTTAAAAAAAAGTTTCCGACGAGCGCTAATGACCTTAGATGTCCACGCGCCCTAAAACCCCAATAAACAACCAAACAGCAGTTTTAAATAATGCTTTTTTTGTAGTTAAGTGGTAATTTTTACAAGTAAAATGCTCACATTTTATCAAATCCAACTTCCATAATCTTATGTTCCTCTACTATAATGTGTAAATCAGTGATGAAAACTAATATAACTATAAAATATATTTTTTAAAAAAAGTCTCATTTCTCTTATAATATAATATTTTGTCAAATAGTGTTTTTGCTGACAGAACATTCAATAAATGTTATATTAGAATGGTTGTTGTTGATGTTAGTAAATAATTTAATAAAATTGAATTTTTTCTCTCTTTGTATATGTGTACTAACTCTACAAACTTATTCCGTGGCTTTAAATTGAATCAATTATAACTCTGTTTTACCTTAAATTTTTTTCTCGTCGGTTCAGAATTTTGGCAACTTTAACATTTAAAAACACTTTATATCTTAGCCAAGCATTTGGCATAACCTTACAAACAAAAGTGAACTCAACGGCGTCCCAAAAGCAGCATATTAAGCATAGCAAACTTTTGCATTCCAATTGAAAAAAGTATTGCTGATGGAGACTGGGGGAGTCAGCTTTAGAGGAAGATTTTGTGACACATAAAACATGCAAAAATTGATAAAATAGTGGAAGAGTTCCAAAACTTCATTACGACTTCATCGACTGAAAGCCAACATCTTTTTTTCAATACGAGATATACCAGTTACCCAACAAACGGAGCAAAGTTATATGAAATAATGGAGGATATTATGAGGATTGAAATGTATTCCATTTTTTCGTAATCATTAATTTTCTATAAAAATTGCATCAAATTAATTTATACAAAAAATATGTTTATTATTATATATATATATATATATATATATATATATATATATATATATATATATATATATATATATCATCATCATCATCTTCAGCCCCTGTCAATCCACTGCTGGATAAAGGCCTCTTCCATGACTTTCCATTTTGTTCGATTCAGTGCCTCTCTTTTCCACAGTTTTCCAATAAAGTTTTTAATATCCTTATCCCATCTGTTCATTGGTCTCTTTCCCGGTCTTTTCATATTCCTTGGTTCCCAGTCAATAATTTCTCTTGTCCATCGGTTGTCTTCTCTTCTTGCGACATGTCCCGCCCATTTCCATTTCAGACTCTTTACTCTTCTTATTATATCTGTGACTCCTGTTTGTTTTCGTATCCATTCTATTCTCTTTCTATCTCTTCTTGTTATTCCCAACATGCATCTTTCCATACTTCGTTGTGTTGTTTGGAGTCTTTGAACTATTTTGGCGTTAAGCACCCATGTTTCGCTGCCGTAGGTAAGGACCGGTAGTATACACTAATCAAATACTTTTTTCTTTAAACAGAGTGGGATTGTTGATTTAAATATTGAGGCGTTTCGTCCGAAAGAGCTCCATCCCATTTTTATTCTCCTATTTACTTCTTCCGTGAATGATCCATCTCTGTTGATAAGCTGGCCTAGATAAACATATTTCGTGACTTCTTCTATTTCCGTTCCTTTTATTTCAATTTTCTTCGGACATACAAACGCATTGAACAGTACTTTTGTCTTTGTACGACTCATGTTGAGGCCGATTTTTTGACTGGCATCGTTTAGTTCTTCTATTCTCTTTTGCAACTCTTCCGGAGTATTTGCGAAAATAACTATATCATCGGCAAACCGGAGATGGCTTAATCTTTCGCCCTTTATCTCGATTCCTTTGTCCTCCCAGTCGAGCGATTTGAATACTTCTTCTAAGGCCGCAGTAAACAATTTCGGAGAAATTGCATATATATATATATATATATATATATATATGTATATGTATATGTATATATATATATATATGTATGTGTATATATATATATATATGTATGTGTATATATATATATGTATGTATATATATATATATATGTATGTATATATATATATATATATATATATATATGTATATATATGTATTATATATATATTTCTTTTGTGTACGTTAAACTGTTTCACAAATGTTTCTAAAATTCTGTTCAAGTGTCTTTATTTTGTACCTGTAAATATAATCAGCTGTAAATATTGATTGTTAAAAAAGGAATTTTGTATGTATTTTTGTCACTGTTAATTAAAACTGTTAGTTACCATTTCCCTAATATTTTTGAAATTATATATATATATATATATATATATATATACATATTGGATCAGTCCAAAAATTCGTATACCATTTGAAATTGAAACTCGAACGATTATTTTTCGTAGAATGTCCGGAGAATACAATGAATACGAAATGATTTCCAATTTCAACTGCTCCAGTTTTTGCAGAATCAGTTTTATTGTATGTGGTTTTGTGTAGTCATGGTGGAAGATAACTCATTTGCGATTGATCAAAATCGGATACTTGTCTTTAATTGCTGCTTTTAGTTTGGTAAGTAGTTGACAGTAATTCTCCTTAGTAATCGTTTCGCCCCGTGGGATCACCTCAAAATAAACATCTTTGCAATTCCATCAAACACACAGCAACACCATCGGATGAAATCCAGCTTTGACGACTGGTTCTGTCCCTTCATTCGCTTGTTTCCACGTTCGTCTGCGTCGAACGTTGTTGTGCAGGATCAATTTTTTATCGCTAGTCTCCAACCGATCCAAAAAAGCTCCCTGTTAAGGCGTCTAAGCAAAGGAACTGCCGAAGAGATGCAATAAACTTGTTTTTTTTTCAGACAACAAGTGCGGCACTCACGTATCGAGCTTCAATCTGATCCCCAGTAGTACTTCTTGTTAACGTTATATGAACTTCCTCTTAATGGTTTATTTTTCAGAAATTAATTTTTCACTCATCCCACAAACAACATAATTTTTTTTAGATAAAAAATATTCAATAATCATTGATCATTATTTATTGTAGCTTATTTATATGGTGATTTTACCATTCTCAATACTGTAAGGTATAGAAAAATGTTTTTATTGTGTAGAAAATTACTTATTATTATGTGGTTTAGTGTTCTGAAAACAAGTTGAGTGTCTCGGAAACCTCTTCCGCCGAAATTCGCGAGTTATTGGCAACTGAATTGCGCACAACATCGTCATTGATCTCAGGGGGACGTCCAGATCGGGGTTCATCTTCGAGGTTAAAATCACCAAATCGAAATTCACAAACCATTTCTTCACAGTTGAAAGTGATGATGCATGGTCGAGGTAAACCTTTTGAATATTTTTTGTTCCCGTGCCAATGGTTACTCTTTTTCGAAACTCGTACAACATAACGTGACGAAAATGTATCTTTTCACTGTCCATTTTCAAAATTTTTTCTTACACACAAATTGATTCGAGACTAAGACGTCTGATACTCAAATGATATCTGTGACTGTCACCTTTGAAACGATATGCAACATGAATACATTTCTATCATGAGCGGCGCTCTTATCACCATCTATTGAATTATATACGAACTTTTGCACTGATCATATAAATATATATATATATATATATATATATATATATATATATATATATGTATGTATATAAACATAAATATATATATATATATATATATATGTATATATATATACATACATATTTAAAATGATAAATATAACACCGATTGAATAAATCAGTTAAACAGACCGTCACCCTTGCTCGTTCACTAGAATCTAGCCGTGGTTGCAATAAACTTTCTCCCTAAAATAAAGCACGTCACGAGCAGAAACACAGCGTTATGACGATTTCAGTACGCAAATACCATGTGGGGGGTGATGCAATTTCTGTAATTAGTTGAATCGTCAGTCAGCCGTCTATATTGAATGTGTGCATTCCACTCTCTGCATCGTATGCGTCCGTCGCTTTTATCATCCATATATAAATGCATCCTTGTGTGTGTGTGTATGCGTATGTTTATAAGGCTGTATTCATGTTGAGTTTATGACTATGTAAATGTGTGCTTAATATATACAGTTTCTATGCATCGCATGAAGCATGCACCCAATGAGTCATTGTTGCGAAAATACGTATGGAAAATAGCGTAGGTTATTTCGATTAATTCACTTTAATAGTGTTTGGCGTAAATGAAATTTAGTTATTTGAGAATTTTGTACGTTGGTTTGGTTTCCTTATAATTTTTAGAACTAATGATTAAAACCATTATTAAAAAAATAAGGGAAATAAGTCTTTATAAGATCTAGATAATATAGTCATTTAAAGATCTAATCAAAAATAAAATATGACTGGCTTTTCATTAGTTATTAGTTAATATACATTTACTTCTAGACATATTTATAAGAAAACATGAAAGATGTTATTTTTTTCTTATTGAAACACAGAACTACTTCACATTCCGTACAAATATTAAATGTTATTTTTATCACTCATTTATATCAATTCAATATCTATAAATAGAATATAGACTTCATTTAGATTAATCTTGTTCTATATTATTGATACGAAACAGTTTCTATATGGATCCCTGATTGTTCATGGACATCTTTAGACATTTTTAGACCTAGAACCAAATCACTCTCCTTTTACAACTATTGTATACCGTCTGGTTATACAACTGTTTTATACCGTCTTTTTTATTCTATTGAAGTAAATTCATGTCACACATTTGCTGTATCGTTTTAATCCATGCTTTTACTGCGAAGATAACCTAAAGTGATTTAATAATAATATAAAATATTTACCTACATTTTTATTTTTTTAATAATTTGTGCAAAACTACTATAAATTATTATTATAATACTACAATTATTATAAAAAAAAATATTTTATAAATGATTATATTTCTTAAAAAAATATCTATTACTATTAAATAGATTTAATGAAATACTTGTACCTCGTGCCATTCTCTTTATTTAGTTTTATTTGATTTTAAATTATAAATTTAAATTTGACCAATTAAAATTTTTTGCCAAGAGATTACAATTACTTCACTTGATGGTCACAGAAGTTATCATTAAATGGACGTTAGCGTCTTCCTAAACTGCATGATAGACTAAACGTCTTCATTGAGGTCTAAAGATTTTTATCGACTAGTTTGCATAATGCTGTTCGCCCATCTCTTGCTGTAAATCGATTTTCTTTTCTCACACAAGTCATCTACAATTTAAATTTTCAAATTAAGAAAAAATATGTAGATATAATTAATTTAATTTTTCACTCAAAAGAGTTAACTGCAATCGTAAGAAAATGAATATTTTTTTCTTATTGGGATTTTATTAAATTACTTGAAAAACCATTGATTTTTTTTCAATTATTTACAGAAGTTACGACTGAAATTTTATTTTGCCCATGAGTATCTACAAACTTAATGTTTGTATTTCAAAACTTACTCTTTGAATCGTTTGACTGTTATATGAAATATGATATTTTATTTATTTATTTAATTCGAAAAAGTGCTTTAAGGATACTTCTTTATCCAAAATTGTATTTCTAGACGATAAAATGATTAAAGAAAAAATAGTTTATTGTATAGAAAAACAATTTATTAAAAAAGTAGAGTTGTTTTATAATTACTAAATATGATATATGCGGTGAACAGTTAATATCAAGTCCTATTTCATTTCATTTACAATTCTTATTATTTATACAACATATTTAATTAATATACTAACAGCAAAAAAAATAATACAATGATGAGTTAAATATGTGCGTCTGTATGTATGAAAATGTATTTATGACAAAAATTTAGAAATCGTAGTTATGCATAGAAAAATGAAGGGATTGCTATTTAATCGTGCAAAAGCAACAATCACAAATTATTATTTAATAATGTTTTATAAATAAAAATTGAACTAGTCAAAACTAGTCAACTTTTCATAAAAAAAATGGTGGTTGTATATATAGACAGCCATAGGATTTTCGTAGAATTAAGCGGGTTAGAGAAGTGAAAATGTTTTAATTTATTTAAAAAAATACAATTTCATCTTTTCAGATGATATGAAAGCATTTTTTTCGAACTCTCTGACCCTTTCTCTTCCACTGCTTTACGTTTTCTATGGTTTCTTACATGTTCCGTAACAGTTTTTCTGAGCATTTAGAATTTTGAAAATGTTGACAAAATTGATAGCTTAATTTAAGAAAATTTTTAAAAATTAAAAAGATAAAGTGGGCTCTTATTACAGAATTTTGAATGCTTTATTAGCAAATATTTTAGTTTTTGTCGTACGATAAATACTTTCCTAAATATTCACCTTTTTACCCACCTTTTTACTTTTTATTCACCATTTTAATGCTGACACAACCTGAAAATCAATGTTCAAGTTTTCAAGGTTTCACTTTTAATTTAATTAACATATTTTAACAAATAAAGTATTTTTGGGTTTTGAAGTCCTTTAGCTGTAAAACACTTTTGATCCTATGTAAATCGGATGAACGGTTGCGGCGTACTAAGCGCGAAATTGCGTTACAGTATTTGATAACTCTCCCACAACTAACATGACACCCCACTCAATGAAAATGTAAACTATTCGTACAGAGCTTTATCCGAAGATATAGTTTTTAGCGTGCAATAAATAGTTTTCGAGATATTTACCTTTTAATTCTGACACAACGTGAAAATCGATCTTCAAATTTGCAAGGTCATAACTTTTAATTTAATTAACGGATTTTAACAAATGAAGCATTTTTAAGTTTCGACGCCCTTTAACCGTTAAAAACTTTTAATCTGATGAAAATCGGTTAAACATTGCGGCGTACTGAGCGTGAACCTGCGTTACAGTATTTGGTAATGCTTCAAACGCTAACATGACACCCCACTTAATGGAACTATAGACGTAATTCTACTTCAGAATCAAATTTATCTCAAAATTTAAACGCATCTGTGCGTTTAATATTTTACTTTTTCATTAGAAAAAAAAACAATATTTTTTAGAATAATTATTGCATGTAAATTCAAGTAATTCAAAAATAACTGTATTTTGTTACTGTATCTGTGTTTTATTATCATTATATTTCAGAAAAATATATTTTTTTTACATTTTTATACAAGTATTGTCTTTTACAAAGTACTTTGGATTATATTTGAATATTGAAAAGACAAATTTGATTTAAAATTCTAAACTAATTTAGATAGTAATATTGAAACATCTATTTAAATGTTTTTACGACAAATGGGACTTAACTTTTTATAAAATCTGTTTGTTCTATATATATATATATATATATATATATATATATATATATATATATATATATATTTGTTAACGAGCACTCTTTAATTATAACCCAAGCTTCAACACGTTTCTGACATCAAATTTAATAAAATAATCAACGAAACCTCGGGGCGTCGTAGCTTCACAATACAAGTGCACTCAATGCAGACGAACATCGACTCAACCATTCATCGTCCCTTAAAAATATGTATGCAGTAGTGGAATGGAACGTAGCGTTGCTTTTAATATCGATGGAGACGATCGTATACCAAAAGGGGTTTAATTCCTCTCTCCCTAGAAAGTTCACCGTATAACCGGATAGACACGCCCGTTCCGAAGCACCGCGGTGAGTAATGTTTAGTTATTTCTTTTGCTTGTTATACATCCATTCGAACATCTGCTTATTGGCTGCAATTTAATTGCATTAAACGTCCTTTTTTATATACGGTAATTCGATGTTGACAGATGTTTTCAACTTAAAGCGGTCGAGTTTTTTTTTATTATTATTCACATTAATTCGAATTATTTGTAGTAATAAATAGACGAAGAATATTTACAATAGTTTTTTACAGTAGAAGAAGAATATTTACAATGGTTCAAAATGATGATTCGTTAAAAATGATGGTTATTAATTTTAGTATTTTTTAAAAAATACGTTATTTATTTTAATTTCAAGCTTAATTATTTTTACGACTAACTTCATTAATTTAGATATTTGAATCTAATTTTTTCGATAGTTTGTTTGGTTATGTTTATAAGTTTTAATTTATTAAATAAGGTTTTTAGAACTACTTTCTTCTCTATTATGTGTCATAAAAGAGGAATATCTTTGAAATATAAAATTGATTTTTCATATTTAAAGCGTATTTCGTCGAATAACAAATATATCTGTTTCTATTTTTCATCCGGTTAACTGCAATATCTCGACATTTTTTTTTCAATATTAGTATCAAAAAGTTAATGCGATATTTCTACTACCTATTCAGCTACAGATAAACCAAGCTTAAAATTCCAAACAAGCAAAAAGTAAAACCGTCTGCTATTAAACAAGTAGTTCATTTCGTTCTGGAAAATAAAGAGACTATTTACAAAGCAGCTCGTGAATTCGAAGTTTAAAAAACCCTCACACCTAATATTTCATTTATAATGTTATACTGATGAAGCCATATTATTATTTACAAGTATTTGTTTATAATATTTGTATGAATAAGTTTATAATACAATAAAGCAGATAATACCATGTTATCTAAAATTTTAGTGATTCCTTTAAAATTAGGGTCAATCCTCTCATAGCTAGGATCAAACAATCAATAACTCGGGAGATTTGACCGAATTTTTTCTACTTCGAAAAACATTAAATAACTTTTCTTCATTTAAACTAAAAATTCTTTAAAAATTTATATGTATTACGCATGGTACTCAATTAATATTCCACATTTAATTTTTGTGAAAAAAATGAGTTTACATTGATTTTTTGAAAATAAGGGTCAAACCTTCCCATGTTCCCCTATGAATTAACGATGGAAGACCACTGTACTGGGAAGATCGAAGTGTAATATGATGTAATCTTTCGCTAATCTATGTAAATATTTTTTCAACGACAAATGGCCGCTAACTCTTTTTTAAATAATTATTTTTATTATTTATTTTAATTATTTCAAAATAAGGTTATTTGAAATGCAGAACACAGCTAGTAACTGAAATCAGTAAAAACATCAAAAACATTTTATATATTGCTTCAATATTAATTTAAATATTGTTCTTTGTTGATCGTTGACTTATTCTTAAAAAAATTGAATTAATCGAAGTGAAAGTAAACAAACAAGCTTCCTGAATAAAGTAAAAATATTAATAGGTGTAAATAAAAGAGATATTATTTATATAAAATGATTTTTTTCAAAATAAAAATTCATATACAAAATAATTTTTTATTCGGAATGAACAAATAACTCTTCATTAAATCTAATATTTACACAAATTCTCTTTGAGTAATAAAAATTAATTTTATCGCATATAAAAAGTATTTCATTATTTTGTAAAATTTATTCAAGTATAAATTGTACAAAAATGTTTGTACACGTATACAAGTGATTCTAAGTAAATATCTTGTCGACACGAATTCACTCCATTATCTGTCAACAACACAAATAATCGCATTCGCAAGCGTCCCACAGTCGCAATAATTACATACACGCGGAAAGGATTAGGTGAGTGCCTATTAAAAAAATGGAAAGCGTTTCTTGTATGGACAAACAATGCATAATTAATTGATTTTCTCGCTTCGAAACACAAGACCGGCGTATAAAATAAATTCCGTTAATGAAAAAAGAATCGTATTTTTTTTATAATATACAATAAAAACCGCCAGTGCGTATAAAAAAATACTTTGTTTTTATTATTATGAACGTTGAGAACGCGACGTTCGTAAAAAAATATATAATTGAAAACATAATAACTCTTTAGTCGGTTGTCTGGAGCGGAGAAATCTGTAATTATTTTCTTCTTCGCGTTCTTTCTTAACGCCGCGCCTGACTGTACATTGAATGTAAATATAGCTCCAGAGCGATATTAAAAATATCACAGAGCAGCTTGTCAGATTTTCCAGCCGATACAAGAAATACGAGTTTATTTCAGTAGTGTTGATGTAGGAAAACACAATTTACATATTATTTTACTCTGAATTATAGTAAAATGTGTAAGTAAATAAGTAATGTTTTTAGGAAAATAAACGTTATTTTTTCTTGTTTTTTAGATATTAAATTATGTAGCAATTTTAATTTTATTAAGAAATTACGTTAATAAATACTGGAAACGCCACTACACGAGTTTGTTTAACTTCACGTGGTGGGAGTAGTATCTTACAATTTTAGAAATATATATTTCTATGAAATAAAAAAATGTAGAATATTTTTTTACAATTTTCTAACAGAAATTTTACAAGAGTTATAATACCACTCCATTCCCTGCGATAGACAAGTTTATCCAATAACAAATGCGCCAACTGTGCGGTGTAACCTCAGTCAGTTAAAGTATGCTCATTCGTACGCTAGCCAAGAATGACCTCATCGCCGGGTACTGCCAACACAAGCGTTCGAGGTTGTTTTACACCAAAAAATAAGAACTGACAAGGATGTCTGGAAGTTGACTAGAACATCTGTTAAATACAGACCAGTAGGATAGCTTCTCGGGAAATCTAGAGTTTTGCTTGCTGAAGTGTGGATGCGGTTCCGTCGAAAAGTCATTAAAAATACTTTATTCACTTATAGGTAAACACTGTCTCACAAAACTACCAGCATATTTGAGCTGAGTCTAGTTATGATCTTCACTGATCGATATTTGTTCTGTGGGGAGATATATCAGGGCCTTTCAGATTCACTGAAAACAGAACAATTGTTGATTATACTAATATGACGGTGTTTCTTTTCTTGTCTAATTAAAATTTAAATTACAGTTTTTTATCAAAGATATCTCAGAATGTATGTAACTTTAGTATTAATCTCTAATTTGGATGGTGATGAAAACTGTTCTATACTTAACGTACTGAGGATAATATCATTTCCATCAAAATGTGCATGATGAAGAATGAAAAATGATCAATTATTTACTGAACATTTTTACAAAAGAATATTATTTATGGTTTTTGAGGTGAGAAAAATTTATTTGTGAAAGAAAATTTAGCCACAGAGATCAAAACTGTGTTTTGAATAATTTCATATCTATTTTCTAAAATATAATTATTAATATTTTTAGTTCCCAAGTAATAGTTTTCCCTCGGAGAAAATGCTCCATTGATCTAAAGAGGTGGTAGTTCGACGGAGCATCTGGAGAATATGGTGAGTCAAGTAGGACTCTCCACCCCAACTCCTTGATTTTTTTTTTGGTTAACCAGTCCCTATGAGATCTGATGTTATCATGCTGAATAATGACCCCCTGTCGATTAATCACCCTTGGACGTTTTTGAAGCAAAGCGATGTTCAGTCTACCAAGCTGTGTAAAAATGGTGGCTTTGAGTCGATGAAGTCGTAGTTCAATTTTAGGCCTCTTCCACTATTTTAGCATTTTTAGGATGTATTATGCATAGCAATACCTTCTAAAGCTAAACAAAACATTCCCCATAGCTTTGACAGCATTTTTTTCAACCGGAAAGCGAAAAGTATGCTATAACTAATATGTTGCTTTGGAGACGCCATCGTGTTTACTACTGTTTTGTAAGGTTTTATCATTTACTTGGCCAAAATATACAGTGTTTTTAAATATCAAGGTTGTCACCTCAGAATCTCAAAACAAAGAGAATATATTTTAATTTTAAATAAAGTTATAATTCATTGAATTTAGTTCAGTCAAGTTTAATTCATTCAATCAAGTCACAGAATTAATTTTTACACCTAATACAAACGATAGTTTTACAGATTTCAAATATTAAGTAGTATCTTATCTTTTGAATGTAATATATATGTAAATATCTTTGTTTGTATTAAGAATTGAATATGAAGTGTTGTAAATATAAATTATTTACCTAAGACATAAAGTCAAATTTGAAATTCTAAGAAATATCAAATCTTCATCTCGATAATCAATACTAATGTATTATTTTATTAGTATTGTTGTATTTTATAACTACTTTGATGCATTAAAAGATATTTAACTTCTTCTTATCCATTTTATAAGTATCAATAAAGATTTGAAACAAACTTACAAATAGTTAATTATTTATAATCGTTAAGTTTCGTGTTAACACAATTGTTCACCTTGTCTGCACTGTAAACGCGATAGATCTATACAAAATAATTAAATTTCTCTCAATCTTCTATTCGAAGTTTTTTGATTGAAATTATCAGCCTAGTATTTATTACCAATGATTTTAATCATGAATATCTTGATAACAATATCATTTATGATTCTTATAAGGAAATCACGTAGGATTATTATTGCAATTTGATCAATATACATTTAGTTCGATGCGAAATGAAACTGATATGATTTACGTCCATGAAAGTAACAAATTCTCACGGGTTCTATCTTGGCAAGCAAAACCATCTGGTGAATAAACGTATGAATTACTTTAAATCGTTAGTGAACTCCCCGGCGTTCGATATTTGAACGTCTTATTATGGCCGTCTAGGGACACGACAATATAATTTATTGTATATAAAACACTTATATTGTCGTCTGCATTCACGTACCAGTGCTCGATCTCCACAGAGAATCTGGTTACGAATTCGAGATGGCGTTAGTCTGTTCGCAAATTTATCACCCGTATCACACGCGTGCATCACTTCACCACAATAAACTGGTTTTTGGTAAATATTTCAGTCTCGGTATTTGTTCCGAAGACAATATTTATTAGAATATTTTCTCATTACATAAAATGCAATTAAATATAAATAAACAATTAATGGTTTTTAACGATTGAAAAATTTATGTGAATAATTATCACAATCCAATAAATTAGATTTGTAACTGTAATACATTTTATTAGGTTCGTAGGAAAATATTTACATTTTTTTCTGAATTATATCCTTAATTTGTTTCAATAAATATGTCATTTCATGGTTTTCATGTTAATATCATTTTAATATTATTCGATCTGTATTTTGGTAATATCGACTTTGGTTTTATTATTAATTTTGCTTTAAATTGGGCTATTAAATTAAAGATGGAAAAGGAGCAAATAAAATCATTTTTTATATGAAATCAAAACGGTGGTTAAGCATCAGAAACTGCTCCTAAACTAAACAATCCTTTTGGTGTGGGTACTCTTAACACTTTGCACGCCGACTAAATATCGGTATCTGAATGCCTGAGTGCCGGTGGTTAGATTGCTTTTATACAAGGAATTGACACTTAAAAATCTATATAAGAAAAACCTTATATATTTTTACAAAATAGTATATAGTACATATTTCAAAAATATATAAAAAAAATAATATGTAAACCAAGGAAAAAATCGATTTTTTAATTTCATTGGGGATTTTTATTGTGTATGCGGTATAAATATGAACAAAACTAACAAAATCTAATATTTGAGGCATGTATAATGTTTTTAAAAGCATTGACCAATATGTAGTACTATTTTGCAGTATCGATCTGATTTTTTCCAGATTATTATGTATTTTCTTAATTAAAGTCAATGCTCGCAGAGAAGAAACAAACGATAACAGATGCTTCTCCAAGTTTAAAACATGCAAACATACAGTAGCGGTAGAATACTGCAATATCATAGGCCAGGCGGTCAAGCGATAGGCTGGAAATCCCGCAAAAATGCGGGGCCGGCATGCAATGTGTTAAGGAACGTGCGGTTCAATGGTGGTTCCAAAAATTTCGTGGTGGTGACGAGAGCCTTGAAGATAATGAAAGTCGCGGTCGTCCTTCTTCAGTTCATAATGTCAACAAAACGTTAGTTGAATCAAAACCACGCATAAAAATTCGAGAGCTTGCACAAAAGTTAGGCATGTATCCGCAATGATCAATCGAAAAGGCCCAATCCTGCTGCACGAAAATGCGCGATGACAAGTCGCACGATTGATCCCTCAGGAATTGAATGAATTAAGCTATGAAACATTGCCTGAACCACCATTCTCACCAGACATCTTTTCAACAGATTATCACTTGTTTTAGCATTTCGACAACTTCTCACAGGGTAAGGTCTTCAACAATTAAGCTGCTGACGGAAGTGCATTTCGAGATTTTATCATCTCTCGAACTCCAGAATTTTATACCACCAGAATAAATAAACTTGTAATTAATTGGCAAAAATGTGTCGATTTTAATGTTGCTTATTTCGATTAATAAAGTTAATTATAGCTGAAATATATATATATATATATATATATATATATATATATATATGTATGTATATATATATGTATATGTATATATACATATGTATATATACATATATGTATATATGTATATATATATATATATATATATATATGTATATATATATATATATGTATATATATATATATATATATATATATATATATATATATATATATATGTATATGAATTTGAAAGCCATAAACGCAATTATTTTTCTACCAATCTAATTTAATAAATTATTTGTGTAGTTAAAATATGTTTATATTTTAATTAATTTCAATGTCGTCAAATGGATTTTAAAATAATAATCGTAATATTGAGTTAATAATTTCAATTTATACATA
The DNA here is from genome assembly GCA_034766995.1 of Acanthacorydalis orientalis. Taxonomy (NCBI): domain Eukaryota; kingdom Metazoa; phylum Arthropoda; class Insecta; order Megaloptera; family Corydalidae; genus Acanthacorydalis; species Acanthacorydalis orientalis. The sequence continues at coordinate 7,609,594 of CM068322.1, forward strand.
CATTTTGTTTATGTTATAATTTTTTTTCAGTTTTCTAGAAATTTTTAAATACAATACATGCAATAAAGGCAGGAAGGAATTTTCAATTTGGTTAAATTAACGCACTTTTTCATTGCTTTGTTAATATCTAATCAAAGAAGAATACAATGCAGTTTATAAGATCTTGCAAAAAAAGAGAGAAGTTTATATCAATGAAACATTTATTATTGAAAAAATACAGGATTAAAAAAAAGTGTGACAATTATTATTTTTCTAAGATTTCTTTGTAACACATGCATACATTAAATATGAAAAGCAATGAAACGTCATACTTATTTGAAAATAAAAAATAAAACGAATCCAATAATTATGAATGGATAGATCTCTTCACTTTCAAATATTATTAAATATGTTAAGGTACTATTTTATAACGATGTTTACAATATCTCAACCAAATATTTTTCTATTCCGTTCAACGTTAGAAGAATCGTTGATTTCTTCTGCTGAAAAATGTTATCTGTCGGATTTTGTGTCTTTCAAAAGAAACGATTTATAGAATAAATGTATTTACGTTTAAACGACATTAAATTTCATTTTGCTGTCGGATATTTGATAAAAAATATTGTTGTTGATATTCATGAATTTTTTATGTTATTACTGTTCAACAATACAAGTTTTATAAAACGACTGATACTGTTTTGTAACTCTAAAATAAGGAAGATAGTTTGTCGATTTTCATATACTGTCAGCATGTTAAGTGTTTGTTTTGATATTAACAATAAGAGGAGGGTCTAGTTGAGAGTATTAAATAATAACTGAAATAAAGATTTTTTTTAAAAAAAAAACAGGGGACTTCACCCATTACCTAGCTGCGTTCGCTAACTCCCGAGAGGATTTCTCCCTCACTCGTCAATGCTCCCTCCCCCGTGAAAAATAACAGAAATTATCAAATTATACACACAAATAATCCGCGTACAATGGAAGTCATTAAATTTTTATTGAAAAAATTTATAAAAACTAACATAACAAAAGACAATGTTAAAATGCGTGACAAATTATTTACTCTAAAGCTTCAGTGAATACAATATTCTGATTAAATTTCTTATCAGTTTTACACTGAAATCGTATATTCTATTTCGTTGTACATCATGAAACAAAACTTTGATTATATGACTGATATCAACCAATCAGAACAGAGACCACTTGATTGATATCAACCAATCAGAGAACGAATAAGTCACACATAGCGGCTAGAAGACATTTTTTAATTATAGAGAGATTAGTTAATGTATCAATTTTAAATTTTACAAACGTCTTTAGTTTATTTAAAGATTTTCAACAATATTCAGATTTTTTAATTGTGTATATATATATATATATATGTGTGTGTGTGTGTGTATGTGTGTATATATATTAATTGAAGCTTGTTTATAGCGATGTATATCTATAGATACCTATATATTCAATACTTATGTATATCTATCTCTTTTCTGTTAAAAAATCTATATTTTACTGCCACCGAAAGTGAGAAATAAAATTAATTCTTATTTTATATAAGCTTGACTATTTCATAAAGTACAATCTAATGAAGAAAATAAAATTAAAAGAATGGTGGTGTCAAAAAAGTTATAATTTTTTGCATCAAAATTAATCATGTTTTTTGCAATTAAGATAATATAATATACATTATAGTTTCCAAAATTCATGCAATAAAAAGATACAAATTTTATATTTAGGCAAAGTTAAAAGTTGACTTGATTATAAGTTTTTGAAATATTATGCCAAACAGTTTTAAATATACTATTTCCATAAAAACACAATTGAATTTACAAAAACAATTTATAAAGATATTTAATAAATTCATGAATCAATTGTGGATATCTTGTAGAGGTATTGGAAGTTTTATAACATTAATTGAACAGAAAATCTGAATAACTGGGAATAACTAGTATTTTGATTAAAATATTTCGGCATATGATTGGAAACTAAATTTAATTTTTTCTGAGTTTTCTTCAATCAAACTTGTTAGATGATAACCTAATTTTTGTATAATGTTAACAAATCTTGTAGAAATATATTTTTAATATTTATTTTTTTATAAATATGCAAAAGTAAAGGTCTATTGAGAAAATATAATTTTTAATCGAGATTTTAAAGTAATCTTATTTCAGTTAGTATACTTCCAATGAAGAGATTTTTCTTTATTTTCTGGATAGTAGTAAATAGCAAGTAGCTTCTCTGATTTTTTTGGTTTATTTAGTGCCATCCAATTATTACATTTAGTTCATAACGAGATAATTAATTATGTTCTTTTACAATTCACAAATAATAAATTATAAATTGAAAACAAAAAGTAAAAATCACAAAAAAGATTGAATAGAATTGATAAATCAATGTTTAATAAATCTAGGTATGATACGAATATGAATATTAAATCATAAACAACGTTAATGTTTTTCTTTATACAGAATATTATTTTAATAAAAGCATCTTGATGATAAAATAGACACGGAAACAAAGACTAAAGGGTAACTTTATCTTACATGCAATATGCAATATTCGTAGCTATCACATACCTGAATTAATTTTTTATAAGTTTTGAAGAGTTTACAAGTTGGTGGATACTTTATACTTCAATATTGATATTCTACAATGCAACTACAATTCATAAAATAATTATTTCAGATAGAAAAACCTTAACATTTGGCGAACATGTTATGGAAACACGTTTTTCGATTCCAATAAAAAAGGAGAAATTCAATAAACAATCTGTATACTGAAAATCTCATCTGTATATTTTTTCCAATTATATTAAACAACATTTTCACAGTTGTTCATTGTACGTTCCCTTTTCATTGACTTCATTTTTCATAAAACGTTTCCCAGTACAAAGAAAAATACTGAATCGTGTTTTTAAACAATAACTTAGCAACTATATAACAAGATTAATGTAATTTAATTTGTTATTAAATAAATTGTTTTCTCTTTCGTTCAATGTATACATGTATGTATATACCAACCGCGACTCGGATTAAAATGAGACAAAGACAGACGCTTTTATTATACAAGAATTGTCTAGCACAAGTATAGCTCCGTCCTTGTTAGTCAGTAGAAAGGTTATCGGCACGAGGACGATAATCTTTTTTTCTGTCGCCGTTGTTGTTGTTGTTTGTAAGTAAGTAAAATTTGAGAGCCGCGCGGAAGAGCCGAAATGTGGGTCGAACAAACTCGGTATTGTTTGTTTTAAATTATATCGTGTTTAGATGGGGCGCTAAGAATATTCAAAAGAGGGAAAGCATTTCGACCGACGACTGTATATATTTTTATGACAGTCCGCATGCACTTGAAAAATGTCTTGATGTTAAATTCGTGACTAACAGGCGCACTGATAACACGTCGTTGTTATTTGTGTTGAACGTGGCAGATTATGCACTCTAAATTTTCGACCGTTCTGTTTTACTGCGAAGTTCATCCTCGTTTACATAGGGAAAATAACAGAAAAAATAGAGCAGGATTTAAAACAGTCCGACGGATTGTTTTATAATTGAAGTTTATTTTACAACTTAATTGTTTCTTTCGCAAGTTGGTACGATTTTCTTCTATTCAATAGCGCTGTATAAACTTTGTATTAAATTTAATTGAATTTAATTCTGTGTTTATATAATTCTCGAATGTTTAGATCAATACGCTAATATTATAGTCGTCTAAAAGATCATTAATTTCTTTATTTTAAATGACAGTTAGTTGATTTTGCTCATTCATTTATATATATATATATATATATATATATATATATATATATATATATATATATTACTAATAAGTAAATTCCATCTCAGAATAATTTTCTTGACGATTTATCATACACTTTTTACTTATGTTATAAAGAAAATGTTTCTCTTAGAATATTATTTTAAGTTCTACTATAAGACAGAATATTTTCTTTGTATTTCTTCCTTTTATAAAAGGTAACTTAAATAGAACCGAGTGGCCGCCAATTTACGTGGTCTTACTTGTAATCTTAAAATCTTGTTCAAAGAGAAAAATAACTTTCAAAAAAAGGATTTTTTCCGTGACTTTATTTTTTGTTTTTATCTATCAACGAACATTGTATTTATTTACTACATTTACTCAACATAATATTGTTCGTTTCAACTATATAGATCATTTTATTTATAGATGACCTTTAATTAATAGCATTATACATTATTATTGTCGTATTTGTGTGTAGATTTTATCGATATTTTGTATTTTGTTATTATTCTATATTAACAAAGCATTATGAGGACATATATCGTATGTTACTATAAATATAATAATTCCTTTATAATCCTAAAACAATGATGAAAGAATGTCTGAGTGATACCTTACATTGTATATATGATAAATAAAATATTCTTATAAGAAATCATGCTCATTAACCTAATCGAATGCATATATTATTTTTGGCATATATAAAAATATAACAGTAAAGCATGCTTTTAAACCCAAATAAAGAAATGTTAAAAACAAAAAAATTACAAATTTGTTAAAACTAGAAAAAAGTGTTTCTTCTACTTTGAATGTATCTCAATTACTCATAGCAGTATATTTGTCGAACTTGGGCCAATTTGGCGACTTGAGCCATAAGTTTCGAGCGCAAAGAGTTATGGCTCATAAATCAAAAATTTGCTGAATGTTTTTTGGAGCAGAAATTTTTCATGGTCACTTTCTTTAGTTCAGCTATCGGAACTTCAAAGTGATCTCGAATACACCTTCGTAATAGCTTTCGAACTAACATTTAAAAGTAATAAATATCTTGTTGATTGAATTCTCTTTGATTTTAAATTTGAAGAAATTTAATAATTGATATTAATTGAGAGTATATACTATTATGTATATTATAACTGAAGTTGTAATAATTAGTAATAGTTATAAATGGATTTCAGATTCATTAAAGAACAGACATAGTAACATAAACGTTAGACAATGATTAGCGAATTCTTAAATTTTCATAAATAAATAATCTATTATCTTATAATATTTTGTTATTATTTTTTCTTAAGAATTTTACATGAAAGGAAAGAACTATTTACTATTTATAGGAGTGTCGTTTGAAAAGTATGATAAAAAAGCAATTCAACATCGTTTACTGGAAAAAAAATCGATTTTATTTCTCAACATAGTCTCCAATGAGGGCTATAAACTTGGTCTAGCGAGACTGTAAAACACGGAAATGGTATTTTTATTCGAAGAAAACTTCTTCCCATGAAGCAAAATTTTCCAGTTCGGGAAGAGCAAGGAGTCGCACGGGGTTAAGTTCGGAAAATAGGATGGATAAGGAATCAATTCGAAGCCTAATTCGTGCAATTTTGCCATTGCGATGGTCGATTTATGAGATGACGCGTTGTCCTGGTGAAAGAACACGTTTTTGTGCGCCAATCTTAGCCGTTTTTTTCAACTCTTTTTTAAAACGGTCCTGATTCCTTGTAAATCGTAATAAAAACATTGATCATTACCTTCCCAGCCAACAAAACGGTCTTTGCCTTCTTCGGCGCACTTTTACCAGTCGTTGTCCACTGTTTTAACTCAGATATGTAGTGGCGGATCCATGTTTCAACCATGGTCACGAAAATCCACAAAATCGACGCAAAAAGGTTTACTCATTTTCATTTTTGCAGCAACTGCTACAATGCTTGTTTCAAACATCTGTAGAACGTGAAAAACGCGTCGCTTCTGTATGAAATTTCGCCTATGCTAGTTTTAAAAGTGACCCTTGATATCCGTGACGTTATCAAATGAATGGTAGTGTCACATCATAGAAATTTACCAAACTTATCAAACGACCCACGTAATTATAAAGCATATAGTTATAATGCGGACAGGTCTATTAAGTATTTATTTCTTTTATACAGTGTGTTTGAATAGTTTTCAATATAAAACCTATTTTCCTTGAGACAAAGAGTACAGAAGAGTTTAGTATTATATTAAACGAATGGTATTTAAAAAAAAATGGGAAATAATATTATAACAAAATAATTATATAACTAATTCATTTTCAAAGATGATTCAAAAGAACGAACGCCATTAAATTAAACCTGTTTTGTCTTGTTGAAAATGATAGTTTTTTAATTATTTTAATCGATTCATTTTCAATTTATTGTTCTTTTTATGGATAAAACAGAGGATAGGTAAAATGAAAATAAACAAAAATAGAACTGAGTATATTCTTCACATATTCCCTTTATATATATTTTTATGAAAATTGATCGTCGACAATTGCACCTTTGTACAAAAACACACCGAAAAATTGTAAGGATGTAGCGATGAAAAGCGAAACTGCACTCATTTTTAGCACACACACACACACATACAATATAATCCGCTATTCACAAAAAAAACTCGTTTTGAATCGAAAACAAAACCTTTATCGCTACGTCGAGTGAATGAATACGTGCGAAAAAAACGAAATCATTAGGCAAGTAGGTCAAACACGGAACGTGCCCTTATCATCATTATCATTATCATCAACGCCTCCGTTTAAATCAATGCAATTAGATGCCCGCGACGCTGTGTTGTTATTACCGCAACAGCGGACGAAAAAAGAACCGTTACAAATAAAATTAACTGAAATAATGTAGCGCTTCACGCATCTGCGAAACGATTTCCACCATTTTATATTAGTATTTGTGTATATATGCATATATATATATATATATATATCTACGATATATATATATATATATATATATACATGTATATATATATATATATACATGTATATATATATATATATGTATATATATATATACATGTATGTATGTATGTATGTATATACGCATCAGAATAGATAAAATACTAATAGTTATCTACATACTTTCAAAATATTATTCAGAATATTTGCTGAACCTGGAAAATAAATTTTATTTTGAAAAAATTACAGAATACTTTATTATAATCGAAAAACGTCTATATATATGTAAACATATCTACTTCTATAAAATATGTTTTCTCTGACTACATTAGTTGATGTAATATATTCGGTATAGCAATTGCTTGAACGCTAAAAATGTTTTAGTTCGAATGTGAATTTTATTTTTTAAAGTTTAAAAGTTATTTTTTAAAGTTACTTTTTTCTTCGAATAAAAAGACTAGTGAGTCTCATTTCCAAACTTAAGACATAACTTGACTTAATCTATTTTAGTATTTTTTCAATTATTTAATAGAAAGTCTATTATATTAATTTTCACATCACATAGAAGATGAAGATTATTAAATAACGAATATAGTTTCTATGACTATATATATATATATATATATATATATATTATATGTATATATATATATATATATATATATGTATATATATATATATATATATATATATATATATATATATATATAAAAGAACATTGCAATCGAATACTTTACATTTATCGCATTTAGTCTCTTACTTTTTATTTTATTACAACTATTTATAATTTTTTTAAGTTACTATCCAATATGAAATGCACGTACAAATATATTTTTTATATATTTAAAATATCATTTCATAAAAATAACTCAAATTAATGCTTTATTTAATGGAAATTTTAGAACCTCATTTTGTTGACAATGCATTTCACGTCGATTATTACATTTATACACTAATGATTTTTATTATTTTACTGATTCAGTTACTTAATTTGATAATAACATTTACAACATAGAACACTTTTATCATATTATTGGATAAAAATCGTTTCTTCGTAAATGTCCAACTCTTTTAATTGTCAATTATTTACGATTATAAGGTGCATTGATAACTATATATATATATATATATATATATATATATATATATATATATATATATATATATATATATATATATATATATATATATATATATATATATATATATATATATATATATATATATATACAGTAGACCCTTACTGAACGACCGTAATTAGTGCAGGACTAATGTTCGTTCCTTAAAACGGTCGTTATATAAGGCACTTATAATATGTAAATCTTCTAATTGGTGCAAGGCCGGCAAAATCCTAACCTTACTATAGATCAAATTTAATTTTAAAGGTACGTACAAGAAAATAAATATCTTTTACTTTACTTTTTGTTGCTAATAATCTGTTTTTATTCGATGGTAGCTCACACCAGCATTTTACCAAAACTGGTCTTTAAAGGAAAAATCACCCACCACAATGATTTCTGGTGATTCACTTCTAGGAGAGGAATCAATGCTAGCCCTCTTTGTGACAGTGGCATTAGATTGAGAGGAAATTGAGATTTTGATGAAAAACTTATCGAGAGTAGACTGCATCTACCTATTTCTTTTCAATTTTTAAAAGTAGGCAATCGCATTATTCTCAAACTGGCACATACGAACTTCAATCTTTTTAATTTCCGGATGGAATTTCATTTTACTTTTAACAGATGCCCATGTTTTAACAAGCTTTCTAAGTCACCACTTCTCATAAGATGTAGATTTTTTTCAACATTCTCTTCAACATTATCTTTCTTCCTCTTAATCACTATCTCCAAATGCTGGAGTTCCTCTGTTGTCATCTCCTGATAATCAACTAGGCATTGAACATCTTCTACCTTCAGACCCATAGAATAATCCAGGGTGACAATTTTATATCCAACCTCGCCAATACTATCAGGAAAACTATCAAAATCACGATCATACACCATATCAGACCATAATAGCTTCCAGGTGGAGTTTATCGTACGTACAGTGACATCCACTCCATGCATTAACAGTAAATTTCACAGCATGGAGGTTATTATAATGCTTTTTTCAAAACTCTCTTATGGTAATTTCATTGTTTTGAGTAGCATCGAAATATTCCTTGAGCATTATCTTTGTATAAAGTTTATTAAAGTTAGAAAAAACCCTCAGGTCCAAGGACTGGAGCAAAGGTGTAATGTTAGCTAGTAAGAACTTCATTTTTATGAAGGTATACTGAGTCAGCAGATGCAAGGCTAAGTTAGAGTCATGGCCAGGAGCATTGTCAAAAAGTAGAAGCTCTTTGAGAGGGAGGTTATTTTTACTCCATCACGCTGTAGTAAAGTCAATTATGGTGATTATTTAGCGAGATATAATCTTCTTGTGGTGAGCAATACGTGCTTCATGAAGCTCAGTCGTTGTCCGATCAGTCATTCGATGAGGGAGTCGTTCGGTGAGGATCTACTGTATATATATATATATACATATATTAGAGTAGAAATGTGAGATCCATCAATAAATGATAATTGTAGCTGCTATTACCTACTATGCAGACGATTAGTAATGCATGGGAGTCCTGAGTGTAAATTAGGAAATACTTTACTATACATGCTAGAAATATTGAGTTGTATTATAAATGTATGATAGTGGATGTGTTTTACTTGAATGTTTTAAAGTCTGGACATTTACCACCAATAAAATATTGTTAATAAGCAATGTGATTTGACTATTAGCAGAGTTCATTCATTATAAAGTAGTTTGTAACAATGATTTAGCGTTGTAAACGTATTAAAATTAATAAATGTAACATACATGAACACACAAACATATATATATATATATATATATATATATATATATATATATATATATATATATATAGGTATATTTACATAATAATTTTTTTTATAGTGACGTTCTGTTATAATTACTTAAATCGAATTTGAAAATTGACTTTTCATTTAATAACAATTCGAATCATTTCATAAATTAAAAAGATGTAATCTTTTAATAAAACGAATGTGGAGTATACCAATTATTTTTAATTAATTGTGTATAATGGATTTATGAATTGTATTTACATGCCATAAAATATTAACTGCATCAATTTGTGCTTCACTACTTATCTAATCAAGTATTTAAAAGATTTTAATTAAAAGTAATTTTTTTATGATTTATTGTGTGTTGCATTTAATTTTATTAGCACCGAATTGTAAACCCAACTTTTTTGAAATTAAACACTGAAGGAGCAAACATTTGCTAATAACGCACCGTAATTCAAATCGAATAAATTTGGAAACTTCATGAGGAAATAATTTTATTATACCAAAACATGAATTTACAGATAACGCATTCGTAGTAATATCGTTTTGAGAAAGATCTCTCGACAAGAGTCCAGTATCGAATAGATTTAATCAGCAGTAAAAATGAGAGAACGATGCAAAGAAAATGAATACTATTCTCTCTGTTGTCAAATATTTTATAAAAAACACACATTTTACAGAACCATAGCAATAATATAAAAGCATAAATATCACTCACATTAAATAAATTTATTTCGATACTCAAAAAAAAAAAATATTTTCATGACAATAACCAACATCAGAAGTTTTCAATAAATAATGTTTTTAATACAAATTTCTGATAAGTTCTGACGTGTACATAAATCAAGAAAAAAATATCTGAAAATTCTCCTCTAATACACTTTTTCGATATTATAAAGATGAACTTTGCAGTGTAATTTTAGAATGTTTATTATTTGATAATTCAATGCTTTTCAAGTATTAGATTAAATAACTATACGCAGCTGTTAAACAAAAGCATATAAATATTTTTTTCTATGAGAAAACAAGAAAAAATATATTTGTTTGTTATTTATAATATAACCAATTTATTTAAGAAGCATTATCTCCAATGTCTAATTGTATTCTTGAATATAAATGAAATCTAATAAAATACCTAATCTTGTTTTCCAATTCCGTTCTTCTCTGTATTCCAGAAATCGATAAACGAAATCATCTGTTCTCTTTACTTACAAAAAAGCTATATATGTATATATATATATATATATATATATATATATACGTACACAAAAAATATATTAATAGTCGTGTGTGTATAAGAGTGTGTATGTTATTTTTTTAGTCCTTAGAGCGAAGGGTGCAAACGGTTCGGTACACCACGTCGGAGCTGAGAATATTAACAGATTATATTATTTCCGACAAAAACGATACCGGAACGAATGTATTGTGCGCAGACACCGCACAAAATGGCTCGCGGCCGGGGGTTCGAGAGATCGTGTTTCGGTGGGGTGCTGCAACGACAATGGGTAGTTGTGATTGTAATCCTGTCATGAACACTCCATCGTGACAGGGATGGTGGGGGTGAACCAACTCGTTCGGAACACTAGGCACTGGCGTTTTCTACGAAGAGGATGGGGACGGAGCGTTTCATGACGAAAAAATCTGCTTTAGGTTCGACGTGACAGCGCTTTTTTCCACATCTCCTTACTTCCGGATACATTTGTATATGATTGTATTCCGGTCAATCTCTACAAGTTTCATGAACAGACATCGTTTTTTTTTTATCGAGAATGAGGACAGAGTTCTCGAAGCGGTGATCTTTATTTGATCGTTGGAGTTAATTTTAATATTAAACAGTTTTATAAATCTCTTTTTTTTCATATTTAGCAATAAAATATAATAATGCTGACTTTATGCATAAAAATGATGCAATGAATTCCCTAAATTTTTTTATATTTATATCTACGCTATTGAAACTACAATATATAAATATTTATTTTTGTTTCAATGAAAAAGTCAAATATATGATTTTAGCAAAAAAATAAAATAATATTCTTTTCAGTAATTATTTATAAGTACAATACTGAATAAGATTATAATTACACTCGTTTCCTTTGTTGTTTCATTGGTTTCCTATGTTTAACCTTTGGTTCACTTACTGATTTGGATAATAGTTTAGCTTAAGAGCTTTTGTTAAAATGCACTTTGAATAATCTATTTTTTTGCTAAATTGATTGATTCCAATATAAAAAATGATTTTAAGTCCGGAAGCAAGGATTTTCCAATAAACAATAAAAATAAAATAAAAAAATGCTCGACTGACGTATGATCTAACCCGAGTCATTTGATTTTTCACTAATGATTCAAAAAAATATTGATCGTGTCACTAAAGAACGGCACAAACCCAGGAATCCAGTGACGCGATTAATGTTTTATTACAAGATTATTAAAAAACTTATCCTGGTATTCCTGGGTTTGTGCTGTTCTTTAATAACGCGTTCAATGTTTTTTCGAATAATTAGTGAAAAATCAATCGATTCCTGGGTTAAGTCGTACGTCAGTCGGCCACTTTTTTTAAAGTTTTTCATATTTTTATTGCAAAATCCTTGCTCCACTGATTTAAAATCACTTTTTATATTTAAATCAACCGGCATCTGGGTTTTTTGCAATTTTCCCAGATAACGTCCGCAAGCGATGCGTAACAATCCTTTTTGTTCTCCAACTCACGGCGTTCGTTGCATCCGTGGAAATATACTGGTTTTCGGGTCTCTTATGGTTCCCGGCACTGTAGCGACGCTCAGGGCTTTTACATCTTCTACCTCGCGGTAAACTCATGCGCAAATGTGGTCCAAAAAAAACATACACTTAAACATACATTTTAAACATACATAAAAACATACATTTTAACAAAACCCCTTAAACTGAACCATTAACCCCGACTTGCTTGACACAATAAAATTCCACGATTTAAATAATGACACATATTAATTTATGATTAGCAACTTTTTATTTTTTTGAACAGCACCTTTTTGTATTTTATTCGAACTATTAACATTTTTTCGCCAGATGTAGTTGAATAAATCGAATAACACATTTTTTTTAAATGACTGGTTTCAAAATTTTTACTTAGCCAGTATTAAAAACTTTGATTTGTATAGGATATATTTGCATACATAAGAAATATGACTTTGCTTTATTTATTGTAGAACATTACAATATTTCATATTATTTTGTTTATTAATATATTTTTAAAATTTGACATATAATAAGAACAACAAATGAACCAACACTTATCTGAACATAAATCATATATATATATATATATATACAATATAAATCAATACACATGATCTATGATTGAACTTCGGGCGATTTTGCTTTGCCACCATTTTTGTTTGTTGTGTAGCGATGAGTTATAATTTGATAGTGGTATAGGGATACAGGCAATTTATTATGGAGAGTTTTACAACGTATTATGGTAATTGAAACATTTTACCAAATTGAATCGTCAATTGTTAATACTCAAAAGAAATTACGGGATTTTTTTGGTGCTCATCATGTTCCTACAAACTCAACAAAACAGCGTGCAATTAAAAATTTCGAAACGCGGTGTACAGTGCAAGATTAACCAAAACCTGGTAGAGCTCGTACAGCACATACACTACTAAACATTGATGCTGTGAGAGAGTTTTGGTGAAAATCCAAGCACCCTCGTTAAACGCTGTACACAAAAGATAGGCATACCAACTTATGCTGTATGGTCAATTTTAAGAAAATATTTGCATTTTTTTCCTTACAAAATTCGATTGACACAACTGCAAGGATATGACCATAAATACCGTCGAAAATGGAGTAATAAGGTGTTACAGCTTAATATTGACTACCTCGTTTTTTTAAAAAAAAATATCTTGAGTTACGAAGATTATTTCAACATGCGTGGATATGTAAACAAACAAAATAGTATTTATTGAGAATCAGAAAACCCAAAACTAATCCATGAACGACTTTTTCATCCACGTAGTGTGATTGTTTGTTATACAATTTGAATTGGTAGCATTTTTGGACCTTTTTTTTGAAGATGCTGTTGAAATTGTTGTTACTGTCACTTGTGAGTGATATTGTGTGATGCTACAGAACTTCTTTGTGCCTGAAATTAATGAACTAGGTCTTCATTGTATATTTATATTTATAATAGCACGGTGCCACATTACACATAGCTCGCGCTACGATGCAAATTTTACACTATACATTTCCTGACCGAATAATTTCAAAATTTGATCACATGTACTGGCTACTTCGTTGACATGGTTTTTTTCGACCGATTGTTTTCTTTGTAGCTACTTAAAAGAAAATGTGTACGCTAAAAAAACAATAAGAAGTCGGCAGCATAACGACAACATTCATCAAGAAATCTCTCAAATAACACCAAAAATATTCTAAAAAGTTATGAAAAATGTGAATGAAAGAATTTGTATTTTTAATACGGCCTGAGACGGACATTTAGTCGAGATACTTTTTCATACTTGATGCCACAAGTTAAATAAACGATCCATAAAAAGTAGTGTTTTATTTAAAAATTATTAAAAAACAATATATATATATATATATATATATATATATGTATATATATATATATATATGTGTGTATGTGACAGGAAAGGAACAAGTTTTATAACCTGATTATAAATATAAACTATTGTTATTATTTATAGTTTCCTATCCAGACAAACATACACACACACATATACATATATATATATATATATATATATATATATATATATATATATATAAGTTCTCTGTCCGCATAAAACTATGCGGCTTCGCCCTCTGCTCGCTACGCTTGCCAAGCCCGGATAGAACTCAATGTTAAAGAAAATGTAAAGATTATAAATATTTACACAAATTTTAAACTAATTAGGTTTAATAAATATAATTGGCGTGTGAATACAAAGACTGATATAAAAGAAGATCATTCAGATTCCAAAAATATGAAATAAAATTATATATTTAATACAGAAGTGCGTAAATGAATAAACAGCAAAGATAAAATCTTGATAAGCATAGAAAATGTAATAAAATCGCAGGTAGAATTGAAAAAATATTTTTTTCTTTCTCGTTTCCTTCGTTTTTGGTTCTATGGCATAAAAATCATCCTAATATCATAAACATTAAGTTTGTAAACAGATTTTATTCATTTATATTGCGATATGAAATATAATTATAAAGATATTTGATTGTATTTTAATCTATAGGTTTTCATTTAAAAGAATAAAATGAATCTAATAAAGAGTAATTAATCTTGTAATTAATGTAATGTGTACTGTGTAATTATTCTGTTGCCATTTCTTTTGCAATTTTATATTTTTATTATGTCGGTTTACTTATTAACAATAAAATATCAAAGACATTTTATTTTTGCATAGTCCTATAAAAATAAACGCGCTGTATATATATATATATATATATACACACATATACATATATAGGTATACCTACATATTAAATAATTAATTCTAATACACATTTTAATCACTTACTTTTAGCTTAAAAGAAAATTTCCAACTTGGTTTGTTCTAGTCAGATTCATCATCGACTCTGCACATAATCAAATGCGTATTAAGTTACCCCATAAAGATTATAAAACGTTCTTACTTTGATAGTAGAACGCTTCTAAGCTATACATGTGTATAAATCTGTACATATATATATATATATATATATATATATATATATATATATATATATATATATATATATATATGGTCTACACATACTCCAATCCATAAATGGTTCTATCTCTCGGCAGTAAACGTTGTTCTCATCTGATACGGACAGAGATTAGACTCTTCTGAAAAGAGACCATGCCTCCTCTTAATCCTTCCAAACGTAAACAATTCGTTCAACGTTGTACTGCGTTTGATAGTAATGTGAAAACATACATAGGTGGACGATACATACATTCAATTTAAATTAAATAGAATGCACAAATTCTATGAAAGGATTAGTATGCAGGACAGACGAAGGACCTCACTATTCGATCGCTACTATTATTATTTTTTTTTTGTTTTAATAAACCAACATTAGAATTCTTTTCAATTCAATTTATATGAGAGAAAAGGTGTTAAAATTTTCGTGTCTACGAAAGTGAATATTCGTAAGATTTTAAAAAGATTAATCAGAAAGGCAGAAATTTATTTGAATTTAAATAATTGTACTGCAGCACTGAAAATAGACAACACTTTTGTTGTACCTAATATATATATATATATATATATATATATATATATATATATACATATCTATATACATATATATATATATATATATATATATATGCGTATACATTAGGGAGTTATTATCGAATTAAAATAAGAATAGTTTTTTTATACATCAAAAGAAACTTATTAAAATGAATCGATAATAGTATGTATCAGTAAAAGTTATTTTCCATCAATAATTTATTAAGATGCAACGGGGATAAAAAAAATAAAAATTTCTCATTTTATAAGCGTTATGAAAAATACAAAATTTAAATTAAATGAATATTGAAATAAAATTACATAGAAAAAAGAGGATATGTAGAATATTTAATTATAATTCATGTTTTTATTGAAAGAAACAATCAGATCGTAATTGAACAACTAATACCCTTTAGTACCTAAAAAAAATAATTAAATTTGTCTCAAAATTTGCACATAAGATACATGTATATATATATATATACATGTATCTTATGTGCTTTCTCTCTTTCTCTCTCTCTCTCTATATATATATATATATATATAATTATGTGAATAATGAAAAAAATATTTTTCACACTCTCTTAATTTTTCTGTTCCTTTTTTATTTTTTTTATTTCTGAAAAAGTGCAATCTAATCCAAATAAAATTTTTCATCTATTTTTGCGTTTAAAAAAGAATCAATTATATTTTATTACATAATATTAACTTCTATTTACCAAATACATATTGTATGTATATATATATATATATATATACCACAAAAATAAACATGGAATGGAGCTCATTTGGACGGAATGCCTCGATGTTTAAAAAACAACTCGTCCCACTCTGTTCAAAAGAAAAAAGTATTTGATCAATATATACTACCAGTCCTTACCTATTGCAGACAAATATGGGTGCTTAACATCAAAATCATTATCACCTATGCAGCTCCGATCTAGATGATTACGAGTGTTAACAATATTAAACGACTACAAATCATACAGAATAAAATGCTACGTAAAGCAATGAACAGGCCATGCTGCTATCCCACAGCTGCATTACATAAAAAAGCCGAGATAGAATATCTCGCGTCATACATCACCAAGATGAATCAGAAATTTTACAAAGGTCGCATCACAAGAATGCATTGATAGACAAGTTAGATAGAGCAAATTTTAAGAAGGTGTGGCTTACACCCAGAACGGGAGCCAGAAAAAAGTACTTCTTTCCCAGTACGTTCATTCTACCATCCGCAGGGGGTATTAACGGCTGAGTGCTAGAAAAGCACGATAATCATCAGATAATCCATAACATCTAGGATATTTGTGACAATCTAAGGAAATAAAAATAAGGTATACCACTTATCAGGACAATATGTACCGGACAATAAAAACCCAACGAGTGATATGTTCGAAAAGTTGTATTTATGCGCAGAATGCGTATATTTACAGCGGGTAGGGGATGGGTGATCTTTTATTCCTGTCGAATGAGGCCAACTAAGTTTTTTGAAAATTTTCCTAGGCAGTAAAGTCAAGATTATGACATATGACAGCCCTACACGTTATTAGATAAAACACGTTACAAATAAAAAAACTGATATAAACTGATTATTTGAAATATCAAAAAGACATAGTATTAAAGACGATGTATGAAAAGTACTACTGTAAAAATCAAGCTCTACAAACGGTATACGTTTAAAAGTTAAAATTCGCGTTAAAAATAGGAGAAACCCTTAAACATTTGAAAAAATGGTGATTGATTTTTGCAATTAACATAGATAACATTTCACAATACAGTTCTGACAATGTGGATAAATTCACTTTCATGAATAAATTAGTTTCTCCCTTTACAAATCACAATATTTTTTTCTTCTCCAAATATTCAGTGAATCAGTATACATCATTTTTGATTACTGCTTATACGAATTTCGACGACGATGCTATCATCTTTACACCTCCAAAATATTTATTTGTTCTACTGTTATTATCTGAGAGTTTTGGTAGAAAAACTCTCATTGTATTCACAAGAACTTGATTAGTCTGATTGTATTTAAAAATTAAAATTAAGTTTAAAAGGAGGATATGGATGGATAGAATTTAATCCTATATAAGTTAAAAAGTTCTACTATTTCTTCGTAAAACATCAAAAACTCTCATAAATGACGGAGATTATTCTAAGAAGGTAGCGTAATGAATATATGTACATTGTAATAAAAGTTTTCTTGATTTTTTGATCAAATTTTGTATGCATATATATATATATATATATATATATATATATATATATATATGAATATACATATATACAAATTGTTCTTATATTGTTTAAGAGTAATGTAAACAAAGAAGGATATTATCAAGTAACAGAATGGTACTTGAGTTGTGAACAGATTAAGACCAAGTGAGGATGATGACACGTCTTTCTCGACTGACGCCAACACGAAGTTTAAAATGCAAATGATTCGTTTTTATGATTTTTAAATTAACTTTTATAAAGAGTTGCTCGACGACAGCAACGATGTTGAAAGTAAGGACAAGCGACAGAACAAAAAAGTATGAGCTTACACTGTAAGAGTAAGAGAAACAGATTGTGTGTCGTAGAGAAGTTGTAAACGTTATGTTGGCAGCCCGTGCGTGTTGAATTTTTAAACGCGACGATAATGTTGGCACAACTTTTTAAATTAACAAGAAATATATTAAGCCGTGAAAAATTATGTGTGCTTTTTTCGCCCGCATGTGTTTATATTAGATTTGAATCTGGATAAAGTTTCCGCGATGGAAATATGTATATATATGCGTTTGTATTTTTAATGTGATGCGACAATATCGAATGTTTTTATCAGAAACGAAAAAATAGTCAGCAAAATATTCAATAAATAGAATTGAAAAGTTCTTTTTCTCAGTTTTTTATATGAAGTACGTATTGAGTAGATTTATTTTTGTTTATAGGTAAATTAAATAAATCATTCAAACTTTGACAAAAAACCAACATAGTAGTACATTAATAATTAAATGATGTTCTTAAAGAAGTCCTTATTATCCACGAAAAAATGTTTTAATATAGTGTTACACTTTGACTGAATTCGGTTTCACAAAAGAAATTTCCTCTTAATCCAGACATTTTTCAGATTTTTCTGTATCTTGATACTCTCAAAATTATCACATCATCTTGATACCCTCAAAATTATCAATTATCAATCGAAAATTGAATAATCAACAGCCTAATATTGATAAAGAATCATTTATTAAACAGTTTTGGAAAGAGAATACTTTTTCCTTTTAATACACTTATTACTTTGTAAGTATTTAATTTTTATTTGAAATTATAAATATATTACTTTGCTTCTTTAATTAAAAGAGTCAAAGACAATCTCAATATATTTAGTAAATAATATTTTTTTATAAAATAAACATTAGGAGAATAATATTTTTTTCAATAGCAGCAGCCCCCTCCCGCAATAATTTTAGAATTAATACATATTTATTAATTTAAATTAGCAAAATTTTATTTCACGAAGACATCTGCCACTATAAATGCATGAAACTTTGATACTTCTTTGCCATTTTGGCATTGGTCTTATCAGATTTGATTTTTTTTAGAAGTTATCCTAATTCCACACTAATATATTCATTAAAAATTTATTAAAAAAGTGAATCACATTCGAAACAAATTTACAAAATATTTCTCTAGTTTTATTTCAAAAAAAGCGTTGGATAAAAATTATTCTCTCTGAAACAAAAAGGCTGCTAATGCAAAAGTGGAAAATGAAATAGAACGGCTTTGGTACAGTTTCATTGTTTGATACACCAAGAAGTTCTTTCTGCGAAAAAATGTTTTAAGAGCCTCGAAAGTATGTTGGCTGTTGTAACAAAAATTATAAATTTTGTATCTGCTAGAGCACTTAATAAACGACAATTTTCACAATTATTGAATGACATTAATTTTCAAAACTTTGGATTGATTATATAATAATGTTCGATGGCGGAGTCGTGGTCAAGTTATGATGTGTTTCGTTAGTCTGATAGATGAAATAAAACCATTTTTAGAAGAAACGTGAGTAATTACCCAGAACTTCAGAATTTGGATACATTGAACGACTTGATGTTCTTTCCTGATTTAACATGACATTTTAACAAATTACATAAGAAACTTCATGGTCATCGGTCAAATAATTCCAACTCTGCATGATTATTATATCAGAGTATTTAGAGTGAAACTTGA
Source organism: Acanthacorydalis orientalis (assembly GCA_034766995.1). Lineage (NCBI taxonomy): Eukaryota > Metazoa > Arthropoda > Insecta > Megaloptera > Corydalidae > Acanthacorydalis > Acanthacorydalis orientalis. The sequence goes on from CM068322.1 coordinate 7,629,534, forward strand.
CATATTTGCAAATGACCTTAAGAGTGATGAATTAAAATATTTGTTATCTTTAGAGAAACGTTTATTAACATCGTATATTTTTAAAACGATAAAGAAAAAATATCTGAACTTAATTAAAAGTATTTCACAATAATTTAAGCATCAAACATTTTTTTCTGAAAGGTTTTTGCATCTTGATCAAATAGTCAACACATTACAGTTTTTAACTTCATCACATTGCATAAAGTATAAACATCTCCAATTATAATTACTTAAATGGATCGGATTAGAATACTTAGAAATAGAGTTAGGAGAATTTCAAAACAGTTTCGTATAAAAAAATAAATGTGTGCAAATAAATGAAATGTAGAAACCATTTTTCAAAATGTTGAAGAGTGCGGTGATTATTTTATTGAAGAATGTAAATTTAAGTGAATGGAAGTCGGTTCATGGTACATTTAAGTCAATGAAAAAATTAGTAACCGCTATTTTGATAATGTTTGAGACAAGATATGTTTGCGAACAATTATTTTCATTTATGAATTTTGTGAAATCGAACGTCAAAAATCGCCCCTGTCATTATTTCGAAGAAGATATACGGCAGCATGTGTAGGAATAAAAGTATCCAACTACGAACCACAAATTAGTAAATTGGCATCAGACAAACAACAACAAAAATCTCACTGAGTTGTCAATTAAAAAAAAACATATGGTATCTAATATTTCCAGTATATTTATAATAAACCTAATTGTGTGAAAACATTTTTTGATTTTTTATTTTAATTTTCGTATTATTTATCTGACACACGAATATTTTTTTTAATAATTGGGCACATTCTTTGACACACTTAAAGAAATAGATTCGCCATCCCTAGCGTAGATGATATTTTTATTAAACTGAATTCAGTTAAAATTAATTCATACCGATCATGTAGGAATATTCTTTTAACATTTCATAAAAAAGAGGCTGCAAAAAATGTAATGCTCAGTGATTTAGCGAATAAAAGAAATGGTATAAAGTACAGTTTTAACATCAAGTGTACGTTTCTGTAATTACTAGAAGGTTTGAATATATTGACAATATTAAAATTCACATTGAAAAAATAACATGCAGAATTCACTGGATAAAAAATAAAAATAAATCGAAGACCTGTTTCGTTACCAAACACTCTACTAGTGTGTAATAAAATGATATACAACTAAAGCAGAAGCGAACGATTTTTTTACTGCCGCCCATCATTGACGGTACGTTTATATTATTTTTTTCACCGAATAGGCCGAACAGAGAAGAATCGCTGTAAAATCTACATATAAAATCACGTACGCACGTACGTAAACATCGAATGATAATAAAATAAATTCTACCTGAACGAAAATATCATAAACGTGTACCGATATATAAAGATATCAGAGCATCGACACAGTTGTGCCGTTACACACGACGTCGGGACACGAACCATCTTCGAACACGTCTGCCGCCCGAATCTTCCGCTTCTTATTCTTTGTGTTCGGTCTATCTGTGTGTGCGTGTGTCTGTGTGTGTTTTTCTTTTAAATTCACCACGTAAAAAAGGCATCGACGCGATATATAACATCCGCAACACCAATTACATTTTTATGATCAGGATTACGTCAGGTCAAAAGTAGTAGAAAACGCCACAAATTCAATAACAATAAGCCATTTTATGTGTGAGCTGAATATAAATTGAAGGATCTCATATTGGACGTTGCAGAATGTGAAACGGTTCGTTGTAAATACATTCGCTGCGAGTCGGATATACAGGCAGAGATACGGACGCGCACGCACACGTACGAACGACCAGAAATAGATACGCGGAGACGAGCATAGAAGTTGTATAGAAAGAATAACCTATTTAATTCGTTGATTTTATTTCGAATGTACGTGCGACCGTACTCTCGTTTCATAACGTACAGCGGAGCTTAAGATTTTTATCAAAAATCGTATACATAAATAGAAGTATACAAAATAAAGAGTGCGAATAGTCTGAACATTTATAAATGTATTGACTGGAGATCTTTTTTTAAAGATAATATTTCTTTCAAATTAAAAAAAAATCGAACATATATAATTTTGTTTCGCAAAGAACTGAACTAGATAACAATAAACACATTTTATCTGTCAGAATATTGAAACGATATTTATGATATTTTTTATATGAATTAAAATATACATTGATATCTTCTCTATCATCCCAAATTCAGTCACACTTTTATAATTTAAAAAATATTTTTCAGACAACAACATGATTATTACATTAGTGATGATGTAGTTGATCTTGACTTTCTGCTGTATTTTTTCTTTATAAAACCTCCTTAAATGTCTAGCAGCAATTAACCAGTATACTAAAATCTATTTTTTTCATTATCATTTCTTTCCCGAACGAAAGATACCTTGTTGAAAGCGTTTTTTTTTTACATTTTTCATTGATAGTGCCCAAGTGTTCTCGAAAAATACATATGAAGATCCAAAAAATATATTTTAAATGATTACACCCCTCATCATCTTGTAGGCATTTATAATGCCAGGTAGTATTTTGGTCATATCATTGTAAAGGAGTATTTTTTTAATTCTCAAAAAATTCTTGGTGTCATTTGTAAATGATTGTTGAGACTATTTCTACTTTATTTAACTAGTCTTTAAAATTTCCTTCATTCATCGCTTTTCTTATTTCTGATCTAGGATATTATTTCCTTTTAGCCTTACTAAAATTTATTTTTTAACCCTACGGAGGTCGCGATCGAAAAAATTGCAGCGTAGGTCCTGTGTATCTAACAGATACATTCATTATTAGTATGTGCTGAAATATGCTAAAACTTATTGGGTGTTCGAATTAATTCGTAGCGTTTTCTTGAAAAAAGATCGTTTATTTTAAATGAAATTGAAAAAAAACATATCATTCAAAGTATTGGCCATGGCGTCGGTTTTTTGGGATGCGCGTGGGATAATTTTCATTGACTATCTTGAAAAAGGAAAAACTGTCAACAGCGAGTATTATGCGAACTTATTGCAACGTTTGAGCGAAGAAATCAAGCAAAAACGGCCGCATTTGGCTAAGAAGAAAGTGTTGTTTCATCAAGACAATGCACCAGCTCACAAATCTGTTATTGCAATGGCCAAAATTAATGAATTAAAGTTTGAATTGCTACCTCATGCACTCTATTCGCCAGATTTAGCCCCCTCGGATTATTTTCTGTTCCCAAACTTGAAAAAATGGCTCAGTGGTCAAAGATTTCCCAACGATGAAGAAGTGATGTCGGCAGTTAATGGGTATTTTGAGGAGCAAGACAGTTCTTATTATAAAAAGGGAATCGAACTTATTGAACATCGATGGGAAAAGTGTATAGAGCTGAAAGGAGATAATGTTGAAAAATAAATATATTTTTTTCCAAAATTTTTGTGTTTTCTTTGTTGGGTCGGGTACTTCTGGGACAACCCTCGTATAATATAACAAACAATCGGAGCACTACAGATATGTCAAAAATACTTGTAAAATTTAATACCAGTTATCATCAGTTTCATATTATCAGTCGATTACTTAATTTGTGTAGCATATGTTAATAATACTAATGGGTGTTTCTCGCTAATTTCAGTGACGGTTGCTATGCGAATTGACACGATATAACGGTTATCTCTTTGGGAAGTAATCTATTGCTGACTAGAACCTCGCCATAGTTTAAATACTCCAGTCTCAAGAGAGCGCCTGTAAACTCTTTGAATCATAGAACGGCTCACAAGGATTGTTCTTATCACTTGACATTAACGGGAAGCCATACCACAAAAAAAAAATTTAAAAAATGTGAAATCATTTAAAAATCGTTGTCAGGCTATAATAAAAAGTAGAAAAGGGAATACCCCACATTAAAAAAACCTTAAAACTTTCACTTTGATCGCATTTTTATTCCTCTTTTTTATTAAACTCGATGATCTGTTTTAAGAAATAATTTTAAAAGATGATTTTTCTTAACTTCTTTCAAACATTCAAAATCAATTTTCAAAATTCTTGAAAATGTTTCATCTGAAATCTGAAACATGGTTCATCTTGAAAATGTTAATGTCTTCAAAATGTTTTTCTCGACTTAGGTACTTTAACATAAAATAGTCTCATTATTCATTATCTATTCTCTGATAGGTCTTGATTAAATTAGATTTTTTAAAATGGCTCGTTTTTGCACGCAAGTATATTATATGCAAGTATATTATATGCAAATATATTATATGTAAGCATATAATTCCACGTAAATCCAGTACTTCAGCGTCAATCCGGGAATGAAAGTTCCAAACCTCGTATATATATATATATATATATATATATATATATTTATTTATATTTATATATATATATATATGTATGTATATATATATATATATATATATATATATATATACATATTTGTATATATATATAGTAATCCGCCGATAAACGTCCTCCCGATTTGTGTCGGCGCAAAATTTGAGACTGTGACCCGATTTACTTCATTTTTCTCTCGATTTACGTTCTTAAAAAAATATATTCGAGGATTCCCAGAATTTTAAATATGACCCGTGTGTACGTGTGCTGTTTAGAGAAGCTTTCTCTTGTCTCATTTCACAACTTGTTTTCGGTGTGAAATTTTATCACGTAATCAAGAGAGTATTTTTTTGGCTTTTTCGTTTTAAAAACTTTAATCCAGTTATCAGTAATCAAACTAATTAAATGAATAAATTATTTAAAATTATTTTCGTTATGTATTAATTTAGAGAAAATGTAATTTAGTGAAATATGATTGAAAAACAAAAGAACGACGACATTGGTGTTTCTCATATAAAAAAAAAAAAAAAAAAAACAGAAGTATTCCATATCATTGAAAAGGAAGATGGATATTATTCGACGTTATAAAAAGGGAGAAAAGGCATTTAATATTACCAGTTCAATGGAACTACCACCAACAACAGTAACAACAATTTTCAAAAAATCAGAAAAAAAATAGGTGTAAATGTTACCGCAAGGACGGTAAAATCTATTGAGTTGACAAGTACATCCAGGCTAATGTTATTAGAAAAAATGGAAAATGCATTAAGTGTATGGGTAAGTGACAAATTAAAAAAAATAGTTGTAACTACATTTATTATCCAAAAAAAAAACAATGTGTTTATTTCATGGCTTTAACGACATGACTGATGAAAACGATAAGAAGCTTAGTTTCAGCGCTGGTTTCGGATGATTAAAATGATTTAAAAAGAAAGTACAACTTCACAGTGTAAAAGTGCATGAAAATAAATGTTAAAAATACATAACAAAAAAACAGTTTTTTTTCTTAACTACATATTTTGATTTTATACCTTTTTTGTGCTACTTGATTTACGTTTTTTCTTTTTGCCTTATCATTTTTTGGAACATTTCTCGATGTATTTCGAGAGGTTACTGTATATATATATATATATATATATATATATATGTATTAATATATATATATATATATGTATATATATATATGTGTGTATATGTGTGTGTATTTATGCAGTAAATATAATTCATAATTCTTATTTATTGCTTTCAAATTTGAACAAATTGAAGATTATATTAGATAATATGTTTTAAACACTCTTAAAATTTGTTTACATGTTCTATTAAACATTATTCAAAGAGCTCTTGACGTTATAAACTATACTTAATCCATTTTTATACATTAATTATTAGTGAATTAAAACACGCACACACACATTTATATATATATATATATATATATATATATAGTGTTATGTGTATGCGAGCATATTTATTTGCGTTGATAAAAACAAAACGGTGCTAAAATAAACGACCGTTTTTAAATAAAGCATGTGTTCCAAACACTAGAGAGTGGCTATGAACATAATATGAATTCAACTTCTCGATCTATTTATATTTTACTTTGCCGTTTTCAAACAAAGAGTTAACGCCACATGAATATTTTAATCGTTTTGGAGAACGTTTCTCAGCGTGTAAAAAGGGTCACGCGGCGGAGGGTTTCTGGGTCATTACATTATTAGGCATATAAATTAAATATGTTTGGTACCTTCAACGTTCGAAAAGTTTGGAATACTATTTTTTTTACCTTCTGACAGTGTTGTAGTTAAGAGAATGTGTAAAGTTAATCAAAATAAAAGATATCTTTTTTTACAGATTTTTGCGAGTTTATGAACAATGAAACAAAATGAAAATATATTTGTTTAATTATATGAAAGTTTTATATACTGTTTAAATTGTAATTACAAATGCAATGGATAAATTTTAGTAAACAATATCTTTCTTACGGGAGTAACAATTCCAACTTAGTGCTGAACTAAGAAGTGACAACTCGAATCGACTCAACTTTTTAAATCAATGAAGGAGGGGAGTGTATTTTGATTTTAAGTTTTTTATTGACAGTAATTACAAGTGCGTTATAACTTAAAACTAATGTTGTGACCTCCTTTTTGCATAGCGTAGCCGATTTATGTATGGTATCGGCAGGCATAACAATTACAATTCCAGGTATTATATAGTTTAAATTTCTTTTGGGACAATACCAACTGTTCAAACTCATTAGTTTGCAATACAATAAATTAAAATATTTTTGGATTCTTTGACACTGAGTAATAGACATTAAGTTAATGAGATTTGACCATTTTAAATAAAGATAGGGTTTCCATGCCTTTTAATTGCTCGTATAGTAAATTGATTTTTAAAAACTGGAATTACGAAGTTAATAATACGATTTCAAAAAATAAATAAATGGACGAACGAATATAAATATGGTTCTTCAACACAATATACATATATAAACAATATTAAAAGTAAAACTAATATTTAATATATTTTATGAAATATTTTAAACGAAGTATTTTAATAGTAATGATTATTATGTTTTCAGTCTTTTACGTTTTTAATATCAATGCGAAAACAGTAGGCAACTGAGTCATATAATACACTTAATTATTGTTTTTTTTAAAAAAATATTATCGTTTAAATATTAATTTGAAATTATTGAAATACAATCATACAATACTTGTGTAGAGTTTGGAGAAAGACGATTCTTTCAGCGACACGAATAAGATAGTAGGCTAGAAATAAAATCTACTGTATAGATGGCGTAAATATTTTAATAAATTTCTGAATAAAATGTAGCAAAATTATAAACACTAAGGACAAGGGTGAACATGAAAGTAAGAAAAGGAAATGAAATGGGAAGAAAATACAGTTATATATTCATTATCGCTGAAGTAAGAGCAGTTGATAAGAGTGAAAAATAATAGTAGCTATTCATCAACATGAAAGTAATCATATATCAGATAATAATATTATACGTGGTTAACTTATAAAGATCAGTACCTGTTCGATTGTATTTACTGCCTTTTAAAAAATATAGACAGAACGGAATGTCTTAATAATGAACTTATAACAATATATTAGGCAAGATATGTTTAATATAGAGACAAAATTATAAAGGGGTATGAAGAATTATAAAAAAGTAGCACTATCAAATATGGCATTTCCTGCAGGTGTGATTATACTATTGAAGAAAATACTTAATCAGATCTATTATAGTGGAATCTATTATTTTTTTCTGAGCTAGAAAACTGCTAGTCATTGCTGTGCCGGTAGTCATCAAGACTGAAGTACACCGTGAATTCTAACCTGAGCTCCCTGCTCTTCAATCTGTGTGTGCTTCTTAGGCGGGCATTTAATAGTGTTTACTCGCAGACTATAGATAGGCAGTTCGGATTTATTTCTGGTCACTCACACTTGCGAATACATTGATATCATCAGCAACCCAGAGGTGACTTAATCTTGGACCTTTTATTTCGATTCCTTTGTTCTCACAATCGACCGATTTGAATATTTCTTCTAAGACTGCAGTAAATAATTTCGGATAAATTGTATCTCCCTATCTTATACCCTTTCCGATTTGTATCATTTTTATTTTTTCATGGAGCTTCACCGTCAAGGTTACATTCTTCTAGATGTTTTCTAGCAACTCGATGTATGTGTCCTTTATGTCCCCTTATTCTTCAATGCAGATATAACCGATCATATGCTAATAACAAAGAAAGCCTTTTCATAGTCTATACATCCAAGACATATTGGTACTTGGTATTCATTTGACTAGCTAATTACTTCCCTCACTACCTGAATGTGATCCATTGTACTAAATCCGTTTCAAAATTCTTCTTGTTCCCTTGATTGAGTAAAATCTAACTATGCTTGTAGACGTTTTGAAATTATTTTTGTAAAGATCTTATATATTGTAGGTAATAGTAATTGGCCGGTAGTTTTTCAAATCCTCTATCTCCTTATATATGTATATAATATATATATATATTTATATATATTTATATATATATATATATATATATGTATATATATATATATATATATGTTTATATAAATGTATATATATATATATATATTCTTTAAAATTGGCAAAATTTTAAAACAGTTATTTTCCTAACTAAAATATCATGTAAAAAATCTACTAAATATAAGAGAACGCCAGATTTTTAACTTCGTTGCTTTCGTAGAATTTACAGATGTACTATATGATAGTGCATACATTTCGAAGTTAATAATTTTTCTGTATGGTTTTTAATATTTGCCTTGTATTATTTATCTATGAATTCATGCCTCGTTTTCAAAATATATTTAGTAAATATTGTGTCATTTTTATTATTTTTAGTATAACTTTCGTGCTCTTAACACCTGCATTTAAATTTTCTGCCTATTTGACCGATCTACTTTTTATTACATAAATAACATATTAATTTATAAACTTTATTTAGAATTATTTTATTAGATACCATGTAAAAATAGATTTCAGAAATAAAAATTACGAATAAAGTAATAAAATTAAACATTCTTGAAAGCTGAAATAAATTAAAATAATACATTAAATAAAAAAATGTGCACAAATATTGCCATAATGCTTTATATCTCAAAATGATACACTACGTGCTATATATATATATATATATATATATATATATAAATTATCATAAATTAGATTTAATGTCATTCTCAGTATCTGTCTGAAGATGGAACACATATCGAAAATATTAGTAGAGAATAGAGAGTCAGATTATCCAGAAAGACAAAGACAATAAGGACAACATCTTAAATAGTTCATGTATAATTATAAATGAATACATGTGTTTAATTGAAGTTTATTTCTTAATATCATTTAGCGATATGATTATGTACTGATCGAAAAAAATAGTTTTTAGCAAATAAGAACAAAGTCGTAAAAGGATTCATAGCACTGACACTTATCTAAAAGGATGGTAGCAAATATATACATTGATATTAGAGAACAGTGTAATGTAAATCGTTTAAATTAAGAAAATAATGTATACTGAATGTTGTGTTTATGACCTAAGTAAATTATTATATCACATTATTTTCAAACTAATCACTATAGCTATAACTATAATAAATGTCATTTTAAAGAAAATATCAGCTGCTGTTAAATAGAAAACAATTTGAAAAATCAACTTTATAATCTGAAAATATTACATTTTATCACATATTAAAAACTTCTAAAATGTCTCTCAATTTATTACATAGAGTACTCTTTTACATTAAAGAATCCATTATGTTTAATTATTATGCATACCATTTTAAATATTTATTTTATTGCTGCATATTTTATTGTGAACCGAAAAACGTGTACTAATGTGAAATTGTACATCATATCAGTTCTGGTTTTGGTTAAGCAATAAAATATGTAGCACTACATTATTTGGTATTACGGAAGACTATCGTTTTATTTAACATTTAGAGACAGCGGAACAAATAACTGTCACAGTAAAACCGGAACATATAAGCACTTTATAAATAATGGAGAAATTTTATCTTAATTTAGAAATGTTATTTTATCATCTCTAAGAAGTGGTTTATGTACGAAGTATAAGTTGTAGAAGTACTTATAGTCGACAATAAAAAGAATTCTCTGAACGACAAGCCGATAGTTGATAATGTAAAGCTTAGATTTTATTACAAGACAGACTAAATTATATTGATTTGTTAAAATTTTAAAGCAAAAATATTTAATAATAAATCTGTGCAGTAACTCTAAGTAAAACTGGTATTTCTTAAATATTTTTCCACATAAAATTTTTTTCTAGATATTGAAAAAAATATTAATCATAACCGTTCCACAGCATAGTTCTTAATTAAAAAATATATAAAATCACATTAAAAAATATAATTAGAATAAATTCGAATACATTTTTTAACATCTTTTTAAAACGGTGAGATAAGAAATATGACAAAGTAACTTATTGTATAAGGATAAATTATTCATTATTTTTATTTTATTGCACAAAGGTACAGAAAAATCTTCTGTTATGTTATTTGTATTAGATGTGATAATCTACATTATTTAATATCATAGAATAAACTACAGTAATGACAAATTATTGTCTTGAATTAATTGATAAAAAATTAACTCTAGCTTAAACTTTGACAAGTGTTGATGCCTGATTTAAATTATTACATTTTATTCAGGTTTTCGTGTTCTTTAGTTATCTGAAGATGATATAATTTCTATTTAAATACGCTTAAGTATATTAATCACAAATGATAAATTATTTTTGATTGAAAGTGAAAAGTGACACGAGACTGTTAAAAAAAATTGTAAACGAGTTCATAAATCTCAAACGTTTTAAGATATTGATGAAACCAAAAAAATAAACGTTGAATCACAGCGTATAACTTAGAACAAATATTTTTTTCACTAACCCAAGAAACTTTAAAAATTTGTTCTAATCAAAAATGTTATAATTAATAATTAATGTTCAATCATTAATTATCAATCATTTTTGATTATTTTTATACATATTTTGATGACTATGCTATCATTGTCAAAGAGCTAAGGTACAATTGGCGTTTAGAGTATGATACACTAAATAAAAAAATAAAAAATTGATAATTAATTTTGGAACATTTTTGATTAAAATAATTTTTTGTGGTTATTGAGATTAATGAAAAATTGATTTGAGAAAGTACATTTATACCCAGTAATGATTCATATTCGAACTTATTTAGTTATCAGTCTGGTCTCAGTAAGAGTAAATATGAAGTTGTGTATAGACACTACTACATCACTATTTTTAGCAATACTTTTCCTAGACAACTAGGAATTTATTAAGAAAGAATAAACCATATCATACACACTTGAGGTTGTAAAAATACTTGTTCGTTGAGTGCTGTCAAAGTTGATTCCAGAAATGAAAGCCAAATATTTCGAAATTTTTCAGGAAAATTATCATCGGTGCGGAATTGAAAGTGATGTTTCCAATGGAGATAAAAACTGGATATATCATTTTGACCTTAAAGAAAACCCACGAACTTAAAAATATCAGATTTATTCACTAACGTAATGAATAAATGTTGTTTACGTTCTCATAAACAAATCACCATGGGGGTGATTATGTAAGAAATATCAATTCAAAGAATATATTCCAAGATCTCCTCATTTTTTTGTATTCCAATATATTAAATTATTAAAAATGTATGAGTCCTTGTGTAAAAATATGTATTGGACCCCTAGCATTTTAAATCGTTTACTGATCATATTGAAACTTTTATTCGAAAAATAATTGTTTCATTTTACATAACAAAATAATCAGATTTTTTACTTTTCCCATGAAAAATTTCATTTATAATAATGGCAGTACTTTTGTCATTTATTACATTTCGTTACATTTGAGTGATTTCCAAAAATAATAAGTAATAAATTTACTACAGTTCGGTTTGATATTATTTGGTATAAAGAAAGTATGTAAAATACATTTCAAAGGATCAAACTAAGTGTCTGGATCAAAAGACTTCTCCAGGTACAAAACTCTGAACATAATTATACAGGTACAAAACTCTGAACATAAATTTTAATGACGTTTTTTTGACTATATTGTAATAGAAATAATTATTATTTTACTCTAAATTACTCAGATATATAAAATGTTTCAACTAAAATTTGTACAAGTGTAATTTGGAATCAACACAAAAAGATTTATGAATGTGAATTTGTTATTTTAACATTCTTGCAGATATAATTTAAGAAATTGGATTTCTGTAAATTAATAAATCTCTGTGGGATTACAATAACAAAACTATACTAATTGGAAGTCTAGAGAAATTATTTTAAACTGTCACTTATGTAATCGAATTAAAAGCTAGCATAGAATTTATAATACTTATCTCATTCGAAATAATTAGAAATTAAAATAGAAACTTCAATATAAATTATACAGAATTTCGTTGCTTGGACAAAGTTCTAGATGTAATAAAAGTTTTTATATTTGTATACTTTTTCCAATTTATAGTACGTATGTCTATAATAATTTCAATAATAATTGAAAATTTCATGAATGATATTCCTGGCACAGAATTTGATTTACTCTCTGCTGCTATTATTATAATTATGTGATTTGTTTCCGTTGATTGTTTTCTTAATTTTTGTTTGTTCTTTTTAATCATCTGACTGTCTGTTACCCTTTATTAGTTTCAGCATGAGTTCTATTTTCAATACTTCAGATTTTAGCAAATATACTGTCTTTAGATAGATATTAGAGAACCTATCTATCAAAGTAGATATGTTCTCTAGATATACTTTGAAGATGGCATACTTACCGTAATTAGCAGTGGATAAAAGACACTCAGATAAGTCAAAAGGACAAAGATCATCAATATAACGGTGTATTTTCTTCATAAATAGTAATTAAGGTTTAAAAAATAATATATTTTCTATAAAAAATATGAGCTTGAAGAGCTATGAATATACTTTGAAAGCATACATACAATCAAGTATATTTTTTTCCAACTCCAGATATTAAATTGGAAAATACTATTATATTCTTTCAGCAGGTAACATACATTCGCAATTTCTGATATTTTTTAAAAGATTCTTTTTATTTTATTGAATTAAAATTATTTAATGCCGTGAAAGTTTTGAGAAGAAATATCATTCCCACTTTAAGATTAAAAAAAAGATTTATTTATAAGAAATAATTAGAAATAATTTATAACGTTTGTTAATCAGACAAGAAATTAATAAATTAATATGAAATTTATATAAACGTGAAATTATTTTTTGTTTCTTATAAAATGATTCATAAAAATGTATATTAAGAAATAATCTTACAATCAATTTTATTAGTTTGCTTTATTACTAATGAAATAGGTATCACAAATCTTAAACGAATCTAGAATTCAAGTTAATATCAAGGAAATAGAGAGATTTTTGTAAATTTAATGCCATTTATAGTAAATTCAATGTAATAAATTCGAATCTTTGTCCAATTTATTTTCTAGAAATATAGTATAACTCGATATATAAAAAATATACTGAATAAAAGAAATGTGTGTATGTATTTGACAAGCTAATAACTGGGTATTATGTGAAAATATATATATATATATATATATATATATATATATATATATATATGTACATTAAATAGTTGTGTGTGTACGTTTGGAACACTTTATCGCTACTATTACGTATCATTGTTTTTGTTTTTCCCAGCGGTCGTCGTCGTCGTGTGGCATTTTCATCATTCTTGCTCGTGCACGACGTTCCAGCATCATATAAAGTTAACGTTACATTTTTTCCCTCTTTCGGTTTTTGCGATGGTAACAACAAACGCAACACAGAAGCAGACGACGGACGTGAGTGGAATGTTAAAGATTCAAATTACCGGGCAAATCTTTGTCGTGTTGTGGTACTTGACGTTAGGTTTATATAAGTGCGAGAGAGACAGTCGCGAATGTTTGCGAGTGTAAATAAATAGAATGGGAATGAAATTTCCAGGTTTACTTTTATTGCTAGATTCATTTAGTGGTATTTTAGAATTTCTCTTCAGATTTATTTTTGATTTTGCACTTTTTATTTTTCTTAAATTGTGTATAAAAAGAATACGTTATTTAAATATATATTGTATTATGTATTAAAATGTGTCATAAATTCGATTGGGTTTACTCGAAATAAAAGATTTTTCATTCAAAAATTATTAACTGGACATCCTAATATTGTATTTTATTAATCAGATCATCTATTTTTATCAAAATCATTAACTTTTTAAATTTTTTTAATTCATCTAATCAATAGTTCAATTGAAAGATCTTTTCATTTGAGGTAGTTTTTCAATCTTTAAACTTCAATGGTAGAAAACAAAGAATTATCACAATATAGCTCTGAAACTATTACTAAGTTCATTTTCATAAATTAATTATTTTTTCATCACACAGACAACATAAAACTCTTTATGTTCAAATATATTAAAAAAAATATTATTGGTTATTTTTGATAGTTGCTTAAGCGCGTTTTAATGCCGATGCTATCATCTTCAGAAAGCTAATATACTATGCCCCATAGCGCATACACTACATAACATTACAAATTATATTTTGAATGTATAAAATCTCTCAAAATTGAATGCTTGTGATAATCGGATATTTTTTTAAATCATATGAAATATTAAAACAAACAAGGTGGAGTGAAAAATAGAAAAATCATTCTTTTTCACATATATGTAAAATATTATTATTGATTATATATATATATATATATATATATATATATATATATTTATTTGTATATATATATATATATATATATATATATATATATATATATATATATATATATATATATATATATATATATATATATATATATATATATATATATATATATATATATATATATATATATATATATATATATATATATATATATATATATATATATATATATATATATATATATATATGTATATGTATATATATATATATATATATGTATATAGATATATGTATATATATATATATATATGTATATATATATAGCAATGCGTTATTAATTTTGGAAAAAACAAAGTACTTTTGAGGTCGAGAAAATGTATTTATTCTTTTAACAAGCTTTTGTTTTATCTTTATAACTTCATTCTATATTTTGGGAAAATTTATAAATGATCTATTTTAAATCAGTCGTTTAACGACGGGCCAGTTTTATTAACTAAACAAGATAAGTTTTTCATTCGTATAAACAATAATGATTTAATAATATAATTCGACGTTTAGGCCATAAAATTTTGTTTGAAAAAAAAGGAGAGATGAGGAAAATATATCATCTATTCATTTTACCGACAGTAAACCATTTACAAAATATGGATCATTTTGATTATCACATCGATTAAAGTCGATCAAAGAAACAGGGAAAGAACTATATAAACTTTAAAGATAAATGACGTATGAAAATAAATCGTAATAGGAACGATACAAATCGTAAGATCTGAAATCTCACGATAGCGTGTTACCAATAAATATCAAATTTTAATTATAATAAAGATAACACGAAGCAAATTATAAGTTATCTGTTCAAGGAAGTATTATGTTATAAATTGTCTACCGTACGAAAGTCTGAAATAATGTTAAAATATATTAAAAGAATAAATATTGTATTTTATGAATAAGAAATGAAATTTATCAAGTTTAAATTTTAGTTTTGTAAACTATATATATATATATATATATATATATATATATATATATATTATGCATGTATTTCTCTCTCTCTCTCTCTCTCTCTCTCTATATATATATATATATATATATATAAATACCATTAAAAATGCTTTCTGACTTTCGTCTAATAAAAATTTAACTTGATTTTTATCTCGAATTTCCATAGATAGATGAAACGATCAAAAGCACAAACAAATCATTATAAAAATCATTTTCAAAACAAGTCGAATAAACGTAAAAACATATGTAAATCTGTAACATACAATACACTTAACCCAATGACCGCTCTTCAAAAGTATGCATCGAAATGAAACAGGAAAAAAACATCCGGAAAAACACGAGCAATAACTTATTCTTTGATTTCCATAACACATCTTCGAACCAATATCCAAATAGAGAGACTCCATCACGTAAAAAGATGTAAAGGAGAACGTTTATAAAACAAACACTGGCGAGCAAAAGAAAAATATACCGAGAAAAATTATCAATTCAAATGAACCTCGAGGTATGAGTGTGAACTGGCAGAACGCGGCGCATATGTTTAACATGTTCGTATACACATGTTAAAAAGTTGGGCTGGGAGACGTCGGACGACGAGCCAAACAGCCAACGGACCCCCCGCGCACACGTGTATATATGCGGCTGTCTGACAGATCCGACACACAAACACGAAATACACACATACAACGAATGTGGCGTGTATTAACAATTACAACCTCGTTTAGTTGTAAATTAGTCGTTATTACAAGTCATCCATTTCCTTTTTTTTTATAAACTATTCACATACCTGTTTGTTAGCAATGCTTTTATGATACACGGTGCGTGTAACGAATAGCGCGGTTTGATGATCGTGTCATTATTATTAATGTTCAAATGGTTGACCGAAATGTAAACAGACCGAATGAATTATTTTTATTCTATGTATGAGATTTGTTTTAAATTTCGATTATAATACAGTAAGGAATGTAACCATTCGAGAGGTCAAACCAGAGTTACACTATATTTTTACATATTGAACTTCATCGGCTGAAATGGTGTCATTTTTTGTTTATTGTCATTTTAAATGTTAGGGTTAAACACATAATGAATATTATAAAATAAATTGAATATTATAGGTTGGTGCAAAAGTAATTGCGGTTTTTACTTATCGAGTATAAAGACGCATACATCAGTTAAAAATTATATTTATTAATCAAAATAAAGACCATTGTCCTGCACACATTTCCCCTAATGAGAAACAAGTTTGTTTATTCTTACAAGATATAATTCTGGAGTTCTGAAATTAATGAATTTATCGAAAACGCGTTGAGCTGATGTTTAATCTTTGAAAACCTTCTCTCGCAGTAAATTATTCAAATGTTTAAAAAAAAATGGTAATCTGTCGGAGACAGGTCCGGATAATAAGGTGGATAAGGTAAGGTTTCATAACCTAGTTCATTTAATTTTTTTAAAGTCATGTATGATCGGGCGTTGTCATGAAGAAGATTTGATCCTCTTCGATTGACTAATGCTGGCCGTAAACGATGCAACTTCTCATGCATTTTTTCAATTTCCTGACAATATTTTTTTTGCTTTTATTGTTTTCACCAGGATTTAAGAAGTTATAATGGATGATGTCACTTGTCGACCACCAAACAGTGACTACAATCTTTTTTTCATAAAGTTTAGGTTTAAAAAACTGTTTTGGTGCTTCTCCGCGGTCTGATCACTGTGATGAACGTTTCCGATTGTTGTACAGAATCCACTTGTCATCATATATGACAAGGCGATCAAGAAAGAGATCATTTTTGTTACGCAAAAGAAGAGCGGAGCAGACTTCGTTTCACCGAAGTACTTGATGTTTGTTTAGTTCGAACGGCATCCCTTTATCCAGCTTTTTTATTTTTCCAATTAAGCTCAAATGTTAAATAACTGTTGAATGATCAACATTGAGTACTTCTGCCACTTCTAGTTGTTGTACGTGGGTCCGCTTCAATTATGATTCTTAAATCAGTATTATCTATAGCTGAAGGACGTCCACGATCTTTCTCATCATCAATGCTTTCGTTTCCAGTACGAAATTTTTAGAACTAGTGTTGAGCTTTACGTTCACTATTTGATTATTTGCCAAAAACAAATTCAATATTTCGAGCAGTTTCTGTTGCTTTACGTCTCAATTAAAACTCATACGACAAAATCGCGCAAATTTGCTTTTTTTCATGGCTAATTTAAGAGGTTATATCCAACAGTACTAGTGAATGAAAACAATAGACATAAACTGAAATCAGTAATACTAATTTAATTGTTTACAATGATGTATCACATGACTATAACAAGAGATAACGGTAACTAGAAAAATCGGCACCAAACTTAAAATGATAAATATCGCAATTATTTTTGCACCAACCTAATATAAGACAAGTACTTATTTCAGTATTATTAGGTTAATTGATGTGAGATTTAAAAAGCATCAGTAATTAACAGGAACTGTTGACAACGTGTTACTTTTTCAATTTATTTTCACTTGTTTAAATCAGAGATGAAAAGTCACTGCTATGATATTTTAACTCCAATTACGACACTGATTCCAATTTCGATTTTATATATAGTATATCTCGATGTAGTAGATGCCTACTGTAGTATATTATTAATCATATGGTATATATGTGTTTATGTAGTATGGTGTGTTTTAAATTAATTAAAATGTTGGTAAATATTTTTATTGTTCAAATAATTAATAGCAGAATAAATGTAAATTTTATTTTCATTATTTAACATGTACTAAAGTTCATTAATTTTCATCCAAAATCATACATCATTAATAAAAATATATTTCATATTGTATGAAGATTTACAAAATCAAGAAAAAACTATAAAAAAAAAATAAAAAACGATTACAATTTAAGTAAAACCATAAAATATTGTACGAAATCTGACAATCAAGACACGAAACTATCATAGTATATTTTCGGTGCTGTGGATAAATTCACTTTTAGATAAAAAAATTTGATTCGGAATGAATTTTTCGCCCTTATAGAGTAAAAAAATTTTAATCAAATATTCATTGTAATTGAGGTTCAATAAATGTTCATAGCTGTGAAAAAGGATAAAAAAATCATTTATGAAAGTAAATTTAGTGATAAAATTGTATGGTGTGTTCAGTGTGTTCTTATTTTTCAAGTAAAATCGTAATGCCTTGTTCAGAAAATAAAATATATTGAAAAAATATTGTGTGCATGGAAAGCCACGCGGTAGAAGTAAAACTTTTGTACGATGGGTATAAGGATATAAGAGGGTATAAGACTGAGGCATTATTATTAATTTTAATGTAGAACTATTTTCTGATAATGAAAACAATATTTTTTCTAATTTCCTTATGAGCATTTTTATGATGAATGAAATTACTATACAGAATATTGAGTTCACTTGAATTTATCATTAACTGATTGCTGGTTCCTCGTACTGCGAATCTTTCATAATTGTTTAAATCTACAGGCTAAGCATCAATGTCAACATATGTCTCGGCGATAAATTCTGACGGATAACCATTCTCAAGGAACGCTTTCTTCCGTTGTCGATATTCCCGAGCGTGTTCCACTGAACTTTTGGGTATTTTGGGAGTCTTTTCTGCTCTTTCCCTTTCACGATGTCTCTTCACACGACGTACATTGGCTGTTAGAATATTATCCGTCGATACAGTACTCGTTGATGGCATAGAAAACTCAACTTTTACCCACCACTTCCGTAGCCCTCACACCAGTTCTAAGATTTCGTGTCGCGTTGAAGCAATACAGATTTTGTGACGCGTGCAAACGGATTTACCCTCGCTATAAAAGTTTCACTTCAAAAACATTCTGGTACATCTGAATTAATATATGCGCCATAAAAATTGGAGACAACTTTTCTGAATATTTGAATGAATTTTATAAAAAATAAAAGAGTATATTCAAGTTAACAACACAAGACAATATTTTTAATTACTTTTGGTATAGAGTTCAAATTTGAAATAAAAATCTTTCATTGCCATTCAAAATTGGATATTTTTAAATGAATGAATGTTATAAACAGTCTATAAAATACTATTTAAAAGTATCAACGAAGGTACAGTCGAATTAAAAAAAGAATTCCGTACATTTGAATATGTAAAACAATCATAAATCATAATTGTTTTTAAGTAATAAATTTAGAGTTATAGTCGATTGTTACAAAGTTTAAAATTATATTTTTTTTAAATTGGGAAAAATGATTTACAATGATCATCTATCATATTTTTAATTGTATTTGTTTTCTCTAATCGAAATTAAGAATTTTTAATTTTTTCTTCTTTCCAATTTGTCATAAAAAATATTATAGATGTTACTTTTAGACTGTTACTTTTGACTATTTTATATTCTGATAAACATGGAAACTTTTCTATAACTTATAATTTTTAAAAATATTTTTGCGTAAAATAATAGTGTAAATGAGAAACAAAATATTCAAAAATGATTTTTTCATCATTTATTTTTGAGATAATACCGGAATATTTATAAGATATCGCCTGCGATTATAATGTGTAGAAATAATTTTCACCTTCATACCGTTCAGAAAGATTAAAGCAGATTTTGATTCTTCATTTTTTCGTTCGTTGACTAAATCTTAAAAAAATCTTGTGAATTGATTCGGTATTCAAGTTTGGAATTTCATTTGTCATAATAATCGTCAAACAGTGATAATTGAGTTCCATCTTTCAAACTATAGTTTTTTTTAATAGGTTTTGTATTTTTGAGTTAACCATATTTCGAATCATCGTACACGTTGTTTATAATAAAAAATGTCATTCAAATGCTCAATAGCGAGTAATTGTTGACTCATCATAATATTTTCTGTTATACAGTATTTTTTAGTTGAATTTTGTACGATTTGGCTAAAATATGATTTTAATACACTTCTCTAAATTTCTATCTCACATTTTCTAGAAAAAGCGGTAAAACATCTTACACAATCAAATGCATCACTAACACAATCTGCCCGTTTTAAATAGATGAGCACTTTAACCAAATCACATTCAAACCAAAAACTGTATAATCTGTTGGAATGTAGAGAATGCATTGTATAAGCTAATCGTTTAAAATCAATATATTCGAGAAAATTTATCCATCTATCAAAAAAGTTTATATTTAGAGAACTAAAAGTTTAAAAACTGCAAAGATATGTAGAAAAATGATAAATAGAGATCATTTTTTAAAAAAAATGGTGGTATTTGATCTTTCAATTTTCTTTAAAATATTGTATTACAACGATGATCTAATAATTCCAATACAGCAATGAAAATGTGGAGACCTAACGCAATACATTCTTTTGTAGTTAAATTTTATTGAACATTTAACTGTTTTACTCAATAATGTTTATTTAAAACAATTTTTATATTAGTTTCAAAGAAATATTTTTCTTGAAAAAAATAATATTATTTTTATAACAATAACGAAACAATTTCTCATTACTTTGGATGAATTCATTTTCACAAATGGTTTTTTTCATTCGCCCCATAATCGCAAAAAAATGTTTGATGAGAATATTCAATAATTGACTATTGATCGTTTTTTATTGTTGCTTATGTGCATTTCGATGGCAATGCTATCATCTTTAAGCCACTAAGTTGTACACAAAAAATTGCCTTTATACCTTTATCCTCAGTGTGCTGAGGTATATAAATTTTTTTTCTGTATTTCAGTGATTTAAAGATGATAGCATCATAACTGAAATGTACAAGACAAACAATCAAAAATAATCAAGAATTATTTATTGAACATAAAAAAGGCTCAAGAAATAATTCTTGATCATTTTTTATTAAAATCTTTTATGATTTATGTAACTAGAAAAATATCACCTGCGGACATTTTGTAATAAT
Organism: Acanthacorydalis orientalis; assembly: GCA_034766995.1. Taxonomy (NCBI): domain Eukaryota; kingdom Metazoa; phylum Arthropoda; class Insecta; order Megaloptera; family Corydalidae; genus Acanthacorydalis; species Acanthacorydalis orientalis. Next base: position 7,650,923 of record CM068322.1, read on the forward strand.
TTGTTCAATAAAAAATAACGTCAACTTTTATAAATTCACAATTTACACAAAGTTTAAACATATTAAATAAAAAAGCACCGAAAATCTACAAATCTTGTTTCAGAATATTTTACAGCATTAACGAATACAACATGACAAATAGACACCAATATTTTAAATGATTAAATCAATTCACTTGAATCTAAATATTAATTCAGTTTGTAAATCCAAACAAAATATAAACATTATCCAAACACAATTCAATTAATTATACAAAAAATGCATGATCGCATATTGTTCAAACTAAGAAGGTAAAATTAAATACGTTGTTTTTATTCCATAAGCTGTATTAAAATAAATGTAACTATGAACATGAAAAGTTACAAACATGTTCGATATACTCGGTCCGTTTTATATTCTAGAACAAAAATAAACCAATTGAAAATAGTGCTCGTAATGAAATAATATGTATGCTCACAACAGGTGCTTTAAAAATACAATCAAATATGTTATTATTGGATAACAAATGCAATTTTCCTTCTCGGCCTCCCTATCAATATATATATATATATATATATATATATATATATATATATATGCATGTGTGTATCTGTCTCTGTTTATAGCGTTTTTAATAGAGTATCATGTATGGTCATAATGATATTCGGTCCATGAATGAAAACGCCGCTAAAGTCATCACAAATAACACGTTCATTGCACATACACATTTACAGAATGGATTCATTGCATTGGTTCCATGTATCCGATAAACGTTTTTAACGGCAACCTGCACCGTTCGTTTCGTTCGCAACGGATCAAACGAGAGATCAAAAAGAGAAAAAGGCCAACTGTCTGAATCCAACATGCGCTGCAGTTTTCCACGATGCGGTGAATGTTGCTACTCATACCGTCTATATGAGTTCTGGTCGAATGGATTTTCGGAACTTGATATATATGCACGTATACGAGCACAACGCAGCAACGGATTCAGTATCAATTTATTTTAAATCCGTCGAATTGCACCGTGTTTGCGAGTATTTGCATTGACGGTGTCAGAGACCACGACCGCGAAACGGGAATAGTTGCATTTGCAGCCAGTGTCGAATGTCTAGTTGCTCAGTGCATGGTAAATTTATGATTTTTGAAATGCACTTCGGTGGTTTGAAGTTAGTTAAAATACAAGGATCGTTTTAAATAAAACATGCATTATAATGAGAATAGATACGACAACATAAAATATAAATTACTCATGTCAGGTACGAAATTGAATTCTTTGGCAACTAAATAAAGTAAAAACATACTTTTTACGGTTCTAAACAGTGTTTGATTTTAAATTGTTTGAAGAGTGAATAAACTAAATTTGATCTATAATATATAATACTATATTCGATATAAAAAAAATTTGAAAATTGCAAAAAAAAACTAATACTATTTTGTATTAGACTGTTGTAAATAAAATGTAAGAATTTACAAAGAAAACTAAAACAACTTAAATTTATTTGAAGTACCTTATGTTAATTTAAATAATCATTCTCATCACTAGCACTATTTATGATAAGAAACAAGTCTATAGATAGCATAATAAGAAAGAAACAAACCTCTAAATATTGTTTCAATTAATGTTTACTTTTCTATCGTGATATTTTATGATTTCTAGACAATCAGTGTGCAGATAATTTTGATTTTCGTCGTCGGTTATATACATACGTGGGTAGAGAGAAAAGTTCCGGACCTCACATATAGATGGTATCACTATGCTCAATATTTTGATGGTGTTACATGATTTCATTCTTCATATGCTTATGTTCCAAGCTTGAAGTCAATAAGTTGTTTTGTATTGGTTTGACGGCCCGTCGATGTAAATGCCACAAGCATTGTTTTTGAAAATAAAAAAAATAGAAATTCGTACCGTGATTATTTTTTTTCCTGATGGGCTTAAGTATGGTCGTTGCCGATTTATTATCCGATCATAACCCCGTTCTACTCACGCTAACGGACTTGGACTACCACATCCCGGTGCCGGAACCTAGAATGGTCCCTGGGAAAAATTTCTACCGAGTTGACACCGGTCAATGCGTCTTTGATTCAATGATCAGCCCGTAGGTAGTGATATCATCTCTGCACAATAACGTCGCCGACTTACTAGACGAGTGTACATCGAGACAGACTTTACTATCACTGCAGCTATCTAACAAGATAGTTGACTTGATAAGGCGAAAAAACGGGCACACTTTGGCAGAAATGCCGTGACTGGAGAGATCGCACGCACTACAACTTTCTCACCTAGCGAATAAAGAAGCAGGATGCGAAGCACCGCGATCGTGAATGGTTCAACGCCACAGTAGCAATGTCAACGGACGACAATTTGTCATCTATATGATTATGTACTCGCAGGCTCACCAATCACCGACCGTGGTGCACTGCACTCATCGATAGAGACGATACGATAGTCAGCGAACCGGCAGGCAGGACCGAAGTGCTCGAGAAATCGTGGGAGGGTCAGTTTCGTGCTAACCCTTCGGAGAATGAAATTAGCGCCAGGTATGTCGAAAACTTCGTTTCACGATAATTCGTCATGCCACCCTTCTTCCCACCGTTACTCGTCACACCACAGGAAATCGCAAGCATTATCAAGAGTCTCGACCGCCGAAAAGTGACCGGAGACGATTAGATAGGCGACTCTTCCATGCAACATCTCACGGTAAAGGTGATCGTGTGAATGAGAGCGATCCTTAACGAGATCTACCCCGCCATAAGCACTTTTCTCATAGCTGGAAATTTGTCAAGGTTATTGCTGTTCCAAAAGTTGGTAAAGCCGCTAAAGTATTCTGCGAACCATCGCCCTATCAGTCTGCTATCTTCGCTGACTAAGGTGTTGAAAAAGCAGGTTTTGCGGTTCAGAGAGCACATAATCCGCGGTTTCAATGAGGAGAGTATGACTAGCGTCGTCCTTCTCGATATTGAAAAAACGTTTGACAAGTTCTGGCACGCAGGCTTCCTCTACAAGTTCATATATGCTGATCTTTCCGACAATGTGATCCACCTATGGCTTCATATCTGTCGAATCGCAGCTTCTACGTGAGTACGGAGGGGGTGAAATCGAGTATCAAACCTGTGAAGACTAGCGTCCCGTAAGGTAGCGTGACGGTTTCGATACTATTATAAATATATATATATATATATATATATATAATATATATATATATATATATATGTATGTATGTATGTATAAATATATATATATATATATATATGTATGTATGTATGTATATATATATATATATATATATATATATATATATACATGTATGTATGCATACATATATATATATATATATATACATAATCTTATTTTCATGTTTTATTTTTTCAAAATGATCTTATAACAATTACATTTCAATCGACCATAAAATATTTTTCTCCGAAAAACATTTGAAACTAACAAATCATATTTAATTGAATACAAATTCTTCGATACTGGACAACTGTTATATGTGATATACTCCGATAAAATATTTCGAACAATGTAAAAAACATCTAGAATGTCCGTCGTTAGACCTCCATCGATATCGAAAACCGTCCACATACAATTTTCACGTTTCTTATGCCCGTCGACGAAGAAAAGACGATAACGAACCTCTCACTAGTCTCGTCGGACCAGATCGAAAGAATGTAAACGAAACAGAGATAGATACAATGTGAGAATGAGAGTGCAACAACAGTCAGATACAAAAATAGTACGTGGAAAAATACAACAAGAAGTATTCGAAATGTTAAACGTGATATAAGTTGGCCGCATTGTGTTATATTGCTGTAATTTGTACGGCCGGGCTGTGGAAAAACTGCGCTTGTTTGTTGTTTTAGTGATTTGTCAACGGCGAAGAAAAGTTTTGCGCTGTTGCGTGAACTGCGAAGATAAGTTACGGGCATTAATTTAAGGCTTTAATTAAATTTTTTATAACGGCTCCGCCGTCCGGCTTAGCAATTTTCGGCTAGCGAAGTGGTTACTGAAATGTTGATTAATCGCATTCATATGGATAGATATTTACGGGACGGATTAATGGACATTTTTCGAGTGCACTTCCACCACACATACACACGCACGATGAATATATACATAAATACATAAACATATATCAATTTCTCTGAGTGTGCTTTAATGTGTTCTAGTAAAATATATTACAGTTACAAAAATCTTATCGCTCGTTATACAGTTTTTTTAAATTAATTTTAGTTGACTGATCTCAATTTTTCTAGACATTTTTTTTGTTTTTTTGTCTGTATAAATGAACGTATGAATTCTTTGTTTAATGATCGTATTTAATCCTAAACTAAACACTGAATTCAGACAGAAGCATCTCGCATATTTTAGCGTTTTCGGATGAAGCACGGTTTCACATCAAAATGCGATTTATTATATCACTAATCTTTTCACAGACAGACATGATATTACAATAGAATTAATTGTTAGTTTTAAGCAAATAATTTTACCATGTGTAATGATTCATTTATGTTTTTACTATAATTCATCTACTGATTTTTACTGGCTGTGTTGTAAATATTAACTGAATTATAAAGAAATTCATAATTTTTAGTAGTCATTTTTTAAATTATTTATATCTTATTCTTAAATATAATATAATTTCTTTTTAATAATAGTTTGTAGTCTGTTCTGCAATTTTTTCTATCCAATTTTGAGAAAAAATTCTTCACAAATGCATTCTTTTGTAATTTACAAACCACACCAAGATTTTTCCATGAAAAATATTCAATAAATTATTATTGATTATTTTTGATTATTGCTTATGCGCATTTTTATGGAAAAACCGTCATCTTCAGAACACCAAGTTTCCGAAAAATCAGATAGTCTCGACAGCAAATAATTACATTTATTCACTTGGGCTTATTTTTTATCTGAGGAATTGTTAATTTAAAATTAAAATTTCTTTCACTTTTCTCTTATATGGACGATAAAATTCATGGATGATGAAGGTACGAGTTGTAATAATTCGTCTATGTTTTGTCGAAAATTTGCTGGAAAAAATGATTCCAACAGATCGTTTTTAAATTGTGATTATTTTTTCGACTTGCCACCATATTTCTATGTTTTACTTCTCTGCTCACCTTATTGAAATCAGCATTAATATCTATTTATTGTCAACATTTCTCCATAAAGTTTGATAGTTGAGATAGTAATATTTTGTGTATTCCTATAATAGTCAAAAAATTCAAGATGTTCTGTCTGTTGTATACATTAGTTTGAGGTTTAGATATTTTGTGCTTAAAAATAAAATAAAATTTGTTGCACAAAAAATAAATTTAACCAATAGCACAAAAAAAATTTCTCACAAAGACACATTAAGATTAACAGTACATTAAAACAACGGAGTTTCTCTCAATTTCCTCAATATACGGGGATTGTTTGATAAGTATGTTAAAAAAACAAATTAAACATCGTTTTTTTGGAAAAATCGATTTTTTCTGAATATAGTCTCCATTTAGGGCTATACACTTGGTCCAGCGAGTTTCCAATTTTTCCATCTTGTCAAAAAATTAGCTTTTTTCAAAGTCTGAAAAGTGCATATTGACGGCGGCGATGACATCCTCATTCGACAAGAATTTCTTCTCACCGAGCCAAATTTTCAAGTCTGGGAAGAAGAAGAAATCACATAGAGCCAAGTTTAGTTTTTCTCCGCTTTTTATCAAATATTTTTGTTATAATCGATACTACGAAAATATATCGAAAGTTTTTAATATTTTTCGTCATGAAACAGTACATTTATTTCTAAACTCTATAAAAGATATAATATTTTTATTAATAATTAGTGTAGCTGGAAAAGGCCTAAAATATTCCTAAAAGTTCAAATTACTATAACAAATGTAGAGAAATTCATAATAGGATTCTGTTACATTGACATATGAGTTTTCACTCCTAGAAAAACTACACAACACCCATACTCATTTTTATTTTATGACAATAGCATTATTAACCAATTAATTACACCCAATTATCAAGAATGATTAATAATCACTTACTGAAGTGTATTCATTAAGAGAATCAGATGTGCAGTTTTTAAGAGTGTGAAAGACTTATTTGTAAACATGAATTAACCACATTTCCAAAAACGATGTTGTGATATTTTAGTAATTTTCTTATGATATTTCTGATATACGAAATCGACCATTACCATTCATCTGAACTAGTTATTTTTCTACTAGTACTAGATTTAATAGCCAATTTTTAACACTATTTCAATTTGTACATATTATGATCCTACTGTTTTTTATTTTTTCTGTTGTAAAAATGAATGCTGTATGATTTTTACCCACCACCATACAATAGTTAGGACATTTTTTTATCGTATCGACGATTCGAGTGCATGTCTTCGTACTCAATTAACATTCGACCACAGACCATATTGTATTCAGTTATTAAATAAAAATCGTTAATCATTCTTTTTGAGAATAACTCTCACCGGCTACTAACAAATACTTATTTCAAATTATCAATTAACACGTTGACTTCCACCCAACTTTTATGTTTTGACCTGGGGGTTACAATAGAATTTTCATTATTCTAATCATATAATGATGAAATATTAAATAATATGATTAAATAAGATTGTATCTTTATCAATAGTGCGTTTATCTCGCTGGTGGTCACGGGTGATCACCATGGACCTACAGTGCACTCGATTACCCTTGATAAACTGTTTTTCTAAAACCACCGCGCATGTAAAAAAATGAATGTTTGCTATGTTTACTCATGGTATACACCTCGATGAATATGACAGCAACCGTAACAAACTATCTTTCATTTATTTTGACAAATGTATCTGTATCAGTCAGTAAGTCGTTTCTAACAGAAAAAACAAAGCAAAGATTTTCTATTATAACAACTCCGCGGAAACTGTAAATGTATGTAAAAAGAACAATGCCTGTAAAAAACCAGAATTTATTGTCGACTATAATACAGAAAAATGTGGTGTAGACTTCTCCGATCAGATGGTCGCATAGATCACGTCGCTCAGAAAAACTACTAAGTGGTACATAAAGATAGCTAAGGAATTGTTACTGAACACTTCACACACAAATTCACTATTGATATATAAAAAAGCAATAAATAAAAAATCAAAGATTGAATTTAAAATGGCACTCGCAATGCACCTAACACAATGTCATGACGAAAATTTACAAGATCCATCCTCATCGAATATAGCTGTCAGGAAAAAGTAACGCCATGAAATTCAAAAGAAGGAATGGCGAGCGTATCTGGTGCGAAAATTTTATAAAATGTGTTACAAGAAAAATGTTGCAAATTTCAATACACAAAATGCAAAAAATTATACAAAGTTACTACATACTGCAAAGATTGCGACGGTTAGCCCCATTTGTGGTTGAAATAATGCATCGTAATATTTAATTTTTGTAAAATATTGTGTTTTAATAAAAAAAAATAATTTTTGAATAATGCACTTTTTATTTCACAATATTTTCTAGTTATTTACATTGTTCAAAATTTTTTAGTAGACGATATTCATTTTATTTTAATCATTCTAAAAAAATTGGTAACGCCGTTCATGAATAACCACCAAAGCTCCACTAAGAAGAAAAGCGCCTGTCACGGATGATCACCGTGGCAGTCAACTTGTAAATATATTTTTTTTATGAAGTTTTTATAATTTAGACCTTCTATTTGTATTTGGTGAACGGTTCTTCTTTTCTTCGATAATAAAATTGGAATTTTTCTTCGTGTTCTAGTTTATAGTCATCTCCATTTATGTGAAATATAAATCATATCTTCTAGTCTTATTTTAACTACAGTTCTAGTGAAAAGTAGCTTGGCTTTTGTCCAACAAGTAAAGCTAGATTTATAAACTTAGATTACGTATATGTTCGTATGCACCCCTATATTTTTATTCCATAATTATATCCCAATCTTTTTATTTGTTGGGGTATCATATTTCTATAGTATATTCTATATTACATCAATCTTCTTAGTCAAATGTTCTTAGATTATTATATTAGATATCTACTACCATCCTCCACTAATAGTTTTCACCAATATTCTAAATCTTCTTGTATGTTATTTTCTCTCCTAGTTTGTTTATGGCAGCACAATATTTATTAAATTAAAATCAATTAAAATGTAAAAACAAAATAAAATGTAATCGTAAAATTCAACACGTTTGTAAATATCTTATTATAAAAATATTAAGAAATAAAATTTTTATATTGTATTATATTTGAAACAAATAGTAAAATTATCTCAAATAAAATAATCAAGAAAATATATAAAATTCTCAAAAAATATATAGAATTATCGCAAATGTCTGTGTGATTTAAGAACCTATTTCGTTTAATTTTTGTACAAATCTGACACGTGCAATGAAATCCGTCGACGATAGGATCATAAGAGGGTATTATCAGTGGATAAGTGACCGTCAATCAAATAAATGTAATGCGTCGTCGGTGTCGCATGAAAAAAAGTAATAACCGACGCCGTTTCGACAATGCAACATTCCGTTTCGTATGGATCTAATGAAAAATGCGGTCAGTTTGCAGCCCCGTATTAAATGGTGACAAATCGCGTACAATTTGTCCCATTCGAGATATATTAGTACGTTTCACGTTAATTGAACTTGTGAGAGAATTCGTTAGAGCGCTTATAATGTCAACTAATTTATATAATGTCGGCTAATTTATATCACGGTTATTTTGTTCATTTCATACGATGAGAAAAAATCGTGCAGCAGACGCGCGCTGTTTGTGTGTTTGGCTCAGCGGCGTGGCCAAACTTCTTCAACGACATATCGACGATGGAGTGTGTTTCAAGTTTTGTCTCTTGAAAGATGATTTCTAACGTTTAATTTGGTCCGATGGTCACGTCAAAGATAATTCGAATTAATCGACTAGAAAATATAAATGAAAAAAAGCATTCATGTTAAAAATAAAATGATTTTATTGCACAATAAAAAATAGTTTGTATGATTATATATTTAATGCATACATTTTTAATAATAGTTGTGAAAGTTTGGTATATTTAAGTTTTATAGTTTATATAAATTGTATTGTAAAAAAGAATAACTTAATGATTTTTATCGATCACTGACTAAACAAATATTTGATTGTAATTCTGCGCCTACCGTGAATAAATCTAATCATATAGAAATTTAATTAATTTCATAATTCAATCCTCCTTTCAATTTAGTAAAGAAACAGTTAAAACTCTCATTTGAAAGAATATTGTACCAAATAATGTTTTGTAAAAAAATACTGGACTTTATAACATAATTTGAATTAAATATCACTTTATATCAATTTTTTTATAAAGTACACTTTTTATTCACAAACGTGCAAAACTATATTACTTTTAACAAAAATGCACTCATTTTTAATAGTGAATAAAAATTATTTTTAATTATTGTTCGGGATTCTTGTAATCCCGAGACCAGTCAACAATTAACAGCCTTGATGGACCGTCTTGTGGCATGTGCTTGGCACCGCTCAAGCAATGTATTTAATGTCTTTATGTATTCAATGTATTTATTGTTATTAGAGACAGAGATTTAGCTTTCAAAGAAAAGATTCGTGAGGAAGACCTAAATCGCGAAACAACTTAAGAGTCAGTAATAAAAAACATGGTTTGACAAAATAAAAGGAATATTTTCTGCATTACTTTATGTTTTCCGTTTTTTAAATAATTTATACAGAAAATCAAGAAAATTCGGAAACTATAAACAAGATATACTTACCTCGATCAAAAAGTTTCGAGAATTTCTATTTTAAAAGAACCATGCAAATGTAACGTTACTTTTTTTGAATGATAATGATTATTCCCCTGTAATCTATAGTAAAAATTATTGTTATTTCTCAAACCTTTCGTAAACATCTATTGTTTTTGTAAAGTAGTGTTTGGTGTTTCGATAAATTTTACTATTTCTAAATTTATCGAGCCATTCGGACATTGCTGCTTTCTTTCAACGTCAAATCCGTACACCCAAGTCTCATCTCTAGTTCTAATACGATTAATAAACGTGTCATCCTTAGATGCTTCAGATATCATCTCGACGGCAACCTCTTTGCAACATTGTTTTTGCTCGAAATTTAGCTTTCTTGGCACAAGTCTCGCTGCGACACGTTTTAAGTGCCAGTATAATAAATAGTAATAAATAAAATAAAATAAAAATAAATTTTATTGATAAGTAAATATGGTATAGGGCCTGTGTGGCCGGTATGTCACAGACCTACTGCGGTGCCCTTATCGTTGCCAGTATTTATCCGCTCTAAGGAATTGTGTGTGGTGTGTTGTGTTTTGGAAATTTTTATTATTGTCCATGCGTGTTTTTCCGGAAAAAAATTTCAAAAAACCGGGGAAGTGCAAGGTATCGGTCGAAATGCTTTATATACGATATATACGATGTGCCGACATCATCAGTAATCTCTCTCAGAGTCAATCAATGATCATTCATGATCAAATCTTTCGTTTTCTGAACATATTTTTCATCGACGACCATTTCACACAAGGGTCATCTTCTACATACTTTCAGTCTTCTTTAAACCAACTTTACCATTAGTATATCCGCGTTTTCGATAAACACATACACATATGATTTTTTCAAAACTTTAAACGTGTCAGCACAAGAAATTTCGTTTTTTGATAACATTAGATTAGATACAAACTCATTTTTTATATCAACATTTAAAACAGCGATAAATTCAGACATAGGAAAATTCGCCGAAGACACCAAACACTACTTTACAAAAACACAATCTGCTCACAAATGGGTTGAAAGATCCTAATAATTTTTGATATAGTTATTGCAGTGAAAGTATTACTAACATTATCGTTTCAACAATTTTTTATTTCGCTGCTCTTTTAAAATAGAAATTCCCAAATGTTTCGATGAGAGTATTATATATATATATATATATATATATATATATATATATATATATATATATGTATGTATGTACGAATGTGTGTGTATATATTTGAACTTATAATTAGTTCCCATTCCATATACTAGATACACTATTAAATTCAATTCTATTGTATTATACAAAAGAATTTTAACATTTTATTGATAAAATATCCTATTTAAGTGCAAAATGTGTTTAAAATAGGAAATTGTATCTCAATTTACTCGTACTAACTTGTTAAAAAAATGACAATAATAATTAAAATTTAAATCAATATTAAAAAAAGTCTACTATAGTACGAATGTCGACCACAAAGCATTCTAAGTCGATGATTTTTGCTGAGTCGATCTTCTGTCGTCTGACTCGATAATTTTCGCTAAGATAAAGAACATTTTCGTGACTTCTAAATGGGATCGCTTCTTGTAATTCAGTCAATGGAACTTCAAAGTTTCCACTATATCCATCTTATTAGTCAAATAACTGATCGATAGTTATTTATTTTATTTTTTTGTATCCTACTTCATAACTGAAAAAAAAAACTGTTTTTGAGGTTTTGGAAATATTGCTTTCTCCAAATCAATACGATTGATTCATTAGGTACGTAACTATGTTGATTGTTATGATTTTTCAAATGATTTTTAATGTATTAGATTGGCGGAAAAATAATTGCGGTTCTTAAAGTATCGAGTATAAAGACGCATATATGAGTTAAAAATTATATTTATTAATCAAAATTAAGCAATTGGCCTGCACTCATTTCTCCCAACGAGAAATACATTTGTTCATTTCTACAAGATAGAATTCTGGAGTACTGGAATTAATAAATTGATCGAAAGTGCATTCAGCTGATGCTTGACTTTGAAAACCTTCTCTCGTAGGAAATTACTCAAATGTTGAAAAAAAAATGATAATCTGTCGGAGACAGATTCAGAAAATAAGGTGGGTGAGATAACGTTTCATAACGCAGTTCATTTATTTTTTTTAAATAATTTGTGAGATGTATGATCGGACCTTGCCATGAAGAAGAATTGGTTCTCTTCGATTGACTAATGCTGGCCGTAAACTATGCACTTCTCATGCATTTTTTTTCAATTTCCTGTTAATATTTTTCTTCTGTCATTGTTTCACCAGGATTTAAGAAGTTGTAATGAATGATGCCACTTTCCGACCATCAAACAGTGACTATAATCTTTTTTCATGAAGCTTCACTCTAGCAAACTGTGATAAACATTTCTGATTGTTGTAGAGAATCCATTCAGATCATCACATGTGAGAATGCGGTCAAAAAAGATCATTTTTGTTACGCAAAAAAGTGCAGAGCAGACTTCGTATCGCTGAATTGCTTGATGTTCGTTTAGTTCATACGGCACTCATTTATTCAGCTTTTTTGTTTTCCTAATTAGACTCAAATATCAAACAACTGTTGAATGATCAACATTGAGTTCTTCTGCCGCCTCTAGAGTTGTTTTAGGTGGATCCACTTCAATAATGGTTCTTAAATCATTATTGTCTATAGCTGAAAGACGTCCACGACTCTCCTCGCCATCAGGGATTTTGTTTCCATTACGATTTTTTTGGGTTCAGAGTTGAGCTGTACGATCACTAATTGACTCTTCACCAAAATCAAATTTGATATTTCGAGCAGTTTATGTTGCTTTACATCCCAATTTAAACTCATACAACAAAATCGTGCGAATTTTATTATTTCCATGACTAATTTAAGAAGTTATATCCAACAATACCAAAGAATGAAAACAATAGATATAAACTGAACTCAGTAGTGCTAATCTCATTGTTTACAATGATGCATCACATGACCATAACAAAAGATAACGGCAACTAGAAAAATCGGCGACAAATTTAAAATGATAAAAATCACAATTATTTTTGCACCAATCCAATATCTCATCGATCCTGATTGATTTCTTCGATTTTCTTTTATTTATAGCATTTATAAATACTTAATAATTAAATTTTGAAGGTAGTTATTAATAAGCATTGTCGTTTTTAATTGATTTAAGTTTTTGTTTATTAAAAAAAAGAACTAAAATGAAGACTAAATCCTTGGCCATAGGTCTACTGAAAGAATCTTGTCATCAACGAATAACATATTAAACAGTTTAATATATCCATCATTCATACTGTTTACATATTTAAATAGTTTTTTGAGGGGAGCATTAAGATATTCATTGAGAAAATTTCCATGATAATTTCAAAGATGTGCATTTCATCTAATTTTCACACGTGACTTGCAGACGAACTTTAATTGTTTATGACTCATTCGAACTAATGCCAAACTGATAACTGAATTTTTGTCTGTGAATTATACATGAAACACCTGATTTCATTGTCAGTATTAATTGTTTTTAGAATTTTTAAAAATATTGGCTGATTCGACTGTATAACGCACATTTTATTCTCTCCAGAGGTAAGGAAAAAAAACTTACAATAATCTTTACCTGTTAAAATTACAATCTTCTCGATGATATTAATTCCAAGTCACAGAAAATCACAAATAATTAAATATCAACAAAAAAAAGAAGTACTTCTGAAACTACACAGCAGTCCGTTACAAGTGAGAGTTTAATTATTCAAACTGGACGGACAATAAATAAGTCTAAAGTTTAAACACGTCGAGTCGCTACCGAAAAGAGTAACTGCGAGCATGGCTCTTATATTTATTCAAATAGCACGGTGAACGCCGATCTAGCCCCCGTGAGTGGGTATTCCGTTGCCGAAGATCGACTACTATTATATTTCACGTAAGCCCGTTGTACTGTTTATACAGGTTTTAAATATTCATACCGAAAAAATAAACTTTCGAGTAATACACACTCGCGCGGAATGGATTCCGAGTGATTTTTATTAAAACACCCGTTCATTAATCTCGAGAAAATTATGCGCGTCATGTACGTTTATACCTTATACGTGGAATTTCAAACAAAGTCGTTACATGGAGGACGGAAGATTGTTCGACGAGACGAGCGACTGAACTGGACGGATCCGCACGAGCGACAAAGACGGGCGGCGTGAGTGAGACGCGCGTCAGACCCCCTGAATATATAATCTAAACATTACGGTGTAAAACTCGTGCAATATAAATGACTTTTCACTTTATGTAAATAACACGAACTAAAGCAGTGATTAGTCGTACGTAAGTTCATAATTTTAATGTACGAACGAGAACTGTATCTACATATGCAATAACGGAGATACAAAATAACGGCGACGGTGAGCACGATCCAAGTCGAGAGAGAGAGAGAGAAAGATGCTGTTCGCGATGCCGCCGAGAGTACCGGCTGCAGACGCTGCGATTAATTCGGGATTACTTTGTACTAATTTCGACGGCGGTCGCGAAACTCGTAACGTGCGCGCACCGGCTCATTCGGACGGATTGATGTTCCTCGCGATTACTTCGCATGGATGTCATACGAAGAGCTTTGATAGATCACCGTATTCAGGACGCTGTGATGTTTACAAATAAATATGTGACGGAATAACATAGTTTTTCTTATTTATACATAGGCTTAGCATAATTTTTGATACAAAAACGAACTATTAAATAAGGAAAATTCACATTTATTATATTTTTTACCATTTAATGAATCTGTATTATGTAAAAATAAAAATAAGAAGAAAATAACCGCCTATTGCTTTCATGCGCACTTAAAGATTGAGCTATCCATCTATAGCAGTATTCGCTTAAATACAAGAAAATATTATAGAATATAATTATATAGAGGGACAGTGATCCTCCAATAAAAGATTACTTTTAGACTCAATATTTATTTCCCTTTTAGACAAGTCGTGTCTTCGAAAACCAACTACAATTAGTTATTCGACAAATTTGAATCTAAATTAAAACAAGACCAACCTGCTCTCATAGTATCTATTTTTTTTAATCATAATTGTTTGATTTTTTATGTATAGCCAAATACAGAATACTATGAAATGTCCATGGTGAATTTCCTAATACAATTGTATTTAACGACTTGATAGAGTTCTCCAAAATACTTTCTTGTTAAATTATATCAAAACTTTGGCCTCTTTTTCACAAAAATTCAGCTGAATCACTCCATTATAGTAAACACTCACTACACTATCACTGATGTAGATTGATGGCCTCTAGGTCTTTGACTTTTTGAAGTGAAACTTATTTAACCACGTTGGGAGTAAATTTTCAAGGTCGAGATTAAGAAAAAGCGTTATGGAAGTTGTTACGACGTGAAATGGGTGGTAGAGAGTAGAAGTGAATGGCGGCTTAGTGAACATATCACTCCGCTCATAAATATGAGTGTCGCATAATCTCAGTTATTTGTTGCGACTGTGACAGCAGTTGGAGTATTTAATATTGCTGAGTGTAAAATGGAAGACTGAAAAACAATTGTAATTGTAGCGATTTACATTTCTCCGAATCAGAAGATGGTTGATATAATCTGCTTTATACGCCGTTCATTATTACCATACACTCATGGAGGTGCATGATTCCTTAGCAGAGAAGAGCATAAACTGATAATGATTCTCAG
The DNA here is from genome assembly GCA_034766995.1 of Acanthacorydalis orientalis. Classification (NCBI taxonomy): domain Eukaryota; kingdom Metazoa; phylum Arthropoda; class Insecta; order Megaloptera; family Corydalidae; genus Acanthacorydalis; species Acanthacorydalis orientalis. The sequence continues at coordinate 7,666,351 of CM068322.1, forward strand.
TGGAGATTTTATTGCCAATTTCGTATTAGAAGACTCGCGTCACTTGTTAATTTTCTACGTGACAAACTTAATTTAAGTATGACTACTGATACCATAATCGCAACAACAAAATCGGGTACTACTATCGATACTGTCTTTTCACGATATCTTTAAAACATACATTTCATTTATCATTTATCATAAACTCATAGTATCAGTTGCACCAATTGAATACCCACTAGAAGAAATCATGGAAGTTCATGAAATATAATAAAAAAAATATTATTTTTCTAATTCAATTCTTATTGGCTTATATTTGCCATCTTTCTCTTATACTAAATCCCACCTTTTGTCCTCTCTCTTTCTCCTCTCTCCTATATTGATTCCTAAAATAACAGTAAACAAAAACGAAACAATTTATTAATCCTGCATGATACCATGCTCTTAAAACTCTTTACATTTCAACGGAGGGTAAAGAAATTTCACTTCTAGAGCGCGTACCGTGTTACAGGCACCTTTTTTTGTACAGTTAGATTTTAGTGGTTATTTGAGTAACTTCACATTGTAGAAGATTAGAGTAGAACAAACAGTACTATTACCTATCTAGCTGCTCTTCTTCGTTTATTAGTATCAATAAAATTAACGATTTTTCTTCAAATTACAAATATTTTAGAAACATTCGATATAATTTAAAAACATGCACTATTTAAACCAACTACACAGATACCAAATGATCACTTTGTTCACTCTTAATCATCACTGAATGTTTATTGGTACAGCTCATCAGTTATATTCAGCCTTAAATCGGGTAAAATATTTTCTTATTTATCGGAGCATGAAGCACGAATGCTGGTGAATGAAAATATCCCGATTGTAGATAAAAGAATTTCATGTTTGTATATATCATGAACCGCACAATGGACATTTTTTATGTCTTGCCTCTAGAAAAAGATGAAACTTGTTTTTTTTTATATTTTGATATCTCTAAAAATCGAAATATTCTACATATCTAAATATTTTTTATCCTCCGCAAACAAAAAATCATAATAAAAAGATAAATAAATTAATACAAGCGTTTTTATAATATAAATACTTTCAAGTCTTAGATATAGTCATTATTCGAGTATTCTTTGAGGAAATTCGAAAATAAAATGATTACTTATCCAATACTTTCATTTTGTAAAATTTATAATATATTATTACTTAATATGTGTTTCATTTTTATTTTCCTCGGGTTCATGTTCAATAAACTGCGATGGATTGAATAATTACAAGTGTTATATTAGATTATCAATTAAAATTACTAAAAACATAGTTTTTTAAAAATGTTCATTACATTCGACAAAATTTTCTCAGTTGAACTATCACTAAATCATGTTTTTCTCTTCATAAAACCTACTGTGTCTGAACAAAAATTATTAATAGGAACGTTTGCACACGAACAAATATGATAAAAGCTCAACGAGCTTCGGGTACTCGAAGACGAGAATCGCTGTCAAAACTTCAGTGATTCGCGAGATGGCTGAAACGTTCGTTCACGTCACGTAACAATAGTCTCGTCGCGCTCAAGTGAGCACAGATGTAAGAGATGGAAGAAAAGACATACACACACGCACACAAAGGTGGCATAAATAGAAAACAGTCGAGACGCACAAAAGGAAAGCATCGACCCGCGACTGTTACAAAACACTTATAACGGCGTACGAAGCCACCAATTTCGGATTGTTTCGTTTCACGGTAGGCGTTAGATGCGACGGTTATGTTTTATCCGATAACGTCGATTGTTTGCAGAACAGAACGCCCGAAAAGCGTTATGTCGATTATTACAGGTTTTTTGCTGCTATTGTAGCGTCTTCATCTTTTCTGTTTCGTTACTGTCATATTAGATATTGTCGTTTTGAGAGTGTTTTTTTGTGTCTGTATATATGTATATATATATATATACAACGACTCAAGAAAATTGATCGCATTAAAGCACTATTTTAAACAAACCAATCCAAAAAAAATGTTTTTAAAATTAAAATTTAATTAATCAAATAATAATAGTACACTTAACAATTACAAAAAATTGACATTCGTTGACATATTAGTTAAATAAAAGAAAATAGCAATAATTAGTGTTTCGTCCCGAAATTTTTTCGAGAGAAAAATACAATTTGTTTTTCTCATTTCTCGAGAATAATAGTGTTCCTTCTCGAGAAAAAAGTAAAAGTTGTTTTTTCTATTTGTTCAGAAATTTATATCTCGGGAATCGATATCTAAATTATGCATTATATCCGATTAGAGAAGAGTAACAATGAACTTAGTAATGAGTTTCTTATTGCAATTAAAAAAGAAATAAGTAAAAGAAGAAACAATAACATTATATCTCTTTATAATTTTTTACAGAATTCCCCTTGCGAAGAAAAAAATATATTTTTTGGATTAGTCACGAAAAATTATTCACATAATTGCTTAATAAACGTTATATAGATTATTTTCCAGATTTTGCAACAGTTTGATACTGACAAAGAAGATGTTAGTCAAGTTGTAATCAATGGAAATAAAGAATTGTCTCTTCAAGAACATTTAACTTTATCTATAACAGAAAGAGATTATTTATTAATCTATAAAAGAAATGAATCCTGGTATTACTAACAAATGTCAGACTATTAAACAAGAATTTTATACATTTCAAACAAAAGGTACAAGAACAACAATTTGGAATACTTAGAGATGCTTTGTTCATAATAAAGCCTATGTTTACACAAAATGAATATATTTTTTTTTTATTGCTAACGATTTTATTACGAAGAATATAAATCAATTGTCCAATACTATTTTGGATGCGCTGCTTTTTGAAATATTACTTCAAAACTGAACAATAAACGCATTAAATTTGGTTTTGCAATTATTTTTTTATCTGCATATTGTATTTTGTGTTAAAATAATAAATAAAATATATGAATTCAGTTTTAAAGAATGATCTTTCAATGTTATATAACCTTTTAAATTGAATTTCACCCGGCAAATATTATTTATATATTATATGAGAATTCTCGAGATTTCTCGAGGAATGAAAACTATCGATAAAAATCTTATGATAATACAGTTCAACCTAACTGTTTTATATTATATTTTAGCACAATATGCATCACACAGAAAAAATCGGCACATTAGGCAAGTCGAATAAAATTGGTCCGGCATTCAACGTGTTAATATTATTTTCGAAACAATGACTAAATATGTTATCAATTATAATAAATGAACATTACAATTAAAAAATTTTCAAATTTGATTTTATGTAGCATTAAAGCATATTTTACTATATAAAAGAACAGCAGCATGTTTCTTTTTCCTCATATAACTGCTTTCTCAACTGAAATATTGATTTTGTTTCTAATGATGTTAGCAATTTATTAGTACACATTTTTTATGATAGTTTGAAAATCCCATGTATATTTTCTGAAGTGGTGACATTAATTTTCCTATTACCACATATTGTGTAGTATTGAATGGAAAGTAGAACATCTAAATATATATATATCAAAAATAAAAATATTAGTAGATTAAAGAGTGTCTTTTTTATACATGCCTCCACTTATGAAGCCGTTAATAATACACATCATCAGCATTCGAATATAGCATCCACTTTTTATAACTCTCTTCAAAATCGCTATACGAGAATTCTACCACTTATATAACATTAATCTTACTGTAATATTTTAATAAAAACTTATATGCATATGAGATCATTTGACTTCAAAGTTAAATAATTCATTCTAGAACCGAAAAACAAACGGCTTCGTCACGAATGACAAAATATCGCATCTTCTGAGCGAAGAAGACACGTCTCGACAATTTGTATACGAGAAACTTCTTAATGTATACATATTTATGATTATTACCGTCTCGGAGATGAAACTATAGAGCTGAAATTCGAATAAAACCGTGTCACACGAATGTATTTAATCGTTTTGTTATACGAAATTCATGAAAACTGCATATGGATGTACATGCATCGCATGCACTTACGAATATCTGTCGTGCGCAGTGTAATTTACTGTTGTTTATCATAGCATTAACTTACTGTACGTTTCGTATATGTACACAAACCCATATATATATATATATATATATATATATATATATATATATATATATATATGTATGTATGTATATATAATACGCTCCGTGCTTAACAATAAGTGCATGTCTTGTATTTCCATTTCAGTCTTGAACGAACGCGCGAAAACAAGGTTGATGAAAAGCTAATGTTCAGTACGAGTCAAATAATAAACATTACATACAGATAAACTCATATGCCACATATACATGTACGTATGTGTTTATATATATATATATATATATATATATATATATATATATATATATATATTCATATATGATCCGTAAACGATGTCTCCGATGTAAAATTTATCTTTATTAGGTGAATTCAGTTTTACATTTATACATAATGAAGACAGATTATCAAATAAATAAAAGTTACATATATATATATATATATATACCCACACATGCAAATACTCGTATGTATGTATGTACGCACGTGCATAAAAATCACAATAAAGTTTCAATGTGAAAAGAAAAATCTCTTATTCACTGACAGCAAATTTGTGTGTCAATATTGACAGTATGATTTATAATTTTCTATTAAATTAATATAACGGTTGTTTGATAAGTATAATAAAAAAGCAAGTTAAACACCACTTTTTGGAAAAAAATCGATTTTATTTTTCGACATAGTCTCTATTGAGGTCTAAACAACTTGGTGTTCTTTCATCATACATAGATGATGAAAGAGCAAGCAAGCCTTCAACTTTCAAAAACAATAAAAAAGTTACTAAAGAAGGGCTTGTTGATAGTAAACAGTTAACAAGAGGTCAGACAGTAAATCAACCTTAAGGTTCTGAAGCTATTACATGACTAACAAGCGGAGGATACGTGCTCAGGAATTGAGTTTGGAACCAAACTTCATGTAGTGGTAGGGTACCTCAACGATATTAATATAGTAACGTATTAGCTCGCACTATCCATCCATTTTCGAGAAAAAGACTCCAAATTTCTATTTATCTATATAAATATACATATATTATGTATATAAATACACATTTACATTTAAAATTTTAACAACAAATCAATAATTACAAGAAATATTGTATCTGAGAAGTTCAACGTCATATAATGAATAGCAACTTATTACAACTCGTTCAGAGTGGTTCATCTAGACCAGTGGTCTTCAAACATTGTCGACTCATGGAGCCCTTACGATTATAATTTTTTTGCGAAACCCCTGCCATCTCCAGAAAACTCAAGATGCATACCCCACAAGTTTTGAAAATTAACCATCATACATGATCAAATTTTATTGTTTACATCTGATTGAGCGGGGTCGTAATATATACTCATAAATGCAATTTTACTACATAATAATAGCTAATAATAGGTATTTATAGAAATAAAATAAATTATTACAAATTAACTATTTTGAATTTTTAGCTTTTCAGATTATTTATTTTTTAACTTTGAATTTAGACTTTGACTCTCAATACCTCTGAAGACATTGCGCAGAACCCCAAGGTTCCGTGAATACAGCTTGAAAAACACTGATCTAATGTCGAATTTCCATTTGAATTGTCTGTGACTATTTACATTCTTATATCACTATAAATTTGTTTTCCTCGAACCATAAGGATACGAGTGAAATTCATTAATTATTCATTAAAAATAATTAATTGAAGAATTTTTATCATTTCAACTCCGATTGAAAAGAACCCCAGGGTTCCGCGGAACACAGTTTGAAGAACACTGATGAAGACAGCAATTCGTAAATACCTCGTTTATCTGTAATGAGTTCTAGTGCACGTTTCAAGTTGAATAGATGATGTTTTACCTATTTCGATCCATTTGTTTTATTTACTAAAACACGTATATCTACTCGTATGTATAATAATAACATTACAATAAGTTCATAAAGTGTTTCTCGACCAGTAAACCACAAATGAATACTAATGAAACGTATTAGTCGAGGCTATTTATTCAAAGTGTCTCCTTCAAAGTTGACCCAATGAATGTATTTACAATTTTTCAACTATACATACTCATTAAAAATGTTCTAATTGGTAATTATCAAGTTCGTTTATCGATTATGTATTGAATCATAAACTTTTTTTTATTCCATTACCTTCTATCATATTTATTCGAGTAGAGAATTTTCTACGATATTTTCTGCGTCACTTTTTACTCTCTTTATTTCAGCCTTTTAATTTTTCATTTTTATGCAAACATAAGTTATTATCTAGACATAAATTGGAAAATGTATTTGTGTGTCATGTTTAATCGATTTGTAAGTTCAGGTACTTGTGTATTTCAGTATATGTATGTAAATAAATGATTTAATTTCAGTGAAGTGTTATTGAATACCATATTTTTAAAATGTGAACACAATACCATTCTTCTTTATTCATTTGAAGTTTTTTTAGGACGAAGGACATAATAGAAGAAAAAATACGAAAAAAAATTAATAAAAGTAGGCATAGAAATAAATGTATGTACTTATTTATCTAGAAGCAAAAAATATATTACACAGATTTTTTTGAGCCACGGAAAAAAATTATTTTTTACAATAGATTCACGAAAGGCCTTTAGAACATATTATTCGAAATTTTCCATATCTACTGAAAATGAAACTAATATAGTTTTGATGCCTTATGGAATGGATATTCAAACTGACGAAGAAGATATGAACGATGATAATTTACAATGGATGGCTGAAATTTGTGCAGGAGCTCATAAGTTTTAAATGATTTGAGATATTGGAATGAAACAAAATGAAATGACTCTAAGAATATAATATTTCAAATTAGTTATTTAGTTTTCAATATAATTATTACCATTTTCATTGCTGCTAGCATTCATACCAAATTCATCGTAAGTAAAAATGTCTTCCAAAAAGTTACTAACTCTCATATAAAATTTTTGATCGCCTCTCTTTACCATAGGTGGTATCTGGATAAATTAAAATAAATTGCCTCGATACCTATGATTCAGATGGTTTTGAAAATAATGATGATAAAGATAAATAGGCTATTAATAAATATGCGAACTCGTCAAGAACAAACTTATACATCAGAATGGTCCATACGTGTGTTTTAGTTAACGAAAACAACAGGAACGAATCACTATCGAATCTAAACTTAAACAATCAGAAATTTCAGTTAAATAGATTGTCAAATGTGTGATATTAGAGACTTTATTCACTGATATTGATATTGCACACTTAATTATTGAACGTTGCTGCTTTTATTAATTTTCTTCTTTTCCATTTATGAAGAAATATTTGAATAAAAGTAATTTATTACTTTTCATTGGTTACTTTTCCTTACCAGGAGAAATATTGTATTTTAATGATAATATTCGCATGTCAGTAATGATTAAATGTATGAGGGTCGTTTGATAAGTTTGATCAATTTCTATATTGTCGCACTACCATTCATTTGGTGACGTCACGGCATTCAAGTCTCATTTTTTAAACTAGTATAGGCGAAATTTCAGCCAGAAGCGACGCGTTGTTTACATTCTACAGACGTTTGAAGCAAGCATTGTAGCAGTTACCGCAAAAATGGAAACGAGCAGACCTTTTTTGCGTAGATTCGTCACCGTGAATAAAACATGGATCTACCACTACACATCTGAGCCGAATCAGCAGTTAAAGTAGTGGACAACGACTGGTGAAAGTGCACCGAAATAGGCCATTTTGTCGGCTGGGAAGGTGATGACCGCTGTTTTTTGGGATTCCTGAGGAATCATTCCGATCGACTACGCAATGAAGAGAAAAACAATAACAGGATCCTATTATGCAACATTATTAGACCATTTGAAAGAAGAACTGGAAAAGGCCAAGATTTTCGCACAAAATAGTGCTTTTTCACCAAGACAACACATCAATTCATAAATCAACCGTCGCAATGGCAAAATTATACGAATTAGACTTCAAATTGATTTCTTATCCACCCTGTTTTCCGGACCTTCCCCGTGCGAGTTCTTCCTCTCCACAAACTTGAAAATTTGGCTCGGTGGGAAGAAATTCTCGTTGAATGAGGATGTCATCGCCGCCGTCAATGCGTATTTTACAGATTTTCTAGACCAAGTGTATAGCTCAGTGAAGTCTCTGTTGAGAAACAAAATCGTTTTTTCCCAAAAAAAATGGGGGTTTTGACATGTTTTTTACCATACTTATCAAACGAACATCGTAATTACATAAAATCGCTTTAAGAAAATAAATCGTTTTATTTACAATGATAAATTTTGACACGATGACTAACTTTCCTTTTACAAAAGTTGATTTTTACTTCCTTACAAACTATATTTTTTCTGATAAAAAATGTTCAACAATAGATTTTTATTGTTGTTATGCACATGCCGATGGCATACAGTCGTTCTCACAATAAGATACAGAAAATCTGATTTATTTTCTTTTATAATAGCCTTAGTAAATACACGCAAAAGCAAAGAAAAACTATTACTTTTCGTTCGATTGATACCAAATTTCTATTCCATAATATTTAACCCATAACATGAATTTCATATCACTGTGCATCAGTACAACGGTCGTGTTCGAAGTATTCGAGCCTGCGTTTTATTATTATCTAGGACAATTGATTTTTCTTCTTCTTCAATTTTTTATATTTACTGTCCATTTTTTTACTTTTTTTAGATTTTTAATTATTTATAATATTTTTATAATGAATGTATCAATTATTTCTCTTTCAGCCTATTTGATGAGAGTAAATTTAAATTTTATTTTTCAGTAAATCAGAAACTTTATTTTACTAGAAATAACTTCTGTTAAATTTAAGTATTTCATCATATGGCTCCCTATAGGCTGGTCTGACTGCTATATTTTTACATATACCAATATGTACAAATATAGCATTCAGTAAATTATGTATACACATATAAATAAATTACAAGTGCCTATACAAATTTCCTGTAATCTCCTACATGCAATATATATATATATATATATATATATATATATATATATATATATAATTTATGTATGTGAGAGAGAAAGATAGTATTTACAGTGTATATAAATAAATCATTTATTTAAAAAATAGAATAATAATAAAGATAAATCCGCAGTTTATCAACGCAGTGCCGGTTAAAAAGAGTAAAGTCCACCCTTCGATAATATATATATATATATATATATATATATATATATATATATATATAGATATATAGATATATATATATATATATATATATATATATATATATATATATATATATATATATATATATATATATATATATATATATATATATATTAACCGGAGCAAAAAATAATAAATGGAAAACAAATAAACCGTAATTGATTCACGATAAACACTTCGACAAACGCAAGAGTTACACTACGAACGAATACATACACAAATCCAATATATTATCGATATAAATGCTCCATATCTGTCTACATGTAAATGTATTTGTGGGATTTACGAAAGCAAATGAAATGTTTATTGAACGTCGTCTATAAATAAACCGTCACACTCGTGTGTGTGTGTGTGTGTGCATTTGTATGTATGATGTTTATTGGAAAAAAAGCACCACCGACAACAACAACAACAATAACAACAATAGAACTTTACTACTGTTGTATTTTTGTTTTCGTGCCATCGATACTGAACAGCGCTGGCGCGCGACAGAGATGAAACGTTGTTGTTATTTAAATATCGCGCCAAATGTTTTTTCCATTGTGTGTGGCTTCGTAGGCCTCGGGCGACATTACTTATCAACATGCAATGTCGATAACAGAACAATTATTACACGTTATTTGTACGCACATTTGCATGCCAACGAATAAAAATCGTGTGGTGTAGGAAGCACGCTTGGTCGCAACCGCAACGGCCATCACTGGACGAGGGTTATGATTTTTATCCCGGCAACGCGCAAAAAATAAAAGCTTTGTCGAGAAATTCATTTTATGAAACGCTTACTAATTTTCAATTTGAACTATTAACGTATTCTTTACATTATTACAAAAAGGTTCGAAACTAATATCTGTGTATCATTAGCTATGTAAAAAAAATGGAAATTGAAATATTCTAGCGGTTTAACTAATTTTTCATTTGTTTTCAATTTGGATTTACTTCTGCATTTAATATTAGTTAATTCTGCATATTTGTTGTTTCATAAATACTTTTTCATTGTAATAAATAAAAAATATGCCATTTTTTCATTATAGTAGCTGAAAAAAGTTTTGCTATAAAGATAATAATAAAATAATAAAGTAAGATAGTATAAAAGAAAAAATAGTTACATGTTAAAATAAGATATATGTACTGCAACGATCGCCTTGAAAAAATATTTTTATTCGTATTCAAATAAATAAAAAATGTAATAATCCAAATCGAAAAACACTCTGGAATGATTATCACTAGAAAATTTTACAACAGCCACCGTTTATTATGACTTACCATAAAAAGTGAAAGAATTTCAGAAAAGATGGAGATCGGATCAGAATGCAGCAAAAAAAATCCAAAGTACGAAAGGCTTTGTGTAAATATCTGCAGATGGGTGGTGAAAGCTAATAAAAAAAGTATCTTTGTACGCATTCTGGAGCTCTGTCGACTGAACTGCGAAATACGACCTGTTTAGATATCACGGAAAATCTCTTAGAGGAATAAAATTATATGGAACCTAAATAAATGTGTTGAGATTTACTAATGGCATTGGGATACTGGCAGAATTATCATGAATTGGAAAAGATATGAAATTAAAATGAAATAACTTGATAAGGTAACATATGTCACATACGAGGTCAGACAATTAAGTAATGCGACAAAATTCAAAAATCGAGTATATTTAAAAATTAAGGTACATCGCTGCGATCCCCTTCAAAGTAGTCCCCTCCCGCATCTATACACTTATTCCAGCGAGTTTTCCAGTTTTCGTAACAATTCTTGAACACTTCTTGTGGGACCTCTCCGAGTACCCTCGTCACAGATTCTTGGATATCTTCAACGGAGTCAAAATGTCGACCTTTGACGAATTTTTTCATATGGGGGAATAGGAAAAAGTCGCAGGGTGACATGTCCGGTGAATAGGGCGGTTGTGGTAACGTTACGATGCCTTTAGACGCCAAAAACTGAGAGACACTGAACGCACTGTGACAGGGAGCATTGTCGTGATGCAGAACCCAAGTCTTCGCGATCTCTGGACGCACTCTGAGCACCCTTTTTCGTAATTTTTCGAGCACATTGCGGTAGAATACTTGATTTTCGGTTTGTCCAGGTGGTACGAACACTTTGTGAACCACCCCTTTGCTGTCGAAGAAGCAAATCAACATGGTTCGCACTTGAATTGGCCTTCCGCTCCGCGCCTCGTCTTTGACGCTCTCACGGCCTTTTTTAAAATTGGCATGCCACCGAAGCACCTGACTACGACTCAGGGCATCACTACTATACACTTTAAGCACTTTTTCATAAGTTTCTGTCGCGGTTTCGCCGAGTTTTGCACAAAATTTTATCGCGCACCGTTGCTCTAAATTTCTCTGTTCCATTTTCGTGACATGCACTACTCGCGCGTTGTTACAAAACACTAAACAGCTGGCGAAGAAATAATCGTACGAGGGTGGTCAAGATCTCAATCGAGAGAGTAGGGATCTGCTATTACGGTGGCGGAGTTACAGGTTCGCAGTTTTACCACAGGCAGAGAAAAAAAATCGGTCGCATTATTTAATTGTCTGACCTCGTAAGAGTGATTGGAATGACATATCTGATTTTAGCATACATGATAAAAAGGAAATACAAGTAATTCAGTTAAGGAAGTTAAGAAAGTGGGAAACTACGAAATAGATTTAGCAAAGATGATACAATCATGACATAAATTATTATCCAATCAAATAGAGAGAATATTTGCTGAAAACGATTACCCTAATTACTTCTAAAAATATTAGAATAGAACTAAGAAAAGTACTGATTAAATGTATGTCTAAAATTTAGCTTTATACTTAACAGATATAAGATTCTAGACCTATAGAAAAAATCCAAACTGAATTTATGAAATGAAATGCATAAGACTTTTAATTCTATATCTATTAAAAAAAAAAATAAAATAAATAAACAATGAAAGGGAAAAAGATGTAACTATTAAAAATTACTATAATTAAATTTATGAATTGATAACGAATTAATACATTTTAAATACTAATATATATATATATATATATATATATATATATATATATATATATATATATATATATATATATATATATGTATATATATATATATATATATATATATGTATTTATATATATATATAATGTATAAAATCAAATTTATCCACAAAAAACTTTATAAAACAACACGTTGCAAAAAATAATCTATCTGCGAGAATGTTTATATAGACACACTAACATATATATTATATATATATATATATATATATATATATATATACACATCCATAACGTTGTCTTATTGTTTTGAGACGTGGCTTCAATTATACTCAAAAATGTTTATTGTTTCATTCGGTTACATGTACATGCTTATAATTAACAAGTGAGCGGGCGCAGTAAGCCCGGAGCTTGACAAGCAAAGCGAGTAGGGGACAGATTCTTCTTGTGTAGAAAGAAAAAACAAAAAAGATAATTGTAATAGTTCGTCCAAAAAACAATTTTAATACTGTGATTTATCAGACAGTAAAAATAATCCACTTTTTATTCTTATAAAAATTATATTACTATAAAGACATACAGACATTTAACTGTTTTCATTTACAAAAAAATATTGAATAATATATATATATATAAGTATATATACAAAGAGAAAGAAAAAGAGAGAAAGAGATGATTAATAATAAATTTAACGACAGGAACCATAAGAATAGTGACATGATAAACTGTTTGATAAAAATTAACGATAGACTATAATTAAACTCCATACAAACGGTGTTTTGGCATGAAAAAAATCGGTTTTTCATTTGGTGCTCCGAGCAAGATTACCTGAAAGTATTACGCAAACAAAAAGAACTGATCGTCTAACATCAATTTCTAAAGCTCATCAATGAGCTTTAAAGAAAGTTACTAAACCAAAATGACGATAATATCACTCTACTATGATATGAAATAATTGAAAAACAAATATCTACAACGATTAAGATTTAAAAAAAAAATAATAGTATACATTTTTAAGTTACTTATTCAAGATTTTGTTTCAAAATTAGTCAAAGTTCATTTTATATTTCCGTAAGAAAAAGAAACTCCACTCCTTATCACTTTGTAAGTAAAGCTTAGTGCTAACATTTCATTTCAATAATTCAATTCTAGTAAAAATAAAACATTTAATAGGCTTTTTATTATATGTTAGTAAATCATAAATTATGATTTCTAACTAACTGAACTATTATAAACTTGGCCTCAATTATATTTAATATACCTACATATGCGTTAACTTATAATTTAGTACTGTTTTTTACATTATATTTCAATTGTAATAAAACACAATGTTTCGTTTGAAAATCATTGAATTTCATAGAAAATCGGTTAAAAATATTTTTTTTCATTAAATAAAAAAGCGTAAAATATTATTTAGAATTATAAATGTTCAATTAAATATTCAAATGGATTATTTCAAAGTTTCTCTCAATGCTGTCTTTTGATTAAAATCAGTATAGACTAATAAAGAAAGTAAACATTATGAAATGTTCAAACAGCTGCTACTCCGCATGTAGTTAGTATTGCACGAGATTTTTTTAAACATCGTTCATTTAAATTAAAACAAAGAATCCAGTACGCTCAAGTTTCTTGAATCTCCACCCACTGCACCGAAGATATTGCTGTTAACTTATAAGAAGTGTCTGACAAAAACTTCGAAGGGACACGAATCGTTCAGATCAACCATCGACATCGTTTGCGTACGAATGCATTAAATAAACAGTACGTCTTCATGGCAGTTTTAATCGTATCCAAATTCAAAACAAACTATCACAAACACACTCCAACCCGCGACATATAAATAATCTCCAGGCGCGTCGATTACAACGTCACTTATCACAATTTTCCAGCGAATGGTTTCCGGCGTTCCGATTATTATTATAGTAAACGATATGTGTGTGGCACACACTTTATACAATTATTTAATGCAACATTATACTAGGAGATAAATCAATAATGTCCTGGGAAGCATTTCGCTGGGTGGCTTTAATTACTCGTATCTCAAATATATATATATATATATACAAAAGCGCACACACCGCTTATAACAAGATAATGCGCTTCGGGCCACATCGGGCTCCATATAAACTTCAGATGGTGCGTCTCGTACGGCTTCCATGTCAAATATATTGCTTTGTGATGCATGTTTCAAAGTTAAACCGCGTTTGAAAATTTCGTTTCATCGTACATTAACGTGCACGCGTCTCTGACTGCGTGAGTGTTTGATTAAATTCTATTTGCGCGCGACGATATATTTTCGATAAACTGAGGGTGTTGTTGGTTAACGATAAGATAAACGTCCGCACTCAGTTTTCTAGAGGATGAGAATACATAGAATAAATAAAAAAAATAAAATGAGAACGGTCGCAGGGGACTACACGGACGCGGTGATACAGTTTCCAAAGATTTTTGTGCACATGTGGTATGGTCTATACAAGAGCATATCAGCTGCGAATTTATTATAATAGTTTATATTGTTTGTATACAAACTTTGTTTCTCTGTTTTAACCCGCTTTTGGACAAATTTTAAATCCTTATTTAGCTATTTTGTTTGTTTAAAGAATCAACCATCCTTGATAGATACATTCACCTGGGTTGATACGATGTCACGTTTACATCTCTAGAGCTCACCACTCCACTGGTCTTCCATAAAACTAATTCATGGCATAAACTCCAGAAAACACTAAATATCTCACATTAATAAATAATGAGTCACAGGATCCTATGACAGACAATATGCGAAATCACAGCATTCGGTAGAGAGTAGTATAATGGACCTAGATGAGGTTTAGGAAAGCCATATTTTTTTTATTGATTACTATAATCAAAAAAGTATAGCTAAATATTAGGGTGCAACATATGAAATTTTGGAATTTGTAGGTGAGAATTAAAACACAATATTTTTAACAAAACAAAATATATTTAATCAAAATAAGCTTCATCAGCTTCAGTGGACTTTTTCCAACAAGAAATTAGATTGTTTATCACATTTTTATAAAAATCGACATTTTCTGTGTTTATAAAGTCTTCGAATCCTTGCACCACTTCTGTTTGGTTTCGGAAATTTTTATTTCTTAAATAATATTTCAAGTGGCGAAAAAGATGATAGTCTGTGAAAGATCTGCTGAATAAGAGGTAAAATTTCATTTATTTATATATTCGATTTATAATTTTCTACGACATCCTCCGATACATTGCCGTCTGTCATTACATTGATCTTCTTTTAGATCCCTTTCTCTCATTTCTTCTCGAATTCCTTCTGACCAACTTCTTTTTGGTCTTCCCTGTTTCTTTCTACCTTGGAGGTTCCATAACAGCACTTGTTTTGGAAGTCTCTCTTTTTGCATCCTTCGAACATGCCCGTGGCATCTCAATTGATTAGTTCGAATGTCTTCCACTATGGTGGTGTCAACGTTCATGATTTTTCTAATTTTCTCGTTCTTAATCCGTTCTTTTCTTGATCTTCCTGCCGATCTTCTCCAGAAATCCATTTCCGTTGTCAATAGCATGTTCTCTGATCTTTTCTTTAGCGGCCATATCTCACTGCTGTATGTCACTATCCTCATTACTATGGTGTTATAGATTCTCTTTTTATGGTCTTTTGAGATGCTTTGATCCCATAGTACACTGTTCAATGAGCAAATAGCTTTTCTGCCTTGTGTACATCTTTCTTTGATGGCTTTATCTATAGTTCCGTTTCTTGTTATGTTCATTCCTAGGTACTTATATTTTTCTCATCGTTTTATAACTTGTTCCGTATTTAGCGTTAAATCTTGTTGTGTACCTTCTATGCACATATTGAGTTTTGTCGATGTTTACCTCCAAACCCCATGTACGATACTCTTCCATGATTTTTCGAGTCATATACTCAACATCGTCATAATCTTGTGTTATTATTATCTGGTCATCTGCGGAACATAACGTATATATCATATTTTCTTCATAAAATTTCATAATTTAATGAATTTAATTCGAAAATTGTGATTCGAGATGTGTGTGGTCGTACATCGTCTTGCAACAGTATTGGTCCATATCTATTGATTAGCATTGGTTGTTTTGTTTTTAATTTTTCATTCGTATTGTCGATTTCGTGACAATATGAATCAGCCGTAATTGCTTCGTCTGGTTTTAAAAAAGAATAATGGATTATTCCTTTATTTGTCCACCACACAGTAACCATAAGTTTCTTTTGGTGTAATGACGGCTTGGGTGCTTATCCTGGAGCTTCATTTGCATTTAACCATTCTCCAGATCTTTTTCTGTTATCATACAGATCCACTTTTCATCACAAGTAATGATTCGATTTAAAAATGGCGTTTTATCATTTCGAATCATCAATGAAGCACATACCGCAAAGCGTCTCAGTTTCCAACCATCTGTCAATTCGTGCAGCACCCACTTATTCAGCTTTTTTATCTTTCCTATTAGAGTGAGATGACAAGAAACAGTCATAACTCTAACACTTAAATCACATGCGAGAGCTCGAACTGCTGTATGCGGATTAGCTTCCACCATGGGTCTCAAATGTTCTTTATTCACAATGGTTTTGAGCCTTCCTCGAGGCACATTGTCGAGATTCATATTACCGGAACGAATTTTTTTTAACCATAATTGAATTGTTCTCTGTCTATCCGACCGTTCTCCGAAAGCTTCATTGATATTTCTACCTGCTACCACTGCATTGTGTCCCAACTTGAACTCATATTAAAAAATAGACGCAAATCTTTTGTGAACAACATCATGTTAAAGGGCATAAAAATAATAAAAGTAACAACAATAACTCCGTATTTAATAACAATTGAAGGGTAGAGTACATTAATCAATTCCAAACAGTTGAACTTGTAAAATATTGCACAGAACCTTTCTCAATCGCGGTCGACCTCTGACTGACTGAACTTCGGCAACTTGATATGTTACAACCTAATAGTATCAGAAAATTGTTTCATGATAAATTTGTTCCAGCAATAAATTTTCATCCCCATAAATAAACATCGACCTTAAAACTATTCTATAATATTTCTAACTAATGATCCATGATAATAAAGTAAACATTATTTAAAAGTCGATTGACAAAAGAAAATTCCTCCATTTTTTTCTACCAAATGTTTAACCTAAAAATAAAAATGAATACACTGTAAGAATTAACTATAACGTCAAATAAAAAGGAATAGTAAATCCAAGTTATTATATTAGTTTTTCTTTAATCGTTTAAATAAAATTATATTTTGACCTCTTTTTAGTAAGTTACAAAAATAATAAAGTTACATGAATAAACGTTTCATTTAATTATACTGAATTATGAACTGTTGCACCTTATATTTCAGTGGAAAAAAATATACATTATCCATGTTTTGAAGTGCTGATTATACTGTAGCTCTCTCTCAGTAATAATTGAAGTTTGACTGTTCATGTTTGTGAGCATATATACATATGTGAGTATGTTTATATATATATATATATATATATATATATATTATATTCAAACAAATAATCAAATTACATTATCTCTTATGTAAACATTTTGAACAAATGTCATTCGTTTGCTATATAAATATTAATATAACTAGGTTATCTATACAACTTAGTTTATTATATTAATAACATAACATGTCATTATTGTATATTATTATATACCGAGCTATTTTGGAACATGTGTTTTAGTTTTACCGGCCAAGCGTAATGAATATTTAATTCAAAATTCAACATTGTTCGACTCAAATATATTGTATTAGTAATAATAACTGCGTACGAGTAGATGCAAAAAAGCATTTCAAAGGTAGCTAGTATTGTTCTTCTTCATAATTCGGTAATTGTACACGTAAAGATTATACAATAAATACGAAATTATAGATCATGAAACAATTTGGTTGTAAACCTATATTAGAAAAATATATAGGTGGTTCAATTTAAGCATCCACATGAAAGTATTAAAATAATCGTAAAAATTAAAAAAAAAACATGTTATTTTTTATTTAGTATTCTAATTCAATTCAATACTCAAATACAATTCAACTAAAATACTAAATAAAAAATAATATGATTTTTTTAATATTTGCGATTTTTTTAATACTCTCATGTGGAAGCCTAAATTTAATCATTATATAATTAACTATATATTCTTTTATTTTGCTTATATATTCAATATATAAAGTTTTTTTGACTTTTATCTCCACATTTATTCTATTATTAAATTGTCCAATAAAATCATTGTAAATATATTACTATCAAGGTGTAAAATACAGTCCTTTTTTAAAACTGTACTCGATCTAATGTTTTGCTGGGTCCAAAGTTCATGTAATTCTATTTCTTAAATTATTTGACGATATATATATATATATATATATATATATATATAATAAAAAATAGTTGGGTAAAACTACTCCAAACAGATTATATATAAAACAAATAATCGTGAATAATATATCTTTATTTAAATTTATTTAAATAAATTAAAATCATATTAGATATAAGTACTGTATATTAATATTTAGAAGATGACAAAAAAGAAAGATGAATATATATATATATATAAATATATATATATATATATGAATATGTTTAAAAAATAAAATAAAAGCTGTAAAATATAAATAAGTCATTGTTAGTGAAAGTGATGGTATTTGCAAGTAACACGCGTAAAATGCAATGCCTTAAATTGAAGAGACATGCGAAAAGATAGATAAAAATAAATATGGAATCTTAGATAGATTACTTCTCTTCTTCTCCGATGGCGCTACAGCCCAAATTGAACCTTTGATTTCTTCAATTTTCTGCCTCCTAACAACGCTATGCCTGACAGTCCTTCTCCAATTCCTTACTCCCAACAGTTCCCCTGCATCCTTCTCTACATTGTTTATCCATTTGAGTCTGGGTTTCCTCACAGGTTTTCTCTCACCTGGTTGTCTAAAACCCTTTTTGGTACTCTTGAGTCTGGCATCCACTCAGTGTGACCTGCCCATCGCAGACAAAAAATCATTAAAAAGATCGATAGTTTTGATTCCTTATCGACTTTATACAATTCGATGTTGTATAGAATTCTCTATATTTCTTTCGATAGTGTCCACCATTTCTGCGGTCTTAACTGACATGATCCACACTTCACCTCCATAAGATATAACAGTACGGATAAGGGTTTTATACAGTCGGATTTTGGTCTTCCTATGCACATTTTTGGATTTCATTATGGGAAAGAGCGTGTTGTAAATATATTCAATTTGCTGCTACTATTTGTTTTTGAATCCTTTTTGAATTATTTCTTGAGATTCCTCATTTTCACTGGTGATGTTTAAGACAAGGTATATCAAATTAGTTACAACCTCGAAATTTTAATCATCGATGATGATGTTTTGATCTAATCTCCTCCTTCGTCTTCCACTTTTCAGCATTAATTATTATTTTATTCTCATTTATTCTAATACCAGTGTCTACTTCAGCGGTCTCAAGCTGTCTAAAGACATTTAACGGCAAGTATAGATCTTCTCATAATGTTTAGATCAGCGGCATATCGCATTATTTGTTATGCTTTGTTGAGTACGGTGGAATTCACGTTTATCGGCATAGTTCGTACTACATGTTCAAGTGATAAGTTGAAAAACATTGAGGCCAAACCATCACCTTATTTTAATCTATGCAATACTTCAAACTCCTCCACATTTAGATGAATTACACCTGTAATAAAATTGAAAAACTAAATAAAATAAAAACTCTTAAATGACGTAAAAAAAGGAATGTGCAAAATGTGCATTGACAATGAAGAATTAAAAGATGAATATAAGGTAAAATAAGTAAGAAATAAATGTTATTAAGCAAATATGAAATTAAAAAAATGAGTAAAAGATTCTAATTTCATATTTATAGCAAATAATAATAACTGCAATAACAATCAAATAATAATAACTGCACTGATGTTATTCAACTTATTTAGCTTTGTTAATAATACATTAAAAATAAATGTGTATAAAAGGGTGGAATTTGTACAAAAATTTATACAGAAAGGAAATGAATAACAATAAAATATTTCATATGATAAAAAATTGAAATCTTAGATAGTAATCATTGTGAGAGTAAAACAAATTAAAACGAATGACAAGTAAAAAATCAGGTAGATAAGCTTTTCATGGATGCGAATTACAGTATTTATAATAAAGATTAATAATAAGTAGTTTTTTTTTTAAAAAAATAGCTTTTTAAAGAATGTAGGATTGCATTAAAAATTGTGTAATTTAAATGTAATTAATTATTTAAGTAAATTTTATATACGAGGGTTGGTTGAAACATGATAAAAAAAATAATAATCAATGATATGTCAGTATATATATAAATATAAATAAGATCTCGGAAAAATAAGATGGCCAAGAAGATTGACATTATACGAGGGCTGATCATGAGTGAATCCCAAAAAAATATTATCTTTCTGTGATGAATGCGGTTCAAAAAGGCTAATCCTTCCCTCTCAAATTGTTCCAGATTTGTTTTGGACATACCAACAGGTTGATGTTTCTGTTTCAGCGATAGATTGTGCGGAGTCCAACTGGCACAGATCCATGACATTTCAAGACATTCTCTAACAACTTTATATGCACTTCCGTAGAAAATGTTTATTTTTTCAACCAACTATAGAAGTGTAATTCGTCTGTCTTCATAAACGATTTCCTGTTCTGGCGAAATTTGCTCAGATATAGTGGAATATTTTGACTGACTTGGTTTTGGAACATCTGCGATAGATTCTCGTCTTTCTTTGACTCGTTTGTACCACTTGAATATTGCAGTTTTCTTCATTCATCGCCATAAAACTCACTCATTGTTAAGTGTTTCTGAAGCACTTAAACGACACTTAACACAGTAACGAACTTTACAACATTGATCTTAGTGTAAATATTTCATGGAACAACAACTTGCACGCTGACGCCACAACCGTTACTGTGGACACTAGGTACGTCAATTTACAAAAGCCAAAAAAACTCCCTTAGCGGTTAAATGCCAAAGAGATGTGATGTTCAAATATTAAACGCAGTTCCGCGAATTAAATGATCAGACCTCATATCATACTTTCCATGCATGATAGAATAATACAAATTTAAAGTAGTTTAGAAGAAAGTTTATGGTCCTAAGTTAAATAATTAGACCATATTGTTAGTATTGATATATATATATATATATATATATATATATATATACATATATATATATATATATAAAGATATATCTATAATGAATGAACATAATTTTTTGATACGTGAATTGTTACAAAAAAATTTTAAACAAAAAAATCATTGGAGGTGACTTTAATTCAAAAACAGGGAATATGAAGAAATCAACAGTAAAGAATAAAACAATTATGTAATAGAGCATATATAACAAAGTTTAGTAATGACAAATGGAGTAAGTCGAACTAATATCAAGGTAATGAAGGAAATAATGCAGTAAATAAATTTGTTGACTATGTTTTACTATCTCAAAATTATACAATCAAATAGGAGATAAGAATTCGGGGAACAAGATATGAATGATATATAATTTAAATAAAGGAAATATTCAGGACCCAGATACCTATAAACCTTGAACATTATTACCGAACATTAGCAAAATATATACAAAATTATTTATAATGAGAAATCAGAAGTGGGTGGAGGAAGAAAAGATAATCACTAAATATCACGCAGGATTCAGACCGAGATATGGTACTACGGATAATATCATGGTCTTAAACGTTAGTCGATAAAACATTAAAGAAAAAAGAAAATAAAATATATTATTGATTTATAGATAATAGATTCATTTAAATAAGTAGATATTAGATGATAGTAAGAGAAAAGACGGTAATATTAAAAACAATTAAGAGAAATAAATGCAGTGTATTTAGAAAAAACTTTCAACAATATTATCAAGAAAAAATTGTTGACTTTTATTCAAGCTTAAATTACATTGAACAAAATTTTCAGCATTTAGGAAAATACTGTGATCGACTAAACCGCCAAAGTACATGAGCTGTGCAATTCGTCCAGCTTCAGTGTTCAAAACGCATTCTACATAAAACCAAAAGTCCTCCAGTTACACATATCGGCCCACGAAAATGTATGTAATCATCTGGCTAGCAAAATAATTAATTTCAACCGCTGATGTGTGTGTATATGTATATATATATATATATATATATATATATATATATATATATATAATTTTCATGTGTATAAAGACAATATCTGAATTCGATACATTTTTTTTTAAAAAAAACAACGAAATTTTAACGTGGTTTTCCGTCACGCATGAACATGCACTAATTAACTTGTCAACAAGGCCTGGCCGCATCGTCAAATCTACTGCCGGGCTCATTAAGTCTATGATACATTATGCTAACGATAGATAAGGGAAATTAGTCATTTGCCGTACATACGAACATGGAAGCCACATAGATGTGTGTACATGTATGTCTCTATATTGTACGTTGCAGAATACTAATCGGGTGATTCCTCAAATTACAATTGCGGTGATCGGAGCAGTTGTACAAACAATCATTGTCAATATAGCATGCACATATGTAACCTTCACATACGTACACACATATTTATATAAATATATATATATATATATATATATATATATATATATATTTATGTACCAATACGTAGACATGCATGTAAGAGAGAAATGCTTGAGTGTGATAAATAGCGATATTCCCATAGATCCGAGCTCACCGGCAACGATGGTGGTGGTGGTGGCGGTGGTATATGGTCCCACTACCCCAATTTGATCGTGCTTCAAATTGAAAGTTAATTAATCTGCTTTTATGCCGCGACTCGCTGATCACAATATATACGTATGTATATATGTTCAAAACGTTTATTTATCATAATTTATCGGTATTGAATTCTGATTTCGATCGAGTTTAAATAAATCATATTTGCTTTATTAAGCGTAATGAATTTTATAGCACGTAATTAAATTAGTTATTTGTTTTTATAAGGTATTCACACACTCCCGTGCATATATATATATATATATATATATATATATATATATATATATATATATATATATACATATATATTAGAATGTTGCATTGAAAGCCGCTGTTTTTTGTGGTTTTTGAACATTTATTTCAATAAAAAAAATGTATAAATACATTAATCAAAGTATTTGAGGTCGGAAACTATTACTTTTTCCCACTTTTTTGTCAAAAATTGAATTCCACAACGAAAGAATTTTGAGTCTGTCTTTTGAGCTAATCCATTCAGTAACCCAATTTTCGACTTCTCCGTAATTACGGAAATGTGTATCTTCCAAAACGTGCTGCATCAATCGGAACAGATGGTAATCGCTTGGGGCCAGGTCCGGAGAATACTCTGGGTGCGGAAGAACCACCCATTCGAGCTCCATCAGTGTTTGTTTCACGGCTATAGCAACATGAAACCGAGTGTTGCTATAGAGAAGAATCACTTTTCGGCGATTTGATGCAAGTGAGGGTCATTTTTTCATCAAATTATCATTTAAATACTCCAATTGTTGTCGATAACGTTCAAAGGTGATTGTTTCCTTGGGTTTACAATACACGACACCCTTCATATCCTACCAAATAGAGAGCGTTGCTTTGTGACTGTGGATGTTTCGCTTTGGTGTCGACGTTGATGATTGACCAGGATCAAACAATGATTTCTTGCGTTTCCGGTTGTCAAAATAGATTCATTTATCATCCCCGGTCACGATACGCGACAAGAAACTTTTCTTTTTGTGTCTTGCAAGCAAAGAAATCGAGATGTTTAAACGATTAGCAATGGCATTTTCGGTCAATTCATGTGGCAGCCATCTCACTTCTTTCTGCATCTTTTTCATAGCTTGTGAACGTCTTAAAATTGTTGATTTATCAACTTCGAGCTGTTGAGCCAATTCTTTGAGTGTTTGAGCAAGGTTTTCTTCCAATACAGCTTGCAGTTGTTCATCTTTGAAGTTTTTCGATTGACATGGCCGTTGTTTGTTGTGAACGTCACCACTTTTGAATCGTCGAAACCAATCTCTACATACTGTTTCCAATGGAGCAAATTCACCATAAGTTTTTTCAAGCAATCGATGAGCTTCAGTGGCACTTTTTTCAAATCAAAGTAATGTAGAATACACATCGGTAAAACGGCTTATCGAGTTCCATTTTAATTCGAATATAGAAAAGTATTTCTGTAAACAAATGATGGCATCTGATGACTGAATTTCATTGGGAAATGTTTACACTTCAAAGTGACAAAAGAGATATCTGTCACTGCCCACAGCATACCCACCTAGAGCCATCTATACGTAAACATCGGCTTTCAATGCAACCTCCTATTATATAAAGAAAAAAATATCGGCACACTTACGTTTTATAAATAAAAAAAGTGTTTAACTAATGTACTCTTGTAAAATTTCTACAAAATTCTATAAAATTTCATATATCTTTTTCAGAATCTACCTCAAAACTTGATGTAAAAAACTTATAAAAAATAAGATATTAAAAAAAAATATAAAAATATTGCAGTATCATAAAAGAACAAATGTTTATTTAATATTAATTTGATTACACATATATTAAAACTAAATATTAATACTTAAAAAATATATAAAACAAGTAAATAATAAAATAAGGGTTGACTTAATGTTTTCCTTAACCCAATTAATGTTTTCTTTATCATTTTATATATTTAAACAGTTGAAAAAATAACAAAATTGTAAAAAAGGTTAATTTACTGGAATTTTTTGATTTAAATAATTGAGGTAAAATTGTTTGGAGCATTTAGAAAATAAATAAAATAGAACATTACTCACATCAGCTATTCTAGATTATTAAAAAAAAGGAAAATAATTTGCATACAATTATCAAATATGATTATAATAAACCAAGACAGAATTAAAGTTTTTAATAATTTAGAAACAGCCCAAATTGAAACCATGCATAGCAATTGATTTTCTCTTTACATATCACTTAGTTTTTAATTAAACATATAAACAATTACAATTTCCACTGCAATTACATTCTAGAAGTGATTTAACATTTAATTCTTTATATATAAATCAGATGATAATTAGTAGTAGCATAACATAATCAAAACATAGGATTAGGTTGCCACACATTAGAAAACAGTGGCAGAATTCTGCAAATTGCTACTTTGTACACCACAATAAAACAGAAACAGAATTATATACAATCCGTGTATATCTATGACCATAGATACAAATTTGATTCTGATCATAGTTAAAATATTTTCTTTCCTATATACAGCGTCAATATTTTGTCATTCGTTGTATAAGGGCAGTTTGAAGAGTAACTTGGTTCGTGTACTTCTTGAAGAAGAGGGAAACACCTGTATTTGTTTTCATATAGTTCTATTTCTTTTAGTAATGCATGTGAAGTTAGAAGTCATTCCGTCATTAAATCTTCGTTTAATAGACGGTTCAACACAAACGTTTCGTACGAAAGTGCAAAATGGATAAAATCGAAATTCGAAGTGTGATTCAGTTCTTTTTTTTGGAAGATAAAAGAGCGAAGGAGATCCATCAGGGGACATTTCCTACGTTGAGTGTATCTTTTCCTTCCTGTTTAACTTTGGGTGAATGAATTTAAACATGGTATAACGAGCTCGGACATAAACCACGCACGCTCAGGAGGCTCGAGAACGAATGCCTCGCGAACGCATTTCATTTTGCATAATGAATTGTGTATGAAGAAACTTTCTACAAGATGGATGTCACGTTTACTCACTGAAAAGCAAAAACGATTTCATACGAGCATCGGATGACTTATTGGAACTATTAAAGAAAAATCCAACCATGGATAAAACTTAGATTCACCATTATACACCAGAATTGAAAATCCAATCAAAACAGTGGACTAAACATGGTGAAACGGCTCCGAAGAATACAAAAACGGTTCAACCGGTTGGAAAGGTGACTGGGTTAGTTTTTTTAGGATAAGAAAGAATTTCTCTTAATCGACTATCTTCAGAAGAAATAAAAAATTACTGGCCAATACTACACAACACTTCTGTATAAGTTGAAGGCAGAGATTTCGAGAAAACGTTCCGAAATGGTCATGAAAAAAGTATTGTTCCACCATGACAATACACCCCTTCATTCAAAAGTTATCATTCAGCAATAATTGTCCGATTTGAAGTTTGAAATACTTCCGCATTCACCATATTCGGCTAATTTGGCTTTCTCAGACATCATTCATCTGTTCCTGAAACTAAAAATTTTCTAGACTGGAAGCGATTTTTGTCGAATGAAGAGGCAATAGAGGCCGCTAACGGTTATTTTGACGACCTCAAAGAAACCCACAGAAGGAACTTTCTATGTTTTATATTTATTAATTATATAATAGTTGAAAATATAAACATCAAATTTAATTTTTAAAACTTATACATACATATATATATATATATATATATATATATATATATATATATATATAATAAAAACCCACATTTCTAGTCACTTTGTCCGCAGGACATAGTGACGAGAAATGTGGGTGAGGTTTTGTTTTCCCTGCTACTCTTCGTAAGAACTTCTTTTCCGCTACCGATTCGTCTTGTATATTTATCGAGTGTCGTCCAGCTCTCTACTCCATACAAGATTGTTACTAGGAACACTGACTTATACAACTAAGACGTAGTCTTCTTCCTTACCTCTTTCTTTCCTATCACTGTTTAACTAAGTTGGTAATAAATTCTGTTGATCTTCTTAACCCTACTCAATACTTCCTGATTGATCCTCCCATCACTGCTAATTTTGACTCCTAGGTAGTTGTATTCAAAATAAATTCGCGAAAATAAACTATAATTGCATAGTTTTTATTCAACATCCAAATTTATGATTTTAGCTTCTCGGGAATAAATTAGATATTAATTAAGTTACGAGAATTGAATTAATGAAATGAACATTAAATTTCTATTGACGTGCATGTGATGACTCAATTATTTGTATATAAATGTACATTAATATGACATGTTATAAAAAATGTACATTATGTATATATATATATATATATATATATATATATATATATGTATATGTTTATGTATTACACAATCCTTATAAAGCGCATATACTTCCGTTAAACACTAAAAGTTCTGACATAATTTATTTTCAGGTTTTACTTGGTTTATATGAATTAAATTAAATTGAAGCATTTCTCAATTTAATAATTTGTCAATAAATTTAACTGTAATATGTAATTCAACCAGTAATAACGAATATACTTTTTAAAATATAGCTGAAGGATTTTCTTCGTGTACATGCATTGGCAAAAACACATACATATAAATACATATATATATATATATATATATATATATATATATATATATGTATTCATTAAAAATAAAAGTTTGAGCCCTCTTGTATTTCCAATATAAAAGTTGACATTAAAAAAACTTTTTGGTTCGTTAACGCTCAAGAGACGCCCTTCGCGATGTTTTTTAGCGTTAGCAAATGACTCTTGAAATTTATCCTATTCTTATATTTGTATATATTTTTTACATGAGCCAGAGAATTATGACATGAGAATATTTATATATATATATATATATATATATATATATATATATATATATATATATATATATATATATATATAGAAATACATTTATCTTTTATACCCTTACAAGTAAGTAAATATAAAGCATGAGATTTGAGTATACATGAAATAGGTAAATGCCATAGGTAATGCCATATGTATATATATATATATATATATATATATATATATACATATATATATATACATATATATATATACATATATATACATATATATATATATATATATATATATATATTTATTGAATTTATGTTAGATTTATTATTTGATTATATTTATATGTGCTATAAATATTGACATGAGAAATATTTTTAGAAATATTATGAAGAATTTATGTTAAGAAAACCAACATGAATGCAAGACAAATAATTCCAACAATACGCGTCCAACAGTAGTCACATTTCCTAAACAATACATTTCTTAGTTAATTTCATTTACTTACTGCGTCTGTCTTTTCTAACTATCGTTGTTATTCTTGTTGTTTTTAGATTTTTCCCTACTACCAATAATATATGTTTATATTTTTGTCTTTCTGCGAACAATTTCGATCAGTTTGAGTTGCGTTTCTTGTTTTAGATCAGCTTTGGGTTCTTTAAAATGTCTACTCTGGTTAATTATTATGCATATATTGAATTTTATAAAAAATATCTTTTTGGATAGTAATATTAGAGTTAATCTATATTTTAATTCAGAAAACATTTGAGATTTGACATCTTAAAAATAATCGTTCCATTGAAATAAAATACAATTTAAAGACATTAGAAACCGCTATTAAAATATAAACGAGGAAATATACTTTGGTGTTGGCACAATATGAAATTTATATTTTAATTGTTATTCTTACAGTAGATTTCTTAACCAGTCAGAAAATATTTTATTTATAGTGAATAGATTTTTCAAATTTTAGCATTCAGAGTCAAATTCTGCGAATATATATACAGTGAACACCCGTACAATGCGGGAGATACATTCCGCGTTAGAGGAAATCGCTTTATACGAACCATATGTGGTATTTATGAACTGTGGGTGCGGCATAACGGTTTTACACGAATTTGATATTCGAATTCAAATGCGTTTACTAATTTGTAGATAGCGACAGTGAATAAATGTTACTTCACTTTTTAATTTTACTTTTTGTTTTGAATTTACATGAAATAAAAATATTTTTCGGTTATCTCTTTAAATATTCAATTTAATTTTTAAGGTAAACCTTTATATATTTTATAACTATAACATCCCTATGCATACATGGACAAGAAGTAAATACGTACGGCGTTTCTAAACAAAAAATCGAAAAGTGTGTCAAAATGCTAAATTTATCTAACGCGTATATGGGGGTATTTATCGCATTTTATGATTACTAGTCGCATTTTTTTCATCACGTTATACGGGGGTCTACTATATATATATATATATATATATATATATATATATATATATATATATAAATACAGTACAAATAAAAATGGAAAATCATGGAAGAGGCCTTTATCCAGCAGTGGATTAACAGAGGCTGAAGAAGATAATGATGATGATATAAATACAAGGATTGATCGTTCAATTCGCGGAACGAAACCAAAAAAAATAATATTCATTTGATAAATCATGTGACAGTTTTTCCTTTTCAAAATTTTCCCCTTTTGAAGTGTATATATTTTTCCCACCGTCTTAGTCACGTGTTGTAAGTTTTCTAGAACCCGTTGTCTGTTATGCTGCGTAGACAAGCCGTTGTGGCTTTGAGGGGCTCTTCATTAGACCAAAAACACTTCCACTCCAGAATTTTTTCAGTCGTAGAAACAAGAAGAAATCACAAGGTGCCTGGCTTAGTGAATATGAAAGATACGCAAGACAAGACTTCTGCTCAATTTTGTAAGCACAGATTGCGCAATACAGGCTGTGTAACAAGGTTAGTACAACGACTACAACTCGCACAATAATACCTCAAACAGCATTAGACGTGACATAATGAGCAACGACTACTTAAGTCACTCCACTAATACGAAAAAAGCACCATTAGTGATTGGAACACAAGTAACGTGCGGTATTCAAAATTAGATCACCATTCATCGAATTAAATTATTATACCTGGTGTATATATATATATATATATATATATATATATATATATATATATAAATAACAAATATATATATATATATATATATATATATATATATATACACACGTTTATAATACCATTTGTAAGTTCACATTTTTTTTTCCAAATATAAAATGGAACCAATCTAAATATACTTTAGGTTTCATATTCCATTAAGAATATACAAGTTTGTCAATAAAAAGATACCTAAGCAATTAATTGTAAATTAAATTTTAAAATTTTTTATTATAAGGTATAGGTTTATTTTTTCTAATGTAATGTGTAATCCAAATATATATATATATATATATATATATATATATATATATATATATATATCACTTATTGACTTCACCTCGCCCCCGACAATTGAGAAATTTGTCTGCTGTAAAATATACCTTTAAAATTAAATTGTTCACACTATGTCTATTATAAAGGTATTCCACACTCTAACTTGAATAAACAGACACAAAATGTATTTTACTCTTGCTCTCTCTATTTATAAAAAGAATGTACGTACCTATTTACGGTATTAATCGCCTATATTTATCAAGTCTATGATATTATATTACGAAGTCTTCAAATAGGAAACTACTGAACCACGTAAATATATATATATATATATATATATATATATATATATATATATATATATATACGAGGTCAGACAATTAAGTAATGCGACCGATTTTTTTTCTCGGCCTGTGGTAACACTGCGAACCTGTAACTCCGCCACCGTAATAGCAGATCCCTACTCTCTCGATTGAGACCTTGACCACCCTCGTACGATCATTTCTTCGCCAGCTGTTTAGTGTTTTGTAACAACGCGCGAGTAGTGCATGTCACGAAAATGAATATATATATATCGCTCAAGATTGTCTCGAGCAGGTTGAAAGTGATCCTACTCTTCTCGATCGAGTTATTACTGGTGATGAAAGTTGGTTCTTTCAATATGACCCCGAAACTAAACGACAAAGCCAACAGTGGCTGCCCCCTGGAGCACCAAGGCCAAAGAAGGCGAGAATGAGCAAGTCCAAAGTGAAAACCATGTTGATTTGCTTCTTCGACAGCAGAGGGGTGGTTCACAAAGAGTTCGTACCACCTGGACAAACCGTAAATCAAGTATTCTACCGCAATGTGCTCGAAAAATTACGAAAAAGGGTGCTCAGAGTGCGTCCAGAGATCGCGAAGACTTGGGTTCTGCATCACGACAATGCTCCCTGTCACAGTGCGTTCAGTGTCTCTCAGTTTTTGGCGTGTAAAGGCATCACAACGTTACCACAACCGCCCTATTCACCGGATATGTCACCCTGCGACTTTTTCCTATTCCCCCATATGAAAAAATTCGTCAAAGGTCGACATTTTGACTCCGTTGAAAATATCCAAGAATCTGTGACGAGGGTACTCGGAGAGGTCCCACAATAATTATAAGTACACTCAAACCTGTTTTTGTGCGGTGTTTTTTTGTGCGAATTTTTTTTGTGCACTTGTTTTTATGCGATTTTTTTTTTGTGCGGTAAATGAAAATTTCAATAAATTTATTATTTTTGTTGAATTTTAGCAAAATAACGCAGTGTAATTTGAATGTTAGTTTCTAAGTAAATTGCGGAACCGTTCAAGTCAGGTATAAGGGCGCGCATATCTGTCCTGTACCGCAATGGGATAACAAAGTTCTCTGCTGCACAGATGAACTGCTAGTTATTTCGTAAGATTTTAAGTTATATTAAACGTGAGACTTTTTTTCTGCGGTCCCTATTCACCGCATAAAAAAAATATTTTTTAATTGTGTTCCGAAAACTATATTTTATAGCTACTCGTGAAGTTTTGTGCGATTTTTTTTTATGCGTTTTCTTTTATGCGGTCCCTATCTACCGCACAAAAACAGGTTTGAGTGTATATTCATATAACCAAATAAAACAGTAAATTTATTTTTTGAAAACACATTTATGTCTATATATATATATATATAACAAGTACAAAACAGTTATCTGGTTAAGAGAGTAATATAATTTAAAGACACAATCTAATATGGTTAGGGTTAATAAGCATTTCAGGCATTAATTTAAAAAACATATCGTTGATTTTGTAATGTGTTCAATTATTTTCCAAACAGTCTATTAATTCTAAGGAAACTCAATGAAATATATATTCATTTCTAAAATGTAATTACACTACATATGAAGATAATATTGTTTTTTTGCCTCTTTATATTTCTTTAATATTTACAGTAAGAAGTAAAATACAATGTTTAACGATATCTTTTATTATGTGGTCAATCTGAATGATAATTTTATGCACTTTTAATTCATTATAAATGCTGTATATAATTATTTTTATAACAGTTGTACATATTATTGTCAAATTTCAAATATATTTATTATCTCTCAATTATTTATCATTTTTTTTACAAGTAAAATATAAACATTGTGTTGTTTCGAGCATCTATAAATAAACAATACTGTAAACAAGAAATGTTATATTTACATGTTAGTCTATCTGTTGATAATTGCCGCAGGTCTGCACTACTGACCTTGTTTATAAGACTAATTTTAAAAAACTTTCTCTGAATGTTCTTCTATATACCTTCGATAGCTCAGTTGGTAGAGCGGTGGACTGTAGTTGGTTTCATTTCAGTAATCCATAGGTCGCTGGTTCAAATCCGGCTCGAAGGAGTTTCCTTTTTTGTCAGTTTTTGACTAACTGAATAAGTACATTTGACGATGCTTATTATTTTTTTTTTATTATCAAGTACTGTTCTAATCTCGAATAAAATATCACTAAAATACCATTCAGTTTTCATCTCAGAAACACTTAAAAAAATAAAACACACAAGTGTCTAAACATTTATCAGTTATTTAATTATTGTAATCATTTATAAAACATATGCTTGTAAAGAGAAGATATATGTATGCTAAAGAAAAAAAAATTGTTGACAAGCGAAATGATTTTCATTTGATTATTCCGGGAGCATATTACAAATAAATAAAATCAACTGTGGTACAGCGGTCATTTTTCTATTTGGACGTATAAATAATCCAGCTACATAATTTAATTTAACTGCATGGTTTATTTTTTATGCCACGCGCCGAAATAAACGTATTATTTTATATGTTGTATTTAATGCACACTTTCTTTACGAACAATAATCTATTTATGATTCTATTAAAATTTTATTACTTACTTATTAAAAACACGCATACAAATACTCGCCAATACAAAATACACACTCACGCACACATATATACACACACATATTACATATATATATATATATATATATATATATATATATATATATATATATATATACACATTTATATATAACACGTATATATGGGGTGTGTAAATGTAATAAAAGTAGACTTAATATCCATTTATTTTCATTGCTGTTTAAGACTACAATATTATAATATTAATCATATTATAGTATCGTTATTAATTGTATTTAATTCTGATTTGTGGTTAGTAATACATAAAACTTTTATAATAACCGAGATTAAAATGTATAAAGTAGTACAAAAATACTTTAGAAGTTAAAATGTTTAAATGCTGAAAACCGTTAGAATATTTTGCATATGGCAGCATTATGTTAAAAAATATTCCAATGGTTTTCATCATTTAAACATTTGATTGAAAAGAAAAATTATATTTCACTCTGTCACTAAAGCTAAAATAACTGGATAAATATGTTTGATTTTTATTTCAAAATTTAAAAAGAAATGTTTAATAGCAATGTAGCTGTTATTTAAAAAAAATGATTTAATTTTATCCTCTTCTCAGCTTTGATATATGACCTTTTGAAAATAGAACCTACCATGACCTAATACAAAAAGGTGTTTGTTTTTTGAAAAATGTCATTATATTAACTGTTCTATATTTCGTGTAGAATATTTAAAATACTGTTCTATATTATGGTTAAGATACTGTTTCTTTTTGCAATAAAATTAAAATCGATTTCCGTTACACATGTTGAAATAATACCATTGAACCATTTGAAACCACTGTATTATTCTGCGCAAATTCTCTTTCGAAATCTTAAAAAACGAAATATATATATATATATATATATATATATATATATATATATATATTCAAATCGCTCGACTGGGAGTACAAAGGAATCGAAATAAAGGGCGAAAGATTAAGCCATCTCCGGTTTGCCGATGATATAGTTATTTTCGCAAATACTCCAGAAGAGTTGCAAAAGAGGATAGAAGAACTAAACGATGCCAGTCAAAAAATCGGCCTCAACATGAATCATACAAAGACGAAAGTACTATTCAATGCGTTTGTATGTCCGAAGAAAATTGAAATAAAAGGAACGGAAATAGAAGAAGTTACGAAATATGTCTATCTAGGCCAGCTTATCAACAGAGATGGATCATTCTCTGAAGAAGTAAATAGAAGAATAAAAATGGGTTGGAGCTCTTTTGGACGAAACGCCTCGATATTTAAATCAACAATCCCACTTTGTTTAAAGAAAAACGTATTTGATCAGTGTATACTACCAGTTCTTACCTCCGGCAGCGTAACATGGGTGCTTAACGCCAAAATAGTTCAAAGACTCCAAACAACACAACGAAGTATGGAAAGATGCATGTTGGGAATAACAAGAAGAGATAGAAAGAGAATAGAATGGATACGAAAACAAACAGGAGTCACAGATATAATAAGAAGAGTAAAGAGTCTGAAATGGAAATGGGCAGGACATATCGCAAGAAGAGAAGACAACCAATGGACAAGAGAAATTATTGAACTGGGAACCAAGGAATACGAAAAGACCCAGAAAGAGACCAATGAACAGATGGGATAAGGATATTAAGAACTTTATTGGAAAACCGTGGAAAATAGAAACACTGAATCGAACAAAATGGAAAATCATGGAAGAGGCCTTTATCCAGCAGTGGATTAACAGGGGCTGAAGATGATGATGATGATATATATATATATATATATATATATATATATATATATATATTAGATTGGTAGGAAAATAATTGCAGTTTTGTTTTCTGAATTCTACCCTTATTTTTTTCCAATGAAACTATCATTTCATCGTGTTCATGTTAATATCATTTTAAAGTGCATTTTCAATCTGTAGTTTGATAACATCGACTTTGGTTTTATTACTAACTTTGCTTCAAATTGGACTATTGAATTAAAGATGGAAAAGAAGCAAATAAGAGCATTTTTTGTATAACTTTCAAAATATGTGGTAAAGCAGCATAAACTACTTGTAAACTGAACGATGCTTTTAGCGTGGATACTGATAAGGAACGTATGGTACAACAGTGGTTCCAAAAATTTTGTGTTAGGAACGTGAGCCTTAAACATGGAGAAGGTCGTGGGCTTCGTTCTTCAGTTCATAATGACCAACTAAAAGCGTTAGTTGAATTGATAATTACCTGAATTAAAATACAAATTAACTCTAACTGTACTATCGAAAAGTATATTTTTGACGAATCAGAACCACCCACAACAATTCAGGAGCTTTCACAAACGTTAGGCGTTAATCATCCAACAGTTCTATATCACTTAAAACAGTTAGGATAGAAAAATGTACATGAATTTGAAGGTCATACGTCGCAATTATTTTTCTACCAACCTTAACAAAATCCACTTGAATAAAATAATTAAAAATGTTTATTCTTTGTGGGTACTTTTTTAAATGTAGAGTGAATAATAAATATCGAACAGCGACACTGTTGTACTATGTGTTCGGTTATATACATACATACATACGTTTTTCATATATATATATATATATATATATATATATATATATATATATATATATATATATATATATTATATGTATGAAAAAAGTAAAATAGTCTATTATTCAACTATTTTATGTTTATTCCACATTCACTAGTATTTATATCTACTCCATAGACTGAATATATCTTGCAGTAAAACTGAAACAATCATCAAAAATAAATAAAAAAAAAAAACATAATACAGATTCATAACACAATTATAGCTTGAATGAAGAATGATCAATACCATGAATATTTGTTTTAATATTTATTAGACATCTTTCATAACATAACATTATAATCCGTTATCTAATTATTTCCTTGTAAAATATTCATTAAGATCCTGTATGGCCTATTTAAATCTATGCCACAAATTATCGCTTGTAAATTAGAATTTAATTCAACATCATTAAGAGAGAAAATTAATATATTATATTATTAATTAATATATATTAATATCTCCTTTCTTAATATACAATCATAATGATACAGAATTAGAGGAAACCTAAGCCACAGATTTTTTGTCGCTTAATTACGAACTGTATGCAAAGTCGCGATTGTAGAAAAAAATTGACATTTGTTATTTAAAATTCTCATAACTGAGAATACAATAAGACAAAAATTAGCGTATAAGCAAGTTAATTATCACGACTGCCACAATTAAAGAATCAAAGCGCAATTATCAACCGACAGAACTTTTATAAGCAACGCAACAATTTAATTGTTATATATAAATCGATAATATAAGATTTTAAAAACCAATCAATATAAACCAACTGTTTCATTTTTGATATTCTTTAGAAAATAAAAAATCAAACAAATCACAACACGATCTACGAGCGTTACAAAATGAACAAGTCCGTTTTTTGATTGAACGCAACTGCAATGAGAATTAACAATGCACCCACGAACGCTCGTTTTTACACACGAGATGATAGCCAATGCGTGCGTACTGATATTACGCAGTGTCTAAAAATAAAATTCAATAACGAAATATTCTTTTCGAAATATTGACATTCATTTAATAAACAAACCTCGTTACAAATATATTCCAGTACTGTGCAAATATCGTTTAAGTAATCAAATATACACATTTCATTTATGTACGCGCGTACGTACGTCCGGGAAAACGTCAGAACGGGATGCGACATTAAAATGCGAGGCTACCTCGTTAACGTTTACGGAATATCGTTAAAATTGACTACCTACACACTCTTACATATATATATATATATGTATATATACGGTAGAATTCTGTATAAATATAAAATATATGCGATTCTTCATCACATTAAATGGATATTGATTATCAACGATGCATTTTAATTAACTATTATTTTTTATGAACGTTTCAGCCACGCAAAAATACCATTAGAATCTCATCAGACCAATTTACAAATGAATTCCGATTCGGTGAAATGCTTTTTTCGCGTTATTGCAACGTATTCTTATTATAATTATATTTCTATACTGTCGTTTTTCCGATTTCTATCTTTCTTTCTTTCTTTATATATATATATATATATATATATATATATATATATATATATATATATGTGTGTGTGTATATATATATACATATATATATATATAAAGATATAGATATTTCAGAACATGCAGTAAAGGTGTGAGGAGCAACGCATCACCACTATGCAGATGATAAGCAAAAAATACACACAAGATTCTTCGATATGGACCAGCGAGAACGTTACTATAATAATTGGTACTCATAGTATATAGGTCTATAAGATAGACTTAAATTATTTTAGAGTGTAGGTAGTTATCACCAATTTAATATTAATGATAATCAGTTGGATCTAATTATTAGTAGTGAGTCATTATGTAATGGTTTCTAGAAATGGTTTATCATTATGACATTTTTAAACTTACTAACTCTGATATAATATATATATACATACACATACACACACACACACACAGTTACTATACTGATTTATCGAATACAATATAGTAAATATTTGCAGCACATTGATCAGATATATTCGATCGTGTTTAGTTCTTCATACTTAAAATGTTTGTCTTTTCAGCATCGTGTACTTACGGTCATGCGATCCGTTTCAATGAAATATTTCATCCTCTATTTGCTTTCGATCTCGAAACAGCTTTTACTCGTTTGTTGTCATTTGCAATATTTTATACAGAAAATAAGAAAGAAATATCACTGTAACTTCATTTACAAATTATTTTTATTGCGGAGTTGATTAGTTATATAGATAAAATTAATACAAATTGAAATTTTTCACTTCTCAATATGTTTTCATATAAAAGCAATATAAGAAGTTAAAGTGGAAGAACTAAATTGTATTTTATAGAATAGTGAAATACGTAGCGATATTTTTTTAAAAAACATGTCGCAAAGTAATATAATCTCAATTGAAAAATAAACTCAATAAGAGAGGATATTAAATACGATACTTGATAAGAAGTTTGCACGCTGAACGAGTACGTGTAAGTATGATAATTGTATTTCCCATGTATTAATTGATTTAATAAAGTTCCAGCAGTTTTATTGTGTTTTAGTTTTGTGCGTGACCCTAGGCTATATTGCTTTGTAAGTTACTGTTTTATGAGTTTATGTTGTATCTTATGTAATTTTTAAAGACCGAGATATTTATGTTGTACAGTCTTCCAGTGAGTCAAGTCGGTGAAGCTCAAACCAATAATTTTCAGTCACTGTTTGTTATTTTTTGAACAGAGTGAATTATTATTGTTATTGTAAATGTATTTATTTATACTCAAACGTAGCCCAGAGTATTCACAAAACAACGTTCAAATCGAATGTCAATTAAGAATATTGTCATTGTAAAGTTTCTTTTGATGTGCTAATAATTTGTTATATTATCATCATCATTATCAGTCTCTATCAATCTACTGCTAGATTAAGGCCTCTTTCATGATTTTCCATTTTGTACAACTGAAAGCCTCTCTTTTCTATTGATTTTCAATAAAAATTTCAATTTTCTCATCCCACCTGTTCATTAGTGTCTTTCTTGGTCTTTTTGTATACCTTGGTTCCCAGTTAATAATTTCTGTTGTCCATCGGTTGTCCTCTTTTTGCAACATGTCCCTTCTATTTCCATTTCAGACTCTACTCTTTTTATTGTATCTGTGACTCCTGTCTGTTCGTGTCAATTCAATTATTTTTCTACCTCTTCTTGTTATTCCTAGCATGCATCTTTCCATACTTCTGTGTTATTTGGAGTCTGAGTAATTATACCGTTAAGCAATTTGTTGTATATAAATATATATATATATATATATATAATTTTTTTTTTTATATCAGTGCCACTAAAAAAGTTAAATCGACATTTGCCAGTTTAAAATTAAAATTCATGCTATATTTAATATTATATTATTGTGTAAAATATTTTATTATCGTATGAATATAACTGTATCTCGATTTATACAAAACACACAAATTCATACAAGCGGCAGTCTATAATTAGCATGATTTATTAAAAAATTCAATACATAACGGACGTCACTGTGTGAGTGAGTGAGTAACAATAACGCTTCGTATCAACGTTCAATCAAAAACGTTTCACGGCGTTAATAACAAATTTAATGTCCGGAAAATTTACGTATATGTATATATATATATATATATATATATATATATATATATATATTATATATATATATATATGAGATAAATATATTTATTTTATGTAAGTGTATACATGTAATTATTTCACATTATTATTTGTAATAAATGTATATTCGTTATGTGCACACACCAGTATAGAAACATAATAGGGATATATATATATATATATATATATATATATATATATATATATATATTTATATATATATGTACGTGGTCGTTTGATAAGTTTCGTAAATTTCTACGATGTGGAGCCACCATTCATTTGGTAACCTCCCCGTTAACTAGTGTCACTTTTCAAACTAGCATAGGCGAAATTTCAGCCAGAAGAGCGACGTGTTGTTCACGTTCTGTAGATGTTTGAAAACTGTATCAGTTACCGCAAAAATGGAAAAAAACGAGCAGGCTTTATTGCGTCCATTCGTCACCGTGGATGAAACATAGATCCGCCACTACACACCTGAGCCAAAGAAGCACTCAAAGTAGTGGACAACGACTAAAGAAAGTGCACCGAAGAAGGCGAAGACGGTTTTAGTCGGCTGGGAAGAAAATGGTCACTGTTTGGTGTTCACAAGGAATCAACCTGATCGAGTACTTAACGAAGGGAGAAAGGTAACAGGAACCTATTATGCAACATTATTGGATCGTTTGAAAGAAGAGCTGAAACACATACAGCCAAGATTGGCGCACAAAAACGTATTTTTTCACCATGACAACGCGCCATCCCGCAAATCGATCGTCTAAATGGCAAAATTACACTTATTAGGCTTCGAATTGATCCCTCATCTATCCTATTCTCCGGACTTGGCCCCGTGCGTCTTCTTCATCTTCCCAAACTGGAAAATTTGGTTTGTTGGGAAGAAATTTTCGTCGAATGAGGATATCATCGTCGCCGTCAATGCATATTTTGCAGACTCGCTGGACCGAGTGTATAGCCTTCAATGGAGAGAGAGAGAAATAAAATCGATTTTTTCCAAAAAACGGTGTTTAGTTTAGTTTTTTACCATACTTATCAAACGACCCACTTTTATATATATATATATATATATATATACATATGATCAAATACCAAGTTACAATTATTTTGTTAATTTCATTTTAATTTTATTCGAAGCGGAAAATAACGAGATTTAATTTTTTGTTAATGAAACAAATAGATTTATTATTTACACATTTAGCTTTGATCTACTCAATTTAAATGGGGAGAGGGAAATTGTGCGAGAATAATTGAATGATTATTTGGAATGTTATATATTATATCAAAACGTTATTTCAAAAATCAATAATGCTATACATGTAATAATTATCAGGCATTGTTCCACAGAAAAAATATAACATTATCAGGAAAATAATATTTCTATCCATATCGATATACGTTTGAACTGATACAACACTGTTACAATTTTATTTATATATATATATATATATATATATATATATATATATATATATATATATATATAGTTATCATGATAAATAATATCATCCAAAATCACTTTTAGGTATTTGATCCAATGTTTTTTGCCATAATATAGTTCTGGAACTATGTCTAAATTTACTTTCAGAAATAATTTTTTCACACATCCCGCTAGTCACAAACAATTTCTGATCAAAAGTACATAATAATAGATTGTTGATCATTTATCATTACGCATTATGTGTATTTCGATAGTGATACCATCATCTTTAGAGCATTAACTTTATCTCCCTGAAGATTATAAAATCATTGTATAAATGGTCATAAGTAACATTCAAAAAATATTTCCTTCTAATAATGTCTCTCTGCAGGAAGATACAGAAGAAGAGAATATTTTCAGAATTAAAGAGTGCAACTCATTCTAGACTCACGCTTCCATTCAAAAAACAGTTCATTGACAATATATAGTTTTTGAAACTATTATTAAATTTAAATTTTTCTATACTTTAATGCCCTGAAGATGATTTCATCATCGTCATCGAAAAGTAAATAAATAATAACCAAACATCATCAATGATCAATTATTTATAAAACATTTTTCATCAATAATCAATTGTTAAAAATTTTTGATTATGAATTACGAGGTGTGTGGAGAATCAATTTATAATACTTTATTTTTCGACTAACCCACTGATTTACAAGAAATACTAATGCTTTTATTGTAGGTTGACTCGTAAAAAATTCAGAAGAAAAGTGTGGGAATAAAATCTTATTGTTTGATTATATAGTTCAACTAAGTATCCGTTAAGGCCCGGATTTGTTAAATTTGACTAGTTGGAAATTAAATTTACTTAATCTTTTAATTTGGATACCCTTATTTGAGAACCTACTGTTCGTGGATTTATGAGAAAAATCGCCTTTTATTATAAAATAGATGTGAATAATAATGATATTAAATTTCTAAATTTTACGACTGTTTTCGTCAAAGACAATTACCTAAAGACGTTATAGGTTGTAACTTAAAAGTCAAGTTATCAAATAATAAAATATATTAGAACCACGATATGCACGATTTACTAGTGGCAGAACTTTTCAAAGCACAGGTGCATGACGCCTAGATCTTCAGATCTGTCAATACTTTTACACTCTGAATATGATTATATCGCCTAGAAATTTACTTAAAAGACAAACAAAAATGATAAGAACCCTTTTCCTGTACATTTCTGTTCAAAACTTTTTGTAGTCGTGAAGAGTAAAAATTCAGGCATGTAAGTATACTGTGCTATCAATACATTTGGCACTACTAAATAATATGTGTATATATGTGTATGTATATATATATATATATATATATATATATATATATATATATATATATATATATATAGGGTTATTACATTTCGATCCAGCAGGAAGAGAGCAATTGTCAGGTTATTGGGATTCGAAAACAGGATATAAGAATGAATACCAAAGTAGTTTATACAAAAATTTTAACAATTTTTAAATTAAAACAATATTATTAATACAACAAAAGCATTTTTTTTATTTGAAATGATATTTTTCATTACAGTTGTTTTTTGTTTTTAAGATAATTTTTATGAAATTCTGTGCAGTCAAATTATTTTAAATGATATTGGACCATTAAAATATTTTTAATAAAATCAGACAACAATCTATTTATTTCGTTCGTCCATCAACTGATTATTCATTAAACTGATATTTTCTTTATATAAGTATTATGTGCCGAAATCGAAAAATAATAAAATTTTAAAAATTCATAGTATGATCCGCATTTTTGGTTTGAAAAATAATAAAGTTACTTTTCACAATTGTTTTTAAACTCATCGTCGTCAATAAACACCTGCAAAAAACTATTCATATTTACTCAAAAATGTATGTATCATTAAATTCAGTATTAAGATTTTTTTCATTCAAATACACCAGCGTTCTGTTTCGATTTCACTCTAAACAAAAAAAAAAATCAAAATGAAGGAGCGAGCACAAAAATTGCCGGTTAAATAAAATACTTACAGTCTTAGAACAAGTACGGATCGTAATTCCGTACATATATATATATATATATATATATATATATATATATATATATATATATATTTATGTATATGTATGCATGTATGTGTATATGTATGTGTGTATATGTATGTATGTATATATATGCATATGTATATATGTATTAATGTATATATATATATATATATATATATATATATATATATATATATGTATGTATGTATGTATGCATGTGTGTGTACATATATGTCATGTATATCACAATAATTATTTTTGTCCATAACTTTTGCATCACAGTAAATTTAGATACTTTTTAATGATGTACCATATCATATCAAAATATCATGTTAAAGAAAATTTAAGTGCAATTTGGCAGCAACATTTTAGTGAATTACAAATAATGGTAAAATAATATGTAAAATAATATATAAAATTCAAAATGGAAATTTATTGAAAGTTATTTTAAAATTCAATGCAGTGCTTCATCAAAAATAACATAGTATTTCCATCTAGTACCGAACGGTGAAACTGTAGTAGATGTAAAATAGAAATCTGTATTTCATAATTTATTATATTAATATATATATTCATTTATATACGCATTCATATATATATATATATATATACATACATATATACATATGTATATATATATATATACATGCATATATACATATGTATATATATATATATATAAATATATATATATATATATACATATATATAAATTTGTGTATATATATATATATATATATATAACTATATATATATATATATATATATATATATATCCGAGGGGTGTACAGGACAATACCTTGTAAATATTTTTATAGAAAAAATTCAATAAATGTAGTGTTGTAGACGCAAATTATTTACTTAACATAGAAAGCGACATTTGAGTTTCGAAGAAATATCAT
Source organism: Acanthacorydalis orientalis (assembly GCA_034766995.1). NCBI lineage: Eukaryota > Metazoa > Arthropoda > Insecta > Megaloptera > Corydalidae > Acanthacorydalis > Acanthacorydalis orientalis. The sequence continues at coordinate 7,709,965 of CM068322.1, forward strand.
ATTCATATTCTTTTATTGATAGTGTAGTGTTTTGGTAGTGTTTTGCATCTACTCTAATACATTAATTTATCCTTATCTACCGTTTATGTATGGACCAAAATTTCAATAAATGTCTGAAAGATAATTAGTTATCATAAATATTACATTTCATTTTTTCATCACGTTGTTTAGTTTTAGCTTCTAAATAAGATAGATATATAGAAAAATTATTTTCATCACTCTTAATGTTGTACTCAGAATTATTCAATAATTTTTTCAAACGAAGTTGTTAATCTAATATTCAGCATGTTTATGGGTTATGGCTATATGAAAATAGCAAACGAAATATTTAAGCACAAATTAAAAAAAAAATCCATAGCAGAAGGTATTGATGATTTTTACGAGTCTTCTTGTGAGAATGTAACACATTTTTGAATGTATTAACAATAAAAAAGTTTGAATAATGATATCAATTGTTTAAAATTTTTCTTGCACGTCTATGTACAGTCTATGAACAGTAGAATTCTTTTTGAAAAATTAAATTAGTATTTAGTGTTTTTTTTGCAAATATAACACAAATTATCGTTTTATATGAGAGATTAAATATATATTTTTTTAGTTTTAATCAATTAACATTTATTTATACTTACAAGGGAAGGCTACGACCTCGGAAATTGACTTTAGGATCAAACTTCATGTAGTGGTAGAATACTCTAAAGATATTAATATAGTAACGTACTAGCTCGCACTATCGAGCCATTTTCGAGAAAAAAGGCTCCAAAGTTTCCGCATCTGGCTTATAAGAGAAAAATTTTAATTCTGGTAGGTAGTCGGTAGCGAGTCGGCTTCAAGTATCTCGTGTCTAGTTTGTCTCGCTCGATTCATGCAGTTTTTTTTTCTTCACTGAATTATTATTTAATGCATTTTATTGAAAAAAATATTTAAATAAAGATGAAATAACATTTTCTTGCAATTTTCTTTCGAAAAACGCTTTTCTTAGATTTTGATAATTTTATTTCAAAAAATGATTTTTTTCTAGAAGTTTTTTCATTTTTAGCATTATTTTGCAAACATATTCGTATATTAAAGTGTTCATGTTTGCAAAATAAGGCAAAAAATTAAAAAAAATAAAATTTAAAAAAAGAACATTTTTGAAAGAAAATGGCACGAAAATGTTATTTCATCTTTATTTAAATATTTTTTTTATTAAAATGCATTAAGAGCATTAACTAATTAATTATTCAGCTGAAGAAAAAAAAAACTGCATGAATCAATTAAGAATCGAACCGGACATGTTATACACTCCAAGCGTGCATGTTACCGAATAGATATTAAACTAGTTGAATGTCAAAGAAATAATTTCTCTTATTACATGAAGAGCCTTTTTTCTCAAAAATTGCTAAATAGTACGAGCTAGTACGTTACTATATTAATACGTTTAGGATACCCTACCACTGCACGAACTTTGGTCCCAAAGAGAATTTCCGAGGTCGTATCCTCCCCTTGTTAAATAAATAGTGCGTCAAGTTAAATTCATGAAATATTCATGTTCAAGAATATTATTACAATAAATGACAATAATATTAAATTAGGCTAAAATTATCACCATAAAAGAACAAATAAATCCGTAATTCAAATTAAAAATTACGGCTATCAATTTCCACTTACAACATCTTTAATTTTCCTTATATTCGTGAATTTCCAATTTTAATTTTTTTTTTTTTTGATAAAAGTTACACGTACAATACATCCTTAAGCTAGATATAATTATATGCTCGATACCCACACGCTACATATACTTTATTTATATAGCACAAAGTATTAAAAAACTTTCAAACAGTAAAACGTTGTTACAATACTCGTTAGTTAGTTTCTAAATAAATAATCCTCAAAAGATATGGCTAATTCGAAAAATCATACCGCCATAATACCATTAAACCTCTTAATTGAAATGATACCAGATGCATATATATTTAATATGTTCCGTCATCTTTATTCTTAATGCTTTGAATTTTTTCCATTTATATCTAACCTTATTATTGATACTTTCAAATAACACATTCCAATTACATTGTAAAATCAATAAGGACAGAAAAATCATCTTAATTCGTAGACTTTATCTATCTCATGTACATATATATATATATATATATATATATATATATATATATATATATATATATACGACAACAATTAAAATACAATTGTTGTGCCGACGTCTCTAGTTAGTGAGACAGTCACTCTCCATATGTTCGGTTGTGTAGATGCTGGATATTCAATAAAATAGTTTTCAAGTTAATGAATAAGTTTAGTTCATATATACGCCTGCAATTCATCAACATAAAGTAAAAAAATATATTTGAAAGCTTTACATGATCACGTTCATCATTTCAGTGTAATCATATTTCAGTAAATTATAAAATTCGATTCTTCAAAATACATTATTTTGATATTTATTCGATATATTAAATATAGATGTAGACGTAACGTAAATAAATCAAGTTCATAGTCAAATCTAATTACCCGAAAGTGGATTTTTTCATTTTCCTCATCATATGGAGCATAAATGAACAACCCTCGTCTAATCAGAACGTTGGAAAACGCATCGCTCGCGCAGGATAAATGTCCAGGCACTAACTCAATTTCACATTTGATATTTTATATCTAACCACCGATTGTTTCATTAAAACAAATCGAAAAACGTATCCTGAAAGCGGCCGCGCTCTTCGGATTGCCGGGCCTGTTCAGCAGAACCGTATGAATTATAAGGAAACATATGTCGAGGTTTTAATGAAAATCGGTACACGCTTGTTTTGGCAGGGATTATCGTCCAGTTCGGTCATTATTGTCGTCACGCCACCGCGGTTAATAAAAATTTATCGCGTTATTTTCCTAGCGACATAATCACATTTTGACCGTCGATACGTCACCACGATTGCATATTTATGAACATATTTTTTTCAATGGTGGAGTGATAGATTTTCTTGTTCAGAACATCAATTACATATATGCCGGTGGCTCATTTTTTTAACTATAGTGTATCTCTAGATTGTCAGTTCAATATTAGTTTTGTTTCGAGTATTTTATTCTTAAACATCATTGTTAATCTACAACAGTTTTATGCACAAATTAATGTGTTTTTTTACAATACAGCCAGAGGACGAGTGGCACATTTGTGCAGCTTTTTAATATTTCCTATTTATTTTATTCAAAACAAATATGCAAATAGTTTATTTTTTAATTGTCTTTAGATAACTAATAATGTACTTTGGTATAGTCACTTTTGACTCTTGAACAACCTCTTCTGACGTCAATATCACTTATATAAGATAGATCCAGAGCCAAGACACCGGTATAAAATCTATCAGTTTTAAAATATTTTCACAATTGGCAAGGACACCAATGCGTTTCATTATTATATTTACGAAACTTTAAAAATGAAGTAAAATAATCCTGAAATATTGATTGAAATATCCGTTTTGAAATTCTCGTTCTTTGAATTTTAAACTTTTATCGGGTATACATTTGAAAAATAAATGAGTTTCATCTGCAATAAAATATTTACTTCCTTGATACCGCTGTCTAATTTTCTACCTCTAATAAAACCATCCTGAGTTAGTTTGACTCTAGATACCTATCAAATATTTTTCATAAGTCAATATTTTTAATTAATGAATTTAATTTTTTAACAATGAACTATTTCATTAAGATTTTTCTTTTATTTATTCGTTTTCAATTACAAAACTAATCTTCTATAGACACGCATATGCTTCTTTAATATTTCTGCCATTTCAAAAGAATCTCTTGGATTTTAGGTGGTAATAAAATTTAATATAACATACAATGATAAAAACAATCACAAATCATTATAAAAAAATACTTAAAAATGATAAAGTATTAAATAAGATTTGAAATAGAAATTAGTACATTTTATATTTTATGGTATATAAATATAACAGATAAACAATATTAATAATTTATGTGACATGATTCGCCAAATTGTATGCTAGTGCTTATGAAAAAAATATTTATTTTATTTTATAACCTATTCTATCTATTAATTTGTTTGTTATAACCGACTTTTTTAGAAAGCAGTAATTTTAAAATTGGTTGTTATAAGTGAATTCTTCCGAAGTTACTACAAGTAAAAGGAGTTTCAATGGAATTAAATGATAAATCAAGTTAAGTATCTGATTTATGTCGATATAATGAATTCACATTTTCCTATTTCTTTTTTCCTGAATATGTATATATATACATATATATATATATATATATATATATATATATATATATATATAGATAGATAGATAGATAGATAGATAGATAGATAGATAGATAGATAGATAGATAGATAGATATGAAATAGTATAAAGCCACAAAAAGCCGCGAAACAGTTATATGAACAGAGTAAAACCAAAGTTCGATTAGGAAATAGAACATCGCAAGAATTCGAAATAAATAAAGGACTGAAACAGGGATGCTGCCTATCACCAACATTATTTAAAATGTACTTAGAACAAGCACTTAATACATGGAAAAGAAAATGTAAAACCATGGGTGTTCCTCTTGAAGAAAATATGATATATACGTTATGTTTCGCAGATGATCAGATAATAATAGCACAAGATTATGACGATGTCGAGTATATGACTCGAAAAATCATTGAAGAGTATCGTACATGGGGTTTGGAGGTAAACATCGACAAAACCCAATATATGTGCATAGGAGGTACACAACAAGATTTAACGCTAAATACGGGACAAGCTATAAAACGATGCGAAGAATGTAAGTACCTGGGAATGAACATAACAAGAGACGGAACTATAGATAAAGCCATCAAAGAAAGATGTACACAAGGCAGAAAATCTATTTCCTCATTGAACAATATACTATAGGACCAGAGCATCTCAAAAGATAATAAAAAGAGAATCTATAACACCATAGTAAAGAGCATAGTGACAAACAGCAGTGAGATATGGCCGCTAAAGAAAAGATCAGAGACTATGCTATTGATAACGGAAAAGGATTTCTGGAGAAGATCGGCTGGAAGATCAAGAAAAGAATGGATTAAAAATGAGAAAATTAAAGAAATCGTGAACGTTGACACCACTATAGTGGAAGACATTCGAACTACTCAGTTGAGATGGTACGGGCATGTTCGACGGATGCAAAAAGAGAGACTTCCAAAACAAGTGCTCTTATGGAACCCCCAAGGTAAGAAAAGACATGGAAGACCAAGAAGAAGTTGGTCAGAAGGAATTCGAGAAGAAATGAGAGAAAGGGATCTAAAAGAAGATCAATGTAATAACAGACGGCAATGGAGAATGGATATCGGAAGACGTCGTAGAACGTTACAAACCGAAAATTAAAAAAAAAATAAGCCACAAAAAACTAAAAGGTTGAAAAAAATAATTAATACCATGTTTATATAGACATATTAACACACACACACATATACACACACATATATATATATATATATATATATATATATATATATATATATATATAAATGATTACGTTGCTATATATCTGCTAATAATTATATAGACATAATGAGTTTTAAAAAATATGTTTATTGTTTCATTTAGCTGCATGTACAGACTTATTATATATTATAATTGAGAAATAGGCGAGCGCAGTAAACTCGGTGGTTGGTGAGCGAAGCTAGCAAGGGGCAAAGCCCCCTAATATATATATATATATATATATATATATATATATATATATATATATATATATATATATGTATATATATATGTCAAACTGTATTATTGAATTCGGGTGCTAATAACTTTAAGTATCAATGCGGTCTTAAAACCCAAATAACCAATTTATATTATATTATTGAAATTATGATGAAAAATATTTAATTGATATTTGTAAGAACATTTTTGTTGAATTCCGTAATATATTTTTGTAAAAGTATAATATGTCAAAAGAGTTGACTTAGTCATAAATAATAAACATGTCACTCATCTCTGAATATACAAATTTTGTGTGTGTAAAATCTTTCTCTTGAAATTGCTTTAAGCTATGCCACATAATTTTTATATGAACGTTTTGACTTTTGTATTTGAAAATATTATCCAAAGCAGATCTCTTGCAATTTATAACTTAAGTAATTTATAACTATGAATAATTTATTTAATAATACTTATATCTAGTCACTAAATAACACAATCCAAAAATACAATACGATGTTATTGATGTGACGGCATAACGTATCACTTACACCTTATTTGTTTAGGAAACCTGAAGATAATTTTTACATTCATAAGTGCAAATAGCTTCATCTTCAGCTAGGGTTACCAACATGTCATTTTCGCTTGGAGACTCCAGTTTGGCGACATTTATCAAGTCTCCAATTTTCCTAGTATTTTTTCCAGGAATAAGTAAAGTAATAAATATTATCCTTTAATCTTAAAAAAACAGTTATGTGCTTCTATTTTAATTTTAAAAGTTAATGAAGATATTTTAAATAATGAAATAATTTTAATTCAAAATAACAATTTGAAAGTATTGTACTTAGAAATGAGAACGAGAATTCAACAGAAAAAATAAGGCTGACTATTTTTAAACCCCTTGATATGACTGAAATTAAACAAATAATTGGTAAAGTATTAAGTGTACCTGTTAGCAACGCATTTCTCAATAATGGAATCAACTTGGACAAATGATAGAAATAGAATGCGTGTGGAGCTCGTTAAAACAAAATTAGTTTTTCTTTTTATTTAAGTAAGCCCGAACAAAAGAAATTATTGGACGCAGCAAAATCAGAAAAAAATATATACTTTTAGAAAATAATTATTATAATAATAAAAACCATACGTAATTTTATTATTATATTGAATAAAATAATTTGCGTTTTCTTGGACTTTTTGTTGCTAATCCTCCAAGTGAGTACTGGTCAAATATTGGTAACCCTATCTACAGCCTTTTTGTTAAAATGAAAAAGTAAATTCAAAGCAGTGCAAAGATGAGTGTGCGTTTACTAACCTTATTGTGTCACATGAACTCAAACCGACAGCAGCGCTAATATCGTATGTCGTTGATTTTATGCGATAGTTACTATTTGCTAGTTCAAAGATATAAAAGTATACTCTTTGCCAGTATTGTATTATCACCCAGTATTTCAATCATTCCTCAATCTATTTTTAAGTTATTACAACGGTGAGTGACAAAACTTTTAAAATGATTATTATCTAAACGCTTCTTCATATTTAAAAAGCTTGAGAGATTCATAATTAATCTAACAATACCGTTGAAGCTTCTCATAACCCTATATTTAATATTTTGACATTTTTAGAGTAATATTCTAACATACTAATGATTATTTAACTAAAGAATATTATTCAAATAAAAAAAAAAACATATAAATAATCTAAATTAGAAATTGTATCGATAAGTCATATTAAATAACAAACTTAATAATATTTTGTCACATTTTAATTGTTAGTATATTATTATCACTGGATAATAACATATTTAATTATGGAACGTAAGCGAATTTTATGATGTCAATAATAAAAGTTAAAAGCGTAAATAGAGAAAAATTTAGTACTTTTATTTATATGTTAAAAAAATTAGATTATTTTGTATTATTACATTAAATAAATTTTAAATGTGTTAAATTATACTATCGAAATATAATTGTAATAAAAAGCATTTGCCAGGAAATGAAGTACTGAAATATAAATTACTAAAAATAAAGAATTGCACATTTATGACTTCGATAGTTTAGTTCTAAATCTATTCTTGTAAAAGTGTGTCTTTAAATTTTTTTTCATTATTTTGAATGCACTTATATGCTGTTTAAAAATGACGGGTTGTAAACAGTTGTTTCCACAAAACAGCAGTATATTTTCAACTGCGCGTGCTTATTCAGTTCCAATTACGATTTAAATTTACAAATGATAGGATTAGTTATCACTAAATTTTAATGAATAATGCATACAAAATATAAGTGTAACTTTTAGTAGGATGTTACTTAATTTAGTAATTACTGAGGCTAGTTTTGAACAATCTTAATTTCAGCGTGTAATAAAAAAGACTAGCCGGGTAAAATATTTCGCTTGCTTCTGGAACAAATCTGTCATCAGAGATAGTTGCGCTGAAAATCATTTTTTGCAAGTTTGCCAAAATAGTACAAGATAATTTCGAACGAAAATAAATGTGTGGAACGACAAATGAACAGTCTACATTTTCGTCATTCTTTAATCAACACGTAATGTAATATGAGTAGGTCTTCTTGTTAGAAAATATGTGTTTATAATGACTAGTTCATTTTATAAAACATCCTCATTACCAGTACTTTAATTTTCTAGTCGCAAATGGTAGTTTACATTTATATTTTTGACAATCGACGGTCACACACATAATTTTTCGTACACTCTTAAAATATCATATGCCAAATGTGCGAATTTGAACATGTGTTAATGAGAAGAAAACATCTCGTGACATGTACACAAGTAGACGAAGAACAACAATCTAGGAGCACTTATTAGATGTCCAGTTGTAGAGTTGTTGAGGTACTTGGATAAATAATTTTTGAGAGCATTTATAAATATTGACCAAACCCACGATTGTTTCCAAAAAAAAAGTAAAAATAATTTAAATATTTTTTTTAAAAACACCCTACAATGAGCTAGTTGATCTATATAAAAAAGTATATGAAAATAATAGTCTGAATTCTTTTAAAAGATTTATGATTGTTTTTTTTTCGATTTTTTAATCTCATTTTTTCCATTTACTATCCAGATACTTCTTATTTTCTATTATCTCGAAATAAATTATAACTATGGAAACAGTTCTTTTCTTTGATTTTGATAAAACCATTTCTTATTTTTTTCTCACGCGCCGCGCCAAAACTTTCAAACCAGTTAGAAATCTTGGCATATCTAAATATAATGAGAAAAATATACACTTTTCATTCACTAATACACACTCTTAGATCGCACATTCCAAGATTGCCGGTTAAACTCTTAATTTTATTTTTATGTTTATGTGCTCTTGGAACGCCATAGTCTAGACGCGTGTATTTGACACGATGTGCCAGTAGCGCACGTACAACTTTGTGTGTGTGTGCGGACACCTAATAATTAAGTTTATTTTAAAACAATACAGTACTCCCCTCTGCCACAGTAAACCGTAAAATTATATATAAACTTAGTATTAAAATCAGCTTTCATAACATAAACTTCAATTTATTTATTTTAATATAAAATACAGCATTACATTGGTTTTCAATAAATAATTTAAAATAAGGTTATAATAATACTTAATAATTATAAAAAAAAACAATAAACTTTATTTGAGGCCAGTAGTTCTATATTCTTCTTAATACACGATTGTTTCTATCAGATATTGTTTTCGATGTGTTTGAGTAAAAAAAAATAAAAATAGCAAATACCTTTTTTTTCAAAAAAATAAGAGAACCATTTTTGTTACATTGTTCCTATTCGACTTATATATATATATATATATATACATTTCAATATATTCCTCAAAATTACGTTAATTCAATCTGAAATTGCGAATTAGAAAAAATGGAAATAGGTTTAAAAAAAGTATATTAAATGATATAAAATGTAGTATTTACTAAAATATTTTACAACTAGCCTCTAAACCTTTTCTGTTCTTGTTTAATTATTTAAAATTTTCCAGTTAAACCCTAATGTGTACAATGAAACTATAGATTATAGTCAGACTCTCCTTCAAATCATCTATAGATTTTTCTATCATTTTAACCGAAATCATACAATTTTTTAGAGTACTGTACGCACGGCGTATAAGGCGGGGTCGAAATTTTAAAATAAAATTTACACATTTGTCATATATCAGTCGTATAAGACGATCATAAATTAAACACCCACTCATATGTTATAATACAATTTTATGTCCAAAATCGAAATTAGGGGGATTAAATTTTTCGATTTCAAAAATTTCAAAAATGAAATTCGGGAAATCGCCTTGTTTTGACATACTATGTATTAAAACATCTTGCACAGCTTGTATCTAGAAGGCTATGGCTATATATTTTATGTTTAAAAAAAATATTTAAAATTAATTCTTCAATAAATTTATGTTATATATACCAAAGTTCAAGTTCCTTTTTTTAAAAATAAAGAATGTAATTTCTCTATAAGCACAATAAATTCTTTGTGTTATTTTAAAGTTTCTATTTTTGTATGGGACGTCTAAGACGACCTCCTAATTTTTGAAGAATTTTTTGGTTTTTAAGAATCACTTAAACGCCAAATTATACTGCCTATACATTATATAGTCTACAATAAATACAATTCCAAATACAGTGTAAAAGGAAAAACATGCCTATGTATATATATATATATATATATATATATATATATATATATATATATATATATATAAAGTTTTCATAACTGTATATATATATAATTCATTTATATATTTGCGCACACAATTTTCCTAAATATATTTAAAAAAAAGAAACAGGGAATTTATTTGTACAATGTTAGATGTATCGTCGCACTTTCCAATTATAACTGTCAATGAACGTCTATGACGTCTGTACAAATATATGTTTGCAACATCGTTTGTCTATTTATAAATCACAAGTAATTGATAAATTATTCAAACCAAACGGACAAATAGGTGCTGTTTCTGAAGTAAACTCAAAGTCCGTGCTAGTAAAATAATACATTATTCATTCGTGTCAAGTAAGTTACAAAATATATTTCTTTTTCAAATTAGATGAGTTCACCAGACTGGCAGATGATGAAAAAAAAGTTACAACAACGTGGAGAACATTTGCTAGAAACTGGACAATGGAGTGATTGTAGTTTTGTTGTTGGTGTCGATCCCCATCAACAGATATTAGTCGGTCATAAGTTGTTTCTCGCGATGTCGAGTCCGGTTTTCGAAGCAATGTTTTATGGAGGAATGGCTGAGACAAACGACCATCCGATCCCAATACTGGATGTGCAACCTGATGCTTTCAAAGCACTTCTCATGTATTTATATCTAGATGTTTGTCGTCATCACAATTCGTTCGATCATGAATCCTTGTTTTCAGGTACATATATACAGACAAGATCAATCTGCACTCGTTTGAACAAGCTTGTGAGTTGTGTTATGTAGCGAAAAAGTACATGCTGCCATATCTAGTTGAAGAATGCACCCATTACATATGGTCGGATCTGTGTCCAAAAAATGCTTGTAGGGCATATGAGTTCGCAAAACTTTTTGAAGAACGTGTCCTCATGGAAAAGTGTATGCAAGTAAGTCTGGTTTTATGGTGTGTTTTGTTCTAGAATAATATTTCTTTTTTGTTTAAGATAATATGTACACAGACACAAGATGTTCTGTCAGAAAATAGTTTTGAAGAAATAGAACCTAGTACATTGCTGACTGTATTTGAACAAGAATACTTAAACATTAAATCAGAACTAGATCTTTTCAAAGCAGTTTCACGTTACGCTTCTAGAAATGCGTCAAACACAGGTGTGGTCGTAAAAAAAGCGAAAGTAGACAGTGATAATGGTAAATAATATATTTCTATGTAAATAATCGTTTTAATAGTCAACTATGACATTCATGAAACAAATGTTTTTATTGGTTATCAATCTGTTTCATGGACAATTATATGCTTTGTAAACTTTTAATCAAACTTGTTTTGTCATTTATTCACTAATACACATGTACATATTTGTACACAAACAGTGGTGTCGTGTTGTTATTTCAATTACTGTGGCTTATCGTTATTTGTAATCCTTAAACATTTCTAAATATCAAGTCATTAACTTTAGATTTATTTTTAATGTTTTAACAATGATATTTATTGGTAAATATAAATTATATCAAACATTATGTGAAAGAACAAAGAAAATAAGATTATTACATGTAAGATCTCTGATTCGTTTTCTAGTTATCTCTCACTTTCTCTCTCTCTCTCTATATATATGTATACATATATATATATATATATATATATATATATATATATATATATATATATATATATAAAATCTAAATTATCCACAAAAAATAAAAAAAATTGTAGAAACTTTATATTAAATTATTATTAATGCTGACACCCAAAGTTAGACAAAATTTTCACAAAGAATTATGATATTGATATCATAGTAACTGAAATGAAATG
>CM068322.1:7727088-7729588 GCA_034766995.1 Acanthacorydalis orientalis
TTTTCATAAATATCGATGTTATTTTGAACAAACATTTGCATATACATATGTTTTATTGTTATTTAAATGATTTCTACATGTGTACTAAATACAACTACAATTTGAATTCAAATATGTTTTTTGTGTGAATACAAGCACCGGTTACTATCGTCAAGAATATTACACAAGTCATATCAGGATTAATTTTAGTATTACGAATGATAAATATTTCTGTATATTTTGCTCTTAATGTAATTGTGGCAGTAAGTATAAATAATTATTATATTTGATAATAGCGATTCACCTCGATTTTTGACCATGTTTCGAAATAACAGGTAAAAGACGCATTCATAATACTTAAAGTCACAGTTAGTTCTGTTTTTTATAGTCTTGTTTCCAATAGTAAAAGTCATTGTGAAGGTTCATTATTTGCATTTGATTGAATGTTTGAAGATAAATATTTATAATATTTTATTAATGATTATTTTCTGTAAAGTTTAATGTCTACTCGTGTTACTATTTATTAATATTATTACCTATATTTGCTATTTAATGGTGCTTGTTAACTTTGATCACACTACATATTGATTTTTTCAGAATTACTGTTATCTGAGGATCAGATAAAACAAATCTTTGCAATATTTTCCCAATTATTTTGATTCACCGATTATTATGTGTCTACTAAATATGCACCTTTAGAAATAGTTTTCTTTTATATTGAAATTAAGATAAGAAATTGAAGAATATAATTTCCTTGTGTTTGTATAGTAGGTGATTTAACTAGTCTTAGAATCGATAATCCCTTTTTCTTTAAGATTATACTTTTATGATTGAGCCAGAAAAAAGAATGTAAAATCAAAACCTTTTCTTTTTATAAACTAAAAATGTAATTAGTCTAGAAATAATACTGTTTTTTTTTTTTAATTTGTCTTCTCCAGAACTGTATGTGAAATTATTTCCAACATTTAATACACAAATTCGTTAATCATTTAAAATAAATTAAAAAGTGATCGGCCCAAACATCTATTATGAAACATATTTCCCTGCAATAATCAATTTGAATCAAAATAAATAATAAAGGAAAATGAATTTATTTCTATTACATTTAAGTTTTATACTTCTTGTTTTGTTGAATTCACTGTAAAAAGGTTGACCCATAGCACACCTCTGAGTGTTCAAGTGTGTGATTATAATATGAATGAAAATGAAAAAAAATATGTTTTGGAATTTAAAAGTTCATTTTAGTTGAATTACTGATTAATTTGTAGGTGTACTTTAATTCTTTCTAAATAGTAAATTAAAAAATAGTTTTGTTTTGTCAGTGGTTACATTTTTAAAAACTTCTGAAATGTGCCATAAAAAAGTATTTTTCTAAAATAAATTGTAGAAAGTATATTATAAAAGAGCTTGGTAAAGTTATACATAACTGAACTTAACTATAATTTTTAACTGATATAAATAAATAAAGTTTCACATTTATTAGAAAGAATATAATAGTAAGTTTTCTATACCCCATGTATATAATTACTTACTAAATGTTTATTTTTGGAAGACCAAGTAACTGCCATGTAATTTTCATTTTTATGTGATGAATCTTATGACTTCTTATAAAGAGTGTGTTTATAATGATAATTTGGCATTATTTTAGTTCTTTCAAATGTTTGCAGTAAAATTGTTGGAATTATACTAGTGGCTCTCTAGTAATTTATAAAATCATATTTTGTTATTAAAAGGTATTAATATAGTCTATTCATTTCTCATATATAAATAAATGAAAATAATCTATAAAAATTGCATTACTATTAAGCAAAATTGAAAACAGTAAATAATAATAAGAAAAAATGCATAATATGATTCTATACACATAACACTTCACTAAATCGAAAATAAACTTGTATTAGTTTTGAATAATTCGATATGTGAATTTTTCAAAATCATGTGATATAAAAAATTTCTATAATGTCTGTAGTTAAATGAGTAATTTATACACAAAATCAAAATGTTCTAATTACTTCAATTTTTTAAAAAAAATGAAATGAAATTTGATAAAATGTATAAAACATAGATATGAATTAGTTTATTTGTTAAAAATGGAAAGAATATAAGTAAAGCATTATTTTTTTTCGATTTATACATGTATTTATTTATGATTGTGTATATGCATAAACGTATAGGTGTGTGTGTATATATATATATATGTATATATATATATATATATATATATACATATACATACATATACAGATATAAATAAATAAGAATATATTAATATACACTTGCGTTTATGTAACTAGTCAAAATTATAACTAAATTTGTATAAGGCATTTTTGTATGTAAATATATATTGTAAAATAATGTCAAATATAAATCTATAAAATTTTGTTTCAGTTTAATTTCATAAACATCATCGTTTAGTTTTTAATGTTATTGTATATAATATTCTACAACATTGTCATTAATATATTTTATAATTTGAATAAAATATTATATGAATGAAAAAACAATTTACCATAAAATAATT
>CM068322.1:7732088-7774588 GCA_034766995.1 Acanthacorydalis orientalis
GCATTTCAAGAAGCTTGGGTTCACGTTGCAGCTCGATACTTGGGTGCCGCGCTCGTCAGAAAAAAAAACAAGTTTGATCGCACCTCTTCGGCAGTTTCTTTGCTTGAATTCCTCAATAAAGAGCCTTTTTTGGATCAGTTGGTGACTGACGATGAGAAATGGATCCTGTACAACAACGTCCGACGCAGACGAATGTGGAAACAAGCGAATGAAGGAGCATAACCAGTCACCAAAACTAGCTTGCATTCGAAGGTGTTGCTGTGTGTTTAGTGAGATTGCAGAGGTGTTGTTTATTTAGAGTTGCTCCCACGGCGCGAAACGTTTGCTAAGAAGAACTACTGTCAACAACTACCCAAACTGAATGCAGCAATTAAAATAAGTGTTCGATTTTGGCCAATCGTAGGGGGATCATCTTCCATCACGACAACGCAAAACCACATACAGAAAACTGACTGCAAAAACTGAAGTCATTTAAATGGGAAATCATATCGCATCCACCGTGGAGGCCGTTAAAAACCACATCATCGCCTTTTTTGTCGAAAAACCACTCAACTTTTATGAACGAGGAACACAGGAGCTACCTGACCGCTGGTAAATGATTGCAGAAAACGATGGCGAGTAATAAAAGCATTTTCTGCGAAAAATAATCGCCGGTGTTTCAATTTCAAATCGTATATGAACTTTTGGTCTGATCCAATATATATATATATATATATATATATATATATATATATATATATATATATATTTGATTGCACACGCTTCTAAACCCTAAATATTTATCTATATCTTAAACACGGTTAATCAAACAGATAGCATATTTCCCTATATAAATATTGTTATTTTTAAATATCCAAAAATTACTGCAATTAAAAAACATGTAGAGTAACGGTAGTCGGAAGGATCTAAGAGGGATCAAATGTACATTCACATGTGGAAGTTTTTTCTCGACTCATAAGTCTTTTTTTAGATTAAATTGAGGATATTATTATAAATAAAGGATAAAAGTGATTAAATCTATTAGTAATAATGAAAGAGTTATTAGGCTATTTCGTTGGAAGAAAAATGAGCAAGTTATATAAATATGAGGTTTTATCAAAAAATATCTAGAATAATATTATAAGAATGTTTATAAAAAAATATTTTCAATTAAAATGGTCTCTTTCGAAATAGCAGCATCTATAACAGTTGCCAACCTCTTTTCTGTTTCTGGAAGGACACGTGGTCACTTTTAAGAATTACTCTTACATCAACCTCTATTTTTTTTTTCTCTTCAATCGTTTAAAAACGGAATTCGTAACGTGCTCTTTAGTTTTGGAAACAAAAGGAAATTCCAAAAAGAATATCTAGATGTCTGATTTGATTTCTGACCTTTATCTTTTGAGATTTTCAGTCATTTCTATTTCTAGTCTTTTGTTTAGAGACAAGGAACAAACTTTACAACAACACGATTCATTTCCAAAGCATTAGTAAAACTGTTATACTGATATCCATATAATTCTTCTTGTTCTACAATCCCCCCTTTAGTATTTCTGTCATTATTTCCGTAAGTATTTCCGTCATTATTCCAAGTTTAAAATAAATTTTCACTCAGACGCATTTTTATATGTATTATGTATGTGTCTATATATATTTCTATATATATATATATATATATATATATATATATATATCTCAGATGCATTTACATATATATATATATATATATATATATATATATATATATATATATATATATATATATATCTTCAATCAGTTGCATTTTAAAAATCGTCTTGATAAAGAAAATTTAATTACTACTCTCTAAAGAAATAATTTTTCGATATGAACTGAATGGTAATCAACTCACAACTGACAACCGCATCGTATGTCACTAGTTTCTTCTCCACTTAGTAAATATTGCTCGACGCACAGTCTGGATATTTTTTGATCAAACCTCATATGTATCTCATCAAACTAGATCAACAAAATGTTATTATGAAGCCGGTGCTTTAAAACCAAGTGATGATTTGCTAAAAACACATTTAATTTGTTGTGGAAGATAAACTAAAATGACTTTTTCCCAAAAATAATTATATCAAGTGCTTGAAATTCCGTAGATATAAAAAATACTGATCTGTGATCTGAATTCGCAACAGAAAAAAAGCTTTCATGAAAGTATTGCGAAGTAGATTAGATTATGTTTGAGGGGGGAGGAAGCTATCTTGCCTCCCGGCACTTAGACTCGAGATTATGCTTTCCCTCGACTTAATCAAAACTACTCGGGAAGTCTCGCTTCTTTCCAGAAGCCTAACAGCCTGCCCGAGTTTATAGACCCTAGTTCGGCCGCGGTGAGAAAAAACTCTCCAAACTATCGTCGTCTTCAATTGATCCATGCCGGACATTCCACGAGGAGGTGTATGGGGGTCTCGTTGGCCTCCCCACACCATTTACACTTCCCGTCCGTCCTTCGGCCTTGTATATGTTCGTGGTAGCTTATTCTCCCGTATCCTGTGACAATTCGCAGGAGCCGGACCAGGAGCCGAGAGAAGGATCTGCCGCTTGTATAGATTCTCTTGGTCCAGTCCTTATTTGGGGCCTGGCCTAAGAGTACCCTGGATTGACGACAACTGTCAATCTTTAGCCACCATTCTGAGTGTTCTGATACGACCCACTCCCGAATGGCGCTTTTGGCCCAGCATCTCGCTAGCTTTACGGAGGGCTCTGGCCCCTCCACTGCGGACCTGGTTCCTAATGAGGCCAGTCTGTCCGCTATTTGGTTCCCCCGTATGCCCGTATGACCCGGTACCCACAGAAGGTGAACCTCGTTCTGGAAAGCCAGTCTGCCGAGAGCTATCTTGCATTCCGAAGCCAACCTTGAATTGTGAAGTAAATACTTAATAAAATAATAAAAAATTATCCATAAACTCCATGATAATATATATCATTATTTTCTATAATTCTGTGATGAGTTCGTATAATGGTAACTAAAGGTTAGTAAAATAGCTGTTTCTGAAAAGGATTAAAAATATTAACACCTGTTGGTATAATTCAAATAGCTCTTTATTTAATAATAAGTCCTAGACTACTGTGAAGGAGAAGTGAAAAGGAACTAATAAAAAATAATATTTTTGAAATAATAAATAGAATTATTCCTCAAAGTAATCCAATAATTACAATTAATGTATGATGTCCTTGAAAAATTTCTTCTCGGCTGATATCTCTGTATCATTAAATTGCAGTTAAAATAATAATTAATTTACTAATAAACATCACTAGTGATGAGGACATAATATAATTAAACCAGAAACTATTATTATGACTCGTAATGCTCTAGTTAATGATCAAGACTTATAATCGACTAAATGTAAGAGGTGGTTATCCTGTGTTAATATTTACTTCTCTTGAGTATATAGAGTTTTTAAAATGTTTACCTTATCCTACCTTATCCTCTTGTGCATGAATGACGAGTCTGATTCGTGAACTGCAGAAAACACTTTATCAGTCAATCACGAGTTAGACTCGTGCAATCATAAGTTGCGTACACATCATGTTTTGTGTGTCAGCTATTAGATACATATTGTGTAGTGATCATTTTTGAAATTGTATCAGCGGTGAATTAGTTTTTATTTTTGCAAAATATTTACCTGGAAAAAATACAGAGGAAAAAACAAAAATTTGAAGTTGACGAAGAAAATGAAAATGAATATAAGTTCTTAAATGATAAAAGTATTGAAAGTGAAAAAAACAAGAAATTTGTGAGGAGATCTCGAAAACGTGTTAAACGACTAGTTAGTACAGATAGTGAAGAACTGGCAATATTTCAATTGATGTTTTTTTATCAGATCAAAATGCAGATGACTGGTAGTGGCAAGATTGTGATAATGAACCAGAAGTATGGGATAATGAAGAGGCAGTAAGAATAAAGTCAGTAAGTCCTGCGTAGACTAGGAAAGATTGCTTCAGTTTTAGATGTATTCAATGAATTTCTAACTAAAGATTTTTGGGAAATGGTAACGAACGAAACTAATAGATACTTCCTTTAGTTTAAATAGCCATTTTGTATGCATTCTTTTTGTAAAAAAAAATACAAGCACAGGGGATAAAGGAGACTAGTCTGTTAGGCCCTGTCAAATGAATCTTCTATAAGAAAAAATACATGCGAGCTTTTATTGATTGTTTGTGACTTTGAAGAATATTTTAGAAAAAAATAATTATAACGCAATGCAGGATATATAACAATATAGTGATATATTTTTATACTATTATAATTTTTCGTAAATTCGTACATCTTGCTCGTATAAAAATATTTAAGCTATGTAATGTAGCCTGAATAGTATGCATATTTACTTGAATATGATTCAAGATTTTTTAATGAGTGAAATTATTAATTTTATGCAATCATTTAAAAAATATTATTCGTTTTATATACAGATGGATTCTGTGGGAGAGTATCAACATTATATATTTATTATATCTTTTACGTTTCATATTTTTTGAAATGCACTGAAAAGTGATTGACTAAATGACATATACTGCAATATCCGGAAAATTGTGACATTTAGTTCATAATTGAAACGTGAGATTTTATCAGTGCCATCTATTGGCTTGAGAGTTAATACTTGTATTAAACCTATAATTTGAAATTAGTCATTGAATTAAATACAATAATATTGACTTTGTTTATAAATTATAAATAATAATAAACACAATATTTTGTAATAAATGTATCAAGAAAGGGTTTTATAAAGTCACATTTATTTAATTGGATAAGATTTTAGTTACACTGTACTTTAAAATTAAAACTTAATGATGTGAAGTATTTAAAAATGAGATCTTCATAATTTTAAGATAATTATTCCCGAGGTAAAATTATTTTATCTACGTCTGTTTTTTTTTTTAAAAAATGGTTGATTTTTCTCGTGATCTCATAAACTGTTTAACCACATTATTATTTTTTATTTTATTATGTATAGTATAAATTGTTGTCTTAGAATATTTATATTTTTTTTTTCTAATACTTGACACATCTTGTGTTTTGACTATCAATTTTGTCTCTGTCTCAATTTTATTTTAATATGTTTATATTTTTTTTCATAATTACTAACTTTTTATGTGTAGTGATTAAATTGAGTATAGTACAACATTTTGTTATTTGTAGTTCTTCTATTAACTCAAGCTTTCGTTTTTTTGCTACTATTCTGTACATAGCTGTTTACATTGTGCGGTTTTTGAGTCGAATAAGCAGGCCAAATTTGTAAATGTTATAACAACTTCAAGAATAAATTAAAAAATACTATCTTTCATTCCACATTGACTAAGTAAATTTTTATTTCTAAAATCTTTCGTTTGGAAGTGGTTCGAACACCACATAATTTTGATATAAATGTTCTATAACTTTGCATCATTTTTAACTATAAATAATTTATTTAATAATGTTAATGCTTATTCAGTCAATAAATAACACAATTTAAAAATTCATTATAGTCTTTTTGATACAACTATATAACTTGTCATGCATACGTCATTATTTTTTATAAAATCTGAAGACTGATTTTATTTCTTTTTGTTTGTTTTTTTTTATAATTTTTATGTCCATAAAATTATTGAGAGTACATTATAGTATGCAACCATTATTTTTATTTAAATCAAAATAAAATCAAAACAGTGCAACGAAGTTCAATGTGCGTTTAGGTAATAGTATTTCACAATAACTCAAACTGACAATGGTGCCAGTGTCGTATGTCACCGATTTTACACTAGAATGACCGGTATTTTAATGTATAGTAGGATTTATTATGACGTACTAAATTTTTTTAAGTTTGAAGATCGATAGCAAATGCGGAAAACCGTAGATTAAAATTATTACGGAAATACTTAGGTTTCTTCACTTCTATACGTTCCTTACAAGAAAAAAACTTATGAATTTACCTTGGAACATACAATTTTTTTAAATGTTCTTTACTTTTTTAAGAGCTTAAAATAAAAGTTAGCGTTATTTCTTATGGAAGATATATTTGACGGGACCTGACAGTTTATTAGAGTGAACGTTACACTTAATAGTCTTTTGTACACAGTTCTATTTTGATGTGTTCTCAGTCATGCATTTAGAATTCTGATTGACTAATTAAGTTACACAAAAGAACTAAGTGTCAAATACAAAATATTAATACAAATGAACGTTTATTTCTATTTTAGTTTGATGAATGTTATAAAAAATATATATTATAAATATATTTAATAAATATCCAATATTGATGTGAAAGAATTTATAATTTGGCAGCACAATTTTATTCAAATGAAGTTAATTTATTATAAATATGTTTTCATATTCACTGTTCATATATAGCGTGCGATGTGTAAAATTGTAGATAATAATTAATTATTATTTTTTAATAATTTTTAAAAACTACTCTAATAACCTGTAAATCATAATTTATACTTCAAAGACAAATATTAAACTAAACATGTCTGATGTCTAATTTAGACGTTTATTTTAAGGCTTCCGCCAGACTCTATTTATAAATAAAGATTCAAATAAGTTTATTGAGGACCAGTTTATACGAGGCCTTATTTAAAATTATAACTGTATTTTTGATGTTAAGATGTTAGAAACTGGAACAATCTCTGAGGATGATACACGTGCCGAAACTAGTTGGGAACAGATATTCAGCTAATCCAAAAGGACGAAGGCTAACAGAACAAATACCATATTGGTTCTGTATGTCCGCGAAACGTGCTCGTTATAAAAGTGAATATTTATATAGAAATGTGTATCAATCTATTGATGTGAACATTTCCCGTTCTAGCATTTAATTCGTTATGTTTGTATTCACTATAACTAAGTTCGATTTTTTTCACGTTTTTCTATCTTACCATATATATCGTCCGTCTGGTATAATATTCATATTTTTGTGACTATATAGTTTTGTCATTTTGATTAAATTCCAAATGAATTTTTCACTCACTCTACAGACCAAAAACATTTTTCTCTTCAAGTATGTTCAATAATTTATTTTTGATCAGTTTTGATTGTTCCTGATGACAATGCTACCATCTTTAAAGCACTAAGTTACACAGAAAAAATTGTGGTTTGTTGGATAAGTGAATTTCATTGAGAGTAGTGGTATTCTTAAAATGTATTATGTTAAAATATTTGTTTATTATATATTTGAACATTTTCTAACTTTAACTGTTATTTAAAATGTATACATTGCAGATGTAATGCCGACAAATCATATTTAATGACGTTAACATTAAGAAGTTGATAAAAGATCTGGAAGGTTATCATGTAGTAAGGTTAGAGTAACTTTCTTTTGGGATGAGCAACGTGCTTAGTTTGGGAAAAGGATCAAGTGTGAATTTATAATGGTAAATTTAAACTTTAAGAAAGTTGCGAAGGCGTATTTATCACCTAATAAGCTTGTAATGGAATATATTTTGTCTTCCTATTCTCTCTCCTATAACATAGATATTATGTTACAATCAGATTTCCACATACTCCCAACATTATAACATAAGGTCACAAAAAAGGTATTTTAATACTGACGATCAAGTTAAGACTGCTATGAAAGAGTGGCCGAAGAAATAAATTTCAAATTTCTTTACTGGCTAAATAAAAAAGATTCTTACACGTTAGTAGAAATATGTTAACAATGGTGATAATTATGTCGAAAAATAAAAACTTATTGACATGTTATATTCTGTAGTATTCTTTTTTGTTTTATTCCGATATCTCAAACTATTTCCAGACAGTGAGTTCTTGTGCAAAATATTTTAACTGCCCTTTGCACCTACATTGTGTAACAGGTCCCTCCCCTCACAACGAGTTTTGACAACTTGGAATTCTTTGGTGGTTTTGTGGATCAGGGTTTTCGTTAAAGGGAAGTGAAGCATTTTCAAGACTTCTGATGGGGCCGCACCTTACAGTTCAGCTAGCGAAAGTCTAGAGTTCCCAGTAAGCTGTTCTATTACAAATTTAGTATTCTTTTGTATTAACTATGTGCATATTTACAGTTTCTTATTTAGATTACATTACATCAATTGATGCGATAATCACTTTTTCCCATTGACTCATGTTTTCAAAGTATCAGTTGAGTTGTATTTACTTAAAGCGTAAATTGTTGACGTTTTAAATATGGACTTAGTTAAATTGGCATTTTAATTTGTTTAAAGTCGATCGCCTGGAACGTTCTTTGTATGACATATTAAAAGTCTTCTTACAGTATTTTGACAAACATTTTGGACACTTTTCTTTGCGTTCTATGCACCATTACCGATCACTGCAAATATTTCTGCAGAAACGTTTGTATTTTGCCCATTTCAAATGCATAGAATATGCATTCAATAGCGATGAATGCCTTCGTTTCTCTTTCAATCGATTTTTTAAATGTTTTTCTTCATTATCTTAATTATTGAATAAACTAAAGAATACGAGTGTACATAAATACACTGAAATGTAGACTGACTGCTATTAAAAGTAAATAAAATTTCAAAAGTGTTGTCCTGGTGATTTTTGTCATTTTAAAGTACTTGAATTTCTGTTTTCTACTATTTGATTCTCCATCTTCAGGTATATTTTAGGTAATTCGATTTATTTAAAAAAAGTTAACTTAATCTACTTGAAGATGATACACGCACCGAAACTAGTAGTAAAAGACAGTTGCAAGTGAATTGAAAGGACGACGAACATCAGAATAACACATTAATGTTTTCACAGAGAGAGAAACTTACATTTCTATTTTTAAAATTTAATTTATGTGACAATAAAAATATCGAATAGTAATGTATGAAAATTGCATTTTAACAAGCAGTGTTCGCTGTTACACATTTCGATGATAGTGTCAGTTTTAGAGTTTGAATACAGTCTATTTTATGTGCAATCTGTAAACATGACATTTATATGAAAATATAATAAATAAACATTTTATAGAAGTTCATCATATTTCAAAAAGTTTGGATATATTGAATAATAAAGACCATTGAGATGTTGTATTTTAAATTTATTTTCATGGAATTAATTTAATAAGAGTTTTTTTTTTGTTTGATTTTCTGCATTGAGCCATGTAACCATAGTGCATGTTCTCTAATTTGTTAGATTCGTTAAAAACCTTTTTCAATATAGAGATGTGTTTAATTAAACTGATGTAATAGAAATGATTAAAATCATTCGTATGAATGTAGATCGATTGTAAATTATTCAAATGACATTGCATTTTTACGAAGCGAAATTTTGTATTCGTAAATATATATGTGTACATATACAATAACCATATACAGAGAGAGACAATTGTATTCACACAATTACCGATTTGTGGAAAACTTGCATAGAAATGATGATTTTTGGCAAATATTTCCAAAAATTTTTTTATAAAAACAGGCGTATTTGTGACCTTGTTTTATAAAATCGCAAATTTCATTGTAGTTGTTATGATGATACCAATATTATAATTTTTCGTGTAACGTCAGGTGTCATCGTTAATAATAATCTATTACAAAATTTCTACACGTTTTTTTACATTTTTTGTACATTTTTCTGTACATTTTCAGAAATTATACGGAACATTTTTTTATATATAGATAGATAAAATTTATTTTTCGATAAAAACCATTTATTGAAAACATATATATATATATATATATATATATATATATATATATATATGTATATATATATATATATATATATATATATATATATATATATATATATATATAAGCACAAATTTATTCAACATGCAAATATTTAAAAACAGGTATGGTCTTACTAGTTTGGACATTTTTTTAATACTGCATTATTCAGATTGGAATTGCATATGTTATATGAAGCATTGTAGTTCTGAGAATCTGGACAAGAAAGAATCACTATTTTCCGTTTTGTGAAGTAGATTGAAAAAATTTGAATGCAAATTTTAGAGAATAAAAAGAAAACCTCGCAATTCAGGCCTGTAGTCAATGAGGAACATGAGGGGCATTGCCTCACTGGTTGCTCCGGATACTTCCCCCTCTCCAAACAAAATCTTCGATTTTTGAAAATCATGGAGAATCATTGGGAGAATCTTCCTGATCCAATTACTTGCCACTGTAGCTTATATGAACAGAAAATGTTTACTGTTTTTACGACGACACTTATGCATACGTATTTTATAACTATTCATTAGTATATTAACAAAATTTTAATACATTGCAGAATTCACTCAAACTTTTTAAAAAACTTCTTTACAATCAACTTATTGCGTTCTCAATCTGATTGAACATAAAAGTTCAATTAACGTTTTGATTTTGAACTTAAGTCTTGCTCCTCAAAATACCCATTAACTGCCGACATCACTTCTTCATCGTTGGGAAATCTTTGACCACGGAGCCATTTTTTCAAGTTTGGGAACAGAAAATAATCCGAAGGGGCTAAATCTGGCGAATAGGGTGCATGAGGTAGCAATTCAAACTTTAATTCATTAATTTTGGCCATTGCAATAACGGATTTGTGAGCTGGTGCATTGTCTTGATGAAACAACACTTTCTTCTTAGCCAAATGCGGCCGTTTTTGCTTGATTTCTTCGCTCAAACGTTGCAATAAGTTCGCATAATACTCGCCGTAGATAGTTTTTCCTTTTTCAAGATAGTCAATGAAAATTATCCCACGTGCATCCCAAAAAACCGACGCCATGACCTTGCCTGCAGATGAAACGGTCTTCGCCTTCTTTGGAGCCGGTTCTCCCTTTTCAGTCCATTGTTTTGATTGTTATTTTGTCTCCGGTGTGAAGTGATGGACCCATGTTTCATCCATGGTTATGAAACGGCGCAAAAATTCTGCTTTGTTGCTGTGAAACTTCGCTAAACACTCAATTGAAACATCTTCACGATACTGTTTTTGCTCGAGTGTGAGCAAACGCGGCACCCATCTTGCACACAGCTTTCTCATGTCCAAATTTGCAGATAATATGCGATGTACCGCACTTTTTGAAATGCCTACTATGTCTGCTAGCTCGCGCACTTTCACTCGACGATCATCTAGTACCGCTTTGTGGATTTTCTTCACCATTTCTGGAGTCGTCACCTCATTTGGTCGACCACTGCGATGCTCGTCTCGGCAGCTTGTACGGCCTCGTTTAAACTCTGCTACCCAATATTTCACTGTTGTAAACGAAGGAGCAGACTCAGCCAGCGTAGAATCCAGTTCAGCTTTTATATTAGTTGGGCTGAGACCTTTCAAATAAAAGTATTGTATCACGTAACGATGACCAATTTTCTCCATTTTCACAAATTCACTGAAAACGTTCACTATTGATGGCTGCCAAACAAATACTAAACAACGTGGCGTCCTCAAACTTGAAACATATGCTTTATAGATTGTGTACTTTCTAATACAGTGATATTTTTCAAACAACTACCGCCATCTGTAGGTCAGGCCGGGTACTTCTGGGACCACCCTCGTATATATATATATATATATATATATATATATATATATATATATATATATATATAAATTAAATACTCATGACCGAGATTTAATAAAAATTTATTCGTAACCAAAATTTCAAGAACAAGAGTAGTATAATATGCGCTTATAAATAATTGTCGCTACAAGTTCAGATATCACAATAGTTGTTGTATTTTCAAATTCAAATTCAAAAATAATTTTATTTATCATGAAATAATGTACATGGCCTTGTGTGGCCGGCATGATTATAAGGTTTTGCGGTGCCCTTACCGTTGCCAGCAGTTATCCGCACTTAGAAATTAAATATTGTGTGAGATGTTATTGAAATTTTTTAATTGTCTCTGCGTGTTTTTCCGGGAAGAAATTTTCAAAAAACCAGGGATAGTTGTTGTATTTGAATTTTCAAGCGTTTATATACTAAGTTCTGTGTAATAAATTATGTTATTTTATTGTTAAGTATGCGACCAGAGGGATTACGATAGGAATGTGAGAAACAAGTTATTAATATTTTCTGTAAAATACGGTTCGACTTCGGGATTAGTATTTCTGTGAGTTCATTGTTTATAATTTAGAGATTCAATTATAAAGTATTAGTTTTAGGGATTATGATTATAAAATCTCTATTAGTGGCGAATACATAACATATATATATATATATATATATATATATATATATATATATATATATATATATAATATATAGTGTCTAAAATATGTTATATGTGCACAAATACGAACGTGCACAGTGATGTTAGGAAAATGGATTTGTTACATTTATAATGTTGCTGTCAATGTTTCATGAATGAATACACATAAATGAAGTCGTTTCCAGTATTCTGTCTGTGCCATTAAAGTTAATAGTCTGTCGACGTTCGATTATATTATTATAAGCGTGTGTAAACAACGTCCGTTTTAATTATCGTTTCTGCCCCATGAGCATTATAATGACTGATTGTCAACGTGCGTGGGCGTTATTACCATAAAATTAATAATAGTGTAGTTACACGCCGTTACGGCACATTGTACGACAGCGAAACAATGGTACGGATTCGACGAGTTCGTTTTATTTCGTCCGTTCCTTTTGGAAAAAAAAACTCAATGTCAATGTCACTTTGTTTCTGTCATAAAAGGAATGTAATATAATGTGTCTGAATTAGGCTTGATAAGAAATTAAAATTTCATTTAATAAATTTTATAAAAAATATATTGAATCGTTCCATTAATAATTCGGGTTTTAAGACGACTGCTAGGGAAAAAATGTGTTGTTTTGTTTTTACAATAACTGATGTGTTTCTCTTCATTTTCTATACTTTTTCTAAAATTTCATGATAATAGATATTATTTTAAAAAAACTTGTTCTTTAAAAGCTGCTTGTAAACACTAAAGTTGTTCGATATGGATGTTTCGATTAATTCATTACACGGCCTGATTCCGGAAATTTCTGATGGATAATTCCATCCATATCCCACTAAATACGCAATGAATTCATTCGCAGATTACTTTCCATGTAATTTGTTTATAAAAAAACAATTCTATATTGTCTCTTGTTTCAAATAGGAATGTAAATTTCATGATACTTATTCTCAATATAGCATCATCAGACTTCTATCTATTCCTAGAACTAAAGTATGATTTCAAGAGAAGGTATTTTGATATTGACGAGCAAATTAAAGATGCTATGAAAGATTGTCTGCTCAGTCGGGCGTTTATTATTAACGTTTCAAAGTACGTTTTCAAACACTATAAATTAACCGTAACAGGACAATTACCCGCTGGACACTCCCTCTGGACACCTCCCGAACATTAATCCCCTCGCGGTGTAAAAAAACTCGGACATTAACCCTCTATATAAAAATAAAGTCTTAATAAAATTTCTCCGACACAACAAACAATGGATACAAAAATGAAAACTTATAAAAAGGCTTATAAATATAAAGGCTTATAACTTATAAAAAAGTGTATATGTCGAATTGCGTCGACTGATGGATATTTTTTTCCGGTGCACGTGTAGCGCACCTATCGGTTCTGTAATGTAAGTATATAAATTATTGCATAGGTGTATTTTAAATATAATTGTATCCATGATTAGGTGTTATATGTTAGTATAATTTTAAATTTCTATCCATAGTTTGTTGTCAAATAAATTTTTGTTAAAATGTTTATTTTGTCAAATTTATTTTTGTATCAATTGTTTGTTGTGTCAAGGAAATTTTATTTAACTTTTTAGAGGCGCGGAGGAGGAAAGGACGCTAACATTTTTTTACAAATATTTTTCAATGTAATGGACATTCTTTTATCATAAACAAAATAAAAATTTCAAATTTGTTGGTTACAAGAAAAAATATGTTAATTCAGATTAACAATTAGAAATTTCACATCTATCTGATATATCGTGGAAAATCGTTGATAATATTCGGAGAAACATACATTTCTTGATTGAAAACACATCATTAGAAACGGAAAAATTGATTACAATAGAAAATTTCCAGAAATAACATTACTGTTGAGAGGGAAAAATTTTGAAAAAAAAATATTGATTGAGGGGGTTTTTGTTCAGCGAGTAATTGTTCTAGAACCCGAATTAATACATAAATTGATCTTAATAATGAATTACGGCATAGTTATAAAGTTTGTTACGTACTAAGTGAACGTTTCTGAAACCAAAAAAATATATGCATCAACGTTCAACACAATTAGTTTTATATACTCATTTCAATTTTTTAAATATACTCCAATTTTTATATACGCTTTCACGCTTTAACACTAGAACTTACTCATGATCCGAATTCTTGTTTTCGACTGGCGATGTTTCAATACAGTTTGTGTTACCTTTTGCGATTTTAATGATATGATTCACTGAACTCATCCGGCTGATTACTTATATGCTGGTTGTTTTAATATTGTAAAACGTTTCAACGTGTCATTTTTGTACAAATCATATAGACCACGTACGAATTTGCTTTTTCTACGATCGGTTTTGACTTTCGTCATCTTCAAGTAAATCTTGAACTCAAATTTCTAGTTTCAAAGTTCCAAATCAAAGTAAGGATGACGAAAGTTCAATCCGGTCGTAGAAGAAACGAACTCGTACGTTACCTGTAGAATTACTATAAATTATATACCTGTAGAATTACTATAGTAACCAGCAGGTATATAAATTGCACTGTAATAGACAGTGAAAAATATATACTTTATCAACAAAGATCTGTTCACCATAAATACCTAGAACTAAATAAATCTAAAATTTGAATTTTAAATTGCTTAAAACATTATTGCAGGTGGTGTTTATCTACAAACCCACCATGAAGGAGCTGTTAAACCTTACTAACAATTTTGTAACGAACAAAGTAACCCATCAAAAATGCAACCGAAGTTTATCGAATTGCATACTGTAAGAAAAAACCCGATCCAAAATATAGGTAGAGTAAATGAAATATGTGATAATTACAAAAGGTGGTCTAAATAATCTCTTTTTTTCACTGACTTGTGAATAAAATTGTCCGTCGTGTGAATATTTTTTATCATTTTATTATGAATTTTTAAACAGAGAAATGTTTTGTTTAGATATTTTCTTGAATATGTTTCTGTCGAAATCGTTCAATTCAAATGTCATTTCGATTCAAATTATATGTACATTTAGGTACGGCAATGAAAATAAGAAATTAATTATAAACTTGTTAAAATATGTAGGTCGTTTGTAACGTTATACCAACAATATTCAACATACGAATATATCTATCGGAGTTCATTGCACGTATGTGCACGCATGTATACACACATACAGGTACGATTCCTTCGCACGAATAAAAATATTCAAATGTTTACGGTGCATTTTTTCGATGATTGTCTAAAATTAATCAACACACACGTGCTGCATTGTGCACCTCACCTCTTAACAGCAAAGGCCGGCGTCTCCTTGATTTTTCCTGTTGCTCGGTTCGTCGGGCGTACGTCAATCGGTGGGACAACGGGGGAACAACAGCGGGTCCCGTCCCGCTGTAAAGAGGTGCATTACATTACAGCGTCACCACGACGACGCAAGTTCAGGATAAACACGGCGCTGTTTGTGTTGGGTCGCGTCGTAACAACCTACCGCACGTTTGTTGACCTCGGACAAATATATCGGCGAAGAATTAAGCGCGTGAACGCAAACGAGCGCACTTAATTGTATGTTTATTATTATTGTGTTTTGAATATTTTTTTTGTATCATTAAATGTTTAAGGGGAAGTGCGCGCATGCCGAATTGCAATGCGACAAAATTCTAGATTTCAATAAACACTCGCCTACACGACAACGACGCTTTACATATAAAAAAATAAACTCGTTTCATTCAAATGCACTAATGTGTGTTTGTGCCATATGAATTCTGTAAAAGTCATGAGAATCAGTCGAAATATGCAGAAATAACAATTGTTAAACATTAACCGTATTACTAATAAACGTAGAGGAAATGTTATTACGCACGTTATGCTCGATGCTATTTAAAATATTACTAATAAAATTCAAATAAAGCTAATCTAGGAGAAATAATTAGTAAACAATTATTTTGTTGCCACTTTACCTGAAATGGTGATTTAAGACTGACTTTCTGTTTGATTTAGTGTAATATTTAAATAAGTGCTAATTGTTGCAAAATTTAGTATTTCAATCAAATTAATATTTACATAATAAAATATTTCCAGAAATTTAGGATGTAGATGAGCACACTCCTTCAGGTGACTAGCCAAACTTATATGTACAGGATTTTCCTAATAAGGATGCAATTTTTTTATTTAAAATAAAACACAGAATTTGCGCTGAAGTTTCAAGTTTATTTATTGTAAATAATAGTTGGAGGTATGCCATGTATAAATGAAAAATAATATCGTGTAAGTGACCACCGCGTGTTTTCTTACAAGCTAACATTCTTTTGTTAAAATTTTCAATAACATCCCTACACAGTCGGGGTTCTATTTCATTAATTACTCTTTGAATTTCTGCTTTTAAGTCTGAAATTGTTTTAGGATTATTGGCGTACATCTAATCTTTAACGTGACCATAAAGAATGTAGTCCAACGGTGTTAAGTCGCAGCATTTCGGTGGCCAATTAATGTCCCTATTTCTGGAAATAACGCAACCAGTAAATTTCGTTTTCAATAAATCAATTATTTCACCAGCTGTGTTACTTGTTGCTCTGCCCACACAAAATCGGTTATATGTTTCGGTGCCTTTCTCCATTCACAGTAATCGCTTTACCAGTCTGATTCTCAAAAAAGTAAGGACCAATGATACCACAGAACCAAAGTTAGCACCAGTCACTATTCCTGTATACAGTGGCTTGTCAACGATCACCCTCGGGTTTTCTTCACTCCAGATTCGGCAGTTTTGCTTGTTAATGCAGCCAGAGATTTCGAATTGAGTCTGCTGGCTTCAATTCTTGTGTTAATTGAACCTTATAAGCCTTCATCAACAAATCCTTATGGAAAATACGCTATGTGGTCGTCTGTGAAAGGCCCAATTGCTGTGAACATTGTGAAATTATATATATATATATATATATATATATATATATATATATATATATATATATATATATATATATATGGATATTATGTCGTGAATCAATATCATGTAATTTACGAAACGTATTTTTTATAGAACGACCATTTTAATAATACAATTGTACAAATATTATATTGTACATAATACAAATTGTATTATTTCAGTGTGTTGTTTTGTTGTATACGAAGCCATAACTAAAAATGGCAATGTCGAAACTTAATAAATGTCAAAAAAATACAGCTGCCAAATATAACATTACAATATGACATCTGTTGAATATAACCTGTTAAAAAATTGCGTCCCTATTGGAAAACCTATATATAATGAGATATACGGAACAAAAAGTAACCTGCAAAAATTATCATTTCATTTTCCAATTTCGAAATGAACATTAAAAGAATAAAAGCATAGGCGGTTAATATATATATATATATATATATATATATATATATATATATATATATATATATATATATTACGTTAGATCTTCGCGGTTTTTATTCAAAAAAATATTTGGTTGAATGTAGACAAAATGATAAAAATTTTAAATGAAGTAGAATGGATTATCTACTTTTATAATTTCATTTTTTACATTTTATTCTTAGATATTGTACAATTGTTAAAATTTAATTTTTTAAAAATTAACATTATATATATATATAAATTATTTTATTAACTTTTTTCTGATATTCCTTTGCGTTACCAGTACGTATATAATCAGTATATAATCAATAAATAAACAAGAATGTGCATATTTTCTATGACTTTAATTTATGATAATTGTAACATAGAAGTTAGTTTCCTGATAACTAGCTGACCGATAATGCATATTTTTGAATACACTCTATAAATAGCGTGTTGTCGATATCATTTGACTCAACTTTGTTACGATTTCTGAATAAGACTGTAAATGGAAAGTAGTTTACTATTTACAGAAAATTGTTAAGTTGTGCGACCTTAAATATTGAGCAATGGAATTAGAAAGGTATTAATTTTCAGTATCGTTAGCTCTTAAAATATTCGGATAAATTTATTATAGTTCACATATTTTTTTTAAATAGAATCTTGTTTAACACATTGACTGTCATGGCTATTATTTCTGATAGCCAGTAACGTTTCCTTCGGGGCTATGGCTATCAAATATGATAGTCACGAATTTTCACCCATCAGGCCATGGCTTTCAAAAATGATATCTGTTACGTATATAGTTTTATGTTGAAAAAAACACAAATTACACAAAAAATATATGTTGGCCTCTTGATAAACATTTGCAAAATTGGTTGGGCAGTCAGTGTGGTAAAGGGACGTTCTGATTTTAAATACCCAATACGTATATCATATTTGTGATTTTTCTAAAATTTTCAATGTATTTATTTCAAATTTTGTAGATGGATTGTTTGTACTTATAGGAGGCACTAAATGGTCTTTTTTGCATATGTATGTAAATCAAAGTTTGTTATTTCACCTGACGTACGACGGCATACAAAATGATTATTACTGATTGGCAGAATTTTTGTATGTTTAGTTATTTGAAATGATTAAATTCAACAGATGCATAGTTTATATGAATTTCGATATCATATGTACTACAATTTAACAAAAGCCATAGAAAATAATGTGGCGCTGTTTTAAAAAAGTTATAAATTTTTGTATAAATGTGTATAATATTCCGTTGTTTAGTTGACAAAAAAATTATATTTAAGCAAAATTTCGAGTTAGTCTGACTATTAATTTTTGCAATATTATGTCAGCTAGATTGAAAAATACTGTTAAGAAAAAAACACTAAAAATTTTAAATAAAATTAATGTAGGGTTTTAATATATTTTGTGAAAATATGAGTCAGATAACCTTTTTAGTGTACCTATTAAAAATTTTCTAGCATTAATCGAAAAGAAAAACTTAAAAACCAGGAATAACTCGTTTTTGAATGGAATATTTTGACAGTTGATTGAAATTTCAATTTTAAATTTTCGTAAATTTTTTCAATCGAAGTTGGTAGATGCTAAACTGTCTGTATCTTCCAAAATTTTTCGAATTTTAATAAATTCCTGTAGACACATACTCTCTGTAAAGTTCAGTCTTAAAGAGGTTGCAAAAAACTCGATTTTTTGACTCAGAAATCCAAATTGGTCCGTAAAGGATATATATGACTGCGATTGTAGTTTGTTATTGTAGTTATTATTACTATACCATTTTTGAGCACATGTTTATCATTATGCCCATTAAAATTTCTTTTTTCGGAAACATAAATAAGAGAAACACATGCGATAAAACGATCTGGTGTTTTAGTTTTCACGGTCGGTCAATTTTCGTTTCGTTTATATAGAAATTACTGGATATACGAGTACTAAGAGTTATATATTTTTTTTCAAGACATGGTTGGTTCGATTCAAACGCGTTAAAATTGTTTTCGTGGCTAAGAAGAGTGCGATCTGTCGATTCGAAACAGTTGAAAACGTGCTTTGGATATTTGCTGTGTGCTTAAGCCGTAAGATTTAGCGTGCGAGCTTTATACAGTTCGTTCGGAATTTGTACGATTGGCACACGGCCGACGTTATTGGGGCAGTATTTCTCAATTTGTCGACATAATCCCACATTACCGACGTCTATCTATAGAAACGCGTCCCTGAAATCGACGCGCCTGTATACGCAGTTCTTTGTGCGTTGGGGCTGTTGTAAACGTTTCAGCGAGGCGCGCGATTGTCTTCGTTGCTCTGTTTCTTTTTACCGTGACGAATGAGACCGATTGTAATATTAATGTCATTAAAACTATCAGTATTTGCGACATCGTCGTTTGTCCCGATATCGATTGATATGTACGTTTCATGTTATAATATACCCTTAGAATTTATTATCGATGTAAATCATGTACATTAATGAATGTTTTAATGTCACTAATTAACAAATGTCATTAAGACATTCTTGTTTTTCTATTTTTTATCAATTTTAATTAGTGGTATTTACTATAAACTATTAGGTTGGTGAAAGAATAATTGCGGTTTTTATCATTTTTAGTTTGCCGTCGAGTTTTTTAATTACCGTTATCTTTTGTTATAGTCATGTGATACATTATTGTAAACAATGAAGTTAGGACTATTGATTTAAGCTTATGTCTATTGTTTTCATTCTTCAGTATTGTTGGATATAACTACTTAAATTAGAAAAAAAGTAAATTCGCGCGATTTTGTTGTATGAGTTTAAATTGGAACCTAAAGGAACAGAAACCGCTAGAAATATCAAATTTGTTTTTAGCGAAGAGTCAATTAGTGAACGTATAGCTCAACACTGATTCCAAACATTTCGTAATGGAACCGAAAGCTGGGTGCCGTATGAAGTAAACGAACATCAAACAATTCGATGGTACGAAATCTGCTCTGCGCTTCTTTTGCATAACAAAAATGATCCCTTTCTTGATCGCATTGTCACATGCGATGAAAAGTGGATTCTCTACAACAATCGGAAACGTTCATTGTATCGGATAGAGCGAAGAGAATAAGCATTAAAACAATTTCCTAAACCGAAGCTTCATGAAAAAAAGATTATGGTAACTGTTTGGTGGTCGGCAAGTGACATCATTCACTAAAACTTCTTATATTCTCGTGAAACAATAACAACAGAAAAATATTCTCAGAAAATAGAAAAAATGCATGAGAAGTTGTATCGTTTACGGCCAGCATTAGTCAATCGAAGAGGACCAATTCTTCTTCATTACAACGCCCGACCGCACGTCTCACAAATGACTAAAAAATTAAATGAATTGTGTTATAAAACCCTACTTCACCTACCTTATTCTCCGGATCTGTCTCCGTCTGATTATCATTTTTGTTTTAAATATTTGAGTAATTTTCTGTGAGAGAAGGTGTTCAGAGATCTAGCATCAGCTCAAAGCGCTTTCGATGAATTCGTTAATTTCAGGACTCCAGAATTCTATCTTGTGGGAATAAACAAACTTCTTTCTTGTTGAGAGAAATATTTACCGGCTACTGGTCTTTATTTTGATTCATAAATATAATTTTTAACTGATATATACGTCTTTATACTCGACATGTAAAAAACGGCAATTATTTTTACACTAACCAAATATTTTATGGCACAAATACACACTCCGCTATGAAATTATATAAATTATCCTCATTTTTTAAAGAAAATTCGATGTCTATAATATATTCTTTTAATTTACTTTATGTGTAAAGATATTTAGTCGTATTTTTAATTCTAACTCAAATATTATTTATTATCCATATGTAGATGACGGCTGGGAACCTTTTAGCATTGGAAACGAATCCAGGGATTTAATTTTCATTTGCATTTTAATAATATCTGTTGATTGATAGAAGGAATTCTGTCTGATTTTATCATTATAAAAAATTAGTTTATTTGTAAAAAAATGGGTTATTTAGTCAGTTAAGTACATGATCTAGTTTTTATCTCTAAAAATACGCCAAGTTTGCGATTTGACATATTATGTGTATCCATTTAAAATTTTTGACACTTATATATATATATATATATATATATATATATATATATATATATATATATATATATATTATTTATCGCCCCATTTGTTTTTATTATAACTTTTGAACGAATGAAAAAAATACAAATTATAAACGCGACAAATAAGAGTTGAATTCAATAAGTTCTTCATTATCAAATTTTAAAAATAACATCAAACAAGTGTCCGTTGTTAAATTGTTGACAAATTAGAGCCCTTTCTACGGCATGTTCTATGGTTTTACCCAGAGTTTTTGTGGTAGTGCGTCTATTTCGTCTCGAATGATTTACCTAAGGTCTTCCAGAGTTGCTGGCTTGTTGAGGTATAT
Source organism: Acanthacorydalis orientalis (assembly GCA_034766995.1). Classification (NCBI taxonomy): domain Eukaryota; kingdom Metazoa; phylum Arthropoda; class Insecta; order Megaloptera; family Corydalidae; genus Acanthacorydalis; species Acanthacorydalis orientalis. The sequence goes on from CM068322.1 coordinate 7,753,880, forward strand.
TTTTGATTTTAGATAACCCCGAAGAAAAAGTCCGGAATCGTCAAATCCGGTGAATCCGCCGACCAGTTTAAATCTCCGTATTTGGAGGTTACGCGATTCCGGAAAAAAATCCTTCAATATGTCCAATATTAAGCGAGCTGTATGTCGTCGTAACGTTCTGTGTTAGAATCATATATTCTTCCGGGTTAACTTATTCAGCTCGGATACTAAAAATGTCTTGTGTCATTACTCTAACTGGTGGTGATCATTAACTGTAACTGCATTTCCTAGCTCGAAGAAATGTGACCTTAAGACGTATCGGGACGTCACCCCACATTCAACTGTTATCTTAGTTATTTTACTAGCCGAACTTAGGTATCAAGGTATCTGGGTTTTTTGCAATTTTTCCCAGATAACGACCACAAGCGATGCGTAACACCTTTTTGTTCATAAACTCACGGTGTTCGTTGCATCTGTGGAAGTATACTGGTTTTCGGGTCTTTTATGGCTCCCGGCACTGTAGCGACGCTCAGGGTTTACACAACATCTACTTCACGTTAAGCTCGTGCGCAAACCAGGTCTTAAAAAAAACCAGCCGAACTTAGTTATTGAACCAATAGTATCTTGTAAAGGAACAGTCAAGAAAAATCGGTTGGCATTATTCTGTGTAGAGATGATATTAGAATACTAACTTGTGTGTTACTTTTTTTAAGGATGTTTCTGAAGCTTCTTGCACATTTTTATCAGTACGCATAATATTTTGCAAAGACCAACTTGCTCAGGATATCCCTGTATGCCTTCCATCACCAGTGGTTTCCATTTTCGTAAATCGACCCCCCAACAGCCGAATGGTCTGTTCTGTATGTTTAAATATATTCATTTATCCGTGATATTTAACAATTTCAATCCAATTACTAAGTGTTAGGTTCGTAGAAAAATAATTACGGTTTATGACCTTCAAATTTATATACATTTTTTTTTAAATTTAAATGGTTTTAAGTTGTCCAGAACTGTTGGATGACTGACGCCTAACTTTTGTGCAAGCTCTCAAATTGTTGTGCGTGGTTCTGATTCAACTAACCCCTCCAATTGGTTGTTATGAACTGAAGAGGGACGCCCGCAACCTTCTTCATCTTCAAGGATTTCATCCCTAACACGAAATTTTTGGAACCACCATTGCGTAGTACGTTCCTTAACAATACCTACACCAAAGCATCGTTTAGTTTACGAGCAGTTTTTGCTTCTTTACCACCCGTTTTGAAGTCATACAAAAAATTACACTTATTTGCTTCTTTTCCATCTTTAATTCAATATCACAATTCGAAGCAAAATTAATTATAAAATCAAAATCGATATTATCAAAATATAGACGTAACAATGCAATTTCAAATGATATTAACATGAACACTATAGAATGACACTTTCAATGAAAAAAAATTAAGGTTAGAATTCAGAAAACAAAAACTGCAATTATTTTCCTACCAACCTAATATTTCATTACTTTATTAACCACTTTTAGAGCTTTTCATTAGAAACGTAATTTTTGACATAAAAAAGTTTTATATTTATTGAATATGACATTAATTTTTTGTATCATTAATATCACTTGAAATTTCTTGTACTTTTTATTAAATATGGATATTCGTAAATTTCAAATTTTGAATATTTTTGTTCTATATTTTATCTTTAAACTAATTGTGTTTATCTGTCTATCTACATGTATATATATATATATATATATATATATATATATATATAAGGTTGTTAGGAAAAAAATTGCGGTTTTTGTTTTCTGAATTCTAACTTTATTTTTTTCAACGAATCTATCATTTCATTGTGTTAATGTTAGTATCATTTTAAAATGCATTTTTCGGTCTGTATTTTGGTAACATCGATTTTGATTTCATTATTAATTTTGCTTCAAATTAGGCTGTTGAATTTTTGTATGAGTTCAAAACGGATGGTAAAACAGCAGAAATTGCTCGTAAACTAAACAATGTTTTTGATGTGGGTATTGTTAAGGAACATACGGTGGAAAGGTGGTTCCAAAAATGTCGTGCTTGGGTCGAGAACCTTAAAAATGAAGAATGTCTCAGGCGTCCCTTTTCATTTCATAACTCAGTTTAGTTGAATCAAAACCACGCACAAAAATTCGGGCTTGCACAAAAGTTAGACGTTAGTCATCCAATAGTTCTGGATCATTTAAAAAAGCTACGAAAATCAAAAAAGAGAAAAATGGATAAGAAGTTAAAGGTCATAAACTGCATTTATTTTCCTACCAATCTAATATTTCATTACTTTATTAACCACTTTTAGAGCTTTTCCTTAACAATGTAATTTTTGTCATAAAAAAGTTTTATATTTATTGAATATGACATTAATTTTTGTGTATTTTCAACAAAAAACGACGGGAATTTGAAAAATAATTTAAAAAACAGCGTCTTAAAATAAAATGATCGTCTTTCATATCAAAGAACGCTCGGTCATTGTATCGTAATGCGACAATTTAAACAAATTAATTGAATATAAATGTCATTCGTGCAAAAAAAAATAATGGAATGAAAATTGTTTCACGAAACGCGTTCTGATCGCATCCAATCATCTCTTTATAGTGTAGACACATTAACTGAAATTTTCCATTCTGAATGTAATGAGAGCAACAATTTAAATTTTAATTTATTGGAAAACTTCAGAACAAAAAATAAACTCTAATAGGTTAATTTCTTAATTTACACTGCAAAGTGTGCGTTCAATTTATCGGCGACTTAAGGTGATTAGTTTTGTAGTTTATCTCAGAATTGTGTATCGTGTAATTGTATGTATACACTCGTAAACATACACACATATATGTATTATATATTTATATATATATATATATATATATAAACATATATTAGTTGTTTGATAAATTGCATCGTTTTCTTTTTCTTTTTTTTAAATCAGTTTCAAATTCCATCTTTTGTGTACAACCATGTGTTATCGTTTATGTTAAAGAAATAAATTTAGTTTATCTTGTTACAGTATAACTATATAGGTGAGAAACATATATTTCATATTTACAAATGAGTTATTACTCCGCACACCATAAAATTATCTTATCAGAATATTCAACAATGATCATTATTTATTTTGATCATCTACGTATAATATATATGTATTTCGATGGTGAGGCCAATATCGTATATATATATATATATATATATATATATATATATATATATATATATATATATAGAGAGAGAGAGAGAGAGAGAGAGAGGGTGAGAGAGAGGGAGAGAAAATCTTATCTTTGACTAATCTTTCATTGAATAATTATTTATATGTCTTTGTATTTATCTCTGATTATTTTTGTTTAATACTTTTCTAACTGCTATCTTTTTTCATTCATTATACTGTTATTTACGCTGAATAATACTAATTTACTATCCAAACTATTTTAAGTGTGTTCTATATATTATCGGTTCTATTTTCATATTTTCAAAATGTACATTGAGTGCGGTTTATAAAATGCTTTGTTTTTAGAACAAAGTTTAAAATCTTTATAAAAATCATTATTTTTAATTTATGGAAGCAATCAGAGACCGGCGAGATTAGATCAAATAGATTTATTTAATTCTTATGTTTATTTTTCTTGTCTTTGTGTGTGTTTGTTGTTCGTATTCATGCTATTCGAATCATTAAGGTCATGAAGTTTGAGTTCTTACTGTGACTGCTTTCGACTTGCGTCATTTTTTTAGGTAAATTGGCTGTGTTCAGCCGACTGAGTGCTCTCGAAGAGTTCATTTTCTGAAAAATGACTGTTCTTGCTCATGCTCATTTTCGGATGGACGTCTCTGCTATTTTTTATTCATGGATTTCGAAGCCTATTAATATGTTTGTATACATACGTACACATACACACACACATACATACATAAATATATACATATATATATATATATATATATATATATATATATATATATATATATATATTCACATATAAATATACTTGTGTACATTTTATTGTAGCGAGTTTTTTTTGTAATTATTTTCAATTATAAGTAAAAAATCATAAAAACTAAAAAAATATTTTTAATTGTTTTACTAGGTTGTTAGGAAAATAATTGCGATTTTTGCGAATTCTAACCTTAATTTTTTTCAATGGAAGTGCCATTTCATCGTATTCATGTTAATATCATTTTAAAGTGGATTCTTCGGTCTGTATTTTGGTAACATTGACTTTGGTTTTATTATTAATTTTTCTTCAAATTGTGCTACTGAATTAAAGTTGGAAAAGAAGCATATAAGAGCAATTCTTTTGTATAAATTCAAAACGGGTGGTAAAGTGTAGAAACTACTCGTAAACTAACTGATCCTTCTAGTATGAGTACTGTTAAGGAAAGTACGGAGCAATGATGGTTCCAAAAATGTCGTACTGGAGACAAAAGCCTTGAGAATGAAGAAGATCGTGGGCGTCCTTATTCAGTTTATAACAAGCAACTGAAGACGTTAGTTGAATCAGAACCACGCATTACAATTCGAGAGCTTGCACAAAAGTTGGGCGCTAGTCATCCAACATTTCTGGACCACTTGAAACAGCTCGCTGCGAAAAATGCATATGAATTTGAAGGTCATAAACCCAATTATTTCTCTACCAACTTAATAAATTAAAAAAAATGTCCTGAATCATTAATTTTTGCCATTTGTTATAAAAATACGAATTTTTAGCCAGTGATCAGTACACTAAATCAAAAATTTATATGATTATTAAAACAGTGAGCAAGAACAGCTGAACGGTTCTATATTCAGTGTATTAGTAATTCAGTTGAATTTGTAACTAAAAATACTGAGCCTTCATTCGGATGAACACCCCGTGGTGTGAATTATTATTTTTGAGGCGGTGATTAAATTTAATTCCATATACTAAGTTTCACTCTTCCACAAATCACATTTTTTAATCGAAAATGTTCGGTATTTGATTACTAATCATATTTGATTGTTGGTAATGCGTTCTTCAAAGTTTTCATATTTGTCTATACTTTAGTTTGTTAAAGAATAATAAATCTTTTCGAAAAATCATCCTTAAAGTATGTTCATGCACAGTTATTTTTATTTCAACACAGTATAAAATTGTGCAACCTAATTGTTGCGTTTTATAATCACCACTGGAACGAAAAAAGTTTTAGATGCTACCTCGATGTGTACAATACTTTTAGACTGCACCCAGTTCTAAAAGATTATTGTATGAAAAGGAAAAGCAGAATAATGGGTGCATAGTGTTTTTAATATTAGTTATATTGAAATTATATTATAGCCACTTGCAGTATTTTGACACATTTTATACATTTTGTACACCGAATCAATGTTTCTTTTTGTATAACTGATATAAAATACTCTATTTTAGCGTATATTTTAAATATTTTACATTATGTAATCAGAAAAAAATACAACACAGAAATATGACTCAACCTTAATTAAACCAAATTCATATTCTTGATCATGTTCAGACGTTCTTTATACAGGTCAGTAAGAGATTGCGTTCTCGGGTATCTTTTAGTTTCACTGGCCACGCACTAGGATGTAATCCTGACGGGGGGGGGGGGGTCTTGAAAAATTGCTCCACTACTTTGCGTTGATTTCTCCGAATCCATAATCTTTTAAAAGATTGAGTAACGTGATTCGTGAATCCATGTGCTTGGTACTCGTTCCAGCAGAGGAGCCCCAGGTATTTCAGTTCTAAAACGTTCTTTAATTTTAATGCTTTGCATATGCTTTCTATTTCTATTTAACCTCCTTATTGATGATAACAAATTATATTCTAATTATTTTATAAGGATAGTAAAAACAGGATATTCTTGTTTATTTGTTGACTTCCCTTATTTATATATATATATATATATATATATATATATATATATATATATATATATATATATGTATACATATACATGTATTAGTATTAGACATCGAATCTGGTTTATAACGTAAAAATACCTGAAACACCTGATATTTAGTACTATTAATTTACTGGTTTTATTTCATATCTAGTATCTTATTTTTAATTAGATTTTGATTTTATTTATGACTGAATATATATATATATATATATATATATATATATATATATATATATATATATATATATATATATATATATACACAATTGATGCCGATACTTAGCAATATAAAATAAATACGATTTGTGTAATATTTACTATACATTCGTAATTTTAAAATAATTATTAAATTTTTTCATTGCATTAATATTTAAACGATTTTGTATACTGAAAAAATATATTCTAAACTCTTATAATTTATTATTATATATTTTTAATATTGAGTGACAATTTAAATACACTTTTCTATAAACTCTTTAGTTGATAATTTATTCTTCATTTTTTTTTAATTTCTTCTGACAATATTTGTATTTATTCGCATCACATATTTTATACCTCCTCTTTTTACAGAAATTATCTCTCAAACGTAAATAAAAATTTAATTTTACAATCATATGTTTTTGTATTTGTAATGTAACTTATACTTTGTCCTGATGGTTTTCTTCGTTTTGGATCATCAGAGTATATGTTCTTCATTACTAGTTTCGTTACATGTGGCGTCTTCAAATAGATGTTGGAGATTCTTTTAGAGATAGTCTTTATTTAACATTTAACGGAAATAGGGATACGTGCCGAAACTATGAAGAACAGACACTTAGATGATCCAAAAGGACAAAGAGCACCAGAATAATAAAAAAAATAATTATAATAACGTAATGAAACTTATTCAGTTAGTAGAAGACAGAAACTATTTATTGATTTATTTAAAAAGTGGTTTCCATAAACATGAAATTGAATAAAAAACGGATGAGATACTATGATTCATAACTACTGCAATATAGTTGTATGCATAAAAAATAATTTGCTATGTGTGAACAGTTGGGCAACTTATTTTCATATACTCAGTTTTTATGAGTTTCTCTACAACAATGTAGATTGAACATTACTTGTGTAAACTCAGTAGGTAGTTTTTGCAGCTACTGTGCTTTGAGAACGATGGTTTCAGCATTTAACTGCGCATGAACGACGAATAAAAAACATAAGTAATAACTTCTTTATTGTTTCATATAAGAAAAAAATCTGATTTATGAGAAAAGTGAAAAAATAATTCATGAAAAAAGGAAAAAAAGTTATACGAGGGTTGTTTGTTAAGTGTGGTAAAAAAGCAAATTAAACACCGTTTTTTCGACGAGAATTTCTTCCCACCGAGCCAAATTTTCAAGTTTGGGAAGAGGAAGAAGTTTCACAGGGCCATGTCCGGAGAATAGTCCGGAGAAATATCCAGAGAATCCAAGTTCGTCAATTCGAAGCCTAAATCTTTCCAATTTTGCCATTGCGACGGTCGATTTGTAGGACGGCACGTTGTCCTGGTAAAAGAGCATTTTTTTGTGCGTCAATTTTGGCCGTTTTTGTTTCAGCTCTTCTTTCAGACAATCCAGTAATGTTGTATAATAGGTTCCTGTTATCGTTATTTCCTTCGTTAAGTAGTCGATCAGGATGATTCCTTGGGAATTTTAAAAAAAAGTGGTCATCACCTTCCCAGTCGACAAAACGGTCTTCGCCTTCTTCGGCTCACTTTCACCAGTCCTTATTCACTGCTTTGACTGCTGCTACGACTGTAGTGTGTAGTGGTGAATCCATATTTCATCTACGGTTACAAATCGACGCAAAAGGCCTATTCGTTTTTTCTATTTTTGCGGCATCTGCTGCAATGCTTTCTTCAAACATCTGTAGAATGTGGACAACGCGTCACTTCTGGTTAAAATTTCGCCTTTATGCTAGTTTGAAAAGTGTTGATAGCCGGGACGTTATCAAATGAATGGAGGCGCCATATCATAGAAAATTTACCAAACTTATCAACTTATTACAACATTACGATGAATAGCCACAAATAGTAAACAGTTAAAAAATTGCGAATTTTTCAAGAATTGTGCATATTTTACAGAATTCGCATTGTCAAATTATTACGTATTTCGATCTCCTCAGCAATTTTTATATCATGGGAAATTATAAAAAAGAAGATAATTATATTATTGTTATTTAATTTACGATACACCTTAAGAATATTTTCAGTCGTTGATTCATTATATTAATGCGTCAATAATCGTCACAGTCACATGCTCTCTATTATTAAACATTGGTATGAATAGTGGCTGTAACTGTTCATTAGATATTTCTCCAAGTCTATAGACCAGATGGAAAAAAAACAATTAGACTATGAACATCGTCGTCCAGTAATTAAAGAAAATTTAAAAGCACGTTTGGGCTGGGCTCTTCTTAATGTAACTCTCACCTACCATGTTGTTATTTTTAGGTATACCAGAATTATTGTGTTTTGATTTAAAAATTTACTTTACAAAATCTACCTATTGTTACGCATTTTCCTTCTGTATATTTATAAATCTTCTCTTTGTATCGATGTTCATTTTCTTTGCAGCTTTCTTTGATATTTTTTTTGCATTTTTTAATTTTATTCTGAGTTAGTCAATGTCCCGTCTTCTTATATTTTATTAAGTCTTTGTTTCTATGTGATATCACTATTTACTGTTTATTTGACTAAGCTGGAAAATAGTTCTGGAAGAGATGAATTCTTGTGGTTGAGACTTTTCTATCTACGTTGCAATATACTTTAGATTAATTTTTCATGTTCAGTTCTTTTTTCTTGTTCTGTCGAACTGTTAAAAAATAATGTGACTTATTGAACAACTTAATAAGTAACATACTGTATTTAACATGTTTTGTAATCATAAACAAAAATGATCTGATCTGCAACAAGACATATGTATTTATATGATACGGTTGTAAAAAACACATTCTGGTTTTTATTTATGATTATATTTACGCAAAGCAGAAAATTTTATAGCCAATGCAGTTTTTATGATCGTAATTTTAAATACATAGTTACTCACACATAAAGGCATAAATACATGACAAACATATGTTATGACGTTATCGCTTCGTTCTCGACGGAGACACCGTTTGAGAACCGTCGCAGTGTACATTCGATTTGTTAGTTGCATTTACAGAGCAGGAGACAAGCAGACAAAAGTATCCAACGTCGGTAGGTACACAGTTTAATGACTGATAACTAATCGATTTTGTTTGCCTAATGTCAAGTAATGTTGTTTTGACGCCCTAAGGTCGTTGTGCTGTGATAACGTGAACCTTGAGCCGACGTCGTTTAACTGTCTAATTGCTCTAGGTGTGTACGTACGTCCGTCGCCAGTGTGTGCACACTGGAACACAGAGGCGGACGAAACAACACGTGCGGCTCGGACTGACGCGCCGTAATAAAATATTGTCAAAACGTTTAAGAAAAAACGATTAGTGGATGAGTTCAAGTTAGTGCGTCATGAAATCAGTGTACGCATATTGGTACGCCCGGAAACCACTGTTCCAGCACATGTAGCACCTACTAGTTTGTTGTCTTAATCTTGTCACTTGAAGAATAGAGGAACGCACGTGTACTTTCACGTGCCGTTTCAGTTTTCATTTTTATCTGACATTTTGTCTTTCTTTAAGCACTTGCGGTGCATATGTCATTACATGGATATCGAGAGGACGGAAGATGATGAACTCGAAGTCTTAATCGTAGTCAGATTTATTTTCCTACACGCACTTTGGATATTTATATCACACATGATTCGATTTTCTGTAAATATTGAGACATTAAAAATGATATTGCGGTCAAGGTGTGTATAAATATAATTATATTCACCTTTCAGTTCTGTAATTTTTGATTGCTACATGTTCTGTTTAAAATTTGAACGATTATTCGTACGGATTGAAAAAATTTTCAAAATTTTGATATGACCATTAAAAAACACTATAGATGAACATCAACTTACGAACACAAAACGTTCATAGAAGTGTGTTTATATCGTTTTTTTTCTTCGTTAGAAGTTATTGTAAGAGTTTTTAGAATATATTTTTATATAAAGTTCACTAAATTGCGTAATTCGAACAGAATTAAATTTATTATAAGAAAGTTTTAATACTTAAATAGATTAAATATTACTTGGTCCTGAGTAACCGAGACTAATAAGAAGTCTATTCTATAAATATACTTATTTGTTCATTTCTACAAACGATTATTTATAGCAGGTCACTTTTTTAACTCCTTTGCATACTGTAGAACTCTTACCGGGATTTGGATCATTACCATGTAGTGTGGATATTCTCAATTCTTTTTCGTTGGGATCCATATTAGAAAAAACTGAAATGACTGAATAGAAAAAACTGAAAAACTGAAAACAGATCGAGATAATTTTTGTTAAAAATTAGGTCTACGTATATATATATATATATATATATATATATATATATATATATATATATATATATATATATATATACATATATATATATAGAAAGAGAGAGAGAGAGAGAGTTGACCAAAAAGTAATTGCTTTTTTTCCAACAGATGGACATACATGTCTTAAAATGTAACTAACTTCATATTAAACAGCAAATTCATTAGGTAACTTGACAGCTGACAGATCAAGCTTGTTTTAGAAAAAGAAAGTGCACGCTTTCGTTAACAATTGTTTGTTTACCGTCGATTTCAAAACGGAAAATCAAAAGGAATATTTTCTTCATATGTTGCTGTATTACTTCCAAAAGGGAAAAAACGTTGTACAAGCTCATAAAAACGTATGCGATATGTGTATAGTGAAGACGGCTTAAAACTACGGCAATGTTAAAATTGGTTTGCTAAATTTCGGTCTGGATTTTGATGTTAAAGGTGCGAGGAAGGCCAATTGAAGTTGATGATGACAAAATAAAGGGATTGATCGAATGCAATCAGTGTTTAACGACTCGAGAGATTTCTGAGCATTCTAACATATCGAAATCGAGCGTTGAAAACCATTTAAAGCAACTTGGATACGTTAGTAAGGTTGATATTTGGGTGCCACACGAGTTCAATGAAATCTATCTCGCTGAGCGCATTTACATCTGCAATTCTTTCTATAAACGTGAAGAAAACGATAGGTTTTTGAAACTTATGGTAACAGGCATGAAAAATGGATCGTCTACAACAACTTCTAACAAAAAAGATCGTGGAGCAAGTGTGATGAACCTGCTCAAAACACTTCAAAAGCAGATATTTACCAAAGGAAGGTTATGCCGTCAGTCTGGTGGTATTTCAAAGGTATTATGTATTTTGAGCTCCTTCCAGGGAAGCAAACCATTAATTTGAACTTGTACTGTCGTCAACTGGAAAAATGAAATGATGCCATGCAACAGAAGCGTCCAGAATTAGTGAATGGCAAAGATGTTGTATTTCACCATGATAACGCTAGACCACATACAAGTTTGGTCATTCGTAAAAAAATGTTGAATGTGTTACCACATCCACCATATTCGCCAGACTTGACCTTGCTTGTCTTTAAAGACAGATCCAGCCAATGAATTTTTGAGGAAGGATAATGGATTTAAAAAGTACACATACATATATTTTGTTTGTTGTCTTGTCTTCGGAATACTCGATAAGAATTTTTAAATGTTTAAAAATTTTATGTGTTTTTTAAATATTTTAGTATATATATTCATGTATATATATTAGGTTGGTAGAAAAATAATTGCGGTTTTTGTTTTCTGAATTATGATCGTAATTTTTTTCAATGAAAGTATTATTTCATCGTATTCATGTTAATATTATTTAAAGTCCATTTTTAGATCTGTATTTTGGTAACAACGACTTTGATTTTATTATTAATTTTGTTTAAAATTGTGCTATTAAATTAAAGATGGAAAAGTAGCAAATAACAGCATTTTTTTATGAATTCAAAACGGGTGGTAAAGCAGCAGAAAGCGCTCGTAAACTAAACGATGCTTTTAGTATGAGTACTGTTAAGGAAGTACGGTGCAATGATAGTTCCAAAAATTTCGTGCTGGGGACGAGAGCCTTGAAATGAAGAAGGTTACGGGCGTCCTTCTTCAGTTCATAACGACCAACTGAAAGCTTTAATTGAATCAGAACCACGCACGACAGTTCGAGAGCTTGCACAAAAGTTAGGCGTTAGTCATTCAATAGTTCTGTCCTACTTAAAACCACTTAAAATAAATAAAAATATATGAATTTGAAGATCATAAACCGCAGTTATTTTCTACCAATCGCATATATATTCAGTAATGTTTTAAGTCGTTAGAAAAAATTAAACTTGATTTTATCTTATAATCAGTGAAAGAATTTTTAGGCAGGTAATTATCCTTATTATTCCTTTTCCTGAATTGACACTACTTGATTAATCTGAGCTGATTTGAATTGAGTACGCGTAAATACAAAATCAGTGTTATTAAAGAGAATTACTTCAAAAAAATAACATTTACAAACAATTACTATTTCGGAAAATGTTTTTTTTGTAAAAAATATTGTATTTGATTAATTTTTCGGATACGGTGTATCAGGTAACCTTTTTATTTGAGATTTATAATATATTTGTTCCAGTAGAGTAGTTTACGTCCTACCTATTTTATCATTGACATATTTTAAATTCTATTTTTGTATATTTTACTGACACGGTTCAAATTTTAATAGCGTTCTACTATTTAAAAAAAATCATTTCTACTAGTATATTGCTCTTTTTTCTCGAAGTAATATATAACTACCAAATTGATTGATGTTTTAGCATCAATCATTTGTCAAATTTTCATTTCGTTAATTATCTAACTACAAATTAAATATTTATTAGCGATCTTTACTTGATATAATTTTTATATTATATGTATAATTTCAGGTAAGTGAAAAGACGTCTGGAAAATTTAAAAAATGTTTATTTTTATCCATTTGTGGATTTGTGTTATATTTCTTGTGTTAATAATGGTTTTTCAATATTTTTAATTTCGTTCAGATTATATGCTACACATTTTACTACATTATTTAGTATCTGATTTAAAGTGATAAAACTTTGTTTTATTGAGTCATACTTTCGAATAAAAATGTCCTCTTTAATTACATACAGACAAGTGCAACGCACGCGTTAGTAAACTGTTACTTTATAAATGAGCCTGTCAATAGTAGAAATGTTTATTTAGTTGTATGTTTAAATGCATAATCAATTTGAATGGATTATAAATGTTATTTTGTATTTTGTATGTACGTTGTTTTTAAATATGTTAATTCATTCGTGCACTCTTCCTTATGACAAATGATTATATACATGAACATTAACCGTTCTTCTGTGTATGTAAATTAATTTTACTCTTTCTTTATTTAAAGCAACATTGCCATTTTCATATATTGTCTTAGTTAATTTTGTAAACGTATTGCACTTAATTATAATAATATTGTCTATATTTTGAATTGAACAAAGTATATTATCAACAGTTTTAATACTACTACAATGTTTACACTTCAAAGGAAAAAAGTAAGTAAAAAATTCATAATTTTTTAGTAGAAACACTTGACATTGGGGTGTGTTTAGCGCTTCTAAAACTTTAATTATGGTTGTTGTATTATCTTTGACTACTCGAACTACTTTTCTTTCTATTTCATGTTCTATCAGTATAAGATGAATAATTTTAGACAGAACATAAATATAATTGTAAAGAGTAAAATATGTTTCATTACTGTGACTTTTTGATTCATATAAAAAGTATATGCGCAAATTGTATTGCAAATTTTCGTCTGTATAAAAGTATTGATATTACTTTAGTTTTAAAAATTATAGTTTGATTTGTTTTTGATTTTGGTCTAAAACAACGGAAAAGCCAAATGCGTGTAAACTACTACACTGTTTCTTGAGAACTACAGTAGAACTTCAGTTAACCGACATAACGGCTTCTGTCACGGCTATTGTATGGGTTTTTTTAATTAATGAAGGTGCGCACATAATTATTTAATGAAGATACTTATCGAGTGTAATTATTATATTGGGTGTTGGAATTAATTCGTAGCGTTTTACAAGAGATGGCGTAGGTAGTACATTCTTCCATTGTTCCCTTTAACCAAATATTCCTCGTAAAACAGTTGTCATTAGGCGTCAGTTTCAGTATATGTCATTTGGTTGAAGCGTAAATAACAACACTTTGTACTTTATCGAATATGTCGAATTTCGTGCCGGATAAATTGTTTTTGCGGGGAGTTTTACTTCATTACTTTAACCTGAAAAAAGTGCTGCCGAAAGTCATCGTATTTTAGTGGAAGTTTATGGTGACCATGCTCTAGCTGAGCAAACGTGTCGGAAGTGGTTTGGACGTTTTAAAAGTGGTGATGTCGACTCGGAAGACAAAGAACGACCTGGACAGCCGAAAAAGTACGACGATGAAGAATTTGAGGCATTGCTTAATGAAGACCCATGTCAAACACTTCAATAATTGTCTGAATCGTTGGGAGTTGACTTGTCAACGGTAGAAAAACGCCTTAAAGCCATAGGAATGGTCCAAAAGCAAGGAAATTGTGTCCCATACGAATTGAAACCAAGGGACGTTGAAAGGCGTTTTTCTACTTGTGAACTGCTGCTTCAACGGGAGAAAAGGAAGACATTTTTCATCGAATTGTCACGGGCAATGAAAAGTGGATCAATTACGACAATCCCAAGCGCGGAAATTCATGGGTTAAGCCTGGCCAACCATCAACGCCAGCGGTGAAGCCAAATATGCATGGATCCAAGCTCATGCTCTGTATTTGGTGGGATCGTAAGGGTGTGATCTACTATGAGCTGCTCAAACCGAATGAAACCATCACTGGGGATCGCTGCCGACTACAATTGATGCGCTTGAGCCGTGCATTGAAGGAAAAACGGCCGGAATACTTTGAAAGACAACAAAGTGATTTTGCAGTACGACAATGCTCGTCCGCACGTCGCAAAACCGGTCAAAACTTACTTGGAAACGTTCAAATGTGAAGTCCTACCCCACCCACCGTATTCTCAGGATATTGCTCCTTCTGATTACCACTTATTTCGATCGATGAGTCATGTCCTGTCTGAGCAGAAGCTCAGTTCTTATGAAGATTGCAAAAAATGGGTCGATTTGTGGATTGCATCTAAAGATGAGGCGTTCTTCCGACGCGGTATTCGTCTCCTGCCCGAAAGATGGGAAAAAGTAGTGGCCCCGAAAGATGGGAAAAAAATGATGGAAAATACTTTGAATGATATATTTTTCAATTTCATTTAAAATAAACGATCTTTTTTCATGAAGAAAACACTACGAATTAATTTCAATACCTGATACATAGTATGTACGTACATATATATATATATATATATATATATATATATATATATATATATATATGTATATATGTACGTAGTTTTTGGATTTAGGAAAAAAATATTGAGAAAAAAATCAATTATTTTTTTGTTTCTTGAAAGCAAGTAGTTTAGCTACGACCTATCTCTGATGTTTAGTAGCAGAGTCTCTTTCTTGAGATCATTAGCCCTGTTCTGTTCTTCTAAATATTTCACGATGTCTTCAGTTGCCTTACTAGCATGGACATAGCTAATTGTTGGCTAGTGCAAAGTTCTTTCTTCTTTCTCTTCGTCTTCAATTGATGGATCTTGAAAAACATGGCTAACGATTTTATTATCATTTAAAATTTGGTATCCAACTTCATTCTCATCTCTGTTTAACCATTCTTGGATATCTTCATCATCATAATCTGAACAATCAGGTATCTCGTGTAAAATGTCTGCAGCTGCTGCATCAGTCAAAAGTTTTTCTCCGTGAACTCCGAATTGTCTAATTCCATGGCGTAATTTAATGTTTCTTAATCAACCTTGGCTTACCTTAAAATCGGGTTCTCCGCTCAATTTTACATTAAAAGAGGTGCTTGTTTACATAGGACATTACTCAGTATAGCATTTCCGAGACTACGTTTTTGTAAAAACCAAACAAAAAGTGCTTCATCCAAAGCTGTGTTTTCTGGTTTTCTCATTGTTTTTCGACTTGGCCCGCCGGCTTAAAAATCTGTTTAAATATCAAAATTTCTGCTTCATTTTTCTTTAAGTCATAGACAGTTGATGATCCAATGTTGTAATCACTACATGTTTTCTGTACTGTAACACTTTTTCAACAAATCAAATATTTTAAGTTTATCATCTAATGTAACCACTACATTCTTTCTTCTTTTAGATTTTTCTATATCCATTTTACTGTACAAATTTATTAAATTGCACCAGTAATAATCAGTTCAATGGATAAATGGTGACTGATTTGAGAGTGAAATCGAAATGTGCTGAAAAATATGCCAACATGTGCCAGCAAAAATAACAAACAAAATCAATTTATACAACGAACGAATATTCATTAGCTTATCTCAATTTCATTCTCTCATAAGATTGTTTATATTAAAACAAAAAAAAATAGTTTGGTGTGGCATTATAACGTAATATATATATACGTTATAATTATCTGGCCGGATAATCGGGTCTCCGGATAATTGGAGTTTTACTGTATTGTGATTTCACCAATAAACGTCAAGTACAGAGCACACAAACTGCCTTTTTTTAAGAACAACCTCATTATTTGAATTTTATCCACCCGGCAACCAATCATATTACTTAGAATTTTTACTTTTCGGGGGTTACTTAGATTGGTAGTAATTTTACAGTAGTTGAAATGTTTACATGTAATACATTTATTAATTTTACAATTTACTAATTAATTAAATTAATGTATTTCTTTTTGGCATTTAAGTAAATCCAACCCTTAATTATGTATTAACAAAAGTGTATTTAACCAAATCGTACCACGTTATTATAAAATGTTAGCTATCATAAATTTTAGAAATTTGCATTATTTTGCTTTAAACGCATTTGTTTAACAAAATAAAGTTTAATTATTTTGTTGTTATTTTAAAATTGAAACAAAATATTAATAATATTAAGCTATGTCATTAAAGTATGAATTGCAATTGACAATATTGGCGCAATAATATTCTGTCCCTCAATGGCACTAAATATTTATCTACAGTCTTATTATCATGTGGAATGTATTATTGATGAGATCGTAAATATCTTTAACAGATGTAAATTTATTTGAGAATATTCATATAAATAGGAATTATTTGTCCCAAGTGGAAATGATAGAATAAGGAACTAGTTTGCAACATAGTCAAAACACTAAATCAAAACTGGTCACAGAAGAAAATAACTTATATAGTTTCAGAATTTGTATGAAATACTAAACAGCAGATACGAAGAAAAATAACACAATGAAGATAGAAGTATTTGTATTGCACGAATTACAATATTTCTGATATGTTATACAAATTTTTTAATTACAAAAAGTGATAGTTTGTTATAAAACGTAATCCTTTTTAAAAACACTGTCATTTATTTAATGCTCAAGTTATTTTTTGTTAAATTGTAGTTCCTAGGGTAGTGAAGTTTGTATAAAATTAGAATCTGTTTGATTTTTTTGTTTTGGTTGTATGAGTCATAGGCTCCGTGCCCGACATTCAGTTTCATTAAACACTGCATCAACTAATGCGACGAAAAATCGAAGGATAATTTTTTACTAGTACTTGTTTATGAACCGAATCATTGAACATACGCTCTATCTCACAAAGTTTTTAAATTTTAATTGAACATTTACAGAGTTACATCGAATGAAAATTTTTTAGGGTTTCAAAATTTAATAGAATGCATTAACGTACTTTGCAAATTCTGTCATTCCTAGATACTATCGATATTTTTTTTAACTATCGCTATTTCGACAGTCAACTCACATATTATCGATATTCTGTTGCTGTTTAACGAACGCTAATTGTACATTTTCGATCATACACAGAAATCAGACAGCAACTTGGCATAAAGACACATTTATATTCGTTTTTTTTTAAAAAAAAAAACAATCATTGTTTTCATTTAAGCTATGTTGGTGTATCAAGTATACGGTATTGGCGACTAAATTATTTAAAGTCGATGTTTAAAGTGTGCACTTGTATAGTCAAAGAAATTAACAGATGTTTTTTTCTGAGAACTTTTTTAATATTTCATGCATGTGCACATACACACATTTCTCGTGTATACACTTGTCCGATGGAAGTGAAGTGAATCTCTACACGAATGTGTAAATTCATGCATGCATGCGCGCGCGCGCGTGTTTGTACGTTTAAATGTTCCCCATCAATCAAATTGATTTATTCGAAATGGATACGTTTATGATGATCATTATCGTCCAATATTACATTTCATTCTTTGACAGCGAACGTAACGCAGGTCAATTGCTGTGACACCCGAACAGCGGCAAGTATCTCGTACTATGTACCTATTGCATGTCCTACAGCGGCCGAACCGTTGCTTCAATTGAAGTCAATGAAAATTCAAGAAGATATCAATTTGCATCAATTGAGAACAACGCTGGCTGTAATATGTTAACAGCCTGAAATCTTGTCTTTAACTGACAGCCGCCTTAATTTGTGTATTCATACACAGAAAGGGATTTAGATAACAGATATGTGTGCGTGTGATATGTGTAAGTGTGTGTGCTTTTTTTAAACGACACACGTATAGAAAAACCAACAAATTGACATGTTGTAAATCGTCGTCTGTTTCACCACAAGAAATTATATACTCGTACTTATTGATTATTGTATGTCTGATTTGTTTTTATTTCCATACCTAATCTAGCGAAAAGCGATGGTCTTTCGTCAACACACAACAACATTAGAGGAATTAAATCATCGTCACTTGATTTAATGAGAGTACATAGACATTGTACATATTGTCTTCTTGTTTGTCGAAATGCGCTTTAACAGATGTTAAATATCATATTCTTTTTGACTGTAAATAAAAAACACTAATTTAATTTTAAAATTATTAAAAAGATTTACTAAAAATCTGCAGTTATCAATCAAATCAAAGTTAATTTCTTTGACTATGCAAGTGACACTTTAAACATTGACTTTAAATAATTTAGTCGCAAATACCGTATACTTGTTACACCAACACAGCTTAAATGAAAACAATAATGGTTCTTTTTTTTAAAAAAAAACGAATATAAATTTGTCTTTATGCCAAGTTATTGTTTGATTTCTTTGTGTATGATCGAAAATGTACAATTAGCGTTCGTTAAACATCAACAGAATATTGATAATATGTGAGTTGACTGTCGAAATAGCGATAGTTAAAAAAATATCGATTGTATCTAAGAATGACAGAATTTACAAAGTATGTTAATGCATTCTATTAAATTTTGAAACCCTAAAAATTTTTCATTCGATGTAACTCTGTAAAGTGAACGTTCAATTAAAATTTAAAAACTTGGTGATATAGAGCGTATGTTCAATGATTCGATTCAGAAACAAGTACTAGTAAAAAATTATCCTTCGATTTTTCGTCCCATTAATTGATGTTGTGTCTAATGAAACTGAATGTCGGACACGGAGTGTATGACTCATACATCCGAAACAAAAACAAAAAAATCAAACAGATTCTAATTTTATACAAACTTCACTATCTTAAGAACTACAATTTAACAAAAAATAACTTGAGCATTAAGGAAATGACAGTGTTTTTAAAAAAGACTACGTTTTATAACAAACTATCACTTTTTTGTAATTAAAAAAATTGTATAACATATCAGAAATATTGAAATTCGTGCAATACACAAAGTTCTATCTTCATTGTGTTATTTTTCTCCATATCTGATGTTTATTATTTTATACAAATTCTGAAATTATATAACAGTTATTTGCTTCTGTGACCAGATTTAACTTAGTGTTTTGACTATGTTGCAAACTAGTTCCTTATTCTATCATTTCCATTTGGGACAAATAAGTCCTATTTATATGAATATTCTCAAATAAATTTACATCTTTTAAAGATATTTAATATTTCATCAATAATGCATTTCAGATGATAATAAGACTGTAGATAAATATTTAGTGCCATTGAGGGACAGAGTATTATTGCGCCAGTATTGTCAATCACAATTCATACTTTAATGATATAGCTTCGTATTATTAATAGTTTATTTGTTTCAATTTTAAAATAACAACAAAACAATTAAACTTTATTTTGCTAAACAAAGGCGTTTAAAGTAAAATAATGGAAATTTCTAAAATTCGAGATTTACTAAGAATCTGCAGTTATCAATCAAATCAAAGTTCTTAATTTAGACTATTTCTTATATTATTTAACATCTCTCTGTGATTTTAAATTGTATTCCTTTCAAATTGAACGGCGAGGTCTCGATTTTAACATTATCGCAAAATCAAATAACCACTGTAAGAACCTTTTTTTTTTTGAAAAATTTTTAAGCGGTTCGTTTATGATAGATAGAATCTTATACGAGACCAGTCTAGAAATCTTTAGTCTTTTGTTATTTTCAGTGTTATAAATTAGACAATCAAAATAAGAATCGCTGGTGTAGTCTGAAGGAATATTTCACAGACACACCGTAATGTTGATACGTCTGTACAATCAATAGTTTCCACAATAAATTACATAATATTCATATGTTGCTGTGAACAGTGGCCTATTAAGGGAGATCGGACTGGGCGGTCGACTGGGGCCCGTTAGTCAGACGAGCCTCGTTGAAGATCTCAAAAATAACAAGTAAACTTAACATATCATATAAAATATGTCAACAATGGCGGGTCAAGCGAGTGTCGGACCTGGCGGCTACCAGGATCCCCGATCTCGGAGAAAAAATATTCATTACATAAAAAAACAAAGCTTACACATCAACATGTTAGCTAATAATAATAAATCTGTGTGAAAAATGTAAACATATGTAGAAA
>CM068322.1:7779588-7827088 GCA_034766995.1 Acanthacorydalis orientalis
AATACTTATATTATTAAAAAATATATTTACATACTTTATTGTGTATTAATTAATGTAAAAAATATTTACAGATTTTTGTAATATCGAAACTCTCTATACATATATATATATATATATATATATATATATATATATATATATATCGTATATATACACACACACACACACACACACATATATATATATATATATATATATATATATATATATACAGTGGCCAGCAAAAATATTTAAACAGTTGAAAATTTTAAACAAGATGATAATTTTTTCTTTGAATTAAAAGCGTTGTTTTAGAATTTTCACTATTTTATTTTATTTAAACCTACTATGTTTCACTTATAATTACAAATATAATTGTCATTTATACACTTTTCCAGGAAACCAAAAAAAGGCAACGTAAAAGTATTTAAACATTTGATAAATAACCATCAAACTGTAATGTAATTTTTAAATTAATATTTTGTAGGGTTTACATTAGCATTAATTATAGCTAGAAGTTGTTTTGGCATAGATTTGTCCAAATGTTCTGTTTGTTCGGGCTTTATTTTACTCTATTCTTCCAAAAGTATTTTTGTTACCTGTTCTTTATTGGAAATATCAAAGTGTGTGATACGCTCTTCCATAAGGGCCCAAAGATTTTCTATTGTGTTCTCGACTGGTGATTGAGGAGTTTGCAGTACATGTGGGCAATCATAAATCATTCACTGGCGCACGTTAGAAGCGTAGTACTTCGGATCGTTATCTTGTTGGAAATAAAAACTCCCATCTATTCCCATCTTTATTGCACTTTCTTTCAAATTATTTTTTAATATATTTAAATACATCATAGAGTCATTATTCTAACAATTATTACTGTTACCTGGACATTTGGCCGACATGCAGCCCCGAACCATTACTCCTTTGCCACCGAATTTAACAGTTCTTTGATATTGTGTTCTTTTCCAGATTTCTTCCATATTAGAATACGAACATTCATCCCAAAAATTTTGAACACTCTGGTTGAAAAAAATTAAGTTATCCAATATATCAAAAATTTGGAACAACATCTAAGTACTCATTTGCAAACTCCAGAATTGTTTGGATCGTACTTTCCTTGGCCAACTGCTACGAATTTTATTTTTTACTTTTTTTCTTATAACACTTCTCTATATCTTATAACGTCTTATAACACTTAATTATGCTATAAACCGTATAACAATATCTTCCCACAATTTCCCCAATTTCACTTAGTATTTTATTTTCTTCCTGATGTTTTATAATTAATTTCCGTACTTCAACACTAGTTTCTAAACATTTTCGTCCAATCATAGTGTATAATATTAGGTAAATTTTGCATATACGATTTTTTTTTAGCAACTTTAACACATGAATGGACCAAAATGCATTTTACCACTATTGTTTCAATGAATGACAAATCACAAATTCTGAGAATTCACCATATATGGAAAAATTTATGTCAATAATTGATACTTTTGCATTGCATATATTTTAGTTTCCTGGAATAGTGATTACTGAAAATTAAATTTGTAATTATAAGTGAACCGTAATAGGTTTAAGTAAAACTAAATAGTGAAAATACTAAAACAATGCCTTTAATTTAAAGAGAAAATTAACATTTTGTTTAAAATTGCCAACTGTTTGAATACCTTTTCTGGCCACTGTATATATATATATATATATATATATATATATATATATATATATATATATATATATATATAAAGTAAATACCAATTATTTAAATTACATATTAAATAAATAGACCACAAAAAATGATTGTTAAAATACATTTTACAACGCAATACACATTTGTAACGGTTATATATTTTTTTATTTGGATAATGATATATCTGGTTAAGAAAAACAAAATCGTTTAATATCAAAAATAAAAAATATTTGTATCTGTTGAGGAAAAATGTATCTTTCCATTTTAACACATTAGATTCGTACATCTGAAGAAAAAAAAATATTCTAATATTTTATTATAATTGTAGTAGTTTTTTTGTCCGTGAGTGTATATTATTATTTCGACATTATTCAACATGATTTCTTCACCTCTCTGTTTTACAGTTTGATATTTTGTGCTAAGTTGTAGTGTTATCTTTTTTGACATTGTAATTTTCTCGCTGAATTGAAAAAAATACTAGATCACTACCATCTGAATAAAGATTGTTCTCCAGAAATTCATTTTTTGTTAATTTTAAAATCTTTTTTGAAAATTGTGCTTTTTTGATTCTTTCATTTTCACGATATATTTTCATATCATTTTTGAATTTCATCTGGTCCGCCGCCAAATACTTCATGTTTTAGGCCAAGCTGTTTAATAATTCCTGATGTTTTCTTTAAGGAATTTCAATTAGATTTTATTATTTTATCTATTTTTTTCAGTTTTTTCACTTATTTTTTGATTTTTCTTTATTTGATTCATTTATATATATTTTTTTCATTTTTAGGACTTTGAACAATAATTGTTTCTATATGGGTTCTTCTCTTTACTATTGCTACGACCCCGGATAGTAATTCATCGTTACGGTATACATTAAGCCAGGATCTTATATTTTATCTTAATCTCATTCTTTTTAAAATCTCATTTTTTACTTAACATTTATCCATGTTTGAATTTTTAAGCTTTGATTTTAATTTTGATTCTTTCTTTGACATTCAGAATGCGTGATAAGAACAGAAAAAAAGCTGAATGATAAAATAAGACAATTGCGATTAATAATGTTTTAATATGTTATCAGGCAAAATGAATCTGATATTTTTTTATTAAATATTTAAGACAGAAATAAATTATGTTTATAAAAGTTTGGAATTTTAATCAAAAATCCATTAATTTTAAGTAAATCTTCGAAGAGTTTATATATTTGTGTTCAATTTATTTCGCCTCTGTGGTTGTACAAACGTACTATAATAAAAAAAGTCAATTATTTTAGTAAAATAAAAAAACAGATAACGACACAACGATTATTAAATACTTCATCTGCGGCCATTGTTTTAGGTCATATGTCAATAACTATTTATGCCAATGCATCGCGATCTACTTTTTTCTAATTTAAGCGCATTGTCCTCTATACATTTGTTAAAATGCAATTTGTGTTAGATATCCAGTGCTCCCATTGAACTAAAACAATTTATGATTCTGAACAGAAAAAATAATGTTTTTGTATTCATTGATGATATAATATTAATACGATAATAATAACATGACTATTGATATAATAATCACATTTCAAACTTGTATAATTATCTACAAATAAAAATATATGTAAAAATGTTCCATTAATCCAGTCCAACAATATCGGAAAAGTACTAAAAGTAAATAAACAATAGATTTTAGTTACAGCACTTGCATAATATGTCCATTATTTGTTCTCAATACACACATTCAAATGCGATACTCAGCAAACATGCGAGTAATTGAAAAAACTAATAGTGTTACATTCCTTACTAGTAAAGGTTCATCACATTTTCTCTGGGTATTCCAGAATTTATAAATGCCATTTAAAATATACATTTAATGGGGTGAGATTCAAATTTCTCAATGTCTATTCTAGTAGTCCTATTCATTGCTCAGAAAGTTACTGGTACCGAAAATTTATTATTTTGATGATGTGACTTGTAAGAGGAAAGATTTCTTAATGGAACCGTATAAAAATGCCATGTGCCTACAGGGATATCTTCATTAAAAAAGAAAAGACCTACGATATGATCCATTCAAATACGACGCTGTATTTGAAAGGACCATTTCAATAGCCTTATCTTTAAAAATATCTTTGACCCAAACCTTTGTATTTTAAGCTATTTTTCCGTAGACAAATCTAAGAATTTCATTCATAGAATTATCTTCGTTTAAATTTTAGAAATTTCTAGTTTATGATTGGGAATCAGAAAAATATGATTGATCCTACTTCTCTATTAATCATGTTTAGACGGACAATTACAGACTAGACTTTTGGAAATTTCTTTTCATATGAACAAGGATAGCAGTCACTGTATAATATTATATATCCTTCAAAAGTTTGAAAGTTCACTTTATGGTTTATTTTGTCTAGATCTGTTTTTTCAATTTTGTAATACGTCTTATACAACTACATTTCTAGCTTGCAGTTTGAATACAGTGTATAAAATTCAGCAGCGGATTCTGTGTTATTTTCATTTTCTTTGAATAGAATTATTTGAATTGGTTTTTCATCGCCTAGAACAGGGGCAGTGAACCTTTTCATGTTACAAATCCGTATTTATTTCACTGTAATCAAGTAAGGCAGCATTCAAAAAATTTCAATTAGATATACTTAAAAATATACATTATTTTATAAAAATTTAGCTACTATGTACTTAATAATTTCAAAAAATGAAAACTATTTGTTAATTTTAAAGTTAACTAATCTTTTAATGACTTTGTCATGTCTTCTTTTTGTTGAAAAGCATTTGAATATTTGGTTGCAGCATGGAGGTCCGCAGTTTCAGTTGATCCTCTAGATGGGTATTCGTTATTTGCGACCTTAAGGGTGTCTTGATTTGGGTTTGGTATATGGAATGTAGATTCTCAGTAATAAGTGATTGAAAAGCAAGAAAGCATTTAGTAAGCAAGCTTTCGACAACATTTAATCATGTTGTCGAAAGCGTGGGTATTCTACTGCATTTTTTTCATATTTCAATTGGATTTTTCTTAGTATCAAACAATGACTTTAAAATGGCTCTGAGATCTTTAGAATGGACTGAGAGATCAATCAATACAATCTACAGTTCTTTAGGTGCCTTGGCATCAAGATCTTGATCGAGATAAGATCTCGATTTAAGAAGAAGTTTTAGTTCAAAAAAAAATTTGTTCTGTAAAATTTGGATTCAGCCAAAAGGCCGCACTTAAAGCCCTAGAAGGCCATAAGTTCCCCACCGCTGACCTAGAATCATTATAGTTTCATAAAATACAAACATGAAGTTTTTGTATGGTGCCTGATTTATCGAACATCTCTCTCTCTCTCTCTCTCTCTCTCTCTATATATATATATATATATATATATATATATATATATATATATATATATATATATATATATGTATATAAAGGTAAATAGATAGACTATTTAAAGATTACAATTATTTCGATAATAAAACTGTTAATTCAACTATTTACGAGAATAATATACCTTAATATACTTTCTAAATAAGTAACGCCAGATGATATGTTATAAGCTATATGCCTGAAGAAGCTTCTAATTTCGTCTCTTATTAAATGAAAGATTATATTCAGTGTCACATTAATTCTTGTCTAGAAAATTATTATTATGGAAACTTGACTTTAACTGTACGAGATTTGTTTTCTTTACTGAGAAATATTTCGATAAATAAAAAAGTAAAAACAATCTTGGGAAGACGATAATCACAAATATATAATAATCCTGTTTTTTTATTGATCCCCATGTGTACGTGTTCTCCCACTGTATGATTGTATTGTGTTCTTTATAATTTCAACGGTGAATTTTGTTAGGTTCAGCACATATTTAATATTATCATTGCTGTGTTATTTTCTTGTGTACCTGTTCTTTATTCTATATGAATCCTGCTAGTTATGTGCGAATTCATTTCTTTTACGATCGGCTTCTATATTCGTTGTATCCAGGTAAATCTTGAACTTTTCAAAATCATCCGGAGGATATGGAATATAAAACCGGTTATAGAAAAACTAATTCACATGTGACTTACATGATCCATATTGAATAATAATTTCTTATCGCCATTTATGCTAAATTTATTTGAATAGTAGTTATTACAATACATCGTTACAAGACTGTTTTCTATCACTTTGGGGACGGTCCTAATGGCTTCTATATCTAATGATGACGAAGTAGGTAGAGAAAGTACAGTGGCAATGGACTATTAAATGAAAGTGAACGGAAGTTGAAGACAGAGCAACCGACTGCTCTGGTCTTCATATTTTTTTATCACCATCTTACATTACATTTAAAGAACGGCCTGTTAACTGGTGCTGAATGCCTAGGAGCATTGTTAGTTATTACTGGCGATTTGTTTTTCGACTTTACATTTTCTAGGTTCGATTTTCAATGAAAATAATTTCGTACATAGTCAGTCATTTCGTACAGTCGAAAAAGATTTGCTTACCATGCACCCACCATTACCCATGCACGTTTATTTGGATACCAAATCACTGAAAAACTCAATGGCAAAGCTTTAGATTCTTTCTCCGATACATAAAAATATCATGTTTTTCGGCATTCTTACTAAGAAATGATGCTGACCTTTCGTAATATCAGTATACCTTTTTGCTTGCTCGTCTCGTATGTGTCTCTTATACGTGTGTTAAATCATAAATTTTCAGAATAAACCAGTTTTATTCAATTTACAAG
Source organism: Acanthacorydalis orientalis (assembly GCA_034766995.1). Lineage (NCBI taxonomy): Eukaryota > Metazoa > Arthropoda > Insecta > Megaloptera > Corydalidae > Acanthacorydalis > Acanthacorydalis orientalis. The sequence goes on from CM068322.1 coordinate 7,785,957, forward strand.
TTTGGTTGTTTGCTCATTTTCACTTTAGATTTTTTTGGGGCAGAGATTTTTTTTATAAAAATTGCACAGCCCGAAGTTCTGGGCATGCTATTTCGCATGTGAACTGGAGATTAGGTACAAATTATTTTAAAAATGTTCTTTAAACCTGTCAAACCAATAATGACTTAAATATTTAGTCATGTGGCGTTTCGTCTGATTATCTATCCACTTTGCTAAAAGTGTTTTGAGCTTCTTCCTATTTTTATGTCTACTCGTTCACAACGTTGAAACGACCGACATTAGTATTTGCAGTTTCGAATATTTTATTCTTTATATATATATATATATATATATATATATATATATATATATATATATATATTCGTGTGTGTGTGTGCGTGTGCCCATGCGCATGGCTGTGTGTGTAGTATAAACTACGGGTGGAGAATCTTTTGGAATTGGAACACCGAATGCCACTTCATACATGTCTTCAGGGCATATGCTTCACATACTGTAAATTTGATCAAAAATGCAAAGGAAACCAACCAGAAAAATTACCTATTTAAATATAAATAAATTTATTTTTAGGCATCCATCAATGATCAAGCGGTTTTCAAAGGTTTTCAAAAATTTTTTCCATATTTTGTCCGCTGGTAAAATCGATTTAATTATTAAATCATTTATTAGAACATTTTTATTAACCTTTTCAGTTCTCTGTACAAGTATACTTGCAAAATTATTATGTTCCTATAGTGGCCAAGACGAGTTAACTCGCATATGCTTTTTCAATAGGAAAGAGCTCAAGACCAGTTTACTCGCCCAGGACTACGACTCACTGAACATGAGGCGCGCACAAGTCAAATGTTTTTTTCACCGTTGCGGTGTCCTTTCCAATTGAAATAAAAACGATTTAGTCGTGTGTGACATTATGTGATTATTTTGACTTATAATTATTATTGTTACTCATTTGTTTATTTATTTTATTACTAAAAACTAAAGGATGCTATCCATAATAAGCCATATGCTGTATATGGCACTGTAAAACACATTCTTTTAAATAGTTTTATTCTTTTTTAAAAAAAATCATAAATAGGCTAAAGTGATACAAAAATATTTATGAGACACCGAAACATGCGTTTATCATCTTAGATATATATTTAAATAAACATAGAGCTAAATGATTCGTTTTAAATTATTTGGAATAAATTCTGAAAAGGGTTAAATGCTCCGCACGAGTATACTTTCTGCCGCTGAAAGTATTGCACACTGCCAGCGAATACGTGCTCAAGCATATTGCACAGCGAAAATGTTAAATAGGATAAATTTCAATTTTTTATACGTTTATTATATAAATAACTAGAGAAGAATTAGTGATATAATAGTACATCAACCGTAGAACAATGGATAAAGATGACACGCCAGCCATAGAACAATAGATAAGTCATTAAAGACGGTTAATTTTTTAACACTATGTATTAGAAATAAAGATTTTTTTGTTTTTAAGTAAAATATATGTTATTTCACAATATATAATTTATAAATGACGAAGATGCATAATGCAAAAATCTGAAAACTGTTGTAAACGTAACTAAGAAATTTTCAGTAAACTGTTATAGCATGAAATAGGGTAATAGATATAGTTATTTGTATCTTTGTACTTTTAATTTAGCAAGAATGTAACTCGAGAGGTGACTACAAAATATATACATTGACTTGCAGCTCAAGTGATTCAGTTACCAGTTATGGCAATTTTTATTTTATATAATACTAATTAACTTATTGTATTGCTAGAAATTTTATTAAAAATGTTATCAATTTCAGTATAATGTATTATCATGAAAAATTTTTATGCAAAATGATTTTCAATCTAAAGTAAACTCATAACTAAATGATTCAGAACGAAAAAAAATTAAATTCTGTTTATCTTTTATTTTTATTTTAATTGCTGTTTATATTTCTTTTTGTATTTTTTTAATATTTTTAGAAATATTCGTTTGTTGTATTATTTCTTTTTTGTCTTATTTGGCTTAGATTTGATTTACTTGTATATCAATTTAGAGTTAATATTTTCTCATTCTGCATGTAGAAGTTTCTTAGGATTTTTTTGTTTAATATTTCATATTTCACTTTCTGTTATAATTAGTATTTTGTAATATTTTGGTCTATCGACTAGAATTGAGTTTTTATTACATGTGGATAATTATAGACCAGCCATTTTTTGACAATATATGACGATTATAGTGGGAGATTTTAAATTATTCAAATTGGCCTCTATCCATATGCGCCTTTTTTCATTTCTTCTTGGATAAAATTTATTTAATTAACCAAAAACAATCAGTAAGATTCTAGGTACAACCAAACACGATTATCAAAATAATGACGTATTTACAGGTGTCATAAAATTAGCTACAAGAACTGTAAAGGCAGAAATAATATTCTGTACGGTACAATCAGGTATTACAGAAATTGTGGATATTTTTAATTTAGTGGGAGTGTAAAGGATCAAATATTTTATTTGTTTACTTTAATTCAAAATAAAGCATAATACATACGTAAACGAAGTTAATAATAAACCATTAAAATAAGCGTATGTAAAAGTTTAGATCAATCTTGCGACGTGAATAAAAGAGTATTTAATCCAAGGAAATGTTTGAAAAACATAAAAAAATGTATATAAATGGATGTAAAATTTATGAAACCATAGATGCTTTTCATAGATGTTTTTCTCTTTTATTAGCAGTTAAAAATGATCGTCCTTATTATGTGTGTTTTTTTTCTTCAATTTAATGTTTAAGGTGAACCACTTGTTGTTTTGAAAGAAAGTCGTCCTCTTAATTAAATAAAAAAAATGATGATTATGGCAATGTTTAATATTGCAAAATATCTGTTTTATCGAAGATATGTAAATTATATATTTGAACAGACTTGAATGCGAGTCTGCAGATTTTTTCGAAAATGCGTATGTCCTTTTTCTATAGAATCTATCTGTTTATATCTGTCCGAGACAAGAATTTGATTTCGCCTAATCGTAAATACATTGTATAGTAAAACAGCATCAGTTCGATGTACGTGTTGTTTCGATTGAAGGCGTGTAATATCCATGTAATAATTTCTTTTCGACTTTTTAAAATAACATCCCATCAAGTGTGACGTTTATGTATCATATTTTTATTGTCTTAACCTTGACGCCACGTGGGTATCATTCGAGTTGCTAGTTATTTACAAATAAAATAGCGTGCATAAATCGGATGTAATTGTTGAGTGTTTGCTCTGAACGGAAAAAATGTTTGTGTATTTTTTTAGAAAAAGATATTCGAATGTTGATCATATATATATATATATATATATATATATATATATATATATATATATATATATATTTATATATATATATATATATATATATATATTTATATATATATATAGAGAGAGAGAGAGAGAGAAAGAGAACGAGTTTTGATAGGTTTCATGATAGAAAATTGACTAATTTTATTAAAATAAATTTATTGATTGTACCAAATAATTACCATTGTTTTCTATAATCTATGGCCAACGTTCTGATAGAATTCATATGCCTCTATCATAAAAGATAGTTGTTTTCTCGTCGAAAAACGAAGAAACTTAGTTCTTTAGGTCGTGAAGTGAAGAGAATTTTCTACCGTTCAAACTGTTTTGTAATGACCGAAATAAGTGATAATTTGATTGAGAAAAAAATACAGTCGGTGTACTAGGAGATCCCAGTTTATCTTCTTGAGCTTTCTCTATGTTTGCATTGAAGTGTGGGGTTTTGCATTATCGTGATGAAATTGGTAAAAACCGGACGCTTTTCCTCAATTGCTCCCTTCAATTTGTTCAATTGGTGACAAATTTATCGGAATTGATCGTTTCACCAATGGGGAGCAGCTCATGAAACATCACATCTTTTCAATCCCACCGTACAGACAACATAACCATATAGGCTGACCGCGTTATTCTTCGGCCTCCAAGTCCATTTCCGTTTCAGATTACCGTATCGGATTCATTTTTTCCTCTCCGGTCACTAATCGATCCGGAAACAGATCTGTTTTTAATCGATCAAGTAATGAATGGATCGTAGAGGCTCGGTCCATTTTGTTCTTTTCGATCAGATCATGTGGCACCCAACATCGAGCTTTAAATTATATTCAATTTTTTTAAATATCGAAATGTGCTGTATCAATCAACGTCTAACTTCTCAGCAACCTCTTATACAAAAATTCGTAGATTAGTATCCAATAAATTATGTACAGTGTCGTCTTCAGCGCCAGAAGGCCGAACGGAGCGCGACTAGTCTTCGAAGTAAAATCACTCCATTTAAAATTTGTGAACCATCACACACAGATTGGAATAGGTATAGCGCTCTCTCCAAACACGTTGCAAATGTTTTTCACGGTATTGGAAATGTGTATTCCTCTCCGAAACTTGTACATCATGATTACATGTAAAAGGACTTTATCAATATTCATTTACAATTTCACTTTAAAACAACTACAGCGACTTCCATAAGTATTCATACCCAATCACTAATATATTTTTTGATTCAAAATTAAAGAAATTTGAGGTTAAATATTATACATTGTTGTTAATTTTATTAATGGCATTTTTTAGATGGGACAATGACATTTAAAAAAAAACAATGTGGTGTCGTGTCATTCAATTAGGGATTCAGAATAATTATTGTTTCCAACAAGACAATGACTCCAAGCACACAGAGCGATTAGTCAGAGCGGATTTTATGTAACATCCCGTACATTTTAAGACCGCTCTCGCAAATCCTGGACATGTTGATTGTTTACAATGATGTATTACATGACTATAACAAGAGACAGCGAAAACTAGAAAAATTAACCCCAGACTTAAAATAATAAAAACCGCAATTATTTTTACACCTACGTAATATATATATATATATATATATATATATATATATATATATAGTAGGTTGGTAGAAAAATAATTGCGGTTTATGACCTTCAACTTCATATACATTTTTCTCAAATAATAATTAACTATATTAATCGAAATAAGCACCATTATAATCGGCACATTTTTGCCAATTAAATACAAGTTTATTAACTCCGAAGTTCTAGAGTTGATAAAATCGCGAAATGCACTTTCGACGGTAGCTTGGTTATTGAAGACTTTACTCTGTAAAAACAACTTTCAACAACTTCTTACTCTGTAAGAAGTTGTCTTAAACCTTAAACAAGTGATAATCTGTTGGCAAGATAGCTGGTGAGTATGGTGGATGAGGCAATGTTTCATAGCGAAATACGTTCAAATTTTGGAGGGTCCAAAATTTAACCACACCACCAAATTTTGGTCCACACCACCAAATAGTTACCATAATTTTATTTTGTTGTAAGTTTGACCGCGAAATGCTTTAGGGCTTTAATTTTGTACAATCATTGTGCAGACCGCTTCCTGTTGTCGTAAAGGAACCAATTTTCGTCGCCCGTTACAATACAATCAAGAAATGGGTCGTTTCTATTACGTAAAAGAAGCATGGAACAAACTTCGTAACAGTTTTTTTTTTAGTTTTCGTTCAGTTCATGCGTCATCCATTTGTCCAGCTTTTTTGATTTTCATATCTGTTTTAAGTGGTTCAGAACTATTAGATGACGAACGCCTAAATTTTGTGCAAGCTTTCGAATTGTTGGGCGTAATTCTGAATCAACTAACCTCTTCAGTTGTTCGTTATGAACTGAAGAAGGACGCCCGTAACCTTCTTCATCTTCAGAGCTCACGTCGCCGGCACTAAATTTTTGGAACCATCATCGCACCGTACGTTCTTTAACAGTACCTACACCAAAAACAACGTTTAGTTTACAATCAGTTTCTGCTATTTTACCATCCGTTTTGAAAACAATAAAATTAATTGCTCTTATTTTTTCTTTTCCCTCTTTAATTCAGTATTCCAATTTCAAACAAAATTTATAATGAAACCAAAGTCGATGTTACTGAAATACAGATCAAAAAATACACTTTAACATGAACACGATGAAATGACACTTTCATTGAAAAAAATAAGGTTAGAATTTAGAAAAACGCAATTATTTTCCTACCAACATAATTTATATGCACATATATACATACACACACACACAAAGACACCCATATATATATATATATATATATATATATATATATATATAATATTATATTTACATACATACATTTACATCAGAGTTGGTAAATCTAATAATTTTATAATTCTAAAACATTCATCAGGAACCAATTCTAATGGCCGAACATCTCCAATAATCGGAATCAATTGATTGTCATTAATATTAAATTGATAATAACTTCTCAGATTTTAAAAGCACTGTAGTCAAACAGCGATCACCATACGCCCGCACTATAATACCATCTTATTACTATATATATTATTTACTACAATATTATCTTATTACACTATAATGTCCTTCCTAACTCACGTTCAGGACTCGAATATGTATTTGCTGATATTTTGCATAGTGGGATTGGTAGCTTTCCTCGTCCTTGACTGCTCGTCCTAGAATTTGTGATAATATATATATATATATATATATATATATATATATATATATATATATATATATATAATAAATGAAATCAAATTTCTCTATTTAATATTTACTTGTTTGGATTTTAGATTTTAAAACGATTGTCAATTGGTAAAATACATATTGTGTTATTTTTTAATATAAGGTTAATTTTACTGTATTTTTATAGAAAATGTACTCTTAATATATCTTCATAAGAGATGTGTTAATTTTGACAGTTCTTTTTCCCCGCAAATATTCTATTACATTAACATGTATTGACAGAAGAATACAAAATTCTCTTTTTAATCATCGTATCTCAATATTTCAAATCATTGTCTTATTGAAACTTGAATATTTAGTCTTAACTTTTTTGCATGTTTAAATCATGCTTTTAAAAATCAATGTAATTGTACTGATTTTAACACTTTTAAATAAATTAAAATTCATCATCTTGACCACGGATACGCAATTCCGCACCACATTGGAGCATTTTTTTCGACTGGAATGCAAAAAGTATGCAATGCCTAACATGTTGCTTTTCGAATACCATCGTACTCACTACTGTTTTGTGAGGTTATGCTAACTGCGTAGCCAAGATATATAGTTTTTCAAATGTTAAGGTTGACACTTCAAGATCGTAAAAGGACGAGAAAATATATTAATTTAAAATATAGTTATGGCTGATTCAATTCAAGAGCACTGAATTATTTTTTTCACCTAATAGATAAAATAAATTTTCGGTTAAGATAGATTTACATGGAATGTTTGCTTCATTGTGAGTATGAATCACCGTTCTTAAGAAACAGTAATGCTACCAAAGAAGACAATTATACCTGGTTGCATATGTATTGGTATAAGTTTTAAATGATAGTTTTGAATTGTTCGAGTAAATATTTAAATAGCAAAATGTGTATCACGCAAACAAGGCGTGTAATTATTGTCGTGGGGATAATATGAAAAGTGAATAGACCTCATAGACTATGTTTTCGCCTAATGAAATCACTAATCCGAGAAAAGTAATTCGGTTCTTATTGTTTTCATTTCGATTTTAATTAACATTAAACCGATATTATTTCTCTTCCCCCCCTATATATATATATATATATATATATATATATATATATATATATATATGTATGTATGTATGTATGTATGTATGTATGTATGTATTATTTTATATATATAATCCAACATAAACAAATAGACGCGGAATAGTCTTCATAACAAAGCAAACATAATTTATTGCTCATGAATATATGACCTTGACTTTTTCAAAATCAAGTTTGGACAACAATTAAAGTATTTAGTGTAGTCGTGTTGATTACCACTAATCATTGAAGTAAACTTGACGTGAAAAAGAATGTTGGTTACTAATTATGTAAACATATTTTATTATTATCATCAGTTGAATCAGTAGCGTCGTAGTGTGTTGTTCGATAGACTGATCGGATGTAATTTCGAGTCGCTATCCTTATTTTGTGATAAATTATATGCATGTGTATATTTTTATATGTTGTCTTATCTACATATATATATATATATATATATATATATATATATATATATATATATATATATATATATATATATATATATATGCGCAGGTTTTCCAATAATGACACATTTTTTTAATTTGAATTAAAACAAAGAATTTACACTGAAATTTAAAGTTTCTTTATTGTAAATAGTAGTTGGGGTATGGGGTATGATATATATATATATATATATATATATATATATATATATATATAAATGAAAAATAATATCGTGTAAGTTACCTCTCTATGTTATATTATATTATATTATATATATATATATATATATATATATATATATATGCGCAGGTTTTCCAATAATGACACATTTTTTTAATTTGAAATAAAACAAAGAATTTACACTGAAATTTAAAGTTTCTTTATTGTAAATAGTAGTTGGGGTATGGGGTATGATATATATATAAATGAAAAATAATATCGTGTAAGTTACCTCTCTGTGTTATATTGTATTATATATATATATATATATATATATATATATATATATATATATATATATATATATACACAGTGTATCAGTGCAAAAGTTCCTATACGATTTGAAAGTGAAACTCAGACGATTATTTTTCACAGAAAACTTTTATTAAAATTATGTATTCACCATCGGTTTTTGCAAATTTTTTCCAACACTCAGTCAGTTGCTGGATTCCTTGTTCGTAAAAGCTACGCGGTTTTTCGGCAAAAAAGGAGGTGAGGTGGTTTTTGATGATCTCCACGGTGTCCAATTTTCTACCGCTTAAACTATTCTGCAGCGACTGGAGCAAATGGTAATCTTAAAGTGAAATGTCCGTAGAATACAGTGGATGCGATATGATTTCCCATTTCAACTGCTTCAGTCATTGCGGAGTCAGTTTTGCTGTATAGGGTTTTGCATTGTTGTAGTGTAAGATGACCCCCTTGCGATTAGCCAAAATCGAACGCTTTTCTTTAATTCCTGCTTTCAGTTTGGTTAGTTGTTGACAGTACTTCTTCTTAGTAGTCGTTTCGCCCCGTGTGAGCAGCTCAAAATAAACAACACCTTTGCAGTCCTACCAAACACACAGCCAAACCTTTATCGGATGCAAGCCAGCTTTGGCGACTGGTTCTGCCTCTTCATTCACTTGTTTTCATGTTCGTCTGCATCAGACGTTATTGTGACGGAATTATTTCTTATCGCCAGTCACCAATCGATCCAAAAAAGGCTCTCTTTTGAGGCGTCCAAATAAACAATTTGTCGAAGAGATGCGATCAAACTTTTTTTTAGACAGCGAGTTCGTAACCCACGTATAAAGCTTCAACATGAACATCAGATTTTTTAAATGCCGAAATGCAGTCGATCTGTCAACATTGAGTGTGAGTGTCTCGGCAACCTCTTCTGTCAACTAAAGCGCGCACAACATCGTCGTGCGGGGTTCACCTTCGAGGTTAAAATCACCAAGTAGAAATTTAACTAACCATTTTTTCACAGTTGGAAGTGATGGTGGATGGTCCAAATAAACTTCCCGGATATGTTTCGTTACCGCGCCGACGGTTACCCTTTTCCGAAGCTCTTACAACATAACGTGACGAAAGTATATCTTTTCATTGTCCATTTTCAAAAATTTTTCTTACACACAAATCGAATTAAAACAAATGTGTCTGTCGCTCAAATTATAGCTGTGACTGTCACCTTTCAAACGATATATAACATGAATACGTTTCAATCACAAGCATCAACATGCGGCACTCTTAACACCACCTATTGAATCTTATACGATTTTTTACACTGATCCAGTAAATGTAGTCAAAATAATGTTACTGATTAAGAACTTATTCAAAAAGAAAGAACGATACACGAGAAAATTCATTTTTTTATAAATTTTTGATTATAGTATTAATTACAAATAAATAAAATGCATAAACATAATTAAATACAATTTCATTATATAAAAATATCAGATTTAATTTAAGAGAACAATAGTAGTTGGATAGAATTTCATTTCAGTAGTCTTATAAAATAGTACTGAATTGTATTGTATTTTATTATTTGGTTGATTATTCCTTATTAGCGATGAAAGATCGAGGTGTTGATGGTACGAATGTTTTAAGATAATTCGTGGCATTTTTACCTACCTTCGAATATGGTGTTTTTGTCTTACTCTTGTTTATAACTGAATGTATCTTGATGTTTCGCTCCTGTTTACTGTATACTTTTTCATTTAAATTGATGTCTGATGATTGCCGTAGTGTCATTATAATATTTGAGCTATTACAAAACAGTCATATTTAATCACATATGATGTGTGTTTAGAATAGTTATTGTAACAGAATTAGAAGCAATCTAAAATACCCAATTTATAAGCACTATATTTTATTCTTTTAGAGGTTTTAAATATACATTTTTTTTAATGTCTCTTGAATAAACATTATTTTACCAACTCCGTTTGTAAGCATACATACCTAAATAACGAAACCGAAACTATGCTTCATAATACTTTGAAGATTTAAATTTCCTTTCAGTTTTTCAATCGATTTTTGTCATGCTTTGTTTGAAGATCCAAAGATGATAAATTTACTTTCATGTGTATAGAAAATCTCATTCGTTTCATTATTAATTATATGCTTTTTTTGTAAAGTAAATTGTTTTACATCTGTTATTTTCATTAAGAAATGTTTTTTATAGTGTTACTTTCTTGTCTACTTTATTATTCTGTGAATCTTGGAGTCGACGTGTGAATTTATTACTTCTGCGATCCGTTTCGACTTTCTGCATCTTAAGTGGATTTTGAACTCCCAGTTTAAAATCTCAATATGTTAAACATCTGTCTGAATGTACCGAAGTTTCGAAGGACTTAATTAAAGATTTTATACAGGTGTTCTTATTATATTCTTCTCCTTGTGTCGATTTATTGTTTTCTCATTGCCCATATTTGTGTTTACAATCCATATTTATTTTTATACCAGCTGATATATTTCCGACCATATTTTTTTCATACCTAAAATATTTGAAATTCGAATTTTAATCAATATCCTTTTTGTTATCTAAAATAACTAATTAATTTTTGTCCAAAGACGTATATTTAGAATTACACATTTCACTGCTCACATAATACGGTATGAAAGTGAATTAAATAATGATTCAGTTGAAAATATCGAGTTGGGTAATAATATAAAATTGATTCAGTTAACGAACTTTTTTGTTGGAGAATAATGACAATTTAAAAATAATAGAACCCAATTACTTTTGCTACCTCACATTCTTATATAAATCATTAGATTGTTGTTCTTTGCACAATTACATTTTATTTAATTATTTTTTTCACGCAATTTTTAAGGAAAGTCAGTACTTAAATCAGACTTACAAAAATTAAGTTTTCTTTGATGTCTTGTTTTTTTTGTCAAAAATGTTCGTGTTCGATTACTTTTCTTGGTCACTATGATTATATATATATATATATATATATATTGTGCATCGTCAAATGATTGAATGTCGAAAATCAGTCGATAAATATAAATATTGCATTTATCAACTATTGTACAAGTTAAGAAATGACACATATTCTATATGTTTAATATATATATTTAACATAAGTCTAACATGTGTTGGTAATTTTTTTAAAAAAATATAAGGTGTATTTCTTACAAAATCCTTTTGTAAAGACAAAATGAAATCAAAACAACTGTTTTTAACTTTTAAAAAGTAACTTTCTGAGTTGTGAACTAAAAGTCGGTCCACTAGTATACATTACGGTGCCGGTATTGTGCAGAATAGTAATTTTCAGGTTTCATCTCGTATACAATTTGTATTTTAATTGTATGAAGGGGGTAATCATACGTTATACGGATCAAATATGTCACGCCTTTTCAATAAGTAATTGTACACTTTTACAGTTTTATCGACTTATATTGTGTAACTGTAAATCTTGTTCTAATGAACTTTTATCCTGATTAGAACAAACCGAAATCAACCTCTTATCGCAAATTATTCTTGACAGAACTAGTTTAGGTATGATAATACTTAATAAAAAATTCAAGAATATAAATCACTATTCCAAAATATGTATCGGAACAACAAATTAAATTTACAGTAACATAATAAACGAATTAAACTTAACTTTTTGATAATAAATGCTTTTCAATGAAAATAATACAAATGATCCATGTGTATTAAAACTTACAAATTAAAACTTACAAAGACTTAGGATTATTTTCCGTTGTAATCTCTTTGCATTTTCACATACTTTTGTAACAGTCTATAAGAAGAAAAAAAGCTTTAGGATCTTCTGAAGGTCGCTCCTGATTTCAAACTTAATATTTTAGAACATTTCTATTGTTGCAACCGCTATCTAGAAGAGAATTGTTGTGAATTGCAGGTGTCAGATTTCAGATGATGCTCTCCTGACACTCTTCCACATTTGGTAATCGTCCTCATCCACTTTCATTGATTAGACTTTTTTACATATGATGATGGCGCGCTGTTCAACAGATATTCAATCAGAAAGAGCAGCTTCCACACTCATGTAGCATTTAATAATGTAGTTCAAACATGCACGACTCTCATAATGACTTTAATGTTGGTTGGCTATTGTAGTTTTGCGATTTTTGCATACACATACATATGTTACGTTTTTAAATTTCTTCGTCTTTCAATAACATCAACGGTAACAGAAAAAAACATACATATTCAGTTTACATTAATACAAAAAACAGCATTGTGTTTTTTTGAAACGATAAAAAATCATTTCACAACAGGTTATGAAAAATATTAATGTTTATTTTGATATAAGCTTGAAAAAATCTTAAAATTTGGTATTAATAATTCAAATCTCTGATGGTGTTCGTTTTTTTGAATCATTTAATTCTGTTTTTCATTACTAGTTTCGGCACCAATACCAATCTTCAACTAAATTGGAGACTCAGATGTTAGAACAATTATTTAAATCTAGGTTTATTTATTTTGTTCTATTATTTTTACTTGCAATCTATAATTGATAAATTTTAATACGTTTTTATATATTTGTATCAAATATGAACTAAATATTTCTTCTTAATTAAAAATGTAAAATGTTTTCCCGACAAAAAATAATTATTAAATAATATATATTATGTTAGCAGTCTTCCTTTTTTTAGTATTCTAGTAGCAATCTCACCTAAATTTATTTTATCTATCATATTATTTATTCGTAACTTCCTCTTTTTGTGTTTTATCGTTTTCTTCAATTACCTATATATTAATTAGATTTTTAACTACATGAACATTCTGTATCACTTTCTGAATTACTATCATTTAATGTATAGTGATAGTATTCCCTCTAATTTTAGTGCACTCACCCAATTGTCTTCATCATACTTGTCTTGTTCTTACTTTCCTGAATTTTCTTTTTTGTTTGAAACTTACAATATTTTTTAGTATTGAAAATTTGAAAATAAGAATTCAAAAAAAAATGTCTACGAACCGTTTGCTAGTCTATCAGAACAAAAATAAAAATTCATATTAATTTTCTTCCAACTGTCGTTCTGAAAACACAGAGATCTCACAGGATCTGTCGTCCATACGTTCCGTCTAATATTATTATTTATTATTGTTTTTACAGAATAAATGATAATGAACAATTAATCCTCTTTTAAAAAATAGAGAAATTCTAGTCAACTAGAATATTTTCACCTTACATAAGATAATAATGTAGCAGTAGATAAAAATTATATCTTTAGAAATCAGTAGTAAAATAAAATTAATAAGACTATGACGATTTAATGTGTCTTCTTTTATTTAATCAGGTTTTGAATTGTTTCCAGTATTCGATTTCAAAATCTTAATTATGTGTTTAATTTATTCTCCATTAATCTGTTCTTAAAACATTAAGATTTCAGTTTTATGCGCATGCATGTCTCTTTCTCTCTCTCTCTCTCGCTATCTATCTATCTATCTATCTATCTATCTATATATATATATATATATATATATATATATATATATATAATGTGTGTGTGTGTATATGCGTGGCTGTGTATATGAATATATATATATATATATATATATATATATATATATATATATATATATATATATGTATATATAAATACAGTGTATGCATTAATGTATGTATGTATGCTGAATATCTATAGCACAATCACTCACAAGTAAATTTTTAATATTTAAATAATATATTGTCAAGGTCACAACAGGTAAACATTTTGGAAACCAGCAATGTTGTAAGTATACGTACATATATATATATATATATATATATATATATATATATATATATATATATATATTCATTTATGTACACGTATGGGCGGTAAATAATTTGTAACATTTTTAAACCGCCACTGGCGTTTAAAGTATTCAAATTGACTTCGTTTTGCGTTTAAACGTAGCGTTAAAACGACAACAAAAGGAGATTTCTTTGAATCGTCGATTAATCTATTTACATTACCTTTTTTCACAATTATATTTCTCGCTCAAATTACAGTTAATCATACGATTTCTTCATTTTTCTTGTCGATGTGCGATGTTTCCACTTGCTTTTGTAAAAATATTTTTTTATTATGTAGTCAAGTGCTTTTTACGATACTTTTTTATTTAATTTATTGTGATATTTGTGTAGAATATATATATATATATATATATATATATATATATATATATATATATATATGTATATATATATATATGTATATATATATATATATATATATATATATATATATATATATATATATATATGTATATATATATATATATATATATATATATATATATATATATATATATATATATATATATATATATACAGTGAGTCTCAAAAGTCATCGAACACGTGCGGTTTAAAAGAAAACTTGTAAAATAAACTTAATTAGTAAATAATATTTAAATTCTATTTTGACATAAACAATTGTAAATCCCATTAAAATTACATTTTTATACTCTTTTTTGAATATTTATTACATTAATTATACATTAATTCATTTTAACAAACAAAAGTCAAAAATCATCTCACAAAAGTAATCGGACCAAAAAAATAAATTAGTGGAATTCCCCGAATATCGACAATATGTAGATAGACACGTTCATTTGTTAGTCTAACAATATTATATGTAACGAAAGAACACGTCTCGGCTTTTTTATTGTTCAGATCACGCTATTTAAAAACAAGAAATGAGTCGGAAGGAAACTTCAACAGAAATAAGGCACTTAATTATTTTTCATTATAATAAAAATGAAACAGTGCGGGAAATTTCAGAAATAGTAAAAACAAGTCGTCCTACTGTTTTTGATATAATTAAACGATTTAAAATTGAAAACCGAATAAAGCTCGTTGTAGCCGTCCAAAATTATTAAATCAATGTAATGAACGACTTGTTTTATGAGATATTAAGAAAAACCGTAGAACAAATGCAAGAATAACTGCTGCTAACCTGGAAGTGGCAACAGAAATAGGTGTGAGTCCTGAAATAGTAAGGAGAACCAGCAGAAGCTTCACATAAGAACTGTAAAAAAATAAATTCTTCGTCAGCGAAGCAAACCGAAAGAAGCGATTAAAATTCGCTGAAATTAATAAAGATTCAAATCTGGAGTATTGGAATAAAAATATGTGTCGATGAAAGTAAATTTAACATTTTTGGAAATAATGGTTGTCTAATTGAATAGCGAAAACCTAATGAATAATTTAAAAAAGAAAACTTAAAACCGACAATAAAGCATGATGGCAGTGTTAGGGTTTGGGGTTGTATATTAGCGGCTGGGGTTGGTGATTCAATTTTTATTGATGAAACAATGGACCAAAATGTTTATTTAAATATTTTGAAAAGTCATTTAAAACAAAGTAGAGAAATTAGGTCTAAGCAACAAGTTTAAATACTATCAAGATGACGACCCGAAGCACAAAGCTTATATGGTTCGTCTCTGGTTGCTTTATAATTGCCCAAAAGTTATAGAAACGCCGCGACAATCTTCGAATCTTAACCCAATTAAACATCTCTGGGATGTACTAGAAAAAAGATTGAGAAATACACCGTAACATCAAAAGAGGGACTAAAAAAATTTTATCAGTTGAAAAATATTTCATCGGATGCGACCACAAACTTGGTACAGTCAATGTCGAGAATATTAATCAAAGTACTGGAAGCAAAGGATAACCTCACCATATATTAAAGTACCCCTCAGTAAAATTTATCGTTGATATTGTGTATTTATTATTTCTCTGTCGGATGACTTTTGTGAGATGATTTTTTGATTTTTGTTTATTAAAATGAATTTATGTGTAATTAAAGTAACAGAAATTCAAAAAAGAGTACAAATCTTAATTTGAATGGCTTTTACAATTGTTTACGTTAAAATAGAATTTAAATATTATTTACCAATTAAATTTATTTTCTCTAAACTGCACGTGCCCAATGATTTTTGAAACTCACTGTATATATAAATATAAAATATAAAATATAATATAAATATAAAATATAATAAAATATATATATATATATATATATATATATATATATATACGAGTATATATATAATACACAATGGTATGTAAAAAATAGCAATATACTCCAAATATTGCGAAAATTTAAGAAAAATTGTATACAGAAATGTTTGATTATTTTTATAATTTTTTATCATAGTAATATTTATTTTGTCCTATTATTTATATTTAAAAATGTGGTTGTTATTAATTACGCACAGAAATTGTCAAATATTTGCTAAGTGTAATATTTTTGAAAGTATCAATATTTTTCACATTTTTTAAATTAAAGACAAATCTTTCTTAATAATAAAAACCCACATTTCTCGTCACTTTGCCCGCAGGACAAAGTGACGAGAAATGTTCGCTTTGCCAGCTATAGGTTTCATGTTTAATTCGTTAAGTTTCGTTCTTAGGTATGTTTTATGTTTAAATATATTATGTTGTAAAAACCAATAAACAGTTTTTTTCTTTCAATTTTCCTGACAATTTTGACGGGCTACATACTAGTATTTAATATAATACCAAAAAGCAGTTTTTAATTTAAACTCACACTATTTTTTGTCGCATAAATTTTGTTTTTAACGACAGTCGAACATATTCAAGCATTAGAGTTAGACCCGCAGTGAACAAATTGCTTTGCAAAAGTTTTAAGTATTTTGTGATTTTGCTACCAGTACGGCCTTCTTGACATAAACTATCGATATATAAACTTTCGATTGGATTTGTATCTGATTTGTATCTATTAGGCTGAACATACTATCACAACTACTCTTTTCACAACCACAGTCGTACTTGAAGTATGTTTTAGGTCGTTATCTCTCATAAATATCCATGTGATTAGTATTTACTTCTCTGAAAAAGGTAACATTACCTTTTCCAGTGTATCAATATACACGTCTACATTCGTTTCATTTCTATCTAAAAAATCTAACAAAAATGATCCAACTAAATATTCTAAAAAGAAACAGACCATTACATTACCATTCCTGTGTTATTATTGTCTTTGTTGTTTTCTGGATGTGAAATTATGGGTTCTGAACATATTTCTGCCTCCCGATGGATGAAAAGAATATAACTATTGATTTATCTCTCTATCAACTATTTGACTATTTAAAAGTAATGTATTTTGGATGTTCTATTGGAAAAATAACTCTATCTTTTTTTGTTTACAAGTGGTATTTTTCTTGACTCTCTTGCCTTTAAATTTCCTTCAAAAAACGTTTTCCAAAAATTCATTTTGGATCCAAAAATTCATTTTGGATCCTAAAATTTTTCAATAAATACTTTTTACTGAACTTCAAGAGAGATTTGAAAGAGATATAGAACGGTAGATGTTTCTGTAATGATAATGGAATAAAGTAAATAAAGATAAGTTTTCACTAATTTTTAAGCACACTATTGTTTTGTCCTCTCACTCTCTCTTTCTGTATATATATTATATACATACATACATACACACACACACACATATATATATATATATATATATATATATATATATATATATATATGAGTATAATAGCTGTTTGTTTTACATATGAAAAATAATATAATAATAATGTAATACATATAAAAAAAATTAATTATAATATTCGTTTTTTGTAAAATCTAATATACTGTTACAAAAAAAAAACGTGTTTTAAGAAAAAAATGTGCTTCTGGCAGTGTGCTCTAATAATACAACTGTGCAATCGGCTTTTACAATTCGCTTCTGAAATAACAGTTTTGTATCAAGATCAAGGCCACGCCATTGGAGTGAAATATACTTTCGATACATCTGTAGACATATATGGATGCACATGTATATATATATATATATATTTAGTTTATTTTCTTAAAAGAAATATAAGGGATAAAAATGAATATTATTGTATTTAGTTTTTATTGTAAGACAGAGTTGTAATTAATATTTATTATACGAAAACATAATCTTTGATAAATCAAGATTATATAAAATACAATCAAAAATGAACAATAATTTATTGACCATTTTTGATCAGATTTTATTATTGTAGTTTGTAGGGCGAGAAAATAGTTCACATGTGAAAGTGAATTTAGCCAACATACCAGTACTGTACCGTTTTTATTATTTCACTAATTTACGTTTTCTTTTTTGCGTTTTTCGAAAATACTGCGCACCGTTGTGTAGTAGTTTTCGTATTGTTGAATCACTAATATTTTCTTCTTAATATCTTACCCATATTAGTTCCTAATATTAGAATACATACAGTAAGTTGCTACATCACATTTTCTATAAATATCGCTACACTTTGAAACCGCAGTGTGGATCAACATGTTTTAATATTATTAAAAATCGTGCCATATATATATATATATATATATATATATATATATATATCATTCATGACAACTTTTTATAATATTCTTCCACGAATTAGTGATATTTCTATGATTATATAAAGATTCAGATAATTTTTTCAGAAACAACCAGTTTTTAATAAGTTGTTATTACAATACTGTACTAAAGATTAATGTTATTCCATCGCTTATTTTTAACATATTCTTATTTTTTCAGTATATACTCCCTACTTAGCGTGTAAGTGCAGTAATAATTTTTGTACGCACATTTTATTGTTACTAGTACTGTTACTTACTTTTTTTGGTAATAGGCTTGAAAATATTGTTTTTCTATTTATTGTATTTAATTTGCTCAAAAAATAGTCACATTGAATAGAATCTTGAACTATATTTGTCATTACATACTTTATGAATTTCTTGTAGGTTAGAAATCGATAGATGTAATAGAAATATGTATAGAGCAATCGAAAAATAAGTCAGAGTATATACATAAGTATTAACTTAAAATAGTATTTGTTTAATAAATTTATCTCCTATTGATAGCATAAACATCTTGTTATATTTTGAGGTTCAGCTGTGCGTCGATAACTAAAGTTAGTAATATAATTTTGTTATGAATATAACGTTTGTTTTAATAATTTAACAGGATTTTATTTTAAAAATCCAGTACAGATCAGTCGGTAATGGTACAGTGAACGTAAATAGCGACAAAAGTTGTTGCTTAAATTTCGTCCAATTTTGACCTGCTAGTATGTCTAAAAAACATGGAATGGAGTTATTTTTGTTGATATACTTTTTCTTTATTAGAAGTAATAGTAAAAAATAAATTTACAAGTACTTTTATATCATATATGCCTCTTTATTTGTTTTGTATTCGAATTTTTTGCCTTTTTCGGATTCCTACCACCAGGATCCTGTGGACCCCTGACACCCACGTTTTGATATGTCATAGGCAGTAAACTTGTTATCGAGTATTTTTACTTTTTCGAATATCGCTGCATAAATAATAATAATAATACAATAGTAGTAAATGTAAATCTAGAGAGTCTAACAAATCAGGAACGTTAAATTAGAAAATAAATATATTCATCAAAAACAATCACTGATCAGAATTAAAACTGTTAAAATCTAGTAAATTTTGTTTATATTTCATCACGGACACGGGAATCTTTTATCGAACTGTAATTTATTTGTCTTAGACACATATGAGACTGATAACACTGCCGACGAATTCGATGGCGAAACATGCTGTGTTCTCAGACAAATGTACATATTAAATAATAAACTCGTATCTTTATACTTGATTGTCACCGATTACAAGACTTGGAATGTTTTACTGACAAAAACGTATTTCAAATAATTATGAACGATTAAAATTATGAAACAATCATTCTTATGACTCGTGAAAAAAACGTACAATGTATTCTTTTCTGTAGTTTTCTTCGCTCGTCTCACTCCCTGTTAACATAGTTAATGTATTGTAACGTTCGTAGACTGTGTGTGACAAAATTAATAATCCTATCTACAACTTTTGACCCGTAACTCGACGATAACTGTAAATAGATAATGATTTGAAAACATTCTCGTTCGTGAAACTAGTTTTATTTGGTCACTATTCTCTGAGAAAGTGTTTTTTTTTAAAAAAAAAAGAAAATGAAAAAATAAATACATATATTTGTTCATGAAATATATTTTTAGGGATTTTTTTTTATTCTTTAAACGATTTAAATTAAAAATAAATAAAGCACGTCTAAGATGTATATTCAATTATACAGGCATGAAGATAACAATTAAAGATGGTACGATCGGTCTATTCCTGATTTGTATTGCTTTTATGAGGGCTGTAATATATAAAAAAAAAACAAACTATTTCGATTTACTGTCCCCGAATGTTTATCATTCATTCTACATAATAGATTGCACAATAAATCATTAACTTTAAATTTTAAATATACTTTCGTTTCTAAATTTTACAAATTATAATTCTTCTTAAATGTATTTCACATAAAAAGTTTGAATATTTCATTTACTGATTGAAATACTGCCTCTTGTTTATCAAACCGAGGCAAGAGATGGCCCGTTCGACTTTGTTTCTTATGTAACCGGAATCATCTCACTGCACGTACTGACTTGCTTACTTAAAATAATTTGTTCATATCTTGAATAGGAAATTTTTTTTAGATCTGGATCAATTTTTAACTTCTCAACGGGGCCCTTTCTTGTAAGTCAGTCAGATGATCTCCCGAGTGCCTACAAACGCACTCTCATATTGGATTGTATGCAATAATCGAAAAGATTGTTTTCCAGCACCATCATATCTCCGTTTTCTTCATCATAAGTAACCAGGATCGCTCAAGTCCTCATTCAATTTTTTGATAGATACTTATAATCTGTCAGACGTATACTAAAACATAATGATGAACATCGAAATCAGATTTATTCAACTTTATTAGAATTCTTCCTTATTTTTCCTTATTTATTCTCATTTCATTTTTGTTATTCCGTAACAATTGAAATGATTGATTGTAAATTAAGTAAGCCGTCAATTTGACGGATTTTCGTAAAAATAGGTATACAACATATAGAAATAAGAAACTATAGGTGTTTCGTATGAGGAGATATATATATTCACTACATTATATCATTAAAAACCAATATATAATAACTAGAAAGTAATATTTACATGTTCGGAATTTTTAAGCATAAAATCAGAAACCCGTCAAATTGACGGGTTCCGTAAATCTAGTGTTAAACACATCGTGTATTCTTCTGGATCTTCTGTAGCTTGTATCTTCTATTAGAAGATTAGCATACGCTTCTTGCGCATCTCGTCTTTTAATCCAGTCTTTTACCCATATTCTTTTTTTCTACTAGTTTTTTCCTCTAAAACTTCTCTAACTTCATTTAACAAAACACTTGCAATTGTTATGAAACATTTTCTTACAATAACACGATAATAACGACGTACGATGTTCGTTGTAAAAAACTTGAAACTAAACTCTACTCTACCGAACCACTAGCTTTGTGTAAACGGACCGAACTATAATTTCTAGTAGAGCAGATGTCTAATGAAAAAGTAGGTTAGTATACTCTACTGCTTACTTTCCTAATGTAAACCAGTCCTATTGTAAACACTTTAGGAGGGTGAAAGTAGAGTGCTAAAGATAGTAGCGAGTAGAGTAGATAGCATATGTGGAATAATACACTCTCCTAGCCTCTTTCCCCACCATAAGTTTACCGCGGTTATTAAAGTAGAGTTGTCGGGCGCGAAACGTGTATTTACAAGTTTTGTTTTTATTTGCGGTGGTTGTTGCTTAGTTGTTTTAAACTTGAAACTAAACTCTTCTCTACCAAACTACTAGCTTCGTTTAAACAGACCAAATTGTAGATGTTAGTAGAGTAGAAATCTAGACAAAAAGTAGGTTAATATACTCTACCGCTTACTATCTTAATGTAAATCAGCTCTTACTGATGTCATGTGCGATAAATTGAATATTAAGGGTTGGTTTACGTTAGAACAGTAAGTGGTAGGATTTAATAACTTACTTTTTTTCTAGACCTCTACTCTACCAGCATCTACAATTTGGTTCTTTTACACAAAGCTAGTGGTTTGGTAGAGAAGAGTTCAGTTTCAAGTTTAAAACAACAAACCAACAGCCACCGAAAATAAAAATAAAACTTGTAAGTACACGTTTCGCGCCCGACTACTCTACTGCAGTAATTGCGGTAAATTTGTGGTGGAGGAAGAGGTTAGTAGAGTGTACTAATCCACATGTGCTATCCACTCTATTCTACTCTCTACTAGCTTTAGTACTCTACTTTCACTATCCCAAAGTGTTTACATTATGCTAGTATAGTACGCACTCTAGCACTGTATTCTAGCGTTTACTATCCTAATGTAAACCAGGCCTAAGCGATCGAAGCAGATCGATAATATTGTAATATGTTTATATTATAATGTGGGATTTTCTTTACATTTCGAATTAACAAATCAGCGATTTCTTATATCAATAAATTGACTGTACTTTGCAACAAGTCAAAATGTACATTGTATTAAATTAACACACCTTAACTAAACAAAAATCATGTTTTGTGATAGATTGATTATAAAGTTTTATCACAATTGAATGAGAATCAAAACTGTAAGTGTAACTTGAAATAAGTTTTTCATGATTTTGAAGAAAATAGTAACAGAATCATTATGTTATTCTCATTTGATCTGAAATAGTTATTACTATTTATTATAGCCGGTTTCGACTCGAGCGCTATTTTCAACCAGTTGTATCTTTTTTCTGTATATAATATAAAAACCCACATTTCTCGTCACTTTGTCTGCAGGATAAAGTTTGTGGTGACGACAATTGTTTATAGTGACGAGAAATGTTTGCTTTGTCAGCTCACAAGTTTGAAGTTAAATTCACTAATTTTCGTTATTAGGTATTTTTTATGTTTAAATATATTACGTTGTAAAACCCAATAAACAGTTTTTCTTTCTATATTTCTTTCTATTTTCTCGTCAATTTTGACGGGTTATATACTAGTTAAATACTAATAATTATTTCAGATTAAAGAGCAATAGTAATGTGATTGTAACAAATGGATTTGATTAGCTTAGTTATCTAAAGAAATTTTCATAAGTAGTAACTTATTTATTTTATAATTAAAACAGGTGTAAAAAGTACGTTTGATGCAAACTGCTTTTCAAACCGAGATTGAAAGAATGCACCCTGTCAACAATCTGTAAAACCGAATTCATGAATTTATCTCACAATGTATTCGGTTGGTAGAAAAATAATTGCTGTTTATCACTTTGAAATTCATATACATTTTTCTCTGTTTTAATTTTCCTAGCTGTTTTAAGTGGTCCAGAACGGGTGGATGACTAACGCCTAAGTTTTGTGCAGGCTTTCGAATTGTGCGTGCTTCTGATTCAACTAACGCCTTCAGTTAGTCGTTATGAACTGAAGAAGTACTCCCACGATCTTCTTCATCTTCAAGGCTCTCGTCCCCAGCATGAAATTTTTGAAATCACCATTGTCCGTACGTTCCTTAACAGTGCCTACATCAAAAGCATTGTTTCGTTTACGAATAGTTTCTGCTGCTTTACCACACGTTTTGAACTCAGAAAAAAATGCTTTTATTTGCATCTTTGCCATCTTTAATTCAATAGCCCAATTTGACCCACAATTAACAATAAAACCAAAGTCGATACTACCAAAATACATGCCGAAAAATGCACTTTAAAATTATATTAACATAAACACGATGAAATGACACTCATTGAAAAAAATGAAGGTTAGAATTCAGAAAACAAAAACCGCGATTATTTTCCTGCCAACCTAATAATTCCGGTACAGACAAATCAGTTTGATACAGGGCATTTTATGTTTTATATCGTGTGTTATTCCCAGTATACTCATCTATGTCGAAATCTATTGTGACGATTACGCATTTTTCATAAAACTATTAACGTCAGATAATTCTGTGATTTCTTGCAATAAACTGCTTTATCTTTTTTATGAATCTAAAGCGTTGTGTAGACGTAAGTACATAAAAAACTTGATCAATAATATCTATGCGCGGCACTTTGAGAAAACAATATCATTCAGAATGAATAAATTATAGACTTTTACTCTCGATTGTCTATTCTTTCATAATATGCCACAAAATAAACCGATCGATATTCACATATTTTTCAATTGAATTAATTGCAGTTCATCCGTGATGTGTTTTTGTGTATGAATGTTTATATATATATATATATATATATATATATATATATATATATATATATATATATATATAGCACACACCATACATATATACATGCAAACATATATGATGACACATTTCATGACGACAGTTTATCATGATTCAGTGTAGTGGCGTATTTACCTATGCAGTTTAATGTTAAACATTCAATCTGCACAAATGCAAGGCCACGCAATGAATAAACTATATAACAAGGACAATGTATGAAAATAAAATATTACGAAGATAATTAGAAAATGACGGAAATGAGCCGGTACACGTGTGTGTATATATATATATATATATATATATATATATATTTGTATACAATCGTACACTATAGTGTAATACTTGTGATCCCGTTGCTACGTTATCCTGATAGCCTTCGTTCTGTTAGGTCACTCAAATGTTTGTTGTCCACTATATTAGTTTCAGCACGTACAGCATTTTCAGACAGTCTTGTTAGTTATTCTTTTTCTCATTGGTCTGATTGACAGACAAATGATTGGAGATTTTTTAAATTCTTGTTTTGTGTAATTTTCAATATAAGCAATACCAGAAGTTTTAAGCCAAGATATTAATTTAAAATTTTAAGAAAAATTAAAATATATTGAAGATGATTGCGTGATTTCATCAAACTGTATTAGTAACTATGACCAAATGTTTGGTGTAATGATTCAAAAAACAAAGTACAATAGTGACAGAGTTCAGTGTCATTCGGCAATTAAAGGAACAATGAGCCATATATATATATATATATATATATATATATATATATATATATATATATATATATAATATATATCTTATCAAAATTATCCACAAAATCTTTATAAAACAACACATTTCAAATAATAGTCTGTCTGCGAGAATGTTTATATAGACATACTAATATATATATATATATATATATATATATATATATATATATATATATATATATATATTGGGTGTTGGAATTAATTCGTAGCGTTTTCTTCATGAAAAAAGATCGTTTATTTTAAATGAAATTGAAACAAACATATCATTCAAAGTATTGCCCATCGTTAGCCACTACTTTTTCCCATCTTTCGGTCAGGAGACCAATACCACGTCGGAAGAACGCCTCGTCTTTAGATGCAATCCATGAATAGATCCATTTTTTACAATCTTCATAAGAAGTGAGCTTCTGCCCAGACAGGCCATGACTCATCGATCGAAACAAGTGGTAATCAGAAGGAGCAATATCTGGAGAATAAGGTGGGTGGGGTAGAACTTCCCATTTGAGCGTTTCCAAGTATGTTTTGACCGGTTTCGCAACATCCGGACGAGCATTGTCGTGCTGCAAAAGCACTTTATCGTGTCTTTCAAAGTATTCCAGCCGTTTTTCCTTCAATGCACGGCTCACGCGCATCAATTGCAGTCGGTAGCTATCCCCAGTGATGGTTTCATTCGGTTTGAGGAGCTCATAGTAGATCACACCCTTATGATCCCACCAAATACAGAGCATGATGAATATTTGGCTTCGCCGCTGGTGTTGATGGTTGGTCGAGCTTAACCCATGACTTTCTGCGCTTGGGATTGTCGTAATTAATCCACTTTTCATCGTCCGTGACAATTCGATGCAAAAATCTCTTCCTTTTCTCCCGTTGAAGCAGCAGTTCGCAGGTAGAAAAACTCCTTTCAACGTCCCTTGGTTTCGATTCGTATGGGACCAAATTTCCTTGCTTTTGGATCATTCCAATGGCTCTAAGGCGTTTTCCTATCATTGGCAAGTCAACTCCCAACGATTCAGACAATTCTTGAAGCATTTGCCATGCGTCTTCATTACGCAATGCCGCCAATTCTTCATCGACGAAATTTTTCGGCTGTCCAGGTCGTTCCTTGTCTTCCAAGTCAAAATCACCACTTTTAAAACCGGAAAACCACTTCCGACACATTTGCTCAGCTAGAGCATTGGCACCATAAACTTCCACTAAAATACAATGACTTTCGGCAGCACTTTTTTCATGTTAGAGTAATGAAGTAAAACTCCCCGCAAAGACAATTTATCCGGCACGAAAGTCGACATATTCGATAAAGTACAAAGTGTTGTTATTTACGCTTCAACCAAATGACATGTACTGAAACTGACGCCTAAGGTCAGCTGTTTTACGGGGAATATTTGGTTAAAGGCAACAATGGAAGAATGTACTACCTACGTCATCTCTTGTAAAACGCTACGAATTAATTCCAACACTTAATATATGTATATATATATATATATATATATATATATATATATATATGTATGTATATTATATATATATATATATATATATATATATATATATATATGTGTGTAAATCCATAACGTCGACTTATTTATGTGAGACGTGGCTTCTATGATACCCAAATATGTTTATTGTTTCCTTAGGTTACATGTAACATATATGCTTATAATTGACAAGTAGGCGAACACATCGACCCCAGGGGTTGACGAACGAAGCGAGTAGAGGGCGGAGCTCCCTAATATATATATATATATACATGTATATATATATATATATATATATATATATATATATATATATATTCGTATAAAGAACCTATTATCTAGTTGCAAATGAGTTGTAACTCCGATATTATTTATTATTGATTAATCCTCTAATAAATAATACTATTATAAAAAAATAAATTTAAATGAAGTGTCTGTAAAGTGCTAATATTCGTAAAAGGAATGTTAGTAACACAATATATGTATAATTTTATGATTATCTTTTATCTACAAAAATGTTTAATGTTTAAGTTATAGTGAAATATATAATTTATTTGTCATGAAAATATATATAAAATGAGATATAATGAACAAAATGTATGTTTCATGTGAAAAGAATAGAGAAACGTTTCGAGATTCTGTATAATTTTGAGATTTTTTTAATATGGGATTCACAAGTCCTGTATATGGGACACTTGCTGAAACTAACAGTAAAACACAAACATTCAGATGATCCAAAAGGTCTACACATAATATTCAGAGAAAATGCAATAATTGAACTAACTGACAAAACTACTTTTAAAAATTTGTAATGAAAATAATAAGTTAAAAGATACTCGTATGTTTGAAAGACCCAGCAGTCATCGATAATGGGAAATTGAAATTCATAACCCAAATGATGTGCTTAAAGTGTTCTTAAAATTTTAAAAAAAAAACATTAAAATAATTTATTTGGATTTGTATTTTCTTTTAAAAGTACGAGTTATTAACAAAAAATGGGTATCACATAAGTTTTCAGTTGATAATAAATTTTGAAGACATACTTTCTTCATCGCTTCTTTTTTGGTATATTAACGAACTATTTTTGAATTACTTGTTGACATCTGATAAAAGTGCATTGTGTAATTGATATTACTTATCATTAGGTATCGTCAAATGACCTAGTCGTTTTAATTTGAAAAGCGGGAGTATATCTTCAGAAAGTGTGGGATGTGTTGTGTGAAGTATAGTTGATATTATTTAATATTACGTTTCTTCGTGTTTGCCATGCAATCAAAGCAGAGGTTTATACACTACAACTATATGTGATATACTATTTCATAAACACAGAAATGATAGTGCGTGACTGATCTGTGACAAGAAGACTGTGCATGAGACGCTACTTCGTCTTATGTATTCTCCAAACATTTCATCATGAGATTATAAACTTTTTTAACCTTAAATAACCATATGTGTGTAACCATAACCATATATATATATATATATATATATATATATATATATATATATATATATATATATATATGAGGCATTTCTGAACCAAAATTACTTCAAAACAGAAGTGATCAAGTTTATTCTAATTTTTTATAAATGTATACATTTGTATTTCGTTAAAAATATGTTATCGACTATACTTATGCATATATTAATCCAGTTAAAGTGTTGTGCATGGAATCATGCGTTCATCTTACTGAGTAAAATGACTTACATTGCACGAATAAATCTTCATGTAATTGTCTTTGCTTTTAAGATAAAAAGTATTATACCAAGTACCTTAACGTTATTTTGATGATATAAATTATTTTTGTAGCATATTATGGCAATAAAATAGTAAAAAACTGTATCACGATGAAATTATCTATTGCCTTGTGCAACAATTTCGTATTAGTACTAGCGTACATCGTTCGTAAATAAAATGTATTTAGTAAACATTTATTAGTACTTAATTTTTATTATTCGAAATCGCACGAACTTTTTCGGTTTTTTAATATATATAGAGTAGTTGAAAGATAGGTTTACAACTTTGATTGGTCTCCATTTTAGTTTGATAAGTGTTTGATACTGCAAATTTGACATTTGAAGACAGAGGATGTAAGAAAATCATTATGGAACAGTTATTAATTTATAGTGGATTGCATCGTACGCTCAATCAAGAAAATTAAAGCTGCGCGTCAAAGTATGACCGAAAAACTCAAAACCTGCATCGGACATATCATTTTACATGACCAAATTTTATTATTAACATATGATTAAGCATGGTCGTAATGTGTATTTATAAATACAGTTTTACTACATAATAGATATAAATTCAGTTTTACTGCATAATAATAGGTAATAATAGGTGTGTATAAGAATAAAAGAAATTGTTATAAGTTAACTATTTTGAATTTTCATCTTTCGAGTTATTTTCTTAAAAAATCTTTCGAATTTTGACTTTTACTTTGACTTTTTGGAGTGGAACTCCAGGGTTCCGCGGAACACAGTTTGAAGAACACTTACGTAGAAAAACAGTGTGGCATGGTACTGGTTCAAAGGTATTATTGAAATTTACTTCTTTGAGAACGCCGCAGAGAATGCTATCACACACAGTCCACATGCCACGATGGAAATTTTAAATTCCATGTTTCCGGACCAATTAATCACGAGATACGGCTACATCGATTTTCCACCAAAACCAGCAGATTTAATATTAGATTTTTTTTCTTGATACCTCAAGAGCTGGGTTAATGAGAATAAATGCGGTAAGATGATTTAAAGTCTAAATGTAAATATTCGTTACGAAATCGCTGAGATACCCTAGGGAATATACTGAAATGCGATGAAAAATTTCATCGAAAGAGACCGCTTTTGCACTCCAGCCAGAGGTGACCATTTGGGCGACATAAATTTCCAAGACTAAATAAAACAATTGTATAAACATCTACTGTTTATCATCAATTGTAAAAATTATTAAAAAAAAGTTGTAAACCTATTCTCTCACTCTATCTCTCTCTCTATATATATATATCTTTATATATATATATATATATATATATATATATATATATATACACACCCACGTGTATGCCCATTCGTGTGTATATATTAAACCGGCTGATTTCTGTACCAAGAAAGTAAACAATGAATTTTAATTAATTTTTCCACTTGCATATATTAGTTGAATCATAAGATAGATCGACAGGGAAACCCAGTAGTGTAGAATACACTAATTATAGTGCGTGTATTCGTTATGATTGTAAGTGGAAAAATACGAGGACCACGAACGATTAACAGAATCGTTTAAACACATTTAATGCTTTGAACTCTGTCAGTGACTTACTGAATAAGTAGATCTGTATCAAAATTCTTCTTAAATGTTGTGCTTATAAAGAAGTACTCGTGATAAACGAAGTAAAGTTGCGAACATAATTGAACAAGTATTTATATTGCATCAGAAATGTTAAAGTTGTTTCACATTTAAGAAATCAAGGATTGAAAATCGTTTCAGTTTATTGTTTTTTTATGTATTATATAAATATATATATATATATATATATATATATGTGTGTGTGTGTGTATATATGTATGTATACAGTGTATAAGCGACCGGTATAAGCGACCTCGATATAAGCGACATTTTTTATAAGCGACATTTTTTATAAGCGACTTTTTTATAAGCGTCTCTTATTGATATAACCCACTGAGGTAGCTTATATCGAAAGTCGCACAAAAAATTACAACAAATGACTATATCAAATTTTTTGTAGCCAATATACTTTTTGCCTTTATTTACATTAAATTAAAGCTTATTATTATGTTTTGTTCAATTCATGTTTTCTTTACATTTTATATATATATATATAGTTAGATAGATAGATAGGTACAGAGATAGATAGGAGGTTATTCCAACTATTATGTGTTTTGGTGCTAATCATCGCAGGTATAGATACGCCCTAAAATCTGTAATAACCAATCAATAAACATGTTTGAAATTGTTCAAAAATATGTTTAAATATAATAATTATTTAAAATGTTTTACTTTTCAGCAGGGTTATTTATTTGTGCAGTAACCATTCTGTGCCAAAATATATATATATATATATATATATATATATAATGTTAATTTGTTGGATATATATATATATATATATATATATATATATATATATATAATGTTAATTTGTTGGATATAAAATCAAATATTGAAGTTACTTAAATGAGCAATAAAATTAATACTGACACTAATGCATTTGTATTTTCGTATATTTGTATTAAAATACTATTGTTTTTAAAACACTGCGCAGCGTGTAGCGTAAAAAAATTACGGTTTTCCCTGAAATATATACATACTTGTGTGTGTATATTATATATATATATATATATATATATATATATATATATATATATAAATACACATGTTTGTATACAGGTATATTAGATTTTTGTTTACGTGTATGTATATAAATGTGAATCCATTGAATACCGATGTAGGCAGCAGCGGCAAGGAAGAACGCCATATAGTAACAGAAAATACAAAAGCGCAAGAACGAGTGGGTAGCGGAGCCCGATGGTACGAATATAGCTCAATGTGTTGACAACAACAACCTCAACATAGCCTCCAAGTTGCTTGGTAACCGCGTTACGTTTGATATTATATTTCAAAACGGAGTGAAGAATAGAGAACATGTGGCCATGACAAGAGGGTGATATTTTCCCGATATCTTTAATTGGTGACGCTCTCGACAGCAATTCGACGAACGAAAGAATGCGATCTAATTCGGCAATTCAAATCGATTCGGCGTGCCTTGCACTTTTCGTACGCCTGGTCTCACCGAATTGCACGAACGACGCCTGTTCGTTTTTCAGCCTGATTAGATGTTATCTAACGGAATCAATGTTCGACGATCGATTTGATTGTAACAAACATTTATTACTCGTTACGATTATATGTGTGTTTCCATTTTTTTTTTTATTTATATTTATCTAATCTATATACATAATTATTTCGAATGACACATGGTATATTGTTAAATAACGCCTTTAAAATAAAATAATGCTTAAACGGAAGAATTGACTGAACGAAATCGTGTTTAGAATTGGATTTATGATTATTTAGTCAAGTTAATTTTGAAACTTACAAAATGAAACGAATGCTATTCTGGAAGCATTATAATTCATAATAAAAAAAATAATTTAGAATATAAAGAATTACATAATAGATACTAAGTTTATTATAAAGATAACGTTCCATTTATACAAAGTGTTTTACATTTGTTTTGGGTGTTATATATCAGAATATATATATATATATATATATATATATATATATATATATATATATATATGTAAGATAGAGAACGACAAGGAATGAACATAAATATTCAGTCCTTGTTGTCTCTACAATAATTTTATAAGTTATTTTCTGAGTTTGGAAATGAAAAGCTAAGAAAATATAAGTAATATCGAAAAAATACCTTTAATGATATGAGCTCAATATATTTTATTTCATTTTTTCAACTTCCACTAGATGACAACAATTTTAACATAAATTTCGTCGTAAAATATTTAAATTTCAAAAATCGTTTCAAAAACCTCAGTATATGTAGCATTGAAACGTTAAAAATAAATCAACTTTTGAATTTTTCCATATCTTGATATTTTTTTATAATTATGAAATAGGTGATATGGGCTAAACAAGGAAATAAAATTAAGTTAATAGTCATCAGGATACATTTTTAGGAAATCATTCTACATAATGAAAAAGTAGGGAACATAAATTATGAAATGACATTAATGAATATATTTTTTAATCTGCAGAAATCATTCAATTTTTGTGAAAAAATCTAATGATGAAAACTTAAACTACTGTTTCAAAATTCGGTGTTTAAAAAATATCATTTGATGTTCACTCCGCGTTCTAAATTGGCTTTTTAAATTATGAAGATTTTACTTTATAAAAAAGGAGATTTTATTTAAATAAATATTTTCGTATTTAGTATTAGGTTGAGAGGAAAATAATTGCGGTTTTTGTTTTCTGAATTCTAACGTTAATTTTTTTCAATGAAAGTATAATTGTATCCTGTTCATGTTAATATCGTTTTAAAGTGAATTTTTCGATCTGTATTTTGGTAACGTCCTCTTTAATTTTATTATTAATTTTACTTCAAGTAGGGATATTGACTTAAAGATGAAAAAGAAGCAAATAAGAGCAATTTTTCGTATGAGTTCAAAACGGGTGGTAAAATAGCAGAAATTGCTCGTAAACTAAACGATGCTTTTAGTGTGGATACTACTAAGGAACGTACGGTACAATGGTGGTTCCAAAAATTTCATGCTTGGGACGAGAGTGTTGAAGATGAAGAATCTCGCGAGCGTTCTTATTCAGTTCCTAAGGACCAACTGAAGGAGTTCATTGAATCAAAACCCCAGACAAACAATTCGAGAGCGTGCACAAGAGTGTTAGTTATCCGACAGTTCTGGACCATTTAAAACAGCTAGGAAAATCAAAAAAGAGAAAAGTATATATGAATTTGAAGGTCATAAACCGCAATTATTTTTTTACCAACCTAATATTTTCCTATTCTGCCATAATCGTATCAGAAAATAACTCCGCCCGATGTAAAAATTAACTTTTGTTTTTCTAGAATGTCCTGATTTGCACATTGCGTGGCGCAATGTATCTCACAGATAAAATATCGTTGTATTGACAGAAAATGTACAAAACACGGAAAAACATTTTTTTGCTTTTCCAATTTAAAATTTGAACCGGGAATAAATTAATGCAGAAGAGAAATTTGTTTCACAAAGTAAAATAATATATTCGAGCACATTGTATTTCTTAGATAATTTAACCTCAACAAATATTTATTTTTACAAATAATTTTTTATTTATTTTACAACAAAAAAAATGTTCTGATCAAAAATGTTCTATAAATGATTAACAATCATTGTTCGTTTTTAGTTATACATATTTCGATGACGATGCTTTCATTTTTAAAATGGTCTTTTACAGAAAATTCGAAGTACTGTGAGTAAAAAATTCATTTGTGAAAATGAGTTGAGCAACAGTGTCAGAGAACTATGATAAAAATTTATAACTTTATAGAATTCTGACTTGTTTATTACAATATTCGGGGTTTAAGGAGGTTTATCAAATTAAACAAGTAACAGTTTTATCTCTCAATTTAATAAGAACAGTGTTATAAAATATGCTGTTATTATATATAACAGAAAAGTTGCGATACAGTGTCTGTACTGTGGTTAATTTCAGTTGCACAAGTGAATTTTTCACTAACCATAAATACCGAAAACTGATTATAAATCATTTTTGATTTTCTATGTGTATTCTTCAGAACACTAAGGTTCAAAGAAATCATTTTTTCGATGATCTATAATTAATTATTAAACATTTTTAGAGAAAAATTTTATGGCTTATGAGGTGAGTGAAAAATGTAATTGTAAAAAAAAAGTTACCTCAATAGAGGGTTAAAATTTTGATTGAATATTCAAATATCTATTTAAGAATTGGAATCTTTCTTATTGAGTAAGAAATAGAACACATTTAATGGACATATTCTTAAAAAATATTATTTTTTTGAAAAATATATAGTTAAAACGGTATTACACAGGATTCAGTTCATCACTAGAGGAAGTGATTCAGAAATTAATTACTATCCCTAAAAGTGAACGTATAAAATATTATATATTAATGATTTAATTTGCATTACAATGATTGCGACATGAACAAAATTGTCGTGTATGAAATACATTTTCGTACACAGACATTTTATAACAACGTGCTGTAATTTAATCAAAGTTTGTAAATAAAAAGTAGTGGAAAAATGCATAAATAGGTTAATTATAGTTAGTTTTATTTACATGCGTACCTGATACAAATACAGAAAGAATTAGAATGCGTTTATTACCAACTGTGCTCTTTTATTTTGTATCGACGTATTTTATTCAGTTTTAAATGTATTTTATAAATATCTGTGAAAAATACTCATACACAGATCATTTATTTTACTGATAAGATTAAGTATCCATAAGATACAAATATTTACAACATTCGAATATTTACAAAATATTAAATATGTATTTTACAACAAAACAGTATTTATTATAGAATTTTGAACTGAAGCAATATTGAAAATTGCTCACTAATTTACATATGGATTGTAGAATCGAATCTTGAAAATAAACATACACATGTATTTATATATAGAGAGAGAGAGATAGAGAGAGAGTTAGAGAAAGTTATTCACTGGGAAGAAAGGAATATAAAAAGACCAAGAAAGAGACCAATGAACAAGTTGGATAAGGAAATTAATAAAACATTGGAAATTAGTGGAAAAGAGAGTCATTCAATCGTATAAAATGTAAAATCATGGGAGAGGCCTTTACTTGTTAGTGGATTGACAGAGGCTGATGTTGATAATATATATATATATATATATATATATATATATATATATATATATATATGCATATATATGCATATATATATAATATTAGGTGTAAAAAATTATTCTGTGCCTTTAAATTGATTGTCATAACTCTATTTTATCCCCTTAATGTACAATTTTTTTATTAATTTGGGATGAAAGAAATCATTTTTTTACATAAAATTATACATTAGGCTTATTATACTTCATTTATTTAAATAAAAATATATTTAGAGCCTAATTAAAAATTTAATTTTAAAACAAGGCACCACACAATGCCCGTGTACGTCACGGAGCTGTACATTAAGTGGTTGAAGTAAAATATTTTCCTGCCGTTTTAGGGTTTTTAAAGTCCAATCTTAACATTTAAAAATACTATATATCTTGGCCAAACAGTTGCTATAACCTCACAAAACAGTAGTGAACACGATTGCTTCTGAAAAGCAGCATATTAAGCATTGTATACTTTTCGTATTCCAGTTGAAAAAAATGTTACTGAAGTCGTGGGAATGATTTTTGCATGTTTGGAGGAAGGTGTTGTGATGAATAAAACAAACAAAAAATGATAAAAGAGTGGAAGAGGTTCGAAAATGCATTACGACTTCATCGACACAAAGCCGCCATCTGTTTTTTGACAGAGGATTTGTCAGTTACCATACAGATGGAGCAAAGTTATGCAATTTAATGGGCGATATTTTTAGGATTGAGATGTGTTCCGTTTT
Source organism: Acanthacorydalis orientalis (assembly GCA_034766995.1). Taxonomy (NCBI): domain Eukaryota; kingdom Metazoa; phylum Arthropoda; class Insecta; order Megaloptera; family Corydalidae; genus Acanthacorydalis; species Acanthacorydalis orientalis. The sequence goes on from CM068322.1 coordinate 7,821,917, forward strand.
CCCATAAACATTCGTTTTCTGTAAAAAGGTGCCAAATTAATTTGTACACCTAATATATACGCATTTATAAACACGCATATACATCTGACTGTATGTATGTTAAGCACATTTATTTTAAAAACAGTTGTTTGGTTATGATAAAAAGCAAATCGACATTGGTTTTTAGAGTAGTATGTTTGCACTTTTAGTCTTATCTTTCGCACTGATTTACAATCATAAAGATGCATTGTTTATACGTTAATTCGAGATAACATTGCAGTTATTTCAAAATAAACACGAGTGCAACAGTTACATACTTTTTTTAAGTGATGCTACATTCTCTCGTTAAGTTCGATTAATTTTATTGCAGATATGTTACCTGATAAATTCGAATAGTTATTGAATAAGTAAATAATGGATCTTATAGTCTATACGAGAAATTGGGAAAATCGTTGTAATTCTATATCGACAATCACATTTGTCTAAAAATTGATTGACTTGTGTTCGGATTCTGTAAAATATTACATATATACACATACTTACATGAAACAAATTGTTAAATATTTCAAAAACTTTTTTACTAATTCTAAAAGTCTGCCAGTCTTTTTTTCCGTATTTGGTTGATTTTTGTTTTTAAAAATTTTCTGATGATATCCTGCAATAGCTCTTTAAACGTTCTTTATTCACACATATCAATAATTGTTGTTTGTTATTAAACCCCTCATTTTCAATATTTAGTTCAATAAGATTTTATAAATTATACATTTTGCAAGTGCTATTGATTATAAAATTCTTTCAAGAATTTAGTTTAGTGCAGAAAGTCTTTCAATATATAAAAAAAACATATTTTTCGTCACTTTGTCCCCAGTAAAAAGTCCATGGTGACGAGAAATGTTTGCTTTGTCAGCTCATAGGTCTCAAGTTTAATTCGTTCGTTTCGTTAGGTTTCGTTCTTAGGTATTTTTTTATGTTTAAATTTATTATATTGTACAAATCAATAAACAGTTTTTTTTCTTTTTATGTTTCTTTATATTTTCCCGTCGATTTTGACGGTTTATATACTAGTATGAAAATAAAATTTAAAAAATGTTTAAAATTGTAAAAGAATAATTTGAATAATTTTTAATTTGATAAAATAGTTTTAAATAATTTTTATAATTTGATTTCATCTTTAAACAGAGAATTTTATAAAAATCAAGAATATCTATTTTTAACATAAATATTACTTCACAATTTCTATAATTATAAAACATTTTCCAAGTTTTTATACCACATACTTTCATTAAAATGCCCATGTTTTAACATTGTCATAAGTGTTTCTTTCTTCAGCACTATGATGTGTTTATATATATATATATATATATATATATATATATATATATATATATATATATATGTGTATATATGTACACACATTCAAACATAAATTCATATATACATTATTCCCCCATAAAATTGTAACCATTAGGTTAAAACATATTTTGTATGTTTCTTAACTTATGTTTTATATATTTGAACATTTTTCTTACTTAAAGATATAATCATTTTATCAATTTTGTTTTGTGCATGGTATGTATAATATAATTTACTCATATTAATATATTTAATACTTAAATATTTAACACTTAAATATTTAACGATGTCTCCATTCGATGTTATCGAATGGAGATGCAAACAGTTACAGATTTTTAATTTTATTAAAGTAGGTCTAATTTTTTTTAGTATTACCGTCCATCTAAAGGTTTTTTTATGTTCGTTCCTATTTTAAATTTTTCTTTTTCAAAATTCCATTCTTTTCTTCGATGCAATATCTGTATATTATCATCGAAAAGAATTCTTTTTAGATCTTGAATTAGTGCATGGCTACTATAGAAGCATCAATAACTTCAATAATTTCCTTTGACATTTCATATAGACTCACATATAAAAACATCATTTAGCAATAACTACTTTTTGCTCAAACTATCCCGTGAGAACACTTATCGAGCAATTCGAACTACTGCAAGTACTTAGCAGTTTAAAACTATTCATGTGCAAACACTACTTCAATCACAATTCAGTCCTGGAACTGAGAATAAGTTCATTATCACAAATGATTTTTTTTAATAAATATGTTTATTGATAAAAATGTTATTAATACTAGATTTACGAGCATTTATTTTATACCTATTTTTACTCAAATCCGTCATTTTGAGGAATATATTAGAATACAGTTTTTTGGTAATAGAATTAATTAATTTTATTTTATATCACTACATTTTATTAACAAAGTTGGACACTAGATTTTTTACATATAAATTCTGTTTGAAGGATGCATTGTCCTCACACAAAATTTTTGCACTTATGGCAAATATTAATGGATCTATTTTTTTTTACAAAGTCCGATTTGGTAGGACTTCCGATTGTTATTGGAATTTCCTATATCTGACAACGGATTGGAAGGAGCCTTACGCTTATCTCTGTAGTCCCTCTCTAATCTATATCTGTAGTCTCTCGCTAATTGTTCAGATAATTGGAAAATAAAATATTTTTTTAATATATTTAGTCTCCTTGTACAATATCCACGCATTAATAGCTGCTAAGATGTTATAAAATAATTGAAGAGACTATCTACGAGACCCTGCTTTGACATATTTTCGTGTCATCTGATCCACCATATTCATTCCAAACTTGGTCTTGTTGTAGAATGTAATTGTTTCCAGGACACGGAGTCTATTATCTTTTCCAATTTTTACAAATGTATGCCTTGAACTGAGTAAAAGTACCTTTTTCTTTGGCTCGATTTTGTAAATTGTTAGAACATAATATTTTGATTTATAAATTCGTGTGGAAAACCGGACCATATTATCTTTCTTAGCTTTTTCAGTTTTTGGTATTTCTTTTTTATTTGCATGTATAGCCAACTAGAGTAGATTTTTTCGCAAGTATTTTTTTTTGAAAATAAATTAAAATTTTATGTAAAAATAGATTTCCAATTCTACATAACTAGAAGAACGAAGAATGGTCTGTGAGCTCAATTCTTCTCATCCAACCGAAAATTGTATGGCATATACACTATTTCATTTCTTAAGGGAGAAAATACGATATTCACTTTCACATTTTCGTTTTCTTTCTCCGCTTTAGTATCAGATCACTTCGTGATCTTAGTTATAATTTGAGACTTTTAGGACGCTTAACACAAAATTTGTTTACGCTTAACACTTAGACTTATTGACGCTTAACACTTAGTAATAAATAGAGACTTTTAGGACGCTTAACACAAAATTTGTTAACCCGTCAATTTGACATGTGTCCAGGTAAATAGGCATACTATATACAGTTACGTGGAAGTAGGAAACCGGCGGATATATTGAATTAAAATATATATTCATATCATTATATCAATAAAAGTTAACATCATATTTCAAAAAAAATAATATCTGTATTTTCTTTATTTTTAATCATGAAATTTGAATTCGTCAAATTGACAGGTTCAGTAAATCTAGTATTAAGTAATACATAAAAAATAAAAAATACGATCGTATTGATTTCCGAATGAATCAAAAATGTTAAAGCCGATCTACAAAAAAAAAGTTATAATCGTCAAGCTTATATCTAAGAAATCATTTATAATATATCAAGACGTTCACAATATTGTGTTTCATAGACATGTATACACTTCAAAACACTTTTCATTAAAAGATCAAACGAAATAATTTTCCATATTCTGTTAAAATATTATATTTATATTAATGGTATCAAGAAATGCTAATATTTGATATATTAAAAAGTTCATATTATTTGTATGCCAAAATTACAGCATTAAGAGAGAGAATGTTGAGTAGACTTTACATCATATTATAAATTTATTCATACATTTCTTAAAAATGATTCTATGTTTTCTGTCGAATTTCATATTTAAATTTATAAGTTAAATATCTAGCATTGAAAAAGATCTAACGATACATTTTATTAAACATAAATGAAAAAAAAAATTAAGAAAGTATTTCAGAAATAATTGAAAATAAAAGATACAAAGATATTTATCGAAAATTCGTTTCCAAAATAACAAAACAGCATATTCCATGCAACATTTGTGAATATTTTTTTGAATTTTGTCTGAATGTCTACATAAATCATTGTTTAATTTTGTGAGATACATTTCGTTTGTTATTTTACTTGTATTTTGAAAATAAGACTTTACACTTTAAAATGAAAAATATTCATATTGTAGAAAAAATTTATCATAAAATTTTATTATGAAAGAAACTCATTACAAAAAAAATTAATGGCTTCATACAAGTGATAATATATAGTACTGTGATTTATTTATCATTTTACTATACAATAACTCATCATAAAATTAAGTTTTACCACATGTTTCAACTTTCATAAATGAAAAACTTTTACAATCTTAGCAAATGATTTTATAAAAGTAAATAGATTTAGATTTTAGGATTTTTCGACATATTATGTATTGAGGTCAGCATCTGTAGATGAAGTAAAATATAAAACGTAATTTCAACAAAAGATCAATTTAGTACTAACAGTTTAACCCTTTCAATATGACTTTTTTGTTTTGATTAATTTCGGTAAATGGTAATTAATTGCATTGAGAGGGAGTTAAAATTGGCCAAAATTATTGTTTAAGAAATTTCCGACATCTTGGATAAAAGATATAGTCCTGGGAAGTTTTGTCCTATCAGTATTTTATAGTGGGTTCACTATAAAAGTATTTCCCCGACAAGAATTTATGCAAATCGGTGGGATGTATGTATCCAGCTAATAACGAAAAGGCTAAAGTTGGGTTAATGTTATTATATTATGTAATATTAACAAAAGAAATTAAAAAATATTTTTTATACTTAATATTAAGATCTAAACTTAGGTGTAAAAGTTTTTAAAAAAAACGTTTAATATATATACATATACATATATATATATATATATATATATATATATATATATATATATACATATATATATATATATATATACATATATATATATACATATATATATATATATATATATATATATATATATATATTATTCTTTATAAATTTATGGACGAAGAAAAGAAAAAAAAAACAAGGCGATTTTATTTATTTTTTTGTTGTGAATCTAGTTGAATAATTTAAAGAAAATGTTCCTTCTATTGTGTCCACAAAAAAAAACTATGATAAAAGCCACAAAACAACTCCTAGAATCGGT
>CM068322.1:7832088-7932088 GCA_034766995.1 Acanthacorydalis orientalis
GTATTTGTTATCGTGAAATCTAAAAAAATCTAGACGCTTTAAAACTGTAAAATCCTTACCCGTAAGTAATGTAATAACCAAAATGAGAATATAGAATACATATAAATACATACAATAACATCCAAATTAAAACATCTATAGCTTAAAGAGTGTTTTTTTTCTTATGTGTAATCTTGTGAATTCTTTTACATACATTTTGAAAATATGTATCGACATCCAGATATAAAACATTCGGCTATAACAATTTCTTTGTCATGGTCTGTTGAATGTCACTAAGTTAATTTTATTACACTAATTCATTGCTAAATATATAGTGTAACGACCCAACTCTGTAGAGACTCATATATTTCCAAACTATAACAGAACTACCTACATGTATAAATATATGTATGTATATATATATATATATATATATATATATATATATATATATATATATATATATATATTGTCGATTTTTTTGTTACTATCGATTTTCCTATATAGCATTACAAAGTGAATAGTGAACTATTTTTTTCTTGTAGGCTAATTTATTGATGATGTATGTTCCAGTAAGTTTAGTAACGTTTCATAGCTACGTTTATGACGGTAAAATCTAGCTTCACGGATGGATTCAAATTGGTCAGTATGATAGACCGTATGAATAGACATACTAAGAGCGGTTTCGCACACAAGCATTTATGCCGCAACGAAACGCATTGTTGTCATTACATTGGTACATACAGAGCTTATATGTCTATATGTATTGAATAATGTGTTTCTACCTGTGAGCCAAATTTTGTGATAACAAAAGCTCTCGTATGAAACTGTTGTCACAATGTGTTTCCGATTGTGGCCCTACAAATGCTTGTGTGAAAAAGCTCTATATTTAAAATTTTGCGGACGTTTTGAATAGTTTATGACTCGTTTCGTTAACAGTTTTGAGGAACGTTTGTATAATTCATTTTCACTGCAAAAATACCATAATTTTAAAATCTATTATTTATACACTAACTGATATAATTAATTAGTGTGGTTCCTGCGAACTAAACAGTCGATTTCTCGTAATGACTTCTATGTAAATGTTCTAATATCGATATCAATTTTTGATATTTTATTAATTTTCTCGGATAGTTTTTTATGATTTTTAGATATAATTAATATAACACGATACGGAATGTTTAATCAAACTTTTGTACATAGATCTAGATAAAAAACGAACGACGTACAATTAATTTTATTATAATATTTTTTTTTATTTTTTGTTAATATTCTCTTAATTCATTCTTTTCTATTTGTTGTAAATTTAATTTAATTATAAATCCGTGTTTTTTTTTTGTATAAATGCATTATATTGAATGTATTTCAACAAATTTTTATTAATTCTTCTCGCAAATGTAGCTATTTTTACCAAAATGCTGTATTTGATTATTTGAGCCACTATATATATATATATATATATATATATATATATATATATATATATATATATATATATATATACATATATATATATATATATATATACATGGTCGAATTTGTATTAATGCGTATATTTTTAATGCGGTTTGAAGGTTATGCGGTGTTTATTTCATGTAAATTCGGAGTTTTCTCGTTGTATATACAAATATGAGCTGCACGTTGTTAAAAGAAATTGAAATTGAAATTATTATATTTTTAAAAATTTATATTTTTTAATTTAAATTTTTCGGTTTTGGATTGTTTAAATCATGTTGTGCCTGCTATCGTTGAAATAAGACTACAAACACTAAATGCTTGCTGGAAAGCAGCTTGATCAGGATATGTTGCAGATAGTGCAACCATTCAAACATCGACATTATCAGCTGAAATCCTTACTTTGGCACATGAAATTGGCGAGGAAGGTTTTGATACTCTTAGCTAGAATGATGTCAACGAATTGCTTGTGGATAATGTCTTAAGTAGTGATGATATTATTGGTCTAACTTTAGATATCGCCGAAGATCCAAAAAAAACGATAGTGAAGCGGAAAAAAAACATATCATCCTTCTCACTGCAAATATAATTCAAAGAAGTCTTCAACTTTGCAATAAATTGGAAAATCATTTTCCTGTTCATGACACAAATTCAGAACGAGCTTGTATATACGAGATTTGTATATCTGGATATCGCGAACTGCAAAAAAAAATAATAAAATCATGATCGTAAAGTTTAATCACTGATTACATTGTCAAAGGAAAAAAATCGGCACAGAACGAGGGTGAAGTTAACGCTAATTCTGTTCGTGAAGAACGTTGTCTTTACCATGCAGATCTGATGCACTGGCTATCTCTTCTAGTGAAGAAAGTTATGTAGCATCAGTTAGCAAATGGTGCCGAACATTGTCAGATAGTGACGATAATTCTGATGAAAAAACGTAAGAAGAATTGTTACTTTTCAATAAAATTAAATGAATAAAATTTTAAAACAAACTTATTTTAAGTGTTATATCAATTTCTTTCATATTTTCAACGGAATTTTTAGGTATTCTTATTTTCGTGAATTTTCATGAACTTTTTTATGCGATTTTGGGCGTATTCTAATGCATTGGTTTGATTTTATGCGGTTTTGAAAAATTATGAAACGTATCTCTAATTTTTAAACTTGTTATGTATTTTTCGTGCGATTTTTTTGTATATGGTTTTCTGCGTTACGTATCTACCGTATAAAAAAAGACGACTATATATATATATATATATATTAAACAAAAAAACATACATGTGTGTATGTGTGTAAATGCCAGAACAAAATCATACGTCAAATGAAACGACAAACGTTTGCGTTTTGCGAATTCTTGAGTGTTTTCATCGAAACACTTTACAAATTTATTAATTAAAAAAAAACAATGTGTAACAACAATATGTGTACTATGTATGTTCATATATATTTTGTGAAATAGATTATCCATCTCTTATTCTCCACGTTTCTTTTCATCATATACATCACGTCACAGCATGGCTACAACAACGTGATCAACCAATGCTCGTCGTCGCCACCACGGAACTGACCGGACGCTCGCCGTCTTTTGCGCTCGCAAGCGTTCGCATCGTCCGTTCGCCGTCTGTGTCCCCTCGCGCGCCTCATTGTCGCTCCCCACCCGCCCTGATAGTTAGCGCGGCGCCATTAGATACGAACCTAGTTCATACTGGTCTCTGTGCGCCTCACTTGCGTCAGTCACTTGTAGGAGTTGTGTCGAGAGAGCAGTTCGTGCCTGTTTATTTGTTGTTTGTTTGTGTCTGGCTGACTGGTGTGTGTGTGTGTGAGTGCGCGCACGTTGTCCGAAGTCGAACTTCGGCCGTTCGTTCTCCATTATTTATGTGTTCGAAAAGTGCGCTTTGTTGCGACCGACCGTCAGTCGGCTGTCGAACGTGTTTTGACGTGCGGCGCCGTCGAACCGAACCCGAATTCATGAAACGCGACAGGATCAAGTTCCGTTCCATCATCGTGTTCTCGATTGTTGCGCGCTCGTCGTGTCGCACGCTTGTCCGGACTTAAAAATAATTCGGCGGATGGTTACTCTTCGTCTTTGTCGATACGCCGTAAAACATTGAAAACGTGGACTTTGGTCAGATATCTCGAATACTTCGCCGCTCGTTTGTCCGACTGCATTTATGTCGTCGGCGGCTCAGCTAGAGTCGCAACAACGAGTAGACAATCCAAGAAAACCAGCCGATCGTCGCTGCGCGGACGGACGACAGTGTTGCTTTGACTGTATTATCTGTTCATCACTCAATTACGTTGTATGTCGCGTTTTATTGAAATCAGTAAACATGAATATATGTGTGTGTGTGTTATGTATGAAAATATGTATCTATGAATATATTTTGGTCGATTGTGTGCATATATATATATATATATATATATATATATATATATATATATATATATATATATATATATATATATATATACACATATGTACACAAAATGTACGTAACAGTAGTCACAAAAGTTATACACGGCCGGTAAAAATGCGTAAGTCCTCAAAAATGAAATGCAATTTTTAGTTTCGGAAAAGATGTTCCATTTCAATATATTAACATAATGAATAATTCACAAAAAAAATACAAACAGCTGCATTTATAACTGGTGCAAAGTAACAGAAACTATTCTTAAAATAAAAGTTTAGTGCATATGTTCATTAATACCTTCCATTAATACCTCATCCTCTGATTTATTTTTTTTAATTTCGTACGGACGGAATTAAAAAGTTAAAATGGTCATAAAGACAAAATTATTAGTTATTTCAGGTTCCATAAAGGCGTTCTCTCTTGCCGATATTGAATTAATAACTAATTTTTGCTGTAAATATGGAATTTTCTGTCGTTCTTGTGACGAATACGTTTTAATTCTCCTCTGTTGTATCGTTCATCTGTTGAATTCGTCTGGAAAATGTTCAGCCATGTTCATATCTAGGAATTTCAGAAATGAATAGATCTATGATCTTAATAAAAGATCTTTTATACGCCCAAAAGTGCTTATCAGTCGTCTCTTGAAAAATATTCTAATTTCGCAGCACTTGCGTTAAGATTTAACGATTTTGTTTCATCAATGAAAGCGTATAAACTTTTTGCGTCGTATATCATTTTCAAAATAGTATCATCAAAATGGTAAGCGGATCTAAAACGGCATCGCATTTGGTTTTACAGTATCACTTGTAGAATGTCTCACTTTTTTGTGCATCATTTTAATGTATGCACATAAACAACTGCCAAACTGTCAAAGACAAAATATAAAAATGTTTATTTAATACTTGTTTATTCTTTGTTAACAGTATATTTATTTTTTACATGTGACTGAATACTTTTAAGTAATAACAAGATACTCTTTTCGTGCTATTGCTTGCCTCGTTATTGTTTCCTTCTATTTTAACTAATAGCTTTTAGTTCAAAAGAAAATAATCCGTAATCATTCTCGATTTTTCTTATAAATCGTCCCGTCTCTTTCAGGTAAAGAATTTATTATTTACGGGTTTTATTCATACGTTTTTAACTATTTTCTTTCTTTTTCTTCTCCGTCTCATATTTAATAAAAGAGCCTAACATGCTTCCGTTTTATCTATCGCAGTTTAGAAATATTTAGTTAAAATTATTTGAAAAATGTTCCATTGTAATTTTTTTTGCAACATTCCGAATTCATTATCTGTAATTTCATCTCAAATATCAACCAAAGTCCTTATTAAACTGAATATCTCACTGACAAATTAAATTTCACTTTTAAATGCTTATTAAATGTAAAATTGCGAAATGTAACATTTTGGGCGAAATCTCCCTGTTTTATATAATGTTATTGTTTTTTTTCCTTCTGTGAACAGGCATCTTACTTCTGCGAAAGTGAGATCTTATTTAAGTGACGTGTCTCACATTGTATAACCGAAAAGCTCAAGCTCTGTCGCAGAACGAATAACACCGGGGTTTACGATTCGCATAGTTCAAATATTTGGATAATCTCGTGGATGAGGTTTTTTTACTAATAAGGGGAAGATGTGCTCTCGAAAATTGAGTTTGGGACCAAACTTCGTGTAATTGTAGGGTACCCCAAAGGTATTAATATAGTAACATACTAGCTCGTTCCATCCAGCCATTTTTGAGAAAAAAGGCTCCAAAGTTTCTGCAGCGACTTATGTGAGAAAGATTTTCACCCGTTCACAACTAGTATAATAGCTAGGCGGTAGCGCACCGCCTTCAAATGTCTGAGGTTTCAGGTTCGGTTTTTGGTCTCTCCATGCAGTTTTTTTTCTTCGCCTGAATAATTATTTGTCATTTTATTAAAAAAATATTTAAATAAGGATGAAATAACATTTTCTTGATATTTTTTTTCGAAAAATTCTCTTAAAATTTTTCCAGTTTTATTTCAGAAAATGATTTTTTCACAATTTTTTTTTAATTTTTGCTTTATTTTGCAAGCATATTCGTATATTGAAGTATTCATGTGATATATTCCACGGAATATTGTGTATAGAGAAAGGTATAAAATGTTTTAATGGACATACCGCGTGATCATTTTAACGAGATCATATACCGAATACTTCAATGTTCGAACATGTTTGTAAAATAATGGAAAAAAAATCGTGAAAAAATCATTTTCTGAAATAAAATTGTAAAAATTTAAAAAAGGGCATTTTTCTAAAAAAAATGCAAGAAAATGTTATTTCATCTTGATTTAAATATTTTTTTAAATAAAATCCATTAAATGCATTAAATAATTATTCAGGCGAAGAAAAAAATTGCATGCAACGAGCAAGAATCGAACCTAAAACCTCAGACAATTGAAGTCGACGCGCCATCGCCTAGCTATTAAGCTAGTTGTCAAGGGGTAAACATCTTTGTCTCTCAATCCGCTGCGGAAATTAGAGCGTTTTTTCTCAAAAATGGCTGGATAGTGCAAGGTAGTACGTTACTATATTAATACATTAGAGATATACCCTTCCATAACACGAAATTTCGTCCTAAACCCAATTTCCAAGGTCGTATTCCTCCCTTTGTAAGTTGTGAAACATTTTTCATAATTTCTCGACGAAACTGTTTCGTAGTTAAGCCAACAAAGCTCCAGCATGCCCATGAGATACACCTCCTTATTGGCCTTATATTATTTAATCGTAGCTTAACAAGGAAACAGATTTTCAATATGTTAATGTATTCCTACTTATACATTTTTCTGTATATGAAATGCAATTCACTGATTCTACTCGTGATAATTCACTTCCAAACCACTACAGACTAACATATAAGCTTTTCTGTGCAAATAAAAGAAACAAATTTTCTTGCCGTGATTTGCGTCACTCTTAATCCTTCATTTTTACCAAGCACATAGCATTCACTAGTCGATGAAAATATCTTTTCTGAACGTTTAGATATTGTAAATTTAAATAGATTGAGAAGATAAAATGAATGAAAAATAGATTAACATTTGTTGTCTACTGTAAATTCTTTATCAATTTTGTAATCTAATCATTAATCCAAACACTTTGTTGCAAAGAAAAGATATTTCTGCACATTTGAAGAGATCGAAAATATTTACGGATTATTGGTTCAAATTTGTTATAATTTGAACTTACTGTTACAAACTTGACACTAAATATTCTAAGTTATGGTAAATTTTTCTCTATCAATACCATGATTGAAGACTTAGTTGCGAAGAGTTACTTGATATACTGTGGTATATAGCTTAATTGTAGGATATTTTTTTATATTTATTGTCACTGTTTAACCCTTTTGCTACGACTTTCTGTTCCACATGACGCCATTTATATACGACGAGCCATTATAGCCGTTCTCCACGAAACCCCGTACATTTACACTGGACTTGCAGTTTCGATGTGTAAATGTTTTTAAGAAATTATAAATATATATTTTTAAATAAAAGTTATTTTTCTTCTAAAAAGCGTTGTTAAGGTAACTTTTTTAGGAGTAAGACGTAAATCCGAAGGAGGACGACCGTCAGCTCACAATGTGTACACTTTTGGCGTGGCGTGTCGTTCAGCGGGAATTTTCAATCGGAGAAGAACGTTGTAGCAAAAGGATTAAATAGAGTTTTTCGGAAGTAACTAGTATATTGGGGTGTAACATATGTAATTGGCAAGTTTGTAGGTGAGAATTAAAATGCAACATTTTTTAAAAAACAATATATTTAATCAAAATAAACTTAGTCGGCTTCAATGGTCTTTTGTCAACGAGAAATTAGATTGTTTATCCCATTTTTATAAAAATCAACATTTTTAGAGCTTATAAAGTTTTCGAATCCTTGTATCACTTCTGTTTGGGTTCGGCATTTTTTATTTCTAAAATAATATTCCAAGTGGCGAAAAAGATGTGATAGTCTGTCGGTGAAAGATCTGGCGAATAAGGGGATGCGGTAGCATTTCATAATTTAAAGAATTTAATTCGGAAATTGTGATTCGAGATGTGTGTGGTCGAGCATTGTCTTTCAATAGTATTGGCCCATATTTGATTAGCATTGGCTGTTTTGTTTTTAATTTTTCATGCATATTGTCGATTTCGCGACAATATGAATCAGCCGTAATTGCTTCGCCTGGTTTTAAAAAAGAATAATGAACTATTGTCTTTATTTGTCCATCACACAGTAACCATAAGTTTTTTTTATGGTGTAATGACGGCTTGGGTGCGTGTCTGGATCTTCATTTGCATTTAACCATTGTCCAGATCTTTTTCTGTTATCATACGAAATCCACTTTTCATCACAAGTAATGATTCGATTTAAAAATGGCGTTTTATCATTTCGAATCATCAATGAAGAACACACCTCAAAGCGTCTCTGTTTCTGACCATCTGTCAATTCGTGCAGCACCCACTTATTCAGCTTTTTCACCTTTCCTATTGCAGTGAGGTGACGAGAAACAGTAATAACACTAGCATTTAAATCACATGCGAAAGCTCGAACTATTGTATGTGGATTAACTTCCACCATGGCTCTCAAATGTTTTTCGCTCACAATAGTTTTGGACCTTCCTCGAGGCTCATTGTCGAGATTCATATTAACGGAATGAAATTTTTTCAACCATAATTGAATTGTTTTCTGGCTATCCGGCCCTTCTCCGAAAGCTCCATTGATGTTTCTATCTGCCACCGCTGCATTGTGTCCCAAGTTGAACTCCTATAAAAAAGTCGACGCAAATCTTTTGTGGACACCATCCTGTTAAAGGGTATAAAAAAAAATAAAATAATAATAACTCCGTACTTAAAAACAATTGAAGGGTACAGTACATTGGTCAATTCCAAATACCTGAACTTGTAAAATATTGCACAGAACCTTTCTCAATCGCGGTTGACCTCTGACTGACTGAAATTCGGCAACTTGATATGTTACAACCTAATATATAGTTTTTTGTATTCTTTCCATACGAGTTAAAACAAATATTGATATTTATTTTATGGTTTTTGAGGAAAGTACAAATAATTTTAAAAACTGCAATTTTAGGATATCCTATTTAAAGTTTACTGCCAGTCTTGACGAAAGTCTGGCTTTCTTTTCTATTTCTTAAATGGTGGCCATAACATAAAGGCAACTACAACGTTTGCTGCCCATTCGTCCGTGCTATGACAACAAATTCTTTAACAGTCCAGAAAATCAAAACATAAGTAATTTATACATATTTTTATTTGGGAATATATTGTCGATAAGGTGGAAGAACGTTTTTTTTAAAATATTTAGATTTATTTTATTTGAACGAACTTAAAAAACTTTTTTGTGAATTCTAGAATAAAGTTTTGCTTTTATGACATTGATGTGTAGTTTAAGGATGTACACTAATTTCTTATATTTTTTTCTTATCTATTACTTTTTTTTTCTGGAATTTATTTTGTTTGTTAATATAATTAAAATTGTTGCATACTTTAGAATGATGAGGGATAATTCTGTGCTTGATAATGATATGGCTATCGTTTGGGATCTAAAAAGTATAATTTGGAAAGTGTGAGAAAATAATTTATAAAAATTATTGTGTATGAGTGCTCCCCGAAATTTCATCAGGAATTCTCTCTCTCTACTTTCCCCACTCTCCTCCCTCTCTCCTCACTCTTTTCTCTCTTCCTCTTCTCCCCCTTTCTCTTTATATATATATATATATATATATATATATATATGTATATATATATATGTGTGTGTGCGCGTGCGCGCGTGTGTGTGTGTAATGTAAGCTTTATCGTGGCTCAATAGAAATGCATTTCATTGTCTTCCTTCCTTATCAAAAAATATTTTTTCAGAATTTTTTAGGATGTTTTATTTGCTATTACTTTTTTATTATCAACAAAAAAATTTAAAAATTTTGTTGATATTTTCATTGTTTCACATACGTTGCCCTGTCGAATGTAGATTTTTGTGACTTAATGTGTATCAGTGTATGTTTTTATGTATGTAAGTTTGTCTGTCTTCTGTCTGTCTGACTATCTAGTTGGCTGTCTATATATATATATATATATATATATATATATATATATATATATATATATTTAAATGTATATGAATGTGTATATGTGTATTACAGTGTTGTAATATATTTATTTAAAACAGATATTGTGCGTCGAAAGTTTCTGTGATCAAACTGAAAAACAAATATTGAAAAGTTCGAAAGAAGAAAGACCGCCGTGTACGGGTTGATTTTTCTAACATCACATCAATAGGTATTTGGTTTTCTTATTATTCATGTATAACAATCTATAGTGGCTCAATGAAATATTTCACATCCCTACATTTTTAAATATTTTTCACATTTAAACACAATTTTATTTACAACAAAACTTTATTAATCAGGCATCTAAATTCTCAGTAAGTTGTAGAGTATTTCCTGTTAATTCTTCAGGCAAACACGTCAGATCGTAAATTAATAAATGATATTCAATAAATTATTCATGTACATTAAAATTGCAAACGTGTGTTATGTTTTATGAGTAATTAATTCGAAAATGTTCAAATGTTAGATTGTGTTAATTTTTATAATTGTTTCTGTTGTCTGTATCCGAACAGTAAACACAATAATCAGATATTCATAATTAAAGATAACATCTAGGAAAAGTGTACTTAATTTTCGCATAAAAAGCATTAATTCAGTAAAGTAATACGCTTCGCCTTCAATAGACATTACAGATCGAACAGTTAAAAAAACTATTAAAAAACTTATGAGAAAATTCATAACAAAAAAAAAACAACTTTAGATAGGTATAGATTTTATGTTTTAAACATTTTTTTGATACTAAACATGATTGAATATTTTGTTCAAGTACCTAACATGGTTTAATCAAAGAATACTTCATCGATTTTTTTTATTATTCTTAAAGAACTGTGTAGCGGTTAAAATTAAATTATATAGCCATAAAAATAGCTGAGTTAATTTAGTGTTTCGGTTTTCATAGATGTTCTCGTGTCTGGAATAAATTGCACATCTGTTTATAAGAAGCGTTCAAGAATTTGTCAAAAATAAGAATCAGTAATAAATAAACTATTTATTCGTTTTGAAAGTCCGATCATCGGATTTACTGTCACAAACAAGTAAATGCACTTACAATTATTAATCAGATACTTGTGATTATTATTACAAGAAAAAAAATTTTTTCGGAGTATGTCAAGTGGATAGAAAATTGAATTTTACAGTTCAAAATCTCATTAAAAAAATAAAAATTGTGATGATGTAAAATTAACTTCGTTCATGTTGGCAATAGTTTTGACTATGAGACAAGAACGTGTGACAATTGGCATGAATATAAAAGGATACAAGTATAAATGCGCAGAGTTTAGTACTATAAATGCCAACAACTTCTGGATAACATGTAATCCGAAAACTATGAAAAACTATTTGAAATACATAAATAAAATTAATAAGAACAGATGCTTCGTGATAGAAAATGTTGCTTTTTGGTAAAATTTAAAATTTTCGTATATTAATACATGCGGATAGAATTGAGGACATTTTGTATCGGAAAAGCCTAATAAATGAGAAAATGTA
This sequence comes from Acanthacorydalis orientalis, assembly GCA_034766995.1. Taxonomy (NCBI): domain Eukaryota; kingdom Metazoa; phylum Arthropoda; class Insecta; order Megaloptera; family Corydalidae; genus Acanthacorydalis; species Acanthacorydalis orientalis. The sequence continues at coordinate 7,843,544 of CM068322.1, forward strand.
TGTGCAGTTAATCTCGACAGTGTTCATATTATGGTTTGGAAAAATATGATATTTAAGAACATTAGCAAATTTCATTTTATCGATGATGAGATGTAATGAATTATTGACTGTATTTAGAAATTTTGCGAGGCCATTTAAAAAGTAATATGCAAAAATTTAGAATTGATAATAACTTACAGTTCTGACAAGAGAACGAACCACGTGTAGTCCTGTGATGTATTTGAGTAGTCTTTGGTTCCCCCGTAGTACGAGTATCATGTACATAGGCATAAGACTCGTATTATAAGAATATTCTGATGATATTTGGGTTGGAATGATTTTTGCTAAAATCTGGAGCATATTTTGTGATCCCCCAACAGGGCTGTCTATCGCAGTTCAGTCAGTGAAGCTCCAAAGTATTTATAAAGGCAGTCTCTCACTGGACTAGTATCTGGTGAAGCACGGAAGTACCTATGTGTTCGGCGAACACTTCCTAATCCACTCCAAACACATGATATAGTTCTGTAGAAAATGTATTAACACACAGTCGATATCGAAATGCAAAAAAAAATATGAAATGAAAATATTCTTGGAAGTACCTGGAAAGGTCATAATTTGTATCACTTTTCATGTTCTAAAATAATTTTTTTGTACACATACATTTGATAAATATGTCATTTTTTTTATTGCTGAATGAAAATTAACTACAAATGTCAGAAATAGCAGGCGATAAAAGTCATCTATAATAAATTAAAATATTGAAGTGAGAAGTTCTTCTGTATAAGTATCCATAGGTGTATCGCCTTTTCTGATATTTGCAAAATCATGTAAGTTCTAAATTGTTTGTAAATACAGAGAACATTAATAATGAAGTTGAAACATTCATCGCTTTAAAACTAACGGAATTTTTCAAACAAGAAGTTTATTTTATAGCTATTTTTACTGAAATTCGTCATTTTGACGATTACATTGAAATACAGTTTTTTGGTAATAGCATTAATTAATTTTATTTTATATCACTACATTTTATTAACAAAGTTGAACAGTAGATTTTTTACATATTAATTCTGTTTTAAGGGTACATTGTCTGCACACAAAATTTTTGCACTCATGAAAAATATTGGATCTATTTTTTTTACAAAATCTGATTTGGCAGGACTTCCGACTGTTATTGAAATTTCCTTTATCCGACGACGGATTGGAATCAGCTTTACACTTCTCTCTGTAGTCCTTTTCTAATTCATCTCTGTAGTCTCTCGCTAATTCTTCAGCCAATTGAAAAATCAAATCTTTTCTCGACATATTTAGTCCAGTAGTCTCCTTGTATAATATCCACGCATTGACAGTTGCTTAATCTAAGATGTTATAAAATATTTGAAGAGGAACTCCCTGCTTTGATACTATATTTTCATGCCATTTGATCTACCATATCCACTCCAAACTTGGTCTTCTTGTAGAATGTAATTGTCTCCGGGACATGGGTTTTATTATTTTTCCCAATTTTTACAAATGTATGCCTTGAACTGACTAAAAATACTTTTTCCTTTGGCATGATTTTATAAATTGTTAGAACATAATTTTTTGATTTATAAAGTCGTGTAGAAAACCGGGCCACACTATCTTTATTAGCTTTTTCAGTTTCTGGTATTTCTTTTTTATTTGCACATAGAGTCACAACTAGAGTAGTTTTCTTTTGGAAGTAACTTTTTTGCAAGTGAATTCCAATTGTATGTAAATATAGAATTCCAATTCTAAATAACTAGAAGAACGAAGAAAAGTCAGTGAGCTCAATTCTTCTCATTCAACCGAAAATTGTATGGCATATACACTATTTCATTTCTCAAGGGACGAAATACGATGTTCACTTTCACATTTTCGTCTTCTTTCTCCTCTACAGTATCAGATCACTTCGTGGTTTTAGTTATAATTTGATAAATGGAGACCTTTAGGACGCTTAATACAAAATTTGTTAATCCGTCAATTTGACGGGTGTCCGGAGAAATAGGTATGCCATCTACAGTTGCTTGAAAGTAGAAAGCAGACGGATAAATTGAATTAATGTGTGTATGTGTATATATATATATATATATATATATATATATATATATATATATTTATATCATTAGATCAATAAAAGTCAATATAATATTTCAAAAAAATAATATTTATGTTCTGTTTATTTTTAAGCATGAAATTTTAATTCCGATAACTTGACAGCTTCCGGAAATCTAGTGTTAAAAGCGAAATAATTTGTTATACTCTTTAGAATTACTTGAATAATAATATAATTCATGAGAAATATTGATAAATTGAGAGAAATGAACACCGGAAGAATTTTGTCGGACCAATGCTTAACGGATTAAAAGTAAATTGCTGAAAAAGTGCAATTTATAGTGTATAATTTTTAAATTACGATAGAATGAATAAAAATATGTTTATTGTCTTTAAATTCAAATTTGAGTTCATTTCTTATTATATTGTACGTCGACTTGAGAACAATGACAGCGAAAATATAATCATAAAACATAACGAATTAACGCAAAGATTCTATTCCATGATATTTTATAATATAAAATTTCTCAATCGTAACGCAAATATTCAGAAAAATACTTTATTATTCATCCTCTGTAATTCGTATGGACAATACAAATAGCGACGTGGCAAAACAAATATTAAAACCGTATTCCGCTTATCTAGTAAGAAATGCTCTCTTCTTACATTTTATTATTTGTGACAATAAAGAACTTACCGTTCCTTCGAGATAAACAATAATTGAACGTTTGTTTTTTTTTCTATTAAGTAGCATTTCGAAAGTGTGTACCTAGTGTATCACTATTCAACGATAAGCGAGCGTTTCGTTCCTTCTCATGTGTGATGCATTATCATACTTGTTTACAAACTTACGTAAAACATATATCTAATCTGGCTGTAAGTAAAAAAGTATGAATGCATATATGTACATTGTTATGTGTGATTTATAGTAAACCTTTCGAGCACTTTTAATACATTTATCATTCGTAATAATGTATGATAATTATTTCATTTTTTTTAAAATCTTTCTTTCAAAGAAGGAACGTTCTCTTTTCTCGCTGTCGTTTGCATTTAACGCAAGTTGTACGTTAAAAGCTCAAATATGTTCACGAGAATTTATTATTTGTAATGTGTCCATATGTCGTCAAGTACAGATGTAACGACTCTTAGTGAAGCATGCAAAACAGTAAATCTATTATTATAAAGAAACAAGTTTGCTACTCACAGAAGTTTTCACTTCGTGTACAACGTAAAAACGTTCTCATCATACAATTCGGAATGAGGTGTAAGTTAAATAAGTTATATATACATTAAAATATACACTACATATAAAACCATGAAACAATTGGTCTCTGATATTTTTTCAATGCTCCAGTGTGTTCAACAATCTTTGTAGTTGAACTTTGAAGTGAGTTTTAAGTGTTTCAACGACACGTTTTATAAAAATAAAATGTAATCGAAGAACATGTAAAAATGCGAACATTTTTGATATTGTAGAGTGTCAGGATTGTAGAAATTATAGAAGATACTTTATGATTTTTTTTACAAAAACGATTTATTACCGTTAACATGGAGGTACACATCAATATACACATATGCAACTAACACATGTACATTGACACACACACATACACACGTGTATATATATATATATATATATATATATATATATATATATATATATATATATATATATATATATATATATCGACGTATTAGAAGAAAAGCAGTATTATAGGAGGCGAACTTTGTAATTTATTTATAAATTCAAACTATTGTTGTTCTTTAGTTTCATATTGAGACACAACAGAACACATACATATACATATGTATATATATATATATATATATATATATATATATATATATATGTGTGTGTGTGTGTGTGTGTGTGTAATAAATAATTAATGATTATTCCGCATAAGGGTATCACTTGTTTAAAAACAGTATTTTTGTAAAATTATTGACCTAATTTCCAAAATTAACTAAAAACTACTCCATCATAGCAAGCAGACATATTAACCGTTTTTTTGGTAAATTTTGTTTATTACTTAAACCGTTGATTCACTCTGTACCATGGTTGGATATAGCTCTGAAAACTTTCTATTATATAAGCGTATCTTTTCAAAAATAACTAGTTGTAATAATAAATAACTTAAGATTCTCGATTTCAAACTCTTTTTCATTGCCTTTATTGTTCGTAAGGAGTTTGCCAGTAGAAATATTAGAGCTGTTGGAAGTGATTTATACAAAAAATTTATTCCCTGTATATAAAGTGATATATTAGGTTGGCAGAAAAATAATTGCGTTTTATGACCTTCAAATTCATATACGTTTTTTTCTTTTTTGATTTTCCTAGTGGTTCAGTACCACTGGATAACTAACGCCTAACTTTTGTGCAAGCTTTCGAATTGTGCGTGGTTCTGATTCAGCTAACACCTTCAGTTGGTCGTTATGAATTGAAGGACACCCGCTACCTTCAACACTCTTCAACAGTCGTTCCCAGCACGAAATGTTTTGTACGTTCCTTAACAGTACCCACACCAAAAGCATCGTTTAATTTATAAACAATTTCTGCTGTTTTACTACCCGTTTTGAACTCATACAAAAATGGTCTTATTGGCTTCTTTTCTATCTTTAATTGAATGTATGTAATAATTGAAAATATATATATATATATATATATATATATATATATATATATATATATTTACATACATATCCCAATTTAAAGCAAAATTAACACTAAACCTACCGACACTTCACATATAACTAATTATAACTAATCCTATCGTAACCGGTCAAATGACCGGTTATGATATAAAGGTCATATTTTCCGAATTGGATATAGGTAATTGTCAATTTCGTATGTGTTCAACAATATGATTGTCAATTATCAAAGAAAATGCCGTTCTAGTTTTATCGTTCATAATATTTCGCTTGGCATATCCTGTTGAACCTGATACTTCGTTGAAACTATGATGAAATGGTGATTTTCTAGATATTGGGTCTTCTTTTATTTATTGGCAAGCAGTTCCATCAAAAGCCACTTCAGCGTTCTGGTCATTTTCGTCACTGTCGTTTCGGAACTTGATAGAATTTTTTTTCACTTTTTTCTTCTACGTGCATTCAAAATGTTTTCTTCTTCGTCGTCAGTGTCTAAGAAATCATTGTCAGTGTTAAATAAATAATCTTCATTTTTAAATTGATCATCTTCAGGGTCAGAAAATCACCTTTCACTAGTTCCTGAACACTCTTCACTTATATTATTTATTTCTTACAATAACTTCGTCGCTGAACGTCTTGACATATTTATGGATAACACTCAGAAATAAAATAGTACAAATAACATATAAAACTATGTACTGAGTGTTGTAAGATTTGTTCACTGTTTCTCTTGCTTGATTGCTTTTAGACTTCGATATTTCCTCTGAGATTCTTAATGTATTCTGAGAATCTCAGATCAATAAATCGATTATTTATCGTGTTGCCCGATGGCGGCTCCCTCAGTTCATGTTTCAATCAAAGACATACCATTTTCAGAAGTTTTCATTTGTAACTATTCAGAACTGAGATCCAAACCAAACAACTTTATTAAAGTGCATTAATTTGTCCACCGGTCAAATGACCGGTTGCGGTAGACAAGTCAGACTATATATGTTTCTCGGAGAAAAACGAAAGAAAAGGAACGATAAAAATAGAAAAAAATGATTAAACGGATAATATAAGAATTGTCATGAAGTCAAATGGACGATAAAAATAAAAATGAATGCAGAATTTTGTATCGAATTTTAAAACCGGTAATTTGACCAGGCGTGGTACGTTTACTGTTAATAATAAAACTAAACTCGATATTACCAAAGTACAGGCCGAAAAATGCACTTTAAAGTGATATTATCATGAACACGATAAAATGATATTTCATTGAAAAAATTAAGATGATAATTGAGAAAACAAAAACCGTAATTATTTTCCTACCAATCTAATATATACTTTTTATATATATATATATATATATATATATATATATATATATATATATATATATTTGAAGTTTGGCATTTCCCAATCTGTTTAAATCATGAAGATTGATTGAATTATGCATTCACAGAATTTAAAGAAAGATGGCACTAAGTTACATATTTACTGTTTTATTATCAGAAGAGTAAAAACGTAGTTGTAACAAAATTATGCCTCGATGCGGTTAGTTTCTACATTTAATTTCTCTAATTAAAACGTCAGTTTGTTATCAACAGGAGTATGTAAATTTCTAGAAAATTGAATATTTCTCCGGACAGAATTCGGTAATATTTATTGACCCCTCGCAGAAATTATTGCAAATAAATAGACAACGTACCTGACTTAAAATCTAGAAAATGTTTATAAAAAGTAACCTTTTACATTAAATAAATTTCGGTAGATTTGTTTTCGTTTCTCGTTTGGATTAGTAAAATTGTGTCGACTATGTAACGTAGGTTGATAATTACTTTCAGAATTGAAAAGTGATCGTTTTTCGACGAAAATTTGTATTTTATACAACAGTACAGAGCCGGATCAGTTAAATTCGTACGTAATGACTAGATGTCGACGTGCCCCTAAACCTCAAATATCAATCTATTTTCAATTGAATCACATCTACTTCTAAAGTGTTTCAGGAATTCATCTTGAAAAATCTCACAATATAGTTAAGTTTCACAAAAAATTTTACTCACCTCACAAATCATAAAATATTACTAACATTTTTCTGTATTGTAGTGCTCACATGATGATCATATCGTTATAATTATTTTTTGAACATTTTTGATCAAAACATTTTTTATGATTTCTAAGACGGCTAAACAATTCATTTGTAAAAGTGAAAAAATGTCTCTGAAATATTCATTAATTTCACATGTTTCGTTTACGGAGATAATAATAGGTATATTTGCGTTTGTTATCTCGTTTTTTTTACGATATTTAAAAATAGACATGTAAACTTATCACTGGATTGTGAACGAATATCGTGTATATAATTCACACTGGGATATCTAACACGTGGTTATGTGCCTCCAGTATGTAAATATTTAATTAGAATTTTTAAGATATTCGTTTCCAATAACATTTTATTGTACCAATACCAATTAGTGTGCTTCTATAAATAAATTTCTTATTTCACAAAAGTTTTTTTCTTATCAAAATGTTCAGTTATTGCTTATTGTTCATTAGAATTTCGATCAATGCACATTTCGATGGAAGTTCCATCATTTTCAGAGCACTAAGGCGTGGGAAAATATGCATTTCTATTAGAATCATTATTTATTTATCTGTGTTCTTATCTTCAATTATCTTCGTTTATTCAACCCCTTATAACCCCTTTATATTTTCTTCGCATGACGAATGTTAACTGAGTCGAGATTTGAAAATTAGAATAACTTGTTTTCACAACGTGATACCACGAAAACAATTTATCACTTGCTACATTCATTCAGCTGGAAGGATTTTAATAACATGATAAAGATAATATTCTAGTTTTTATGTAGGATTTATTAAATCAGTATATTCTCTCAAAGCTAAAATACAATGATGTTATCGGTTGGATATAGGAACAATATTTCATTGACTTAAGTCTTTTGATTATTTATCTAAGTTGTATTTAAAGACAATTACAATAATCTAATACTAGTGAAACATCAAAATTGTAATCTTTTGAAGCATGTATCAGATGGCCAAAGAAAAACGTAAATTTATAGAAAATAGTCATGCTTGGGAAATAAAATATATTAACTGGGATAGAGGTATTTACAAAAAATCATCAAGCTACAATCTTGCATTTTGATTGTGAATGAATTTGTAATTTGTCGAAAAAGCTCGAGAACAATTTAATTACGGTTCAAAAAATTTCGTTTCATCATCATCTAGGAAATACGTTGTCATTTCCACATAAGTCAATGTGAACAATGTAAAAGAAATTAAGTTGTAAATATTCTAGAAAGATTATCAATCGAGAAGCAGCAATCGTCTCTTGCGATGTATCAAAAACAATGGATGAATTGAGGAAAGCTAAGAGTATTGGCCAAATAAGAATAATGGAATGTAAAGATAAGTGATAAAAGAAGTTGGAATTTCAATTGTCTCGGATGAAGGATTAGATGAAGTAAACGCTAAAAGCGATACGTGAGATTATAGGGAAATATTACCCAACGGGTGAATGGATGTAGCTATTAAGACATTCCCAACGATACATTTTTAAAACCAATGGATGATTGAGCTATCTACGAACGACTAAACGATATGATTTGTAGTTCATTAGTACATGTATAACAATAAAACAGATATTTTATTAACTATCAAAATTTGAACTGATAAATTTCGGATTATCAAAGATTTCTGTGACTTTTTTAACGAATAGAGAACAAAATGCTATTTCTTTCATAGAAATTAAATTCATGCAAAATATATAATACCATTTGTTATACAAAATGTATTTTAATTGAGTGTATGATTTTAAAATTAAAATTACACTGTTTCCGAAATCATATTCCAGTAGTTGTAATTTTTCTAGTCAGATTTCAAGTATTAGTCGTTTAGATAAGTGAGTCATTATTTTTCATTGAAAATATTAGGACACGTACTTCTTTTGCAGCATTCAAATGAAATTTTCTTCATAGAGCCGACATAAAACAATTCCTTTCACATATGAATTATTTATCCATTCCAAAAACAACAAAAAAATCTGATCGAAAATGTTCATTAAATAATAATTTTTGATTGTTATTTTATGATCGTATAGATGGCGATGTAATCACCATCACAGTGTTGAAATACAAACAAATGAATTTCAGTATTTTAGGTATCTAAGAATCAATGTTTTATGGAATAAAAAAATAATTCATATGTGAAAGTAAATTTAGTCCCAGTACCAGAACTTTATTGATAAATGCATTCGGCTACCAAATTGTGTAAAATCGTCTCTAGATACATCCCATGACATGGGTAGTTGTCCAAGGAGAATGCTCGTTGCGAGCAGTATGAAAAATAAAAGAAAGATTATACGTCTTTCAGAATCAAATTTCGAACGAGCAATCTTTTGCTGCGGAAATGAGCTATTGCGTAGACTAAAAATAAAGTATGGTTGCTGTTATAAACAAAAACTACGAATATTGCATCTAAAGCAGTGGTGTCAAACTCATATATGAGCATGGGCCACCAAATTCAGTTTAAAAGTCTGCGGGCCGCAGACGAAAAAAGTCACCCAAAAAAAATTTAACTAGCGAAAAGAGGTCTTTTATTAATATTCGAAAATAACTCATTTAAATTTTACACTTATTTTTTCTTTAATGAATTTATAAAAATTAAAAAAATATTAATTTTCGGTATTACTATCACTTGTTACAACAAAATTTTAAATTAGAGGAATTAAAAAAATAATAATATGTTTTACTAGAAACTTGCCATCTTTTAGCAAAAACTATTTTATAAATATCGGGTGTAATTTTTTGTGATAATGATATTTTTACTATAGGTGTTAAATGTTCAGTTGTCAATCTTGATCTGTATGAAGTCTTATTAGTCTTTAAAAGGAAAAATAATTGTTCACATTGGTATCGACTACCACACATTGCCAAGATTATTGCTGCAAACATACCCATTTCAATAAAATGTTGTGGCAAGTACAAATAAAAATCTGGAATACGAACTTCAGTATTCTTTTCTTTTAGTACGTTGTTGCACTGAATCTATCAATTCCATTTGTATAATACTTTTTGTTTCTTCAGTGTTAAAAGAAACTGAGCACTAAATAATATGCTCTGAATCCTTCTAATCGGTTTGAAAATTCAAATAATTCTTAAATATTTGAAGCATATTTCCTAAAATCACATTCGTAATATAATTCTTAATATTTTTGCAAATAGGAAAATGAACTAAATCTGAATTGAATATAAAATGGTTTTTCATACAATGTACTTTTATAATTTGCAGTGTTTTGAAATGTCTTTTATATTTTTTAATTGTATTTTATTACTTTAATAAAATCAACTTCAAGCTTTGGGCCGCGAACAGCGTTTTTGACACCACTGATCTAGAGCATTAAAAAAATGAAACGAATTGGTATTTAACCATATTCATCTCTCTCTCTCTCTCTCTCTCTATATATATATATATATATATATATATATATATATATATATATATATAATGATTTATTAAAAGAACAGGTAAACTATTCTGATTGTGTAAATGTATTCCAAAACTCAAAATAAAAATCAAGTGCAAAATTGATAATGTTTATTATTACCAACAAAAGGTACACTTGTTAGGGCAACTAAGCAACGTTTCGTTACTATGACGCTCCAGCTGCGACTACATATACACATGTACAATTCGACAATGTATATATATATATATATATATATATACCAATGCTTTAATAATTGATTTGAAATCAATCAACCATTAATCATCTAATAAAAAAGCCAAAGAGAAGAATATGTCATTCATGCTATTTAATTATTAGTATCACAAACGCTATTCGAACGGGGAGCTGATTTCAGTTACATATTTCTGTAGAAGTAAAATTGAAATTGTGTTTATATCACACTACATTTGGGTAAATTATACCAAAAATTTAACAAAAATAAAAATCTTATATTGTATGTTTTTATATACCTGCGATAATATTGATATGCTTGGTGATATTTGTTATTTTAGACCAGCTGAGAATGTTCAACACTACTTTCGACACGTATGTATCTTCAAGTAGATGTTAAAAACTAGCAACGGAAAACAAATATTCAGCTAGTACAAAATGACAAAGATCATCAAGGCAACAAATGATGATTAATAGTAACGTACGGTTCATTAGAATAGCTTAAAGTATGAGTTGTGTATTGAAATAGTGCTCAAGGATTGACAAAAATATAGAAGACATAAAAGAATATATTTTATGTGTAGACAAGTGTTGTATTAATTTTAGTAACTATTTTTGTTCTTGTCATGTGTATCCGTGAGGATTCTTGAGACATCAGACTTGCATGCCAAAACACTGAAATGAAATTAGAGAACTAAACAGAATTAAAAAGTGTACCCGGATTCTATTTTCTATTGGAAAACACGAAATAGTATTTTGGTATTTACTAAAATTGTTTGTCCGTGTGTGCGTATGTGTGTGTGTGTGAATGTGTACGTTTTATTGATTGCACTTATGTCATCACAGCTGAATTCCAAATGAATATGATACAAATCGTAATTTGTGCTACTGTATCTTGTGAAGTATATATATGTATATATATATATATATATATATATATATATGTATATATATATATATATATATATATATATATATATGTATATATATATATATATATGTATATATATGTATATATATATATATATATATGTATATATGTATATGTATGTATATATATATATATATATATATATATATATTCGTGTATGCGTTTTATAGAATCAATTTACTGCAATGTTTATTTTTAGCTCGACAATTTATGTCTAATATCCCGGAATAGGTTTCAAAATATGACATTCCTTGCAACGTTGCTTTGTTTACGTTATGTCTTCCGTCAGGTAATATAATTTTTCTTCGCTTTCGTACTGTATCTGTTCGCATTTACAGACATCTGAGTGCTTCTAGTATATCTATATATAGATTTGATCATAGATCTAATACATAATCGGTTCGTTTACAGAATTTGGCAATCAAACACAAACACACTTAGAAATTAATGACTATCGCATAGTTTGACACGAGATAGTTTGTTTTCGGAGAGTGCATGCACGATACTTTCTGTAAAAATGCGCTTATACATGATTGTCCTGCTGTTCTACTACTATTCTATCTTACATATGTGATGTATTTTTTACGCCTGAATAGCGTTCAACATTATTTAAAGATGTCAGTTAAGGAAATATGAGCATATGATATCAGTCTCTTTCTAAAATATGTTTGACTTGTAGATAATGTCAGATTTATACAGATTTGTAAGCTGTGTATTTTATTTTCTGCTGATTTAGATTGTTTATTGACATTATCTAGGAGCCCTGTTTTTTTTAATATAGAAAAATCAAGAGTCAGTATGAAAAATCACTAACATTATTCGATATATTTTTCTTATTTTCAAAAAGTATGTTAGTCATAAATATTAGATCAGATTTTCCGCTGAAGTTTTACTCGGCTGAAATTCATTTTACAGCCAATATTAATTAGTAAATAACAACGTGTACGAAAAACCGGTACGTTTTTGCTAAAGAGTTTTATGTTTATTTTCGAATTTCGGTGTTTCGAAGAAGGCTAGTCTTTAGAAAAACTACTCACTTCAGTCAAATGGATGGAAAGGAGTTTTTTTTTACTTTAAATTAATTTTTATTTCGATTCTCTATATCAGTAAAATGTGAACTGGCTGGTCTTCGTCAAAAATGTGTGTTATATTTGATTTCTTTTCAATTTAAAAATGAATAATATGCGATTCTCTTTCTAGATTGTTATTTTTTGCTTTTTTTCTTAATTAGTATCGAATTTATCCTAGCAGATGGTAGTAAGTCTCTTTGAAAGTCGATTACGACTTAGACGTGAATCGATTCCTATGAAACGATTTTGATCAATTATGGACACGAACAACCGCTATGATTCATTTAAGACTTAGATTATAAGAACAAAGCTTTTAAAAATTATTTTACTTTGTGCATTCCTTAACAATATCTTTGTAAAATACCTCATCAATGAACGAGTTGTCAGAACCGTATTTTGATTAGAATCAAATTAATTTTTGATTTTCGTTCAATGAATGTCTTCTTCATTGCTTACCGTATTTTGTGAACTTTTCTGTAATATACATTTACCAGCAAAACGAATGCGTACTTTCAAATAGCAGCATCCGTTTCAAATTTCTCACAACAGAGATATACATTTTAATAATGCGTAGTAATCGATAATTGTACAAAGTGTGGTGGTTAGAAGGAAACAACACGTGGCATGATGAACATTTCAGTGCTCATCGTTCAATATTCATTCACTATTTTCAAGATCTCGATTGTGGCAGAGGCCTGAATGGCTCGTGCGTACTTAAGTCCCAAGCATTGATGCTTATGACTCGGGTTTTACATAACACTGGATTCGTTACTCTTTATTGGTAAAATCGTCGCCTAGTGGTGGAGCGTTTTCCATTACCCCCGAGGGGATCGTCTCTAATTTGAAGAACCAGCAGAGCTCCAGGGTACCCGCAAGGACAACCTCTTACTGGTTCGGAATTTCCAAGATACAAAACAGCAGTAGAATTTCTAGGAAGATATTATCTTTAATTTGTACGTTATTCACAAAATCTTGCAAATATGTAGATCGTTTTTACGTTCACTGTTAATAGAAACAAAAATGTTACACGGAACTGGAACTGGTAAATGAGCCGTATGGTGTTCAACATTGTATTAATACTCAGTCACTGTAATAGAGAAACACACTACGACGCTTTTTCATAATACAAAACCGATTTATTTGATCACAAATTAGATAATCTTTCAAACTTTGCACGAAATTTTCACTAAAATTACAATGTGAGTACCTGCTTACAACCTGATGTGATTGGATAAATTCCTGATGGACTGTGGATCATGATGGAAAAAACATGAACTTGATCTTTAATTCGGAACATTCTTTCTTTAAACAGAGTGGAGGGAGAGTTTACCACGGTATTGTTTGATCAGTATGTTGATCACACAGAAAGATGCGATTCAACAGAATCAGAAAAGTTAGAAGTTTCGTAAATAGTTACGAACAAAAAACGCATTACAGATTGTAATTTCTTCCTATATATATATATATATATATATATATATATATATATATATATATATATATATGTATGTGTGTGTATATATATATATTTATATATATATATATATATATGTATGTATGTATGTATGTATGTATGTATGTATGTATGTATGTATGTATGTATGTATATATTAACAATTATTTCTATTTTTGTAACAGTTCGTTGATCTGACATAAATTTACTCTTCTTTGGCAAACAAAATACAATGTCTTTAACCCTGTATCTTTTGTATGCTTATCGATATGTATGTGTATGTAGTTATATTTAATCACAAATATTTTCGGATAGAATGTCCGTTCACAACTTTGACATTTGAACTATAAATAGAAAAATAAGAAAACTCATATGTGAAAATACAGATTGGTACAAGATTGAAAATCATAAGCGTTCGTTTTTTTACGAATTACAATATGTTGATAAATTATTATGATTTCATTAATTAATGTAGTGAATAGAAACTTTATATGCTATGCGAATGCGTTCAATCTAAAACAAACTCAAAGTAATGGTTATCCGCCAAAAGGACCCAACGGAATCTAAGTTTTCCTTTCGAAAATGGAAGTTGACATTTCGGTAAACTAAGTAGAAAATTTACTTATAGTAGACTGTCCAAAAACGTACGTTTAATGCCTCATTTTTGTCTGTCATCATTTTCACCGCATAATCAGTTAGTTATGTAGTCCATGTTTTCTGAGTTTTGCGTGATCCTTGTTCCTCCGAGTTTACTTACTTTGATTTCGACAATGAAGTTGACTTAGAAATTTATTGAAATTGTTACTAACGACATGAAGAGATTATGAAATAAATATGTATTACAGAAGAACGATTTTAGAACTTATAACGTAGAATACTTTTGCAATTACGTTTCGTTTTTCTTATAATTTTCCCAGATTTTAGTATCGATTTTAGAGAGTGATAAATAAAGTTGCCGTAATGATTTTCAATCGAAGTATAAATAATAGAGACTATTATTGTAAAGAATCGCCGAAAAATTACTTTAATGCCATATTTATGAAATAATATGTACGTATCAATTAATTCGTATTTATAGAGAAGACAAGTATGAGAAACACTGATAAAATAATAGTAACAAACATTTTTTTACTACACTCGGCGAATAATTAAAGATAAATTACTAACTCGACTCACTGGTTCCACCCGTAAGAATTGTGTTTCTAGAAACATGAAAACTTTTTAACTTTCTGATTCTAAAGTAGACTATAAATCGCTTCCATAAATCATTGCTGGCAACTCATAATGTTATAATTTAAAAAAAAAAACATTAGTGACAGTTTTGTTGTCAGATTTGTGGAAATGTATTACACATAAACTGAAAACTATCTCTACTCACTAAACTGTTGGGTTAGAACAAAAATTCGTAGAGTTTTTGAGATGAAATTCAAAGGCAGTGTTTACTTATTTGTACGTATATTTATTTTAATACACATGTTCCATTTTGATCTACCACCTTTCGCCATTTTGCTCGTTCCGTCCTCCTAGAACTTGGCATGTTTCTGGGCGTTGAATAGATCCATGTGGTTTTTGCAGGCTTTCAGGGAAGTGAAGTTTTTTTCCATTAATTGAATTCTGTAGTGATCGAAACAAATGGTAGTCTGAAGGTGTTAGATTAGGTGAATATAGCGGGTGAGGTAGGACGTCTCAGTTTCTGCCGGGTCTGCAAAGAGACGTGAGCTCTAACGTTGTCTTGGTGGAAAACAATACCTTTCCGATTGACCAATTCTGAACGCTTTTAACCGATTTCCGCCTTTAATTGATCCAATTGAGCACAATACTTCTCCAAATTTATCGTCTGGTTATTTGGGAGAAGCTCGTAATACACGTCACCCTTCCAATCCCACCAGATACACATCAGCTTCTTCGGATGAAAACCTGCTTTTGGAGTGGCTAACGGAGGCTCATTGCATTTCCCTTAAGATATTTGTCGATTCATATTATTGTAGACGATCCATTTTTCATCGCCCGTGATTAATCGTTTCAGAAACGGATCGTTTTTGTTTCTTTTATGGAGCGAATCACTGATGGAAGTGCGTTCCATTAAATTTCTTTCAGTTAAATTATGAGGCATCCAAACATTATAGCGATTCACATGTCCAAGTGTCTCCAAGTGCTTCACAACACTCGTATGAGATATTTGCGGTATCTCCCGTGTCGTGTAACGTTGATTATTTTCAGTAAGTGTTGGAATTTTGCCATTATCAGCAACTGCAGACCTACCGAAAAATGCTCTCGACCCTCTAGATCGAATTTTCCATCTCTGAACCGATCGAATCACTTTCGAATAATCCTGCCAGCTACGGCACCTTCTCCATAAACGGCGGATATCTTTTTTCCTGTCTCAGCAGGGATTTTTCCTCTCCAGAAATAGAACAGCATCAAATGATAAAAATCCACCTAATTCTTCATTTTCAATTTTAAATCGAACAGACATTATTGAAAAAGTACACTACGAACTTTTGTTCCAACTCAATATGAGATCACAATATGATTTATTTAGTTTACTTCTACAAACAATTTTGGTAAATAGTAAAATGTAAATTAATTGAACGTGGAAAATGAACCGATGAAACGTGAACTCGCTGATTGGAGTCGAAAATAAAAATACAATCGACAGAGTGTGTGTCATCATCTTCTGTGAAGAAATTTAAGATTGGTACTTCAATCAGGAAGTCATAATTTTTATTTATGTTTTAAATCAGAATTTTAAGTGAATAACTAGATTAATTAAAATAGAGATTAAACTAAAATAAAAAAAAGCGTCTGACAAGCGTACGATGTTATTCGTATGCAGTACTGCATCGCTCGATTATAAATACGTTAACAGACTTCAAAAGCATTTACGTACTTAATCTGGTAACTATCGAGAAAATAATAGGAAATGTCATGCATTGACCCATTTGTTTAGAAACGTTACGTTAAGATATTGTCGCTAATGACCTTAGCTGTCGAAGCGCCCTAAGACCCCCATGTTAAGATATTGTCTGAAAAATATTCTAGTAATCATATCAAACAATTTCTAATCAATTTTTGCAATTTGTATCAAAGATTTAGAACAATGATTATTAAAATTTCTGATAGAATTTTATTGAAATTTCGGGAACAGCACGGTTTTCAATAAAGTACCTTAATAGAATAGTTGTCCAGTTTGTCAACCATTATCGACTAAGAATCTCAAATTTACCCATTTTAACTGAAAAAAATAGATTTGAACTGTATCTCAATAAATAGTTTCATTCTATTTTTAACTGTTTTCGAAAAAAAAAAACGCTGTGGACGTTTTACCAAACCTATTCTGTATAACAAAAAAATACGTTTTTAGTACACTATTTTTGTACGATTTAATCAGGAAAAAATATATTTCGTTTAAATTGAAGTTAATTTAAAAAATCACATTGATTTTTTTAATTCTATTTATAAATCACTCAACAGTACATTATTGCTACTTCAAAGCTACCCGTATGTCAAAATTACGTTTTTGAATCGATATTTAAAGTAATGAACAATTCAGTACGCAATTAGATACTATCTTTTACGAGTATTTTGTATACACACACACACACAAGACGGAAACAGTTTGTTGTTGTATAAAAACATAATTCAGGATATCATTTATTTCTACATATATACATGTGTATTTTCACATCAGTAAATGTTATTAAATAGTGAAAGTTAATTATAACAACTGAAAAAAAAGAACGATGTTAGTGTGAATTAATGTACGTACTAGATATGGAAATTTCAGTAATTGTTATTTATCATCATATTCATAGGTTGCAATGATATCGACCGAATCGATTATAAAAAAAAATGTTATAATCATTTTGGTTTTCAATGTTTTCAAGGTAATTTTAGTTATCTGATTTAAGTATGAGTTTATTTTCTTCGTGTTTGTATTGGCAACTCGAACAAAAGTCAAAAATAGATTATACATTTATATATATATATATATATATATATATATATATATATATATATATATATATATATATTTGATTATACAAATCATTGCTTAAATGATAAATCACTGTAGTTAAGCGACATAACAATGAACGCGGTACAAGTTCGAATCTTTTGCATATATGAAAAAGTAATCGTATCCCATGTTCAATAATTTGCGAAATGCATTGCATTCAGAATTATTTCTTTTACACTTTTACAAATTTGTCAACAATAGATTTATTTTTCTTAGTATTTGCATTTAATTACATTTTAAACGGTGGTATATTCAGATATTAAGTAATATAGTATGTTATGTTGTTATTGTGTTATTCTGGATGTAGTGCCATGAAAATTTTTCTGGTAGTTTCGAGGAGCAAAAAATGACCCTAATTTTTTTTATTTGGTTGGTGCAAAAATAATTGCGGTTTTTATCATTTTAAGTTTGGTTTTGATTTTTTTAGTTACCGTTATCTTTTGTTATAGTCATGTGATACATCATTGTAAATAATGGAAGTATCTGTACCGATTTCAGCTTATGTCTCTTGTTTTCATTCTTTAGTATTGTTAAATATAACCTCTTAAATTAGTTATAGAAAAAATCAAGTTCGCGCGATTTTGTTGTATATTTGGAGACTTATCGCCGGGGCGATCAGTCCCCTTATTGTTATTAGCGCGAGGACGAGGATCGTGTGGGTGCAGGATCTCAGTAAATGAATAGTCCCAGATTGATGGTGTAGTTGTTTATTTGGGTCTAACGCACAAACTCAACAGACCACGCGTGTGGCGAGTCCTGAGGCTTAGCAATAGCCGAGAGCGAGACGCGTGCTGCTCGTTAAGCGTGCTAACTGGAACTTTTCTCGAACTGAACTCCCGAACCGAACTGACCGCTCATTCTATCGCCTAGATAGCGCGCGATACGAGCGTCTGTTTGCGCTGCCCTTGGGCGACGATCGCTGGTGGTGGCGAAGCCCCCACATATATGCTCAAATTGGGACGTAAAGCAACAGAAACAGCTCGAAGTATCAAATTTGTTGTTGGCGAAGAGTCAATTAGTGAACGTACAGCTCAACACTGGTTCCAAAAATTTCGTGATGGAAACGAAAGATTTGATGATGAGGAGGGTCGTGGACGTTATAGACAATAATGATTTAAGAACCATTCAGCTATAAGACCTTCAGATATAGACAATAATGATTTAAGAACAATTTTTGAAGCGGACCCACGTAAAACAACTCTAAAGGTGATAGAAGAACTCAATGTTGATCATTCAACAGTTGTTCGACATTTGAGCCTAATTGGACAAACAAAAAGCTAGATAAATAGGTCTCGTATGAACTAAACAAACATCAAGTAATTAGGTGATACGAAGTCTTTCCTGCGCTTTTTTTGCGTAACAAAAATGATCCCTTTCTTAATCGCATTGTCATATGACAAGTTGGTTGTCTACAACAATCGGAAATTTTTATCACGGTTGCTAGATTGAGGAGAAGCACCAAAACAGTTTCCTGAACCGAAGGTTCATGAAAAAAAGATGTTTGTCACTGTTTGGTGGTCGACAAGCACCATTCACTACAACTTCTTAAATCCTGGTGAAACAATAACAGCAAAAAAATTTTGTCAGGAAATTGAAAAAATGCATGATGATTATTACAAAAATTATCATTTCGTTTTTCGAGTTTTTCAAGAATATTTTAATTAATAAAATGTTATGTATACATCTGCAATAACATTTCTAGTTTTTATTGGCTTTCTGCACGGATAGGGCTGTAATGAATTTGCTGGTGCACAGGATATCTGATTGTGAAATAATGGAATTTGGTCTACAACTAAATATTGAGTCATCCCATAAGAAATGCGTTTCTTTAAAAAAAGTTTTAAAACAACGAACAAAAAATTTACTTTAATTTTGATCCAAAATATATTTTCCGTTATTATTTACAACTTCTAACTATCTTAATCTTAAATTTTCAATACCCTGACGATAAAACTTTTTAGGATTTGTATTAAAGAAAAAGTCGACCTCCCTCAGGCATCACTCTTTCTATTAAGCCGCTTTCCATTCATGTGATTTTAGGGACTTCGGAACAGATGATAATCCAATGGTGCTAGGTCAGAGAATATGATGGATGAGTCATAACTTTCCAATTAAATTGCCTCGGTTTTGGAGGGTTTCGCATCCCACATGAGGTTGGGCGTTGTCGTGGTGAAAAATTACGCCCTTTCTTAATTTTCTGGTAATAGCTCTTAAGTGACAATTCCTTCGATATTCCACCAAACAGCAAACATGACCTTTTTTGGATGAAGCCCTCCTTTCTCAGTTGATGATAGTGTTTCGTTGTTCATCACCAGTGACAATGCTTTTCAGAAACGGATTATCTTGCAATCGGCATAGATGAGAAGTGCAAATGTCCGCACGTTTTTTAAATTAACGCCCAATAACTCGTGCGGAATCCACTGATCCAGCTAAGAAACCTTACCAATAATTTTCAAGTGCCGATGAATAGTTGAATGCGTTGATTTGAGTTTTTTGGCTAACTATTTTACCGTTGAACTAGGATTTTGTTTCATTAGTGTTCACATGACTTCATCATCAAATTATTGAGGATGACCTGACGTTTTCTCATCTTCAAGGCTGTAGTTCCCGGACCGAAATCGTTGAAACCATCTTTGTTCTTGACTAATACTAATACATCTGAACCATAAATTTCCCACAATTTTTTCATTGCAATTGTAGCATTGTTGCCTTAAAACTCCCAAAGCAAAATATGCCTAATGCTCCTTTGACATTTCCATGGTAACAAATATTTTTTCTTCTAAATTTGCGTGATCACTATTAATCTTCCACCATAAGTTTAAGAAAACATTACTTACAATTGTGCAGCATATGCAATAATTGCAACGTATTGCATTATTTATTTTCAACTATATGAAAATATCGCATTATTTATAGGTGATCCAATATTTCAAGATGTGCAAGAAGTTATAGATTAGTGAACTCTAGGTGTAACAGAAGATTACTTCTTATCAGTTCACGTAGCATTGTTAGCGCATTTTGACTGGAACTCTATCATTTTCCTCATTTTCTTCATCAAATTTTTCATCGCTGGTAAACAGAAGTTTCGATGTAAAGCGGCAGTCTCATTAGATCGTACAACGTATTTTTTTTCCATAAACTTTTTCACAACACTTCGCATTCTTATTCTGCATCTGTCTTATACCATTATGACTGCTTTCTCGCAAATTAAAATCTTAACTACACGCTAAATTTTCATTGATAACCGCTTCTGTCAACCATACGAATTAAAGCGAGTTCGCGCATAATTAATCTTTATTCAGTTTTCGTTGACAAATTTCTGTAATGGATTATTTAAGAGAAATTTTAAAAAATATTGTTTTCTGTTAAAAAGAATAATACCGACATGATTTGTAATTAACACAAGGATGTGTTTTATTACTGACTATTTGTGTAACTCATTTGTTTTTATATATCTGCCGTGATTTTAAATCTGTTAAATTATTTTACAATAAAATAATTTTCTTCTAGTTATTATTTTTATAAAAAAATCTCTCAAAACCCACGGTCTTTACTATAAAAAAATGCGCATAAGAAAACTTTTAACAGGTGCATTTGACTCCAAAGAAATGATGTAAATTGATTATTCATTTCATAAAATGAAGAGATGTAGGAGTTCAATTTTTTTACTTCATTGTCTATAATAGTAATATATTTTTAATACGTCTAATACAGTGTTATTCAAACAATATTCCGCGCAACCTTAAGAATTCCGCAAGTCAAAGTCAAAATTCTAAAGAATATTCGAAGAAGAAACCCGGAAAGATAAAAATTGAAAATAGTTAATTTGTAATAATTTCTTCTACTTCTATAAATACCTATTATTATGTAGTAAAAGTGTATTTATGTGTACACATTACGACTCCTCTCAATCAGGTGTAAATAATAAAATTTGGTCGTGTAAGATGATTGACTTTCAAAAATTATGAAGTTCGCATCTTGAGTTTTCTGGGGATGGTAGGGGTTCCGCAAAAAATATCTTTTGTGGGTCGACAGTGTTTGAAGACTACTGGTCTAATATAAAATAAAACAATTTGTTAGTGTCTATAAATTATTATAATATTAATAATTATTAGTTGTAAATAATCATTGTTGCTAATTATTTACAACTAATAAATTTAAATAATTTATTTAATTCTGTTTTCTTAAAATGGATACAGTTTGTGTTCATTGTCTCTTCTCACTCGTTCAAATATATTGTTTGAGAGCCTAGACATTTTTAGTAAATAACTAAAATTATTTTATTTATACGAATCGATAAATCCATCGTTTCATCAAATAATCAAGGATTTTTAATGACAATATGAAATGAAAACACCACTTTTGAATTGATTTTTCGTAATTACATCTAGAAAATATTTTGTAATTTCTAATTTGTGTATAACATCCATGACATTCATAAGTACCATCTCGATAAACAATTAAGTTAATAATAACCCACAACATTAAAACTTAACTCCTAGTTTTGGTAAAGACATGGCGGTATTTTCGGCGTGACGTCAAATTAGGAAATGCAGCCTCCATGCTACAGAGCAAAGTCAAATCGAAGCTACGTCAAAGTATCGAATAGTTAAGTCTAATTATCGAGTGGTCATGCCATTGGACTCTACTGTATATGATTTATTATTCAATTTATTATTCATTCTTCGTATGTCGATATTACATCAGGAAATCAGATGAATATTTGTCTGTGTTTTTAGCGAAAGATGACGTACTATAAGATCAAATCTGAACACGTGATGCTCTAATCAGCGTTCCAACATGGCAGGCATTCAATTACACGATCGGCTTATCGTAAGAGTGAATATCATTCATGGATGATTTATTTTACAGTTTTGAATACAGTAGGTCAAAGTGTTTTCGGCGTTGGTAATAAAAAAAAAGTAATTTTGTGTTTTAATCATTTTTATACGCGGTAGTTGGTAATAGTTGTGGTTATCGGTATTTATTCTTAATGTAAAATAACATGAGCAAATCTCATATATATATATATATATATGCAAAATCATACGCAAGCAATCGGCTAAAATAGAAATAAAATCCATGTACAGTCAAATCTCTTTTCATGTAGTAAATAGATATATTCCACAGAAAACTGCATATAAAAAATCACACAAAAAAGACATAACTTGTTGAAAAATTAGGGATACATTTCATATTTTTTTAAAACTGCATAAAACCAAAACAGTGTGTTAAAATACACCCAAAATCGCATAAAAAAAGTTTATAAAAATTCAGGAAAGTGAGAATGCTTAAAAATTCCTTTCAAAACATGAAATAAATTGATATAACACTTATGATAAGTTTGTTTTAAAACGTTATTCATTTAATTTCATTGAAAAGTCATAACTCTTTTTACATTTTTTCATCAGAATTATCGTCACTATCTGACAATGTTCGGCACCATTTGCGAACTGGTGCGAAATCACTTTCATCACTAGAAGAGATAGTCAGTGCATCAGATCTGCATGGTAAAGACAATTCTTCACAAATAGAATTAGCGTTAACTTCACCCTTGTTCTGTGTTGATTTTTTTCCTCTAACAATTTAATCAGTGATTAAACTTTGCGATCATGATTTTATTAATTTTTTTGCAGTTCGCGATATCCAGATATACAATTTTTTAGATCATGTTGAAATTTGAAGGCTCGTTTCGAATTTGTGTCATGACCAAGAAAATGATGTTCCAATTTATTGCAAAGTTGAAGACCTTCTCGAATTATATTTGCAATGAGGGGGATATGTTTTTCTTCCGCTTCACTATCGTTTTTTGGATCTTCGACGATATCTAAAGTTAGACCAATAATATCATCGTCACTTAAGACATTATCCACAAGCAATTTGTCGACATCATTCTAGCTAAAGGTATCAAAACCTTCTTCGCCCATTTCATGTGCCAAAGTAATGATTTCAGCTGATAATGTCGATGTTTGAATGGTTGCACTGTCTGCACATATCCTGGCCAAGCTACTTTCCAGCAAGCATTTAGTGTTTGTAATCTTATTTCAGCGATAGCAGGTACAATATGATTTAAACAATCCAAAACAGAAAAAATGAAATTAAAAAATATAAATTTAAAAAAATAAAATAATTTAAATTTATTTTTTTATAACAACGTGCTGCAGCTCATATGTGTATATACAACGGGAAAACGCCGAATTTGCATGAAATGTGCACTGCATTATTTCAAAATCGGATTAAAAAAATACGCATAAAAACAGACACAACTATAGTGGTCTGTCGGAAGGTTCAACGAGAACAATTTTTAAAAATAATTAAACCGCAAACGATACTGAACACGATCGATCGCAAAATCTTATCATTGAGAAAAAAAAACTCTTCATAGTATATCGACTAAATACCTATTTGTACCAGAGAACGCCACATTTGTTTAAACCCGCTGGCATTTTAACGTTTTCTTCTAAAGAAACGAAAACCAGAAGCGCACAGAAATCACCGGTCGCGCGTTTCCAGTCACTTCGACGATGATAGTACACTTGATGTAAACTTGCATCGGAATTTCAAGGAACATTCAAGTTTCTATGCAGTTATTTCCCCAAGGTCATTCCGCGCGTGTGCATTTACAACAAACATAAGTTTTATACTTTCTACTCTCTCTCAGCATTCCAAATTATTGTGTATAATGTGTGCGTTCGATCGGTCACTTGCGCCGCTCATAGCGCGTTGTTTCAAGTCGTTCAAAACGGACACTGTTCATGAAAATCACGAACGTTTTTATATGGTCGCTTTTTGGCGAACAGTTCCGTTCGAAATACATCTTATCATTGTCAACGCAATTGTATTTTGAGGTATTTATAATTGTTTGCAGTTAAATAATTTTCGAGTTTACTTAGAGCGTTCGAATATAGGTAAACACTTTTATACGTTTAACGCCTTTATCGGTTATATATTTTAAAATTTCGATAGAAGAGGACACAAACTCTGTTTATATCATCAGATATGTTTATATGAAAATTGTTCAAGAAATAAGATAAAATAAACTGGTAACGTTTCATATAAACACAGCCACATTATATACATATTCTCATCTTGTATATATTTGATTCATGTTATAAATACATTATAATCATTTACTACTATTTTATAGTTATAATACACATTTATGAACATGTTTATTACAAATAAAACATTTTTCATGTCTATATATTTTTTGCACGTTTTAAATCACACAGTGGCATGAAATCTGACAGTACAATATTAATATTGCACACGTGATGTTATTTCTGTATATTTATCTGTATGATGTATTTTTTTTATTAATTATTGTTCTATTGTGGTAAATTATTACTGTCAATATCTTCAACATTATTTTCTAACTTTTCGATATACCATTTCATTAATTCAAACTTTTTATCTGAAAATTAAGTTTAGTTTTCAACAATGAATGGTATATATATATATATATATATATATATATATATATATATATATATATATATATATATATTGGGTGTTGGAATTAATTCGTAGCGTTTTCTTCATGAAAACAGATCGTTTATTTTAAATGAAATTGAAAAAAACATATCCAAAGTATTGCCCATCGTTAGCCACTACTTTCTCCCATCTTTCGGGCAGGAGACGAATACCACGTCGGAAGAACTCCCTATTCTTTAGATGCAATCCACGAATCGACCAATTTTTTGCAATCTTCATACGAAGTGAGCTTCTGCCCAGACAGGCCATGACTCATCGATCGAATCAAGTGGTAATTAGAAGAAGCAATATCTGGAGAATACGGCGGGTGGGGTAGGACTTCCCATTTGAGCGTTTCGAAGTATGTTTTCACCGGTTTTGCGACGTGCGAACGAGCATTGTCATGCTGCAAAATCACTTTGTCGTGTATTTCAAAGTATTCCGGCCGTTTTTACGTCAATACACGGCTCAAGCGCATCAATTGTAGTCGGTAGCGATCCCCAGTGATGGTTTCATTCGGTTTGAGCAGCTCATAGTAGATCACACCCTTACGATTCCACCAAATACAGAGCATGATGGGATCCATGGATATTTGGCTTCGCCGCTGGTATTGATGGTTGGCCGGGCTTAACCCATGACTTTCTTCGCTTGGGATTGTCGTAATTGATCCACTTTTCATCGCCCGTGATAATTCGACGCAATAATCTCTTCCTTTTCTCCCGTTGAAGCAGCAGTTCACAGGTAGAAAAACGCCTTTCAACGTCCCTCGGTTTCAATACGTATGGAATCCAATTTCCTTGCTTTTGGATCATTTCCATGGCTTTAAGGCGTTTTCCTACCGTTGACAAGTCAACTCCCAACGATTCAAACAATTCTTGAAGTGTTTGACATGCTTCCAATTCTTCATCGTCGAACTTTTTCGGCTGTCCAGGTCGTTCCCTGTCTTCCAAGTCGAAATCACCACTTTTGAAACGTGCAAACCACTTCCGACACGTTTGTTCAGCTAGAGCCTGGTCACCATAAACTTCCACTAAAATACGGTGACTTTCGGCACCACTTTTTTTCATGTTAAAGTAATGAAGTAAAACACCCCGCAAAGACAATTTATCCGGCACGAAATTCGACATATTCGATAAGGTACAAAGTGTTGTTATTTACGCTTCAACCAAATGACATATACTGAAACTGACGCCTAAGGACAACTGTTTTACGGGGAATATTTGGTTAAAGGGAACAATGGAAGAATGTACTATCTACGCCATCTCTTGTAAAACGCTACGAAATAAATTCCAACACCAAATATATATATATATATATATATATATATATATATATATATATATATATATATATATATTCCAATAAGGGATAAATTCATGGTCAGTACTTCACTCTAAATCAGTGGTGTCAAACTGATATATGAACATGGGCCACCAAATTCAGTTTAAAAGAGTCTACGGGCCGCAGATGAAAAAAAGTAGTTCAAAAAATTTTAGCCAGAGAAAAAACGTCTTTTATTTGTATTCTAAAAAAAATCATTTCAATTTTACATTTATTTTTTCTTAAATGGATTTATAAAAATTAAAAAAATTACATTAATTATCGTTATTACTATCACTTGTTGCAACAAAATTTTAAATTAGAGAAATTAAAAAAAATAATATGTTTTACTAGAAACTTGGTATCTTTTGGCAGAAACTATTTTATAAATGCTGGATGTAATTTTTCGTGATAACGATATTTTTACTATAAATGTTAAATGATCAGTTGTCAATCCCGACCTGTATGAAGTCTTATTAGTCTTTAAAGGGGAAAATAATTGTTAACATAGGGTATGAACTACGAAACATTGCCAAGATTCTTGCTGCAAACATGGGCATTTCAATAAAATGTTATGGCAAGTACAAATAAAAATCTGGAATACGAACTTCAGTATACTTTTCTTTTAGTACGTTGTTGCACTGAATTACAATCTATTCCATTTGTAATTACCTTTTGCTTCTTCAGTGTTAAAAGAAACAGCACTAAATAGTAAAAAATCATTTTCACATGCTCTGAATCCTTCAAATCGGTTTGCAAATTGAAATAATAATTCTTGAATATTTGAAGCATATTTCTTAAAATCACAATCGTATTATGATTCTTTATATATTTGCAAATAGGAAAATGAACTAAATCTGAATTGATCATAAAATGGTGTTTCATACAATGTACTTTTATGATTTGCAGTGTTTTAAAAATGTATTTTATATTTTTAGAATTCCATTTTATTATTTTAGTACCGTGTTGCACTGAATTTCAATTAATTCCATTTAGATATCTTTTTACTACCTCAGTGTTAAAAGAGAACAGATCACTTAATAGTTAAAAAATCATTTTCACATACTTTGAATCCTTCAAATCGATTTTTAAATTCAAATAATAATTCTTAAATATTTGAAGCATATTTGCTAAAATCACAACCGTAATATAATTCTTGATAATTTTTGTAAGTAGTTAAATGAACTAAGTCGGAATTGACCATAAAGTGGCGTTCCATACAATACACTTCTATAATAATCTGCAGTGTTTTAAAAATGTATTTATATATTTTTAGAATTCCATTTTATTTTTTAATAAAATCAACTTCAAACGTTTTTGACACCACTGCTCTAAATTATCTTAATCTAATGATGCACAATTAATCGATAAAACGAGGAACGTTTTCGATTAGTAATCAATTTTGAAATGGAATGGAATGGACTGATTTAAAATGGGTTATTATTGGAGAAAATATCGAATGCATTTTATTTATTTATCACGTTCTATAGTTCAGGCCGTGGGTGCAGAAGTGTATAAATAGGTGCCAAAAATATTGATAATTGTAATAATTAGGTGCCAAAAATATTGAAGGTTGAGATATAAGTAATTGAAAATACGATCTTGAAAAAGTATTAAACAAGAATTAAAATAAAGGTTTAAATCTCATTTGGTACTAGAAATAGAAGATTTTCTCTTTTTTAATATTAGAAATGATATCAGATCACGTCATGACTTACTCATATACTACAACTAATGTATATTACTTATCTCCTCGTAAAAATGGTGTGTAAAATAAGAAAGATGTTTCATTTATTAAATGTGCCCATTGAAAACTTGTACTACGTACAGAAAGAATGTATCGATAGAAAAAAAATCTGTTGCATCGCAACAAATTTGTGAAATGTACGTTGAGTATTTAGTTAAGTTTTAAAAATGGTCATTGATTGGTAAATACTCGTTTACAAATAGGTTAAGCAGAATTATAAATTTTGAACGACTATTCTAACTAGAGAAACCTTGCATTTTTAAATATTCCTCTTTCAATCGGTCTTAAAAGAAAGTTATATTAGGTTGATGGAATAATAATTGCGGTTATGACTTACAAATTCATAACAAAAACCGCAATTATTTTCCTACCGACCTAATATTATTTGTGTTGCATGCAATACACTAAACTGGCTAAAAGAACTGAACCGTTCGTTTTCTCTAAGATTTGATCAAATGATTCACCAAAATGATATAAATATAATTAGGAGCATTTATATTTTTTGTTATTTTTTCGTTTTTATTAAATAATGTAGTGTTTTTTGTTAAAAAATACGCGTCATTTTACATATCATCATGAATGATATGTAAAATGAATCACTGAAATGAGTGGACTTAATAAAATTAATTAGTGGACTTAATAAAGCAAGGGCCGAATTTAGGAAGCATAACAAACGAAGACTGGGTACACCATTTTAAAGACCTCTTAGAAGAAAAACGTTATCACTTTATGCAAGAACAACATCCAATAATTGGTTACTCAAGTCGCATAAACCTCCAAGTATAAGTCCAAAAATCAATAAAAGACATGAAACTAAAGAAATCCCCGGGTCCAGGAGGAATAGACCCAGAATTCATAAAATACGGATCTGAAAAACTGGTAAACATGTTAACATCTTTATTTGGAAGATATCTGGATGGCGAAGAAACGCCAATTGAATGGAGGACTTCCTACATATCAACCATCTACAAAAAAAGGCGCTAAAGATGATCCAAAAAACTATCGTGGTATGGCTGTCATACCAACACTAGGAAGAATATATTCCCGAATTCTTAGAAATATATTAAAGAAGGATATTAAAAACAAACAACCCGAGGAACAAGCAAGATTCCGGGCTGGAAGATCCACGACAGACAACCTATTTACTTTAAAAAATAGCGTTGGAAAAAAGAAATCAACGAAATAGAGAGACACACATAGCCTTTATAGACCTGGCAAAAGCCTATGATAGCGTTCCAGTATCACAATTATGGAAAGAAATGGAAAAGCTTGGTATAAGATCGACATTAATCCATACTGTCAGTCTTACTATAAAAATAATTATGCCGCAGTAAAAATTGGAACATCATTGACGGAATCCTTTAAAACAACAAAAGAATTGAGACAGGGATGTTGTCTCTCTCCGACCTTATTTAAAATATACTTAGACCAATCTATTACAGGGTGGGCTCATAAATGTAAGAATATGGGATTTCAGGTGGGAGATGACAATTTATATACCCTTTATTTAGCTTACGATCAGGTGTTGCTTGCAGAAGACGAACAAGATCTCAGCTATACGGTCAGAAAGCTGTGTGAAGAATATGGAAAAGCAGGTCTTAAAATAAATCTTAATGAATGCGAATATCTAGTAGTTGGAAATAATGACTGTGGAAACCTACCACTGGAAAACGATATAATAAAAGGCGTCGATAAAGCCAAGTACTTAGGAGTAATTTTTAATAAACAAGGAACGAGTAGAGACGAAATGCAAGAAAGAATTACCAAATGCAGAAAGACCATAGGCACACTCAACCCATTACTATGGGAAAGAAATATTAGAAAAACTACAAAGCTTGAACTATACAAAACAATTGTCCAAAGTATCCTAATATATGGCTCAGTAGTATGGGATCTAAATAAATTACATAGAAAAAAACTACTAGTCACAGAAATGGACTTTTTGAGAAGAAGCTGCAGAAGATCGAGACTTAAAAGAGTCAGAAATGCAGACATTAGAAGGGAAATGAATACTGCAGGAGATATAATTGACTATATTGAGAAGAAACAACTGCCATGGTTCGGACACACAAAACGAATGGATGAAGTGAGATGACCAAGGAGGATATTAGAGTGGATACCGCCAGAAAGGAGAAAGAGAGGACGACCGAGAAGAAGTTGGAGAGACGACGTTGTAGAGGCAATAGAAACAAGAAACTTAGATGAAGAAATGTGCTATGACAGAAGGAATTGGAAACTGGGGACGGAGAGGCGGCGACAGCCGTAAACAATCCGTTATATATATATATATATATATATATATATATATATATATATATATAATAAAATTTGTAAATTGTTTATTTAACAGGCATAATTTTACCTATATAAAATAGGTACAAAATGTATGGAGCGTTCTGAGACTCGTCTATTTCGCTGATCTGGAATTGTCTGTAAATAACTATCCCTAATAGCCTGATATCGTACTGATTATCTCTTGAAAAATATGTAACCGTGTGAAGTGAATGTTAACGATTGATATCAGCGTATGGTTGTAGATGTTGATATGCACATTTATTTGCTAAAAATAAAAATCATTTTTTGATAACGATCTTGCTTATTAATTGAAAAGTGTATAGGTCTATAATTTGTCAATTTCGGCGATTCCGAATATTTTTTCTCGAAGATCGAGATGAGGGGCACTTAAACTATGGCCCGCGAGCCAAATCCGGCGCGCGAAAGGTTTTTATGTGCCCCACGGATACATTGGATATTATATACACGTATCCCTTAATATAATCCTGTTCGAGATATTCTTTTATCGCTAATACGTCGCAGAAAAATTGACGATACAAATATGCAATTAGAGTTAATAGATTTGCAAATTGATGTTACACTGAAATCTCTGTTTCAAAATGAAATTTTAATTGGATCCCATTCTTTGTTGCCTGAAAATAATTAGAGCAATATTAAGAACTTTTCGAGGAAAGTGATCTTCATATTCGGTAGCACCTATATTAGTGACCAGACGTTCTCCAGAATGAAGTATATTAAATCAAAAAACCGGTCAAGATTGAAAGATAACCATTTGAAAGATTTGTAAAAAATAGGTATTCCGAACTTAACACCAAATATTGAAGAAGTAATTCAAAGATCAATAAAGCAGGCTCGTTCTTCACATTAGTACTTTTTAATACTTGTGTCATTCTTGAGGAATTCCTTTAATACCATCCTGATTCTTGACGTATTTTTTTAAAACTACATGTAAATAAATAAAAATGCTTTCTTTTCTTATGCCTATTTTCTGGCCAAACAACCTTTACTTATCCATATTTAATTATTGTTATGCATCATATTTGATATATTTGCATTCTTTTATTTTCTTACGAATAAAAACTCTTCCATTTATGTATTTCTAAGTATGCTATGTATACTTATAGGAAAATAAAGTAGGTGTTCTTTTAGATTCGACCCACCTAGCACTTTCAATGTACTTTTGTGGCCCTCCTCTCAAAAAATTTTGAGACCACTGGTTAGAGGATGTAAAAAAATCTAAATTTAAATTATTGAAGGAGTGAAAAGTTTAAGTGTGAAAGTGAATATAGCCAGTGTCAAAAGTATATTGCGAAATTATTATTAATCTTAGATAATCCTGTTTTCTTCTTACAGGATAGTGTGCCGATTCACACAGCGAGAATAAAAAAAACACGTTCAATAACAGAATATAAAATCTTGAAACGCTCTATTTGAATTTCCTGATTTAAGTATCATTAAAAATTGTTTGAGAGTAGCAAAATAATTATCTAGGCACAGACTGAATGAAGTTTGCATCAACAGAAAAGTTGTAAAAAATACAACAGCGTTTTTATAAAAGTGGTGTACAAATCTCTTTCAAACTATTAGGTTTTGTTAGTTGATGACATGCGTTTAAACCCCAAATAATTAACTAACTAATGATGTTTAGTACAATTTAAAATTATCGAAAAGTTATTAGAAATGAATATGAATAAACATTTTGTAACAAACGTGTTTCATGATTTTGTTATTTTATCGTAGGTTTTGTGTCCTCGTTAATTTTTTTTGTTCTACCTTTAAAATTCATCAAGATTTGCTTACGTGAATATGTATGATATGAGAATTGAACTGATTTTTACTGGCATAAGTTGTATTTTTATCATTGGCATCTTTAAACAGTATATATCTTATATCCTTCCCTCAAAATTAACCAAAAAATATATAATTTACCACAAATAATTAATTTATGTAGCTTTAAACGTTTCCATTCTTTTTATTAGCTTATAATCATTTTCGCTGTAATGTAAACTTGTATAAGTTGTACATTTCAGAAAACAATCTGAGTTGGTTTTTTGTCGCATAATGTAT
Organism: Acanthacorydalis orientalis; assembly: GCA_034766995.1. Classification (NCBI taxonomy): domain Eukaryota; kingdom Metazoa; phylum Arthropoda; class Insecta; order Megaloptera; family Corydalidae; genus Acanthacorydalis; species Acanthacorydalis orientalis. The sequence goes on from CM068322.1 coordinate 7,876,275, forward strand.
ATATTATTAAATACAATGCAAAATGCGATATATCAACAAGAATAGAGACATAGTTTTATAAAAATGCATACGATAGTAATCGACGCATCGATTGTTCCAATTTAAGTCGCCTTATTGTCCAACCAATAGATAAAAAAAGAAAGGCGAGCACTTTTCTCATGCTTTGTAGTGTTCATTTGCTTAGTTGTATATGCGTGACCTAGATATTTAATCCATTATATGAAGATGACCACGTATGACCGAGGAACAATCGGATTGATAAATGAATAAATCTCGTTATGTTCTGTTTCGTGTTTAGTCTTGTTTTTGTTCAACTCGACTTCTAAAATGATTGTGCTGTTTCGTCGCGAATCTTTACACGTTCAAAAAACAGTCGATTCTTTCGTGGCTAGCCTGAACGCAGTCAGTTTTCAAGAACGTACTAAACATTACGAACTCGAACTTGGTCCGTCGCATTCCATTTTCATTTCAATTAATTGTTTCATTTACTTGCATATATCGTTGTCGAAAACGTGACAGCGCAAAAGCGAAGTTCCTTTTATGTGTTCCAAGGAAGGTATGGATATACAAAATTGGAACTAGAAGTTTCGAGATAAAAATCTATTCCTTTTATACTGCGGATATTTCCGAATTTAGAAAGTGTTAAGGTAGTTCTTTGTTAATTGCTTACATCCCGCATAGTATCTCTATTATTTCTGGAAATAATTGTGGAAGTAAGTAATTGGACGGTATTTTAAATTTTGTACCACGAATGATTTAATATCTCCTAAAATTTTGAGTAACGATTTCATTCCAAAACACTTTAACTTTGGAAACATTCATAAATCGTCCGGTGCCAGCCCAAAAGAGTAAAGTGGGTTGTTGTCTATCATAAATTGTTTTATATCGTTTATTTCATCATTAAAATCCAAATACCTGAACGAAAGAAGCATTTGGTGCTTTGTCATGGTATAGAATCTATGAGTAATCTTTCTATCAAATCAAAAAATAATTTTATTAATCATAAAGTAGTATACATGGCCTTGTGTGGCCGGATAAAGGTTTTGCGGTGCTCTTACCGTTGCCGGTAGTTATCCGCGGTTAAAAATTATATGTTGTGTGGGGAGTTGTTGAAATTTTTTAATTGTCTCTGCGTTTTTTTCCAGGAAAAAAATGTCAAAAAAACGGGAATAATCTTTCTACAGTTGCTTTGATTTGTATATGACGGACTCGGTCGGGTCGTTTTAATGCCTACACATAGATCATTAAATTTGTAGTTGCTTCGTCAGGCACAAATTCATTGTGAATGACACTACGAAGAGAGATAAAATTATTAACATTATTTTTGTATTAGATTGAAGTAGTCATGACTTTTTCGACTTACAATTAGGAGTATTTTACGATTTCGATAGGGCGACGTTCGGACTTCAGAAATTCATTTTTGAATTTTTACTTTTCTTAATCCAGTTATCTATTTAGAATCGCGTTCGATTAGTTCTAACTTAATTCCTAAACTTATTAACTTTTGCTTCCACATCGAATTAGATTTAAAATCTTTCAAATGTATTTCAGTATCATGTAAATCTATCCATTCCAAAATTCATCTCATTAAAGTTAAAGTAAAATCTGTGAAAAAAAAAAAAACATTAATATGGCGATTCTGTCAACATGTAATGACTATAACTGATTATACTCATTTTTTCCATGTACACACATACTAACTTCATCCAAAAATGTAACAAAATGTTGCATTAAATGCTGGTTAATATTGCGTGCTTTGATTATATTCAAAACAAAAGATAACAGTAAATTTCTACCTTCAACCCCACAACTTTCAAAGATTTCTTTTGATCGCTTTAAAATAGGCGGCCGCTAAAATGGGTAAATCCATATATTTATTATTACTTTGGCTTGTTAATAGTGAAATACAAGTACAGTTGGAGCCTTCATTAATTATCGTAGGTAAAAACTGGTCTTTACTCTTTTTTGTGTAATTGAATCCGTAATTTTCATGTACCCAGTGTCACTTGTGTGATTGAGATGAGTATTTTAACTCATTGTCAAAACTGGTCTTTCCTCATTTGTCAAAACTGGTCTAGTCATTTTGAAGTGACAGGGGCACCTTTTTCGTCCCTGATGAAATGGCATTTTGCAGCCGCTATCTTCATTTTTTTGAAAAACTATTCACCCGTTTTAATTAAGAGATTAAGAAAAATCGTTTGACACTTTGGTTATCGAAATCGGCCCAACCGTTTGGGCTCTAGGTGGGAACAAATGAACATTGTTACATACATGCACACACACACGCGAAATATTAACATACATACACACGAAAAGCATTATCCTTCTCCTGTCGGCTTCACCGTAGTCAGGTTAAAAGTTTCACTTCAAATTTCATACAAAGGTATGATATTTTAGAAGTTATAACCATTTTTGTAAAGCACTGCAACATAGTCGAAAACCTTAAAATATGCCGGTTACATGTACCAATTTTCGTGCAAACAGCACTGACCGTATAGTGTTAAGACATTCATTTTTTTCTGATTTATCTTTTTATGCGAGAATTGGTAACCACATTCAAGTAATCGATTCCTTCAATTTATCTAAAAAACAATTTATTTAAATAAATAATCTATTCTTCACATTGGATGCTCATGTAATAAGCAAATCATTCCAGAGTTGGTTATCGTTAATCTCATGGTAAATATTAAAAGATCTTTTCTCTAGACGTTAATAATTTACTCATACCACCTAATATTACAGTAATACTTCCTTTGGATGATGTCGGTGTATGAAGGACAGATTACTAAAATACATCCTAAATAGTGAAGTATTCTCGATTGCTCTATGAAAGTCGATACGATTATTTCATTGGATTATTTATTATAATATTACTTTCTTCTCGCTCATAGCATTACTTAACAATGTTGTCACTTTATCGTCTCGAACGAAAAATCAATTAATTCAAATTGCATGCGAAGTCATTCAAACGCATTGTGAACGTACATGCAACGCGACCGACCGGTCGTCAGTGCCGACGTTCCATTACGATTGATGTTGTTTTCATGAAAATTCAATAACGTTATACTACACACTCCATTGAATGTAAATGAAAATAGACATTCATTTTCGTGCTCTTTTCATAATAACTTGAAATTTATGTTTGATATTTTTCGAAATTTATTCGCAGCCTGTGTTGTGAGTTTTGTATCGTGTTTCATTACCGAAAATATTTTTCGTCTCTAAATAAAAGAGAGATAATTCTTTAAATGAAGAACAATGGAAAAAGATCTACTCATTATTAATATTTTTAATATTTTTATTTTTAAATATAGTTTGTTTATGAAATTCAAAAAAAAATGTTATTCGATTCAATTTCTTTTCTTTTTAACAAACAGCGAAATTTTACATTTTCAGCAAAATATACAAGTTTTTCCTGATAACACATCAAATATCATGTATTACAATAGTATAATTGTCAATATTTACTATATGAATGAAAAGCTGCATATTTTTAGTACCATCTCTTGACTTAATATCTGTATGATATCTAAATTGACTGTACGTTTAGTAATAAAGTAATAATTGATAAGAAGAGCTATATTTCATAATAAATTCTCTAAGAGAGTATTTAATAAAGTCACGTCATGTACAAGGGTCGTTTGATAAGTATGGTAAGAAAGCAAATTGAACACCGTTTTTTTTCTTTGAAAAAATCAATTTTATTTCTAAAAATAGTTTCCATTGAGGGCTATACACTTGATCCAACGAGTCTGCAAAATACGCATTGACGGTGGTGATGACATCCTCATTTGACGAGAATTTCTTCCTATCGAGCCAAATTTTCAAGTTTAAGAAGAAAAAGAAGTTGCACAATGCCAAGTCTGGAGAATAGGGTGGATAAGGAATCAATTCGAAGACTAATTCGTGCAATTTTGTCATCGCGACGGTCGATTGGTTGTCCTGGTGAAAAAGGACTTTTTTTGTGTCAGTTCTTCTTTCAAACTGTCCAATAATGTTGCATAATAGGCTCCTGTTATCGTTTTTCCCTTCGTTGATCACAATGACTCCTTGGGAATCACCTTTCCAGCCGACAAAACGGTCTTCACCTTCTCGGTGCACTTTCATCAGTCGTTGCCCACTGCTTTGACTGCTGCTTCGACTCAGGTGTATAGTGGTGGATCCATATTTCATCCACGGTGACGAATCGACGCAAAAATGCCTGCTTGTTTTTTTCCATTTTTGTGGCAACTACTACAATGCTCGCTTCAAACATCTATAGAACGTGAAGAACGCTTCACTTCTGGCTGAAATTTCACCTATGCTAGTTAGAAAAGTGACACTTGATACCCGTGACGTTACCAAATGAATGGTGGCGCCATATTATAAAAATTTACCAAACGTATCAAATGACCCTCGTATATTACTAAATATATTTTTACTTTGCATTGCGCCATATTTACAACACTGACTGTGTTTTAAGATCGAATACTTAATTATTGGTTAATTTTCTTAATTTTAATGATTTAAATGGGAAAAAATTATCATTTATATTTTTTTTTCTTTATACATCTAGAATAATTTAGAACTCTGGCTTATTTTATTTCGGTGGCTATATTTTTTATTAGTGCTAAATTATCGTGGTTGATGCAAAAATAAATCTTCATTAAACGAATAACAATCATTAGTGAGCCGTGTTTCGTCAATTATGTCATGCTTTCGTTTTAACATGAATGTTTACATTATACAGCCCTAGAATGGAATAAAAAGCAAGTCTAATCCAGTAAATGTCGTAATTTACATACAATACTTAGTGATAAGATAAGAAATGAATACCTGCTACTCATGTGCAGCTAGGTAAGTTTTTATTAGTGAAATTCGTTTATTGAAAGAATTTCGAACGTATCATATAATTTTTATACAAACGATTTGAACATTTGAACTTAATATATTCTCTGAAATTGAATTCAGTGAATATAAATATATTCTCTGAATTACATATTTTGCATGAATTTATTCATAATTTGCAACTTCAAATAATTTATTTAATAATATTAGTGTTAATCTATTTAAAAAGTAGCGCAATTTAAGATGTTGTTGTTTAACTGAAACTATAGCATGATAACATACGTCCTTGCACTAAATAGTTTTTCGTAATCTAAAGAAGGATTCTTATAATTTTGACACCCTTAAGGTGCGTAAATATTTTCATCTGAAGCCATTTTTTCTATTAAAATGAAAATATATATATATATTGAAAACTTTGTAAAAGCAAATGTGCGTTTAGTTAACCGTAATATCACATCAACATAAGGCGATGGAGACACTAGTGTTGTTATCGAATTACGAGGGGGTTTCAAAAAGTTCGTAAAAGTGGCATAGATGGCGTTGGGGAGACTTAAAAGTATTTTTTTCTTGAAATGGCATCCTTGTTTATCGGCCTGTAGAAATTTTAACGCAAAACGTGTCTTAGTTTAGTTTTGACAGCAATTTTAATAAGACGTGTTTGACTATTTTTGTGAAATGGATAAATTGGATCATAGTGCGGCTATTGAATTTTTAGTTTTGAATTGTATGAATGCTGCTCAAATTTTTGAAAAGATACGTAGTGTGTATGGGTGACCCTCCCCCAGCGTATGTGACAGTGACAAAATGGGCTATTGAATTTAGAAGGGGTAGAACATCCATCGAAGGTGACCCCTGCAATGGCAGGCCTTCAACGTTAGTTACTGTAGAAAATGTTGATAAAGTGCACGATACGGTGTTGCGTGACCAGCGAGTGAAGGTGCACAAAATAGCAGAGGCTTTGGGAATATGGACTGGCAGCGTACATTCCATTTTAACTGAAAATTTGGGCATGTCAAAAATATCGGCGAGATGGGTGCCGTGAATGCTCACTGTGGACCAAAGACGGACACGATACAAAATTTCAAAGGATTGCTTAGCCATGATGCAGCGTAATAAAAAGGATTTTTTGTGTCGATTTGTGGCCACTGATGAGACTTGAATTCATTAACACATACCAGAGTGCAGAGATCAATCGGAACAGTAGACTAAGGGAGGAGATAGGACACCAAAGAAGTTTAAAGCCGGTCCATCAGCAAGTAAAATCATGGCTCAGTTTTTTTTGAGATACGCAGTGAATTTTATTGATAGATTGTTTGAAAAAGGGAATTAAAATCAACAGCGCTTATTGCTGTAGCATTTTGGACAAGTTACAAACCGAATTGATGAAAAACGACCCAGAACATAATCCAAAAAAATCATATTTCATCACGACAACGCTCCAAGTCATTCATCGATACAAACAACCGCCAAAATTCATTCTTTTAGCTTCGAATTGGTTCCTTATGCCCCATATTTATCAGGTCTGGTCCTCTCCAGCTTCCATCTCTCTCGGCAACTGAAAACATTCCTTGCTGGAAACGGATTTAACATAGATGAAGAGGTAATAGTCGAAATAGACGCCTATTTTGAAGAGCTTGAGAAATCGCATTTTAATACTTGCATAATGGCACTAGCAACGTTGAAATGTATTAACATTAAGAGAGATTATGTTGAAGAATAAAAATAATTTTATTGCCCTAACTGTTATCTTTGTATTCACTTCTACGAACTCTTTGAAACCCCCTTGTAATATAAGACTTTTTAGTATTATATTGTGTGATATTTGGTTACACCTCGAACTATTCTTTTCCTATTATTCGAGTAAATGTCTACTCCATTATAACAATTATTTTTCAACGAAATTTCCTCAGTGATGGACCTTTATTTTTATTTTGTTCATAAACTCGTTACAGACAGTGGTCTTCCTGTATAATTTGTTTGATCTGTAAAGGTTTTATAAAATATTTTGAAAACAAACATCTAAATTCAAAGTGAGTGTATTAAATCTTAACCACTGCTGACTTTTAATTCATCTCCGATTTTAATGTGATTTTATTTCATTCATTTTCATCTAACTGATGTCGTATACGTTTGATTTTTGGTACTTTTGGTACAGAAATGTTGGCTTTAGGGAGTGACACAATTCTTAAAAAGAAAAAAATGTTATTGGGATTCATATCAAAAAATCTGAAGATGATAGCATCGCCACCAAAATGCGCATGAATTACAATTAAAAAATGGCCGGTAATCAGTTATTGAACGTTTTAATCAGAATTTTTTTGTGATTTGTGAAAATTAAAGTTGTAAAAATTGAAATAAAAAAAATATATTTATACATACATATACGTACATGCATACAAGTAAATTTTCAGTGCTTAGGAAATGTGAGAACGATTTTACAATGTCGAAATTGTAAATGAAATCGAACGATTAGACTTCGTTAGACGCAACATTGATTTAATGCGAGAATCAACGTGCATAATTGAAGAACAAATTGAGTTTGAAAACCGTACTGTGTTCGTAAGAATATTTCTGAAATGTTAAAAGCGAAACCAGTTCTGTCATGTTATCAGAATATTATCTTGTTATGGTACACATTAATACTGACCTGTGTGGTCGACTTGAAGACGGCGTATCAGATAAAACGACCTATTGCTTTTGTTACGATTCTCTTCAGTCTAGCACACGGCTCTGATTTGATGAAAAAATCTTACCGAAGTCGTCTTGTATTAAATCAACTGCTGCTTAATAAGAATGACTGACGTATTATAATATCGATGATTGTTTCAATTTTTTTCTATTAAAATCTTTCGATCACATTGTCATTGCATTGAATTAAAAATCGGGTCTATCTGAACTGGAGTAGAAGTGTTTTAAATGAAGATTAAACTGAATTTTATTGAATTATTATATGAGTGGCTTCATCTCGTATAATTTACGTGACATTTGAAAAAAAAATGTATGTATAATATACGGAAGAGAGAGGTAAGACAAATACACGAATTCTGAATGTCGGATACAGTCTGTTCAGAAATTTTCCAGAGTTATTTAAAAATGTACATTTTTAATAATTATTTTTATTATACATCATTCAAAATACATTTTTTTGTAGTCATTTATATATTATGACGAAATAAGACTTTTCAAAGCGTTATTGCACTGGAAATTCCTAATCAAATAAATTATTTTTTGATAGAACAACTGTGTATAAATCAAAATTTTAATTTTCAATTTCATTCTATTAAATCTTATATTTCATATGTAGCGATTCAATTCATTTTATACGCAATATTCATTTTCTATTTAATTTTATTAACTCATTTAAACCAGAAACTTAGGGTTCCATAAGGTCAGAATTTTTAAGCAAAAAATCACTGCATAAAAGTCACGAGTTTGTTTTCAATAGTTTCAGATTAAATTAATTATGAAGGACATATTTTTATAACAATATAAAATGCAAAAAAGTAAGATTCAATTCGAGTAATGATGAGACTGCGTATGCGCAACAACTTTAATTGGTTCATGTGCTAGCCGTCATTTCACAATTGTCTATTGAATTTTCAGAAGTCTCATCGATAGTGATTTATGATATTGTGACAGAAGAGCTAGGCTGCAAAAAAACGATAACGCGCAGCTCGAACTGTTCAAATGTAGCAAAACTGGATGGGGAATTTTTGACGATCCACACTTTACAGTCCCGATCTCGCGCTTAACAATTACCATCTGTTCTTACATCTAAAGAAATAATTTGTATTTCAACGTTTTAAAAATGACGAAGAACTGAAGACAGGCATTACTAATTGGTTCAAGTCGCAGGCGGTAGATTTCCTCGACATAGGAATAAGGAAACTGGTGCCGCGATACCAAAAATGCGTGGAAGTCAATGGTGACTTTGTGAAAAATTAATTTACATAGGTAAAAATGTCTTTTGCCTGAAATAAATCATTTTTATCATTGATGTTTTTTTCTTAATTGCTGAACGGATCTCACTTAAAAACGCGTCTATATATATATATATATATATATATAGACGCGTATATATATTGGGTGTTGGAATTAATTCGTAGCGTTTTCTTCATGAAAAAAGATTGTTTATTTTAAATGAAATTGAAAAAACATATCATTCAAAGTATTGTCCATCATTAGCTACTACTGTTTGCCATCTTTCGGGCAGGAGACGAATACCACGTCGGAAGAATGCCTCGTCTTTAGATGCAATCCACGAATCGACCCATTTTTTGTAATCTTCATACGAAGTGAGCTTCTGCCCAGACAGGCCATGACTCATCGATCGAAACAAGTGGTAATCGGAAGGACCAGTATGTGGAGAATACGGCGGATGGGGTAGGACTTCCCATTTGAGCGTTTCCAAGTATGTTCTGATCGGTTTTGCGACGTGCGGACGAGCATTGTTGTGCTGCAAAATCACTTTGTCGTGTCTTTCAAAGTATTCCGGTCGTTTTTCCTTCTATACACGGCTCGAGCGCATCGATTATAGTCGGTAGCGATCCCCAGTGATGGTTTCATTCGGTTCGAGCAGCTCATAGTAGATCACACCCTTATGATCCCACCAAATACAGAGCATGAGCTGGGATTCATGGATATTTGGCTTCGCCACTGGTGTTGATGGTTGGCCGGGCTTAACCCATGACTTTCTGCGCTTGGGATTGTCGTAATTGATCCACTTTTCATCGCCCGTGACAATTCAATGCAAAAATCTCTTACTTTTTACCCGTTGAAGCAGCAGTTCACACATAGAAAAACGCCTTTCAACGTCCTTCGGTTTCAATTCATATGGGACCCAATTTCATTGCTTTTGGATCATTCCCATGGCTTTAAGGCGTTTTCCTACCGTTGACAAGCCAACTCCCAACGATTCAGACAATTCTTGAAGTGTTTGATATGGGTCTTCATTAAGCAATACCTCCAATTCTTCATCGTCGAACTTTTTCAGCTGTTCAGGTCATTCCTTGTCTTCCAAGTCGAAATCACCACTTTTAAATCCGGAAAACCACTTCCGACACGTTTGCTCAACTAGAGAATGGTCACCATAAACGTCCACTAAAATACAATGACTTTCGGCAGCACTTTTTTTCATGTTAAAGTAATGAAGTAAAACTCCCCGCAAAAGCAATTTATCCGACACGAAATTCGACATATTCGATAAGGTACAAAGTGTTGTTATTTACGCTTCAGCCACATGACATGTACTGAAAGTGACGCCTAAGAAGAGCTGTTTTACGGGGAATATTTGGTTAAAGGCAACATTGGAAGAATGTACTACCTACTTCATCTCTTGTAAAACGCTACGAAATAAATTCCAACACCAAATATATATATATATATATATATATATATATATATATATATTCCAATAAGGGATAAATTCATGGTCAGTACTTCACTCTAAATCAGTGGTGTCAAACTGATATATGAACATGGGCCACCAAATTCAATTTAAAAAAAATGGGCCACCAAAATCATTTCAATTTTACATTTATTTTGTCTTAAATGGATTTATAAAAATTAAAAAAATTACATGATTTTATGAAGATAGACTTTGTCATCTTGTCCTAAAAATGGATCACACACACCTTACCAATGAGATATTTGAACCTTTATCTCAGGATCATAACCGTACACCCAAGTCTCATCTCCAGTAATGATACTTCTCAAAACGTCTGGATCTAAAGGGGCACGATCACGCAACTTCGGGGAAATTGAGAAACAATGTTCCTTTTGTTCGAGCATCAAAACGCATGGATATAATTATTCGCTCATTCGCTTCATGTTCAAACTTTAAAATACTTTGAACCGAACCATGAGATATGTTCAGATCCTTAGAAATTTCCTGAATAGTCAGTCGCTTTTTTGATCGAACAATTTCAGTGAGTTTTTCAACGTATTAGTCGGTTTTTGTTGTTGAAGGGTATGCCGATCTTTCTTCATTCCCAACCGGCGTACAGTCATTTTGAAATAGCTCGAAAAATTTGTAAATCGTTTTAAGAGTCACTGCAACATCTCTCTAAATGAACACTAATATTTTGTAGGTTTCTTTGGCATTTTTCTGAAGTTTGAAATAAAATTTAATGTTTATGTGTTGTTCATGATCCATTTTTACAAGATCCTACTTCAATATTAACTGATTGAACAGAACAAATTGACTTGTTACATATTGTAAGGAGGGTTCACTCCTCGTATATATATATATATATATATATATATATATATATATATATATATATATATATATATATATATATTCTACAAACATTGTTCTAAACCACAATTTAAGAAGCAGATGTAATTAAAGTGTCCTTCTCATTATTAAAAATAAAGAATCCAGTTTCAAAACCGCAGTAGCCGAATTCATTTCGAATTCGATCGTCGATTGCATTCACTATGTGAACGAACTCTGAGGAATGACTATTATTAACACAGTATATTAATAATTTTATCTGCTGTTTATCTTCTGACGATTACACTTCGGAATTATCATTCAGTTGACAAATACATTTCGTGATAACTGTAGGCGAGATATGTGTGCCCGTCGTTATCGCTCGCACGTAGATAATGCGATTATTATTAACACTTGAGCTTGTTTACTACGTAGGCTCACACACACACACACATCATCAGCTTTGATTATCGAGGACTGCATACAGACCTGCCCTCTCTCTGTATTTCTCGAGATCTTGCAGTTTGATAGATGCGTTTCGAATTCGTTGCACAGTCACATGACACATCTGATATATATATATATATATATATATATATATATATATATATATATATATATATATATATATAATTTTTGTGGTTTTTCTGTCACTATAGAAAAAAGGCACATATACTCATCATTTAATATCTTGAACAAAATATGAATGTGGTTGCAGAGGTTCGATCACATGTTCGAAATTACAGCAGTAGGTGAATTTGGTTGAATAATGTTTAATTTTTTCACTATTAAAATAAAATCATGAAAGTCCAAACATTCTCCAGATATTGTATCGATATTCTGAAATTCCCAATCTAAAAATATCTCACAATACAACACTAAAATCTTAAAGATCAGTTTCATTGTTTAGTTTACTGGTTTATTTTATCATTTTACTGTATATATACATACGTATATATATATATATATATATATATATATATATATATATATATATATATATTTGTCCACTTTACTGATTTCAGAAAAATGTAGCCAACCATTCATTCCGTTGATCATTTGACTTGTTAATTTCTCTCATTAGAGTAGCCTATCTTTTTTGGTTACTTCTGCACTAATTATGAGGCTAAATGCCCCTGTAGATTTTATAAAAATCATAATAAACTAAGAACTCTTACATACATATATTTCTGGTATAGTGTTTTAACCCTTTTGTATGCTATGGACGCATATATACGTCTGTCGAAAGTTGTCGGCGTGGACTGTAGACGAACATATGCGTCTGGTAAATGCTATCTGCGGGGACTACGGACGAATATATGCGTTTATGGTGTTGTTTCTATATTATACACACGACAAAAATAAAAGTTATTATTGATTGAGATGGACACATATACTAACGTTTCTTAGCAACGATAATAAACAGAAGTTCACAAAAGAAAATCCGTTGTACGCTCAAAACATAAGAAAAGGAGTGATCCATGATACGAATGTAAAAAATGCGACTTCGGATTGTGCATTGATAATTGTTTTGATCTTTATCACGCTCAAATGAATTATTAATTTTAATGATTAATTCTAATTTTCACGTGATGGCATTTTTTAAACTTTAATGTATTTTTTAAAAAAATATATGTTTGAGAAAAATTAAAATATGTTATATAATGTAGTATGTAAATTAGTAGTATAATGTTAAAGCAGGAGTATTCAATCTTTTGGCTTCCCTGGGCCACATTGAAAGAATAAGAATTGTCTTGAACCACACATAAAATACACTCACACTAACGATAGCTGATGAGCAAAAAAAAGGTATTGGCATAATTTTCGTGATTACGTCACCACAGATAAGCAAAAAAAGTATTCGCATGATAATCCTAATTATACGCCGCCCCGTTCGGAGGGTCTTTTAAAATCGTCGAGCAAGTCACAAGTTTGCGATCACTTATAAATAAAAAGTGCATGTCTAAGTAATATAACTTCATTATTTTTTTATACTTTTTATTATAAAAGGGAAAAAAAGAGGGCGACATAAAACCAGTGGGATATTTGACATTGTTTTTGAGAATCGAATGCATCACTGTCTGGTTCGATGGAAGTAGATGCAATTCTCAGTGAATTCTCAAGGTGATCATCAGATATTTCGGTTCTAATTTTACTCTTCGTGTACTTCATCGTTGAAAATAGTTGCTTACAAATAAATATAGGTGTTGTCAAAAAACGATGGCATGAATAAGGCGTGATTTTGAAGCGAGGGATATTTACCTGGGAAGGTAGATCTTATAAAAATCCAGTAAAGGAACATGATGAAAATTTTCTTTAAATTGAATGTCAGATTACAGCCAATGCATTCTATTTGAAAATTGGCAGGTAACATATTAATGTCGATTGAAAATGGAATCGCAGATATACCAAAATATTGATTATTTTTCCGGAAATCTTGAAACCTGTTTTCAAATTCTTGTATCAAATCGAAAAGCAAGGCTGTATATTTTTCGCTGTTCACAGGACCGTGTTTAGTCAACATCAAAATGCATATAATTGTTTGCCTTACTTTGAGTTTACTATAATTTCACTTTCATTTGGAACGCTGTTATAGTTTGAAACATTGTATGGATAAGTTGGTTTTCACCTTGAAGACACATGTTTAACTCATTTAAATGACCTGTCAAATCCACTAAAAATGCTAAATCTGTAAGCCAGTTTTCATTGTCTAGTTCTGGCACAAATTTAATTTTTGATACCATACATGACTTGATTTCATGTCGCAAATCATAAAATATTTTCAACATTTTGCCTCGACTTAGCCGAAAAAAAATCTTACTTCTGAAAAGTAGATGATGTCGCCATAGTCAGCATCTATACTTTTAAAGAATTCCTGGAATTGGTGATGGTTAAATATCCCTTGACTGTTATGAAAATCACAGCCAAAATCTCAATGTTTTAGATAAGTTTACGATTTTGTGTTGGGCCGCATTCATAGCCGTCCTAGACCGGATTCTGCCCCCGGCCACGGATTGAACAAACCTGATATAAAAAATGAAATAAAATAATAATTTACTTGTGTAATTAAGTTGTATAATTAATCGGCACCTCAATAGAGTATACAGTATACGAAAAATTCTTTTCATAGTGATCGAAACTACGAACTACGTACCGTAAACGCAGAGCGTTTAAATCTCGAGCGCTCCGCAGCCAAAGAGTTAACAATCCGGTCAGTCACACTGACTTATCATAGAAGTTAAATTATATACAGCCCTGTAGCACTGTATCATATCCATAATATGTATTAACTGATAATAAATGTATAACTTAGTATATTTTTACCAGGAAGAAGAGAGAGCAAAATATACTATACATTTTTTTCTATTCCGTTTAGGCTGTACACAGTTTTTAATTATAAAAGACATTACCGCAGATTTTCATTATTAAGTACAGTTGTATTTTTTATGTAATATTTATGTAAAAATCATTATATGCAAGAAGAAAATAAAAAAATATAGCGTGACATATATAAATTATTTTCTTAACACTAGGTTTACGGCGATTTTTGTATACCTATCTCTACGGACACGCGTCAATTTGACTCATGAACGAAATCATGCACTTTCTTTAAAAAACAACTTACAAAGCAACATAATTATACACTATTAACTTATAAATGAAACCATGAGATATATATTTATATTAAATGTATAATATTCAACATTGTTTTAGTATTAACATTATTTTAATATTCAACATTCATTCCGCGCATCTTTTACACATATACTCAATCCGCCTATTTCAAATTTCTTCCAAATCGTTCCATCGACCGCAATTTCTGTATCACAGACTGAATCCAAATTTCAATCCAATAACAATTGGGAATCACGACTAACGCTCTTCAAATCGTTAATATGTACTGTGTTACTATACGCCGCCGGAATTTAGGGCATACGTTTCTTCGACGAGGTAGAAAAAATTAAACAACAATTTTTCAAAAAGCTCTTAGCATTACCAAAGTGTACACCTGGATATATGATTAGACTCGAGACAGGCACACCAAGACTTGAACAAGACGTATTCAAACGAGTACTGAAATATTGGGTCAAATTAGTAAAAATGGACGAACACCGTTTTCCTCGTAAATGCTATGATAGATTATTAAAACTAAACAACTCTGCAAACAATCTACCTAAATACAATTGGTGTGCCCATATTCAGAATATGCTAGATAAATACGGATACTCGCGACTATGGACCAACCAAAACTCTACGGAAATAACGGGTTATATAGAAAAAATAATGAACAATATATCTGAAGAGAGTATAAGAAACGACATCGAACGCGTAGAAAATTCGACGTATAGCACTCTATACAAAACAATAAAGAACCCTACTTTTCTAGACTGTGAGCCATAGTTAAAATTTAATATACCACTAAAATATATCAGAACTATAGCTCAAATAAGACTTGCGGGACGCGAAACTTACTACAATAGCAATAAAGGAATTACTCATAAAATATGTGAAACGGACAAGTGCCTAGTGTGTAATTTAAACGTGAATGAAACAATCAAACACCTACTGAGTGTCCACAATATGAGCCATATAGGAACAGTTTCATACGAGTCAACCAATTTCCAAATATAATCCTCATAAAGACAAAAAGTGAAGCAAAGAATATATTTTATTATATAACTTCAGGCTTGAAACTTCGATTATTCTATCTAAATGAATAAACTATACTTCATATTATGCTCTAATACTATTAACATTACTGTACTATTTTAGTATTCAAGTTAACTTTTACTACTATTTACATTGTAAAACTGTATTATAAAAATAAGCACATGTAAAATAACACCAACCACCTTTGTAATAGGTAATTATGAACCTCTGATACAAATAAATACATTCATTCATTCATTCATATTCGTACTATGATATTATTAAAAGTCAGCAAAAAATTCCAGTGCTAAATAGTAACAGTTTTTTTGATTTTGCTCACGAAACCTGAATTGCGTCAAATTGATGCGTCCCGTAAACCTAGTGTTAAGAAATCGAGATTTAGTCGAGCTGTCGAGAGTTGTAGAGTTTAAAGAAGTTTCGAGAAATCGAGTTGTATTTTGTAACTTCTTTAACAAATTAAAGGATATTTAATTTGCCCTTATATTTTATGTATGAAATAAAAAATTCAAAAGGCTCCTGATAAGAATAGTTAATTATTAATAAGCGTTGTGTAACATCTTCTTAATAGTCAGGAATTTAAATTAAAAGTGTTAACAAATCACTGTGCCGATTTAATATTCAATCATTTTTTTTATTTACAGCTAGCAGTATGAAGATGACTATATCGACCACCACACCAGCTGTGGCTGCTATTACACCGTCCCGAATGCATAGAAAAGTATTACGTGTGGCTTCGAAAAGGCTACGTGCGGCTGCCGCAGCCTCCGGGATACCACAGCATCACGCGTCGCACGGTAAAGGTATGCGCGCCCTTGCGCACCAGCAGTCTATTTGCGAAAATTCAAACGACAGCGGTATAGGATTCGATCACCACCTCGAATATCACCAGCACGCCCAAGCGCAACAACACCCGTTAGCGGCGACGAGGCGGTATACGACAACCGCGCCTTCGAACGCGTGGCCTCTACATCGTAACGATAACGATATCCACGACCGTCGAGTACGGCTCGCACATGAAACGGCGCAACAGTTCGATCCGAGCAAGCGTCGGAAACTGATCAAGATGGAATCCGAAGATGCCGACGATAGTTATAATTTTCAGGAGAATTTAAACAATAGTTTTAAACCTACGTCGTAAGTAATGAATAGAAACAATAAAAGTTTGTTTTAAATATCGTAGTAATAAAACTATTGGCGTGATTAATTTTTTATATTAGACCAGTGCTTCTCTGTAAATTAAAAGTCTTATGTTCGTGAACTTTTTCAAGTATTTTTATTTCAAAAAACAGTCATTTGTTTAACACGGTACATTTTAAAATTTTTAGGGCTTCTGTATCTTTAATGAATGGAAATACAAAATCTACAAAGAATGAGAAAAACATTAGAACTACACCCAAACTTAATTAAAATATTTATCACCTCGTTGATATTTCATTTGCCCATCACTAATTTCCATTCTGTTATACGTTTCTTAAGATTTCGCAGAATGTTATGGTACCAGTGCTATAATATATACGATCGTACAATAAAAAACTTGACAAAGAAACATTCTATATTTTCACAATGAATTCTTTTTTGCCTCACAAACCGTATAGCCCATCAAAATGTGCATAAGAGCAATAATGATTTATTAAATATTTTTGATCAGGAATTTTTTTTGTATGGTTTGTGGGGTCGAAAAAGAATTCATCTATGAAAATGAATTGTCCCGCATTATCAGGTCTACTATATTATGAAGCTTCTTTTTTCCCCATTTTTTCTAAGATAAGAAATTACATTAATTACAGATATTAGGTTGATGCAAAAATAATTGCGGTTTTTAATTAATTAAAAATAATTGTATCTAGTATAAAGACGCATATATCAGTTAAAAATTATATTTATTAATCAAAAGAAAGACCATTGGCCAGCACACATTTCTCCCAACGGGAAACAAGTTTGTTTATTCCTGCAAGATAGAATTGTGGAGTTTTGAAATGAATGAAATCATCGAAAGCACTTTGAGCTGATGCTTGATCTTTGAAAACCTTCTCTCGTATGAAATTACTCAAATGTTTTAAAAGGTGATAATCTGTCCGAAGAATAAGGTAGGTGACGTAAGATTTCATGACCCAGTTCATTTAATTTTTTTTTAAATCATTTGTGAGACGTGTGGTCCGGCGTTGTCATGAAGAAGAATTGGTCCTCTTCGATTGACTAATGATAGCCGTTAACGATGCAATTTCTCATGCATTTTTTCAATTTCCTGACAATATGTTTCTGCTGTTATTGCTTCACCAGGATTTAAGAAGTTGTAGTGAATGATTCCACTTGCCGACCACCAAACAGTAACCGTAATCTTTTTTTCATGAAGCTTCGGATTAGGAAACGGTTTTGGTGCTTCTCCTCGGTCTAGCTACTGTGATGAACGTTTTCGATCGTTATAGAGAATCCACTTTTCAACACATGTGACAATGCGGTCAAGAAAGGGATCATTTTTGTTACGAAAAAGAAGCGCGGTGCAGACTTCGTATCGCCGAATTGCTTAATGTTCCTTTAGTTCATACGGCACCCATTTATCCAACTGTGTTGTTTTTCCAATTAGAATCAAATATCGAACTGTTGAATGATCAACATTGAATTCTTCTGCCGCATATCGAGTTCTTTTACGTGGGTCCGTTTCAATAATGGTTCTTAAATAATTATTGTCTATAACCGAAGGATGTCCACGACCCTACTCATCATCAAGACTTTTGTTTCCATCATGAAATTTTTGTAGCCAGTGTAGAGCTGTACGTTCACTAATTGACTCTTCACCAACAACAAATTTGATATTTCGGGTAGTTTCTGTTGCTTTACGTCCCAGTTTAAACTGATACGACAAAATCGCACGATTTTCTTTTTTTCCATGACTAATTTAAGAAATTATATCCAACAATACTAAAGAATGAAACCAAAAGGACATAAGCCAAAATCAGTAATGATAATTTCATTGTTTACAATAATGTATCACATGACAATAAGAAATGATAATGGTAACTAGAAAAATCGACGCCAAACTTAAAATGATAAAAACCGTAATTATTTTTGCACCAATCTAATATTAAGTGAATAGAAGTCTAAATTCTAAACTAGCCAAACTTACAGTTTATCAGTGTTTGGTTACAAAACTTCTTAACAATTGGTAATATGTGAGTTTTAAATCTCTGTCATATTAGATGGAAATCCTTTTTTGAGAGAAATATTACAATTCTTTTTACCAAAATTTTATTTTATGTACACATATGAGTAAATAATGTGAGCCATATTATTTATTGTTACTATTGTAAGTAACTTTTTATGAAATTTACATATATATATATATGTATATGTATAAAATAAACAGTGTCGTGTTCTCAGGTACAAATAAATTACCATTTCTATTTTTTTTTTTATTCGCTGTCAAATGAGAAATCAATTTATTCTATTAGATAAATTTTCTTTTTATATTTATCTTCTTCATATAAATCCATATTAAAGTCTACATGTTTATCGTTTCAGTCTTATACGTACAGCACCACAGTCAATTGTGCCTTCACTGAGCCGCACTGGCAATCAGACTGCTTCATCTGTGAGAGCTGTACCTCGGTGTGTACAATTAACAAATAGAAGATCACCTACCGGTCCTATAACATTAACAACTCAACTCGGAAATGTTTCGAGGTCTGGTATGTATCATTTTATATGTAAAAATATTAAATTGTATATTGTTTAACACGAATGTACAGAATTTTACAGATTTTCCTTTATTTTTTATGCGATTCAAAAGATTTTGAATATGATTGTGTAAGAAATATATGAAATAAAAATGTACATGTTTCTCTATAGCTGGGTCTATTTCTATATGATCTAGGTATTTGTTTTTTTTTTGTAACCTTTTAGATTCGAAGTAGATTAAAACAATTTAATTTCTTTTTTTCTCTATAAATATATTAAATATTTCAAATGACTTGCAGGAAAAGTTCAACTGCAAATTGTATGCCAACCTGAACAACAACATCGTGCAAGATATCAGACTGAAGGAAGTCGTGGTGCTGTAAAAGATCGAACTGGAAATGGGTTTCCTATTGTTAAATTGATCGGTTATGAAAAACCAGCCACGTTACAGGTATTTCCTAACAAATCAATTCAATAGGAATTCTAAACGAAAAATAAAATGTATAGTGTCTGTAGAAAAAAATAGTAATTTTTACCATGTATTAATGCAAATAATGTATAAATTACATTTTTTTATTAGTTTTGTATTAGATTTCTAATCAAATGTTAACATTTAAGAAATACTTTCCAAAGATAGTTTTGATAAATGAATTACATTATACATACATATATATGTGTGTGTATGTATATGTATAAAATGTTATTTTTAGGTTTTTATCGGTACCGATATGGGACGGGTTGCACCGCATATGTTTTATCAGGCATGTCGTGTGAGTGGAAAGAATTCGACACCATGTGTGGAAAAGAAAATCGAAGGTACAATAGTCATAGAAGTTGATTTTGATCCAGCAAAAGAGATGATGGTGACTTGTGACTGTGTCGGCATACTTAAAGAAAGAAACGTTGATGTTGAACATAGATTTCCAGATCAATCAGGGCCACGAAGCAAAAAAAAATCTACTAGATGCAGAATGGTTTTTAGAACGACCGTTTCAAATGATGACGGCAGCACAGAAACCTTACAGACTTGTTCTCAACCTATCGTTTGTAGTAAGTGTAACTGAATATGTCGCTTATATACTGTTTATAAAATATGTGTTTTGAGAGTATTAATTTTTAATATGTAATGTGATTTCTATGCACTGTGAAATCACTTTAAATTTTAAAAAATAATAATAATTATAAAATAAACAATTTTAATAATTATTTCAAAACAAGTTCTGTTGAACTCCATTTTTTTCTAAAATGGTTGAACCTTTTTTGTGTTTTAGTATATATATATATATATATAATATAGACACATACATACACACTGACATATGTTCATTAGATATATTATTATAACCATAAATTACAATTACAGCTCAACCACCTGGAATACCAGAAATATGTAAAAAGTCACTAACATCAAGTCCGACGACAGGAAATTTAGAACTTTTTGTATTAGGAAAGAATTTTTTGAAGGACACACGAGTGATTTTCCAGCAAGTTCGAGATGACCTATCTGGAGGAGAACGTGAAGTGATTTGGGAAGAAATTGTGGTACCAGATAAAGAATTTTTGCAGCAGGTATATTGAATATTCTGTTATTTCATAATGTTACATTTATATTAAAAATGTGTCTACTGATTGAATAAATATTTAAATTATATTTGTATGTAAATTTAAATTATAACTGTATCACATAAATTAATTATACTTTTCCAAATCTTTCTCAATACACAATACATTTCATACAGGCGTCTTTAAGTTGAGAAATTATTATTTATTTATGCAGATATACATTTTTTAATATTTGGTGATTCATGCATCTTGTAAGAGAATGTTTTATCAAATTATATCAGTAGTATATTAAAATTCTGTTGTACAATAACCTATTAATGTGCATATGATATTTTTTTCTGTTTTCAAATGAAAACATTAAACTGATAAATTAACCATTGTAACTGTACGGTTTTATTATTTAAATATATATATATGTATATATGTGTTTCTTTTACAGACACATCTTGTGTGTGTTGTTCCCCCTTATGTGCACCACGATATCGTGGAACCTGTACCCATCAACCTGTTGGTTGTATCGAGCGGAAAAACAAGTGAACCACACCTATTCATGTACACCCCTTCCCCTCCCAGTACATCGACCACTGGTAAGACCGCAGCAGACTGTTGTTATAACGTAGAAGTAAAAACGAAATATGTCTGTCGTATTTACTTTACATCTCTCGTTTGACTTCTATTTTGTAGGTGAGAATATGACTTGAGTACTGGATTTAACCTAAATTATAGATTATACATTTTGTTACACTTTATCAAACGAATTAATTGAAAAGAAACGTGTTAATAGATTTGTTTTTGTTGCGTATTATCTTTAAACGTTTTATTAAAATCGGAAGAAATTTTTGCAAATTGTGTTGGCTCGAGATGTCTATCCTTGTCTCATTTTTAATCATTAAAATGCTTTCAAAGAATCGCATATATCTCTCGATAGCAATCGAAATTTCATAGAGTGTTGCTTGATTCGGTTTCATACGTAACGTTTTGTTATCGCAAAACTGACACGTAACGCGAAATAAGATGTATTGAAAATATAATGGCCGTTATTATTGTGCCATGTAGACAGATGTGTTTCATATCAGTGTCACTAGCATGCGTTTAAATGGAACTAACGGAACGTGTGAGAAACAAATAATTTCACATCACAAATGGTATCATTCGAATATTGAATCGTGTCGCATTCTTAGTAAAGCGATAAATAAACTTCTTCGCCGTGTGCGTTATCATTTCTATGAATGTGAAATTCCTTGTTTTCGAATGAAAAACACGAAACGGAGAATATGATTCGAAGAGTGAATTTTTTACGAATTATAAAGCTTCATATACGAGTCGTATTCTCCGATTGACGATTTTTATTTTAAATATGATCTAAAATGGCAAATTGGAACCAGGCTCGTCTGGGGAATTGAAAATATGTTTTCTATAAAATATATTTTCGGTTCAGTTTAATTCTAGGAAAAAATGAAGAAGCGCTTGAATTTTTGAAACGAATGATACGTGAATGAAAAATGGAAATTTTAGTATATGTTTCAATGATTTTGATCGATGCCGAATGAGTTATATACGTTGCAGTTTGCCATGCATGTGATAATAATATTGATGAGCTAAGTCTAAGTCCTGATGTATCGTTTTCAAAATTTCTTTGACATTCGTAATCACATGTAACTTTTTCTCTGTTTAAATAATAAAAAAAATTAAAACAGGACTTGCAGCTCTTTTTTTGCAGGCTCGATGTGATAAATGTTATACACGTTTTGCATTCGATTAAAATTAACAGAATCGCAGTGACCTTACATCGTCGTCATTATTTTTGTATAATAAAATTTAAACTAACCAGCTTATTCTAAATGCAAAAAATAATGGGATTCTCATATTGTTAAAAAGTGCGTAATTTTCTATCGGACATATTTATTCATAATAATTTAAAATGTTCATCGATGCATTATTGAAATTTTGTAAAATTACTTATTTTCGATTCATCAGATTAACTTTTTGGTGTTATTATTATAACACCAAAAAGTTAATCAAAAACTTTAAAAAATTCCAAACTAATAAGTAAACATCAGTGTAAGGTAAAATTTAAAAGAAAAAGTTATATTTTGTTTACAATCATAATTTAATCTGTTTGATAAAAATACATGTCAGTGAATATTTGAAAAATTCTACATCAATAGTTATGATTGAACTTGTGCAAACATGATGTTTAACTAAAGTACAAGTAATGTATGCATGTATGAGTGTGTGTATAAATATAAATAAAAATATTACAATTTTATATAATTATTTTATCGACATATTTTTGTATGCTGCACAAGTTTATTTCTATAGTAATATATTGAAAAACAAAATTATTGGAATGTTCATTTATTTGCTGCAGTTTTTAACATTATGAGAATGTTTATTAATTGCACCGTAAGTTTCGGTATTAAATACTAATATTAAGTTTCATTGGAGTGAATTCAGTTCATTTTATGAAAAGTACTAAACATACATTTAAAAAAATCACTCTACTATAGCTTATCGATTGGCCGGTCTAATGCGACCGTAATATCTTCACTGTATACATATCACATCGAAACGACTGCCAGAACGATACATTTCGGTCTGTGTCGAGGAAAATATTTTATTGCTTATTTTCACAACTGTTGTTATGAAGAATTTTCTACTATGCGTCTGCTTCTTCCATTTTGTCCCTAACAGAGAACAGGCACAGGTTAGGCGAGCGAATACGCTCGCGCTTGATGGACCCGTGCCGCCATCGTCTGTCCCCCGGCGCCGGGTAGGCGGCCGCCCTTCGCAGCACCCGATCACGCGACATTCAGGTTCTCGCATCACGGGTACTTAAAAAAGCACACGAAAAACATACATGCACATTTTTACGTTCACACACACACGCACACACTTTCACAGTCGTATTTTCTTCACCTGTTATCACGAAATACCAAAGTAATTCAAAAATACAAAAATATAAATCACTTCTTAAACAACCATCAACATTACATTGTTCATGCTGTCACTTTCATTGACACCGATCCACACATACAAAAACTATAAAACACAAGTAGTTTTGTCAACTTTGTAGAATTTAGTGATAGAAGTTTGAATCTGTTTTGTGTGAATATCGATTCAAATCCAAATTGTTCTTTTTTGTGATTTTTATTCGAAAATGTTGTTATTTATGTTATTGGGAATTGAAGTAATGAATTTTTATTTATTATTATTTTGTTTTGATATTCTTTGACTTTGAGTAGATAATTATAGTGATTTCTTAAAAAAGTAATAGAGATTAATTCATTTATGTGTTGTATTGTATAATGACCTCTGATTGATATTTTAGAATTGTTCAATCATATAAATGTTCTGTACTAATGCTCCAAAAAAATTTTTTCATAAATAAATTGTTTTTTTTTATTACAAACATTTTTCTGATCAAAAAGATTCAGTAAATTATATTGATTATTCTTAATTGTTGGTTGTATGCATTTCAATGGCAATGCCACCATTCTCAGAACACCAAGTGCAGAAAAACCTTTAAAAAATTTTTGTACCATACTCTGAAGACGATGGCGTTGGTGTCAAAAGGCACATAAAGCAACAATCAGGAATAATAATTTATTGAAAATTTTTAATCAGAAAAAAATATTTGGTTTTTGGGGTTAAAAAATAATTAATTTGTGAAAGTGAAATCAGCCACAGTGTCAGAACTGTATTGTGACTGAATTTTTTGATTTTTCATACTAATAATGTGTGAAATTATTATTGGTCCTGTTGACTATTACTAGGTGCACTTTATTTACAAATGAATTAATTTTAATGTTTGTTGTTTTTGTAACAAATTAGTTTCAGTGTTTTCACAACCAAGAAAAATTATATATGAAAAGTAAAATAATCAAATATCAAAAAGTAATTTCAACATTTATTATTTTTAATGGTGAAAGTATTAGAGTGTATATTTTAACATGACATGTAAAATATGAAATTAAGTATTCATATAGAAATAATTTCATACTAATAGCTTTAAGTTGCAGATATTTTTCCTTATATGTTTTTCTTTTTATATGATTTATACTCAACATTTCTCTTATGAGTTATTTGTACACAATAATGCAAATGAGAAATATATATTATCGCTGTTTAATCCTGTCATCGATGCAAATCTTTCCAAATGATTTTAAGATGTTCAATTTTATTATTTATAGTTTTGTAGTACTATATAACAAAAGTGATTTCAAATTAGGAATATAGAATCAAATTTTAATTTTTATTGACAAGTAACAAAAAAGCTTGCAAAATACACCTTTATCTTTCTCAACTACTTACTTGTCTGTTGGGTTTTAAATATTTTTCTTCATAGAAATGGTGAAAGATTTTAATTTTATCTTTCTTATCATATGTGTATGGCTCAAAAGTAGAATCACATAAAATCATAATAATATTAAATTTTTGATGTACTGATTTTCCATTCTTTTTTTATTTTTGTTTTTTTTTTTTTTTCAATGCATATTTCAGACTTGAAGAAAGTTAAAATTTCAAGTTTTCTTGAATGTATTAATTATG
Source organism: Acanthacorydalis orientalis (assembly GCA_034766995.1). NCBI lineage: Eukaryota > Metazoa > Arthropoda > Insecta > Megaloptera > Corydalidae > Acanthacorydalis > Acanthacorydalis orientalis. The sequence goes on from CM068322.1 coordinate 7,901,779, forward strand.
TTCAGATTGTCAATAAGAAATTAAATTAAGAAATGATTTTTTATTATTTTGTACAGAAATATTTTCCGAAAACTTATTAAAATTCTTTCATCGTGTAAAACAATTTGAAGCATGATGCAGCATAAAGACCAACATCTCACGTCACTCCCTAACAACAACTGTTTTTATTTTCTACTCGTGTGCCTTTCGTATCCTTTTTGACATTACAAATTGCCTGCATGGTTTTTACTTCTCCTGTCTAGGGTTGATATATTCAGGAAAGTGCTGTTTTACTCAAGTAAAATACATATAGATCCACTAAAAGCTTACCATCTTTGTATTATATATTGATTATTTTTTGCACCATTCTTCCTGCATAATATATTCAAGTGGAAAAAAATCACGATATATTACCCTCCCTTTTTTATAATGTGATAGTTCGTAAAGTGCTAATTTACCCTATGTATTCTAGCCATTGTATCATTGTACTCTACAATAAATTTCACCTTCTGTATCACATTTTCGCTCTTATTCAGCTTAACAAATTCCATATTATAATGTGTAGAATATACAGTAACAACATTCTTATTATGTCATTTCATAACTATGACTTTACCTTTCGGAGAGACAGTAAATTATTCTTTTTTTAAAGCATTCAAGAGACATCTAATAAGTAAAAAAATAACTTATACAAGCATTAACATTATCAAGTCGAGAATGTAGCATTAAAGATTATGATGCACTTATTACACTCGTGCAAGTAAATTTCGGTAAAAAGAGGCTGTCCATGTCGAACACGGGCAAGTCATGCAAGTGGTTAAACAGAACATTTTATAAAAACTCTATGTGAATATATATATATATATATATAATTTAAATTTTCTACAATCATCTTTATTAAATTTATTATTCAGTTACTTCCAATTGTGTTAATTTAATAAAAAAGTATTATCATGCAAAGATAATAAAATGACATATCGTACTCAACATTAACTGACAGATCTGTAAAAAAATTTCAATTCATGTTTTTATTTTTCTTATCCATTCATAATCATAAATCGATTTTAGTTAATTTTTTTAAGAATTGCATGTTTCTAAATCGATTATCATTTCTTTACTTTCCAATATTTTTTGTTTTCATTAATATTGTCTTTATTATTAAAAAATATAATTTTGAATGGTGTATTTTTTTGTCAAATTTATCATTTCATGATTTTAAAGTATTGTTTTTGTTTTATTTATAAATTACCATCCAGTGATAATTGTTATATGGTTATATGTATTAAAAATGTGTAGTTCAATCATATATATATATATATATATATATTACTAATGTAACTAAAGTATAATTGACATATCAATAGTTTTTAATTGAAAAAATCATGAAATGTATGTTTCCAAAAAAATTGAACAATTTTTAAAATTCTTGGTCAGTATGCTGATCTTATTAGGTATGTGTATGTATATATTTTTATATATATATATATATATATATATATATATATATATATATATACGTACTTATATACATACATACTTACAAAATTAAACAGATCTCTATCTTAAAAGTGAAAAGTACAAAATGAATTCGTACTGGTTCTAATTAAAAATGAGCGGAGTAAAATCAGAACCCGAAAACAATATATATTTGAATATTATTATTCGAACATCGATAATTTTTAATGTTGGCAAATCTACATTCATTACATATCCATTTTAAATATTTTTATAAATGACACGTAATTTTAATCTGTACTAAAAAATTTCAGTATGAATAATAATAATAATAATAACAGTGCATAGCAAGCATACTTTTTTTATAATTATAGTGTAAATTTATAACACGCTCATTTTTACACAAACAAAATGACACAAACACATATCATTATTTTATATCATCTTTTAATTGAATAATAATAATTTTAATAATAATTGAAAGTAATTTCATGATAATATTCGATAATATCACTTTCTTAAAAGACACAAAAAAGAATCATATGCTTGCTACAGCGTAACATTTTAAAAAATCAGTAAAAGAAAAAGAAAGATGTCAATTTGTAATGGAATTGACTGTAAAAAAAGAATAGTGAAAATGTCTAATGAATATTATTTTTTTGAAATTTGTGTTTTTTTCTCTGATTTTTATCAGCTTAGAATCTGCACTCGTTCCGTTCTGGGTTCAAGATGTCGGGCTAGTCGATTGTCAAGTACATGATGCCGTAAGCGCGACATATTTTCAGTTTGTTTCAGGTGCGTCTGAGTTGGCAGACTGATTTCTGGCCTACAGTGACTGCGCTGAGAAATTGCATTGGTGACTGCCAAATGTCCGTGAGAGAGTATGTGAGATGAGAACGCCTTCCACCCATTGATTCCTAATACAAAAAAAAAAATACAAAATATTATTCCTGACCTAAAATCATTCGTTCGAGTATCATCGTTTTACTTTTTTTAAAAAAAATCACGTATGAATGTACATTTTTTCAAGAAAACGCTCTTTTTCTCTTAAATCATCGTATTCATTTGCTTTGTTTAATGTGATTTTAGTAAATACTCTATGTTTCGATAATGTATTAAAACAATGATTGTTTTTTCTTACTTAAAATTTAACGTTGTTAATCGCTGATTATTTAATTATATTTGCTTTGCAAAAGAAATCTTTATAATCTACAATTTTATTATATAGTGATTGGACATTTTTGTGTGATTGATTCCATGCATGAATGATAGCAAATACCTAAATTATTCTTTTGAAAAACTTTACATTATTATTGCCGAAATGCAGAATTTTAGAATAAACTTTTTACTTATTTTTGTATAATTAAATATGATTAATTGTAGCTGAGAATGAGAGTAGAACTTTAAAGTGAAATGTCTTACGGTATAAACATCTAATAGAATTATAACTGTTTATAACTCATAATCAATTAATTTTTGGATTTTGCACGTACATGACACGGGTCTTGAATTCCTGTTTTATAGATTATCATCGCATCGATTGTTCTGTAGTGTGTGAAGTAGCTTTTTTTCTTATTTTTTTAATAGGCCAGTATTATCTAGTGATCCGATCTTTTTGATGCCGATTTCTCATTTCCATTTATTTCCGTTCTTACCTGTATAACTGTAAGGTAAGTTTGTGTGTATTTTGATGTCAAAGATAAATAACGGACATTTGAAAAGATGTGAATGAGATGTGCGCATTCATTGTAGGCCGCTCTCCGCTCGAGAATAGATTATTTAACAAACTTTTGCGATTTGAAAATTCGATACAAATTAGAATTTGAATCTCGCTACTGAAAGAAATTCGGTTTTACTCGAGCGGTGCGATGCTTAAATGGTATTTTTACAGTCTCTAGTTCCGGCGATGTCGTCGCGATTTATTATTATAAACAGCCGCATGTCACCACATCAGGTGATAGAACGATAACTAAAATCGCTTTTGAATTACAGCGTCGTACGTGACCGGCAGAGGTCCGAGTTTAGGACTCTGGTCGTCGGAGATCGTCCCAAAAGTCGAAACGGATGTCGGTATGATGCCGCCCCCGGCACCGTTCGCGAACTTTTCACCGCTGCAGCGGCGGCCATCAGCGCCCGACCAAAATCTCAAAACGGAACTGCTAGACGAAACCAGTAGAGGAAGTTCGGATGCATGCCGATACGCGGATGCCTCAGACAGCAACTTGACAAACACGAGCGACAACAGCATAGACGGCTCTTCGACGTTGTTGTTGAGACATAGAGGTGAACTTTCGGTGGATCTGCACTCGATGCACGCTGGCGATAATAGCGTTGATATGAGCATTATGCGCGTGGCAGACAACAGCGTCGACATGAACATGATGCGTGCCGTGGGTGATAATAGCGTAGACGTCAATATGATGAGAGCTGGAGATAACAGCGTTGATCTGAGCACGTTGCACGGGAGTGAAAACGGTGTCGACGTGAATGTCATTCGTGTCGGGGACGCTAATGCGCCCGTGAATCTGATGCGTGTTGCCGATAATAACGTAGACATTGATATCATACGGCCTGCAGAGAACATGGATGTGAATATGATGCACGTTCCGAACGGCACTCCGAACGTGTTGCTCGAGAATGACAATAGCGTTGATATCAACATCATGCGCGCCAATGACAGCAACACTGACATCAATATGTCTCGTTCAAACGATGCTTGTTTAAGTTTAAGTATGATAAGAACATCCGACAACAACGTCGTCCCCGGTCTAATGAAAGCGAACGATAACGGTGGCGTCGATGTGTGCGAGATAGTCCGTAGGGAGGAAAACGGAATCGCCGTCAACATGATGCGATCTAGTGGTAACAACGATGTTATGAACATGATACGCTCAACCGACAACAATGTCGCCTTGAACTTGTTGCGTGCGACCATTCCGCTCAGTTTGGCGACGGTCGAAGAAAACAGACATACGTGCAAAGAAATCACTCGATCTGATACCGCTCTGATCGTGAATGGGCACGGAAGTAACGTGACGGCCACGAATCTTCAGACGATTGATGATGTGTCTAATCACCCGACCAAAAACATCACCACTGAACGAAGCATTGGTAATTTCAGAACGACGTCGGAAGCATTACCTCATATGTCCGACGAATTGAAAGGTATCGACCTGCGCACAAAAGCACCTATCGCTACTGTTTCGGATCTCATAGATACCCGACCGCCGTCGATGGCAACTCTTCGGCAGTTCGGAGTCACCGAGGCTTCCACGGCGCCAATGCCTGCGCAAAGTGCTCAGAGTGTCGAAAACTATCTAACCACGATCGAAAACGATAAAGACATCAGCGCGGAAGACAAAAAAATGTTATCGACGATTTTTGAGAGAGCCGACGGGACCACTCGAACTAGTAATGAAACGTTATCCGATATTCAAAACGAAAGAAACGTGCACGTCAACGAATCGAATTCAAATAAAACTCTGTTCGACGAACGGCACGATTTGATGACGAATCAAAACAATGCCATTTTAGCTGATATCGATGTATCGTCTACTAATTTGCACGCTCCGGAATCTCAGCACGAAATCGTATTACCTTCGCTCGACACTCAACCAATCATGCTCTACACGTCGCAGACGGATCCATTGGCCCGTCCTGTTTTACTGAACGATGTGCAAACAGTTCCTTCGACCACGATCGAATCTCAGATAGTTTCTGAAATAGAAAACAGTCTCCTAGGCCCGATATCGGTGACTGAAAAACTCGACGATCTTGTCAATTCGACCGTAGACACGCATATGGGAAGTCCCCGTCTCATCTCGAACGAAGTAAGTCCAAAATCGACTCTTTCCAATCAAGTATCTCCCGACAATCGTTCTCCTTCGGCTAGTCGTTCGTCTATATCTCCGCGAACCCAGACGATAGGATCGCAAGCGGTCTCGAGCGATCTCATGATCAATACACAGGCACCGGTGATAGAAGCGTTGAAACCGACTATCGGCGCGTTAAAATCCCTCGGTACTATCAACGTCGGAGCGGACGCTCTATCTCCCGAAATCATACTGGATCCTCAGATTTCTCCTAGTCTGATGTGTCGTACGAACGTGACTCAAGATAACATGTTATTGAGTCCTAGAGGAGGCAGTACTTTGAGTGATATATGTCAGGCAACGGCGCTTTCGAACGAATCATCGTTAGACATGACCGTAGGCGGTCTGTCCCGTACGACGAACCAGACACACATCGTCACATCGGCGAAAAAAATCACGCCGTTCGTAAAGACGATGTATCTCGATGACGCGTCGAATTTAATCGACACCCGAGAGCAGCACAACACGCAACGGAATTTTCAATCTCTGCTCGACGAAACTCGAAGTGTCGAAAATACATTAATATCGGCAAATCATAGAATTTCGACAGACAGGATCAACGTGTATTCGTCTGGCGAAAGCGTTATCGCCGCTCAGACGTTCTCGAGAATTCCGACGACGATATCAAATCTTCTCGCTCCGACGGTCGCCGACGATTTCTTGAATCCATCGGAATTCACACAAAGGCAACACCGGCAATCGAACACTGCTGAAATGGAAACGTCACTGTCTGCCTCAGTCAGAGAAGTCGTCGCCGGTTCAGAAGCGTCTGTGATTTCTAAAGGAAATGTCCTCGCCCGACAATTGTCGTCAATATCTGAAACAGATCTGATCACTTACATAAATCCGAATTGTTTTGAGCAGAGCGTGTATCCTTCGTGAATTCGAAAACGTCCAGTCATCGTTTTCGATAAAAGACTTTCGGTAAATCAAGTGAGACGGATAATTTTGTTTGTGCACGTCGTGGGAGAAAAAAGGATTACGATCTCACCCGACTACTTCTGAAAGAATGTTTTTAATTTGTTATTATTCCATTTCTACAGTATATTGTGTATCTTTAATCTTATCGATCTTTTCATCTTTCTCGTACCTACAAAATTATGTTTGTTCTTAAATCGTATATTCTTCTTTTATAGATGTTCTTTTTATTTGAACGTTGAAAGTTTATTGAGCGTTGAAATTTTGAACATGAAGTGTGATTTAATATGACATATTACATATTTAGTGTTATTATTAAATATGATTTATTGGATATTTAGAATTTTAATGTAATATGGATATATTTTTGTGTATATTATACGCAGGCTATAGTTTATATATACTTATGTTTATTGTATATATGTGTATGTATGTGTGTGTGTATATGTATATATATATATATACATATATATATATATATATGTATATATATATCAAGGGATATACTCCTATACACATTTGTACCTAAATACATACGTCTATACAAACAACTTTATTAGTGTATTAACAATAGTATTTTGACTTTTTGGTCGATATGGATATTTTTATGTTCAATTTTTTTTATGTATTCTTAAAAGTAACCTTCATACGCTCACATCTATCGAATAATATTTGCCGTACTCTCCTCCAATCTAGTATTATTTAAGCAAACCTGTGTGATTTCGATAATCGTGGTGTTCTGATCTATGCACGACCGATTGTGATTACGTCATTTATCGACCAAAGAGTCAAATATTATTTATAGTATTAACATACGTAATGCTGTTATGTTTGCTATTTGGTTTTATGTAAATGTTTATTCTAAACGTATAGCGAGGTGGGGAAAAAAATTGTAAATATTATGTTTGTTTTGTGAGTTGTTTGCTCAATTGAAGTTTATTTTATTTTTCTAATCGTGTCATAAACAATGATATAAAACTCTTATATCTCGAACTGAAACCGTGCCGAAATCGCTCCACGTGTGTGTGTATGTATGTGTTTTCCTTTTTCGAGTTCGGCACGCAACAATTATAAAAGATACAATCAGAGTGATATTTTCGTACAAAAGTCAATATGAAACGACCACAACTATATTTAACTTCTGCACAATGTACTAAAAAGGAATCATAATTTGAATAAAGGTAATTTTATACATGCTTAGACTGACTTGCCAAGAAATTTATTTATGTATCAATAAGTAGTCTTTATATCATCACGAGATTTTAGATATTATGCGTAATATACAAGACTAAGGATTACAAATCTTTGATTATTTTTCTTAAGATATATTTATTTTTTACGTAAATTTATTCTGTTATATGTATGATAAATAAAGATGTATACTTGTTCCAAAAATGAAAAGACCAGTGCACGAAAATATCAAAGTACTCATACATGGAAAACATTAGGCATGATATATGTATTCAAATAGTAACTTAAATTCTATTACATTATCTTTTCATAACTTTAAATAGTATATTAATTCGAAAAAAAATGCCATTTGGTAAACATGAATCTTTATGATTAAAAAAGAAAAGTGTTGTTAACAAGTACGTAATCCTAACTTAATAATGTGTGTTCCCTTCATTTCATACTCGTGATTTTTATAATAATTTAAATTAATTTTTTTACATGAGAATGGATGGCTATTTGGTATTTTTTTCACTGGATCTAAAATGTGTATTTATTAAAAGACCAAAACTCAAGTGCAACTTTCAGAATAATCAAATAACATTTTGCATGTGTGTGTGTGTGTGTGTATATGTTGTGTGAGTGTATATATATATATACATGCGGTATCATAATGAAAGTTTATCTTAAGAGATACAAATAAACAATGAAACTTAAATTGTAAAAGGTACAAATTTCCCATTTAAGTATTATTGCGGTGCGTGTATAGTTGTTAAAGCGAACTAGATTATTTCAATTAATTTAAAAATAAAAAAGCAACAACGGTAAATAAAGTTAGTAAAAATACACGCACTCCCTCAAGTGTATTGTACGCTGATATATCTTTCGACAGTTGTAAGCAGAATTCTCAGATATATGCATCTTTTTGCCTGGCAGTTATCTGTTGTGTATTTAGTAAACACTGTCCCCTTGCCCTTACAAAGCGAAAGTTAAATAGAGAGGCTCAAGACACGTGTACTTCAAATTTACTATAAATTTCGTAGGTTGCGATTTTTTTTAAATGTAGAAATATTTTTCGTGGCCTTTCGACGAGTCTACTTCTTACAGTTCAGCCATTAAATCTCCATACTATCCACAAAGACAGTCTTCTAACTTATATCAAATGGCTGATAAAATCGTTTCGCTAAAGCCATCAATCATCAATCCTCGTTCTTTGACGGAAACAGCCTGGACCGCTTGTGACGGCAGTATACGGTGACGAAGTCGTTTTCTTCAAGTATATGAATGAGTGCTTCTTCATTGCCTTCGAATACACTGTATAGTTAATGAGCTTATTATACAAACTTGTCGATTGTAAGAATCGAGAGGTTGCTGTACAGGTGGTGTTTTGTATAAGATAATGTCCATCTGCGATGACACATACCGGTCTTAAAACATCTGTAGCCGCATCATATTTATTGGGTTGCAAGCTAAGGCTCCAAGGACAGGCTAAGGACACCCATACGACATGATTGGTAGAATGTAACTCAGAAAAGCATACGCTTACTTCGCATTGATAATTTCGATTTCCTATTTAGTAGCCAGTGCAAGCTGCATAACTGTGTCTGAATCTTTGGGAACACGTACTTGGTATGATTCTAGAAGTTTAGACAATTGTCGAGAATGACATAATAGTCGAACTTGTTTGGCTCGTCGAGCACTAATGCAGTGATCGAAGGCAACACTAAAGAACTTATTGCCGTTGTTGAATGGTTATATACATTATAACCAATAACATGTGAGTAGTGTTATATTTAGATTATATAACCGTATCCGAAAATCAAAATTATCTGCACACTGATTGCATAGCAGCCACATGAGACAGACTATTGTATGCTTTGAAATCATTTTTCATGTCTTAACATTTGTAACGATAATAATTTACACGATATATGTAACCCTAGTGCTACTAAATTATTTCTATTTTTTAATGTTGTACTACTTGATGTCTAATCGAATTATTTTAGATTTCATGTATACTAATTTTTATTTACCGTTATTTTAAATTCTTGCCCAGTTTCTCTTAAAATAAAAATATATACATCACTGGATATGTTAAATGAGGTTTTGAGTACCGTTTATTATTAATGATGATTTAAATTAAATTTGTTATGTATCCAAGTGATGTTTGGATCTTCCTGTAGAAAGAAATTCTTACACAGACGTTCACATCTGGTAAAGTATATATTTATTTAGTTAAGATTAAGAAGGTTTTTTAACATTCCCCTTTCCCTCTGGAGTCTTTTCGGTGTTCAATCAGTGAAATTCTACAATGTCTACGAAGGTACCCTCTTATTGGTATATCAAATACTCTTGGTTTCTAAGTATTTTTCATTTTTTTAGTAAATATTGGAAATGGACTTCACTATCGCAATAATTCTTTTTTTAGGAAGAAAAGATATGCATCGATTATTATTTCATCCATTACTTTTCATGTTAACCCGCTGAAATGGAAGTAGAGATCACGAAATCATCCAGGTATTAGAAAAAAGAAAGAGGCGAATCAAATAAATAGGACAGACAAAAAAAAAACAATTAAACATCACGAGTACTCAATAGTAAAAAAAATTAAGAAGAATCAAGAATTTTAAAATAGGATTCGTGATACTACAAGAGTAGAAAAAGTAATTTCATTCATCAACTATTTGACAGGATCTAAAAAATGGGTTTATAATGGTTCACTGGTAAGGAAAAAGTTATTTTAAACAATCGAAATTAAAAAGATCCAGTTTGTCAAAAAATACATCGGAAATTATTTAAGCTGGTTGAATAAAATACTCTCACACAATAGTAAATAAAAATTGGATCAAATAAAAGAATGACTGCGTAGTATAAGCATAATGAAAAACTTAAAAGCTACAAATATTGATTGACTGTAAGCATTGAGGTTAAACTTTATTAGTTTTGAGCATGTATCAGTTACAAGAGTTGCTAAATCAGTCCTTATTGAGTGAAATTTAAATTACGAAAACTATCTTAACAACTTGGGGAATAATTTAAAACAAATATCCATAATTTGTTTAATTTCTATCAGAATAACGACCTAAGAAAAGTATACATTAAATTTCACCTATTAAGTTTTATTCTGGTGTTGTCTTAAGGCGATTTAGATCATTTTTCGACTGTCACATACGAGTTCCACAAATAAAATCTTTGGAATGAACTCTGCCGAAATAAGAAAATTAGGGGCAGATTAGTAAGGATTACACTAATAAAATCAAAAACTATCTAAAAGCGGTTACAAAATGTTGTTAATCAGGTATATTGTACAAAATATGATTTGCTTATTGATTATTGCATGCGTTATTGATCGAATATTAACCCAAGTAGTAACGTTTTATTTTTAAAATTATTTGATGTGTTTTACGTATATTTTTACAGATAAACTTTATTAAGTTTTTATCAGATTTTGTTCATCGAATGTTAGGAAGAGTATTTTATATATTTTTTCAAATACAGTTATATTTATTAAGTTTTTTCAATCTTGCAAACTTAGTTCTCTTTCGATGTTAATGGGAGTATAAAGATGAAACTATAAGTATAAATATTTTTTTTAAAAAAAGTATTTGTTATTGTAAGAGAAAGATAAAGTATCTGTTCGGATGTAGAGATGTGTACTGAACCATTATTAAATTGTTTTTATTATTATTATTAATAAATATTACTGTTCGATGAATAGAACACTTATGAGGTGGTAATAAAAAAGTGTATTTCCACTACTCAACCTGTCATCATGCTAGTTAAATTTGAATATTAGATAATGAATTATTTGCTAACCCCACAAACGACAATATAGTTTCTGATTTAAAATGTTAAATAAATGATTATTGATTATTTTTCATTGTTGTTAATGCTCATTTTGTTGATTACGCCATTATTATCAGAACGCCAAGGCACAGAAAAAAAATTAAGTGAACCAAAAATGATAATGTTTTATTGAACACTTTTCTTCAAAAACATTTTTTGTGGTTTAACGAGTAAAAAAATAATTCACTTGTGAAAGTGAATCAAGTGCCAGAACAGAATTGTTGAAATATTACATTATTATAAATACAATTGTGTACGATAAATAAGAATGCTACTGAGTTATAAAATTCTACTTTCATAGTTAATAATACCACGACCATGACTATTTTAAAATACAAGAAAAATGAAATATGTAGAGTGAATAATTTTTATACTCGTGATTTCATTGATAAAATGCACTGGTGGTCTTCGTATCTATAGATCAGCTGACTGTCTGTTCTGCACTACAACATATGTAAATGAATATAAAACAGATTTAAATTCTGTCTAGAACATCTATCTGATCTGTCTATCTAATTATTTGCACACGTATCGAAACTAGTAATAGAGAACAGACATAGCTGATTCAAAAGGACGAAGACCGTCAATACAACATATTCAGTATACTTTTTTCCGACCACTACATTTCATTTAAATATTATCACTAGTAATGCTATGTAGTAATATTTTAGTGTCGAGTGGAAAATATTTGTAGAAATAGTTTATCAGTAAGTTATAAACCAATTGTAAAATTTTGATATATAAATTAGTCAGTGATGTTTTTAGCCAACAGGTAATAAAAAACGTGAAAAAGAAATTACTTTCAGAGAAATTAAAAGTACTTCAAAAAATTATATATTTTTTAGAACTATATTAATAGCATACTTAAGAAAACTTTAAAAATGACGACAACATATAACTCTTAAAAATAACATTATTAGATTTTAGAAATTGCAAAAAAGCGTATTGTAGTGTTACAAGATACTATTGACGTACTGGATGTAGAAATAAACATAACTTATAAAAAATAGAGTTATTTTATGTAGAATATTTTTCATAGCATAAGTTACAAATGATTAAAAACGAAATAATAAAAATTCAATATTATACAGGTATGCTACAAAAAGAATAGCAATTAATTCCAGATGTAATAAAAATAACTAGTTTTATTTTCTGTATAGAGTATATTTATACAAACTATATATATATATAAACAATTTAAAAAATGTTTTGTTATAGCCTCAGTTCTTAATGGATAAAGTAACGACTGAATGAAGTATATTTTTGTATTTAACATTTTGTTTTCATTTCAATATTTCACTCAAGCAACTCCAGAGGTATATTACAGGAGTGAGTAACTTCTTCGATAATGAGAGCCACATTTAATATTTTTCATACATTTTTGAATGTTCAAGAGCCATAGGAAATATAATTTTAAAATTGTTTTTTATTGGGTTGATAGAACAATAATTTCGGTTTATGGCCTTCTAATTCGTATACAAAATCGCAATTATTTTCCTACTGACCTAATATAAATAATAAAAAATACAACTATACAGTAGTTCTACTCACCAAAGCAGAATATAATTAATCTCAACTCATTGAAGACTTTGATTGAGTCTCAATTTTTACAGTTAAAAGTTGTCGAGACCATGTTAAAAGTTGCATTTTTAAAGGTATTTTTCTCAAAAATTTACACAGTAACCCGTCATGAATTTGGTTTTATTGCATTCAGCAATTCTTAATTAACAAAATTGTCTAGTTTTATATCTTTTTTAAGAATTGTCCATAATCCTAAGTCACCTTAAACAACAGTTTGGATACATAATGCATAAGGGTGTTTTAAAAGACAATGCGAATTACCCGTTTGTTTATAAAATATTCTAATATTGGTACATACTATACTGCTATAGATTATTAATAAAAAAGTAGGAAAAACGGCAATGAAACCCAATATCGCCTCAGGAGCCGCACAGAGTAGCTTTGGAAACCGCATGCGGCTCGCTAGCCGCAGTTTGCCTACGCTTGTAGTGTATTACATTAATATTAAATTAATAAATCATTATTTTGTTTAAGAAAAAAATACGTATGTATATATGGTTTTTATTTTTACTTCGATTTGAATTTAATTTATAATAATAAAACAATTGTTAAAAGAATAAAAGTAGTTTTACAGATTGAAACGTATATTACATCATGATAATTTAAAAAACGTGTGACGGACAGATGAATCCAGACCCGCGATAAACGCGATTCATTACATCTCGGCAGATTATTATTTTGAAGTGGTTTCTAATTCGGTGTTGTGTTTAAGTAATAATAATAATTGTGATTTATCGGATGCACATGCAAGTGCATTGTAGGCGGCGGTGTTTGTACCTAATAACGTCCTTACATTATTCAATCGAAGACACCGCATCGTCCGTCCTCGTCTTGCCAAACGTGTCTGCCGTGTGCTCCGCTAACACGTTTATCACGCGTACTCCGTCTCACTCTTTGTCTCGCTTGGACCGGCGTCGGTCGCTCCGTACGTCCATCAGTCAGTGGTTGTTTTAAAATGGCAGCGCAGTGTTGTGTCTGAGGTGAACGTGCCGAGTTTACGTACTGTTTTGTGCATATTCAGTGTTTCTGTGAATAAATGGATTATTTTTTATCGACTAAAAGGTAACAACATTCAATCTTGCATTTCGATTACTGCATTTGAGCGAATTTTCACTGATATATAAACGGGAATATTCGAAAAAGCAAATCGCCCATTGACAAGACACAAGTTTAATGGCAGGTGTGTTTGCGTACATTCACATCAGAACGAGAAAAAATGTACAGCGCGACTCGACCGACAACAACAACATTCCACGGCGGTATATTAATCGCGAGAGTATCGTGTTCGATCTCAGCTATGTTTCTTTACTATTCGTACCATTTTTGTACATTATTATTTGTTTTATTTTTTTTTCGCATCGTGAATAAAATCTCTGATATTTGTAATTTAATTTCGTCGACAACGGTCGTCGTTTAAAACGTACATATATATTAGTCATGGAATTTCATTAAATTCATGTACGGCCGGAATAATTATTTTAGAGGACATATATATGTTTATATTCTTTGTTTTATCATCCTTTTCTTAATGCCTTGAATATAATCATAGCTTGAATATATATATATATATATATATATATATATATATATATATATATATATATATATATATATATATATATATATATATGTGAATGTGTGATGTAGAAGCGTTAATTCTCCAAACCAAAGTTTAAATCACTTAAAAATAAAATAATCTTAACATACATCGGTTTTATTTTAAAGACTTTAAAACAGATATTCTATTCTTTTGCAAAAATGAAAATTATAATATTTAAAAGGACCGAGACATGGTTTTAAATGTAATGGCCATGAATTCTTAAAAAATTCTAGTGTATAATAATTTATAATTAATAACTACATTACAGTTAATTGATATATATATATATATATATATATATATATATATATATATATATATATATATATATATATATATATATATATAGTGATTATTACTTTTTCAACAATGGAGGTATAAATATTAGGCTGGTAGGAAAATAATTACGGTTTTTGTTTTCTGAATTCTAACATTTTTTTCAATGAAAGTCTCATTTCATCCTGTTAATATCATTTTAAAGTGCATATTCCTATCTGTATTTTGGTAACATTGAGATTGGTTTTATTATTAATTTTGATTTAAATTGAGCTATGGAATTAAAGATGGAAAAGAAGCAAATAAAAGCAAAATTTTTGTATGAGTTCAATGTGGGTGGTAAAGCAGCAGAAAATGCTTGTAAACTAAACGATGCTTTTGGTGTGGGCACCGTTAAAGAACGTACGGTACAACGATGGTTCCAAAAATTTCGTGCTGCGGACGAGAGCCTTGAAGATGAAGTTCGCGGGTGTTCTTCAGTTCATAAGGACTAACTGAAGGCGTTAGTTGAATTAGCACCACACACAATGCGAGAGCTTGCACAAAAGTTAAGCGTTAGTCATCCAACAGTTCTGGACCACTTAAATTAAAAAATGTATATAAATTTGAAGGTCATAAACCCGCAATTATTTTTCTACCGACCTAATAGCATTCGTTTTTTAAGTACTTATATTTGTGAAAACCGGATATATTAGACAAAAAAATTATTTATTAAAAATATGATGTATGTTATAGAAAACACATTATCTGATATATCACTAATAGGCACTAAATTCCATAATTTAAATTAGATAGATTTGTTTGTCTTAAAAGTGATTTTGTATAATAGAGAAACGAATAGCATGACTATTGGTATTTTTAGACTAATATTAATACATGCAGATACAATCGATTTTAATTGTAGCAAGTACAGACATAGTAAGTTTACAATTATAACATGCGTTTTGTTTCGCACCGTACGCTTTCATAATAAGTTCGTTTCACGAATATTCTGATCAAAGTT
This sequence comes from Acanthacorydalis orientalis, assembly GCA_034766995.1. Taxonomy (NCBI): domain Eukaryota; kingdom Metazoa; phylum Arthropoda; class Insecta; order Megaloptera; family Corydalidae; genus Acanthacorydalis; species Acanthacorydalis orientalis. Next base: position 7,917,479 of record CM068322.1, read on the forward strand.
GGTCCTTTGATTGATTAAGAATAATACAACAAATATTTTTTAAAAACATATATTTTATAAAAATGTTATTAAAGAGAACAATAAGTCAATGAGTGTGTATTGATTTTGGGAGATTGAACATAAATTTAGTGAATGGTTTGTTGTTTCATCTATAACTTTAATTGATCAATTAAAATTAAATTACCTTTCAATAAGATGAGTAGATTTCTGAAAATCGACAGCAATATATTGATCGGTCTCGAATCTTCTTGGCAAATGAACGTTTTTAGTAGACTTTAGGACTATAGATCGTTTCTAAATTTAAATTAATACATTTTAACAAATAAATCACATCTTTATCGTGTTTTTACCTCGGTACTTATTGTTTATTACATGTGCGAATCCCGGACGGCAAGTGTCAGTTTGTCTCTACTACGGCCTTTTGTCGTCTATAGTTATATTTTGAACTCCGAGAGAAACAAACTTGTACGTGACTCAAAATTTATTCGAGAATATTTTTTTATGATTTGATTGTTTATATATATATATATATATATATATATATATATATATATATATATATATATGGTTGTATAATTTGATGAGTTGAAGATGCAATTTTAACGAAATGTGTAACATCGATTTTAAATGAAATGTATTTATATGTTGAAAGTATTACAGCGAAGTACAATGCAAGGAAAATGTTATAAGAGTAATATGTGTAAATTGGGAGTTTTTTGGTCTTTGAAAATTTCCAGATATAATACACATAAATACCTGTAGTAGAAAACACACATAAACACTGACACCACAATAATATATCTTCTTATTATTATTAAGCTAGGAGCATTCTCTTGTTGTTTTGCCTCTCACTGGAGATCGGTGGATGAGGATTGCCAGTTCTATGCCCATCTCTTGGGTGATCGTCCAGGTAATCTCCTTTCAGAGGATCGTCCATTTTTGCAAACGCGGGTAGATCGCTCTTCTCCCATACTATCCACATGGTTGTTCCTCTTCCGAGGTATCTTGCGATTTCTATGAGCATTCTTCTGTTTTTGCGGAAATTAGCTTTCCGACTTTCTTTTATCCAAGCTTAGGACCGGCAACAATTGCATCGGACTACTCAATCTACGACATAATTGCAGGTGGAGTTGAACAATATATGCCTAGCATGAATATCGGGCCAACACCACATATACATACTTCTTAGAATTATTGTATATTAATGTAAAAACAAAATAAAGTTATAAAATTTTTCATTTGGGGTGCAAATAATTCTTAACTGTACCGGTGAAACAGTGTGGATGGCTATTTTACATTAAAAGAAATCTCAATTAACAGTAATGATAAAAAAGACAGAGTTGACTACCTAATATATATATATATATATATATATATATATATATATATATATATATATATTTATTACTTTCTAATACAATTTACAATCATATTGAAATTTATTTAGAAAAGAGTAATATTTAGGTTAAATTTAGCTGTCACGGATGTAATGAGGAAATGTAGTCAGTTACTTAGTATCATCTAAAACAGAATTTAATTTTGTGTATACGTACATACATATTTATATATATATATATATATATATATATATATATATATATATATATATATATATATATATATATATACACACACACACAACCATATACATATATTTCAAATGGTAAAACATTTCCTTAAATTGATTACTAAAAATCTATTCGAATGTAATTAATTTCATTAACGATTTTGCTCATTAAATTTAGGCAATTAAATGAATTGGTTAATTTATCGATTCCTGTAAATGCAATAATTATGACTGTGTTGGTGGTCTTCGTCCTTTTGGATTACTCCAGTTTCTATTCTCCACTATCAGTTTCGGCACGTATGCAATCTCCTCAGCTAGATGCTAGAGACTCAGCCTCTATTCTCGAGTCTCTAACTTATATCTTCACTCATCCTCGCCATATGATGAAAACACTATTCTTTTATGTCTGGAGTTCTGTGAGCCTGGCTTTCTGATCGAATAAAAATGAAGATAGTATTGCTATTCGGAATATCATAAAAATTGTATACAAATATTTAAAGCTACAAAAATAAACGTCGTTGAAAGTCGTCGAAGCAAACCAGTCTTGATCGACGCAGAATTCTGTGCTATGATCCGTACGTAATACAATGACGGTCAAATGAACGAGCCATGTTCGCATATTGCTCAAGATTCCTTCTCATATACAATGACCTAACGTCAGTCTTGAACAGTATAGCGAAAGTAAATTTATTTTAAAAATACAGAAAAGCCTTGTTATTAAAATGAATTCTATACATACATATATATATATATATATATATATATATATATATATATATATATATATATTTGCCTTTAATAAATAATAATTCAAATTTATAAGTAAATTAAACCGATTTTTATTTACAATTTTTATTACGTATTAGGAAAAATAATCAATTTAAAAACAGAATTAACTTTTATTTCCACCTGCAATTCGAAGACTACCGTTTTAATTCTATCGAAAAAGTTATTTTTTTAATAATTTTAAAAATATTATTTTAGTAATTCGTTGGAAATCCCTTACTCAGTTTAATACTCAATCTAATGCACATTACAGTTTTTTTCTGTTTAGCACAGTTTTTTTTGGTACACTATGATAATCTAAAAGATTTTTCAATAAATTTTAAAAGTAATGTGTCATATCTTAGTCTGCTCTGTATCTATACCTTAGTATGCTGTATATCATATTTATATTTGAGGGAAAGGGTTTAACATAGTCGTGAAAATTTATATACGACGTCATCTGAATTCTGGAAACATTTTTTTTAAGCTGTTAACTTGATAAAAAAAATAAAAACTATCTTGGTCAATTTTTCAATATTTTGCTAGAAATTTATCCGTAAAAATTCTAAATACGTATCTTAATTCATAATGTGAGGATTATTTTATTAGGCAAATCTTTCTTATGATCGATTAAGACAACGAAGAATATTAAGCAAAGTAAATTTAATGCCTTCTATAAGTTTGTGGTGATTCTCGTTAGATTCAAGAAATAAAGCTGCTCCTCCTTTAAATTTATTAGGTCAAATTAGATTATTAATAGAGTCATATAGTAGTCGATTGATCGATTATTAGTCAAATAATATTGATGTCTTACTTTTAATAAAATGCTAGTTATAACAACTGTAAACATCCAATTGAAAACTATGACTAATCGTTCTCCATGTATTACGATAGAGCTTATTCTTTTTAATATTTCTGCATTAAGTTTCTGCCTAGATACATGTTCTGCATCAGGCCCAAAGAAATTAAATTTATTTTTGAATGAGAAAACTACATCATTTTTTAAAGGAAAGTACCTTTTTTATCACGAAATCGATTCTTTTATTTATTTTCTTCATTTATTTATTCCTGAAATCTCACTCATTTTACACAAATCTATAAATATCTTATGTTTCTGTATTATCTTATTTATTTAAATATTTTTCTGTTTCGATTGCTTAGTTTGAAGTTTTTAATCGTTATTTTCTTTATTTTTTCGCAAACCATTTTTTCGCTTGTAGATTGTATTGAATACTTATATATATATATATATATATATATATATATATATATATATATATATATATATATATATAGTTTATTTTTATTTTCTGTTTGATCAAAATTTTTGTATGTCGAATTCAAACTAATTGTCTTCGATTGACAATGTTTGTCATTTATAATTTTCACTTTTTGTAATGTATTAGTATCAATTCTCTGATATTAACCACAATTTGGTTCAATTGTAGTTTCAAATCTTAACGAATAAAATAGTTTAATATGCAGCATTAAGTTATAACAGTGCCGTTCATGTACTATGTATTTACTATAAAATCATGCTATACTTCATACTATTAATACTGTCCAAGTTTGATGTGGAAATGAATTTTATCTTGACGTTAAAATGCATATTCTTTCTATAATGAACATATGTTGTGTTTATGAATCTGAATAATTATTATTTAGTAGTATTATATATATATATATATATATATATATATATATATATATATATATATAAACTATTTGTCAATTTTTCAATATTTTGCTAGAAATTTATCCGCAAAAATTCTAAATACATATCTTAATCCATAATGTGAGAATTATTTTGTTAGGCAAATATTTCTTATGAGCGATTAAAAAACAAAGAATATTAAGCAATAAGGGAACAGTAAATTTAATGCCTTCTATAAGTTTATGGTGATTCTCGTTAGATTCAAGAAATAAAGCTGCCCCTCCTTTAAATTTATTAGGTCAAATTAGAATATTAATAGAGTAGTTGATTGATAGATTAAGAGTTTTATAATAAAAGTCTGTTATTTAAAATCATCTTTTTTTTATTTTATTCTCGGAATTTGATCCTATTATATGATTCCGAGATGTAATATTGTCTTGCATCATATGAAAGTTAAATAAGGGTCTGATATTAAACGTAGGCCTATTTCGTGGTTTAGTGCTATGGAAATTAGCTCTATTACAAACTGATTCTTATGTAAAGTAGTTTGTTAAAATGTAACATTTTTTAAATAAAGTGAAATATTCAGGTGTGAATATTTATTCGCTCGTTTTTATCTGTAACAAGAAATGGACAATATATAATAACTTTGGATAAAATTTCGTATATATATATATATATAAATATATATATATATATATATATATATATATATAATTCAATTATACAAAATCGAAAACAATGGAGAGGCCTTTATCCAGCAGTGAATTGAGAGAGACTGCTGCTTCTGTGTTTTTATATATATATACATGTGTGTATATATATATATATATATATATATATATATATCACCAAAAGCAGTAGTCTCTGTCAATTCACTGCTGGATAAACGCCTCTCCATTGTTTTCCATTTTGTACGATTGAATTATTTATATATATATATATATATATATATATATATATATATATATATATATATATATATATAAATATATATATGAATATATATATGAATATATATATGAATATATATATGAATATATATATATATATATATATATATATAATTTAATCTTATAAAATGGAAAACAATGGAGAGGCTTTTATCCAGCAGTGAATTGACAGAGACTGCTGCTTCTGCTGATATATATATATATATATATATATATATATATATATATATATATATATATATATATATACATACATGTGTATTTGTTAGTGTATTTTATTAATAATTATATTTCGTTTTACCATGATTTTTTTAATACGATACGACCTTTTTGCATTTATACGAATGATTCTTATCAGCGACGTTCGTTGCAACGTAAAAAATAGCGCGTAATTAAAAAAAAATCATTACATGTAAAACAAAGCCGTCGTCAGGTCATGCATACATTTGTGAGAGGTCAAACTAAAGTCGTTCGCAACAAACATGTAAAAAGACGTAAAAATATACACGTACACAAAAACTGAAAAAAGCTCCAGAATTATTTATTGTCAAATTAATTTCGGTTCACGCACACGCACGTCGCCCGTAACCGTGTTGCGTGCGGGGCGAACGTATGACTCATAACACTACGCCTCCACCCCGCGCCGCAGACCATCCGACGACCACCCCATAAATGTCGAGTGTAGTTAACCCCCTGACAAATCGTGAACGTAGACGAAGAGTGAATGATTTTATGTTGGCGGGGCCGCGCTATTTTTGCCGACGTCGTTTCAAGTGACATCCGACTGATGTAGGGACCGGAATGAATTTAATTATCATTTTCATCGTCGGCGGTGCGACTTTGAATAGCTGCGATTCGTACATTTGTTTGCGAAACACAGTTAATGAATGCACGCAGATTTATCTATTATTCTCGATATGTATGCATGAGTGATGTGACCATAAAGATGCATTTAGAGTCAAGTATTGGCTATAAGATTAACGAAATTATAGATCGTTTCGAGCATATTTATACTTTAAAACGTAACATTTTGCCATATGCACAAGAAAAAATAGATTTTATTTAAAACATAATTTATTGTGAAACAGTTTAAATGAATTTCGAAAATATCCATACTATGTATATCGAATTCAAGTATATTTTCACTAACGGATCACGATCAGAAGATGCAGTAAGATGTTCCATTAACACTAAAACTACTGACAAGACGAAGCTATTTCTACCAAAACCAGTCTAAATGACCGGTCTTTAAAAAATTTATAATAATAGAATATTTTTATATTTATTGACTTATTAGTTTCTTACAAAAGGAATTCCATGTTATGTAGTACATTTTTGGTATTACATATTAACTCATTTGAGACCATGTTTCCTAAATGAGGATTGGCACATTTTATCACTTACACATCAGTAAGAATAATAAGTATAATAAAGAATATATGCTTTGCTAAAAAAAAATTAAAATAAATTTTCATTTCAAAGTTAAGTTATTCTTATTGTATAAAGTAAATTATTATGTATAAAAAGTTATATTTGTCACATTTCTTACAAACGTGTTTTTTCTTTTGAGTGTATTTTCCGCATACATATTTTTTATAGATATTACAAATGGTGGCAGTCTTATTATTATTATAGTGCTATATTTAACACCATTTGTGTGAACAAAGTGAGCTCTTTGACGTTGTTTGTATATTAGCTTCTCGTGATTCCATCCCTGGTTTTACATTCTCAACGTCATTTTCAGTGGCAAGTTCATCTGCTAGCTGAAACATAAATTCGCCTTTCATAATATTTTTTGACATATCCTGTTGGACCGGGTACGTCTTTGAAAATATTATGAAGTGGTAATCTTCCAGGACTAGACCGTTCTTGTATTTTTTCCAATTGGTTCCGTTTGCAGCAATTTCATTTTGATAATCTTGTAGTATACTTTCATTTTCATCTTCAGAACTTGAAAGCACTCGAGTACATCTTCTTTTACGTAAATTGAAAATATTTGCAAATTCACTATCACTTTATGAGGACTCCTAAGTATTATTTTTGTCTAAAAGCTCATTACCAATATTCTCACTATCAAAAAGTTCATCGTGAATACCGCATAGTTCATTGTCAATTTCTTCTGGTTCACCTTCACTGTCATAGAGTTCATTATCCTCGATATCAGAGCATTCCATTGGTATATCGTTCAGTTTTTCCGATAATTCAGAGATTTTCAATCGTTTTGCCATTTTCAGGACTTATAAAAATAAAATAAAACTAGTGATTACATAAAATGTATATTTATATTCATTTTTCTCACCTCACACTAATTGAAATAATATGGCGTTTATTATAATTTATACAATTATTTTTTTATTATTTATTATATAATATGAGTGCAACATTCAACGAAAACTTCAATACACATTCTACGTCTGCAGATCTAAATGAACAACTAAATATATTTTCGAATGAATGCATTAGTTTTGCATTACCATCATGATTGATCCGGAATTCTCCTGATAATTTTCACCATCATACTGAATGATACGCAGTAAAAATTCTAAGAACGTGTGAGTTGTACAAAACGAATAAACTGGTTAATTCGTGTTCGGTAAACAGATTACAGAACACTTTTACACTTTCACAGGTAGCAGTCATTTTGACTGGTATTGGTATAAGTAGCCATGATACAAAATTATTTTGATTTTGAATAAAAAAAAAAATAAAAATAAAATTCATTATACTGTTTCCTTAGTTATCGCTGCATAAGTCGTGACATCGTTGCGAAAAAGAAATGTAACATGAAGTAGGAATTTTAAAATAAAATTGTAAAACCAGTCATTTTGACTGGTGTGGTAGTTCTAGTGTTAAGTGTAAAAATGATGCACACGATGATGGTTTTTACCTATTGCCAGCATTTTTACGGCGAAGCTGTATTTCATCTTTAAAGTTCTGCTGTTTGCCACATAATCTTCCCATTCGAAGTTTCTGTTATTCTCAGACATATATCTATTTATTCTTTTATGTAGGTTTAAGTAATGGTAATTCAAATTTAAGTATACAATCGAGGTTGTAGCAAGAATCATATGTATTCGTGTGTATGCATGTGTGTATGAGTGATAGTTATATAATAAATATTAACTGATTAATCCATAAATATGGTCGTTTTTTATTTTTATACATTTAAACACATTAATATTTTTCATACATAGATACGCACTTTCTTCTAAATATGAGTGTGTGCTTGCTTTGTTTAAGGAATAAACGAGTTTAATTTGTATTTAGAATTTAAATCGTTGTGTACTTTTCTATATTAATTACAAAAAATAAATAAAATGAGTATAGTTGAAATTCATTTCAGGCATTGTACGTATCATATGCACTGTGAATTAACTCTAGATCTACGAGAATTTATTGTATTTGTATTTTTCCTGAAATCAATAATTGAGATGGATACATTAAAATACAGTCTTTTGGTAATAACATTAATTAATTTTATTTTATATCACTGTATTTTTTGAGATTAACAGTGCATTTTTTACATATAAATTCTGTCTTGAGGGTACATTTTCCGCCCACAAACATTTTGCACTGACGGTAAATATTATTGGATCTTTTTTTTTTACAAAATCCGATTTGGCAGGACTTGGACTGGTTGTTATTGGAATTTCCTATATTCGACGACGGATTGGAATTAGCCTTACACTCATCTCTGTAGTCCTTTTTTAATTCATCTATGTAGTCTGTCGCTAATTCTTCAGACAATTAAAAAATAAAATCTTTTCTCGATATATTTAGTCCAGTAGTCTCCTTGTATAATATCCACGCATTGACAGTTGATAGTTGATAATAATAGTACATTTTTTGAACTGGAATGATGATGCCTTAAACTGAGTAAAAGTACTTTTTCCTTTGGCTTACTTTTGTAAATTGTTACAACATAATTTTCTGATTTATAAAGTCGTGTGGAAAACCGGACCATATTATCTTTCTTAGCTTTTGTAGTTTTTGGTATTTCTTTTTTATTTGTACGCAGAGTCCCAGTTAGAGTAGTTTTTTTTTGTAAGTGAATTCTAATTGTATATAAAAATAGAATTCCAATTCTAAATAACTAGAAGAACGAATAAAAGTCTGTGAGCTCAATTCTTCCCATTCAACCGAAAATTGTATGCCATATGCACTATTTCATTTCTCAAGGGACGAAATACGGTATTCACTTTCACATTTTCGTTTTCTTTGTCCTCTACAGTATCAGATCACTTCGTGGTTTTAGTTATAATTTGGTAAGTAGAGACTTTTAGGACGCTTGATTCAAAATGTGTTAATCCATCAATTAGACGGGTGACCGGATAAATAGGTATACTATATACAGTTACGCGAAAGTAGAAAGCCGGCAGATAAATTGCATCGAGATATATACTCATACCATTATATCAATAAAAGTCAATATAATATTTTAAGAGTACTATTTATTTTTCCTTATTTTTAAGCATGAAATCTGAAATCGATCAAACTGACGGGTTCCGTAAATCTAGTGTTAAAGGGGCAATAAAGCAACCCATGTAATAAAAGAAGTGTTGAGATTATTTTAAATATGAAAACATTTTTGAGTTTTCTGACCAAGTGTGAGTCCATTTGTAATGTTCGTTAACGGCATATTGATAAAAGCACTAAAAGAGTCTGAATGAAATTTGAAAATTAATAATTTACAATTTCTTAAGAACTTTCCAAATTGATTTTAACAAAAATACAAAGTTTTTTTATTGAGCAGTGTTTCAAAATATAATGATATAATAAATTGAATTTAACGATCAAAAAACTTTTCAGTCTTACTGAAAGTTCTTAGTGATTTGATAAGGTAGGGTTTGGGAGCGAATTGAAGGAAGAAAATTTGTTTAACTTTTAGTTATAAAGATATATATATCTATGAGGCAACCTCAACCTTCCCATTGAAACTTATTTAATCATTATACTGTTTTTCTTATGTGAACATATTTGTTATTTTTTATATAAAAAATTGCATGTACTATGTCGATCTCGCAATTACTATCAAAAAATTTTGAACTAAAATTACAATGTATTATTACTATATGGATCAGTATTCAGTACAGTTATTGTAGAAACATATATATATATATATATATATATATATATATATATATATATATATATATATATGATACAAGACCATTTACAGTTTTTACCAAATGGTACAAGAATTAATAAGTTCGAGAAACTGTAACATAAAACATATAATTTAATCTAGATTCATTTAGATTACTGGAACAATCTTGAAACGAGTACTTGTGTTTATTATTATAGAACAATTAAAATCAGTTTACTTTTTCACTGAAAGAATGCACATTACCCGGAAATAACGAAAAAAACCTTGCATGTACATTGAAATTAAATAGCGGAAGGAGGAGGATGACCTATGAAACCTCTTAAGCGATCGTATAAAAAGTGTTGAATGAATACGTCGACATTCGACAAGATATGTTTCGTTTCATTTATTGTTGAACATTTTTAAATGTCACGCGAGCCTCGTTCGCAACTGCCTATAGTAGAGATGTAAAACGGTCCTCTGTAACACGTTTTTTTAATACGTTCGTTCTTAAATAAACATTAATATAAAATGATAGTTTGAAAATGTATCTCAGTTTAATGTTCTATAATGACAGTGGTCGAAGAGTATAGAGAGTATCATTTATGAGGAAAAGTGCTAATCACCGGAGAATGATGCCGGAACTTGTTTAATGCGTTTTTGCGAACACTAATAATACAAGCGATGAAAGAACACTTTTAATGGCTCCTGTTTCGTATTGAATGTTTATGACGTTTGTTCAATTTATTGTTTGCGCATTATGTTCTGTATTAACATTACCGTTACCTAAATAATGAATCGAAAATGAATAAATTGGCTTTTAGTTTGTATATACAAGTATGTGTGTTTGATTATATATATATATATATATATATATATATGTACATATATATATATATATATATATATATGTGTGTATATATATATATATATATATATATGTGTGTGTGTGTGTATATATATATATATATATATATGTATATATATATATATACATACATACATATACAGAGTCATGTAGTGGTATTTTGGCGCCTGGAGCAGACATTCTTAAAAAGCGCCTTTATTCTATACTGAGGTGATTAATTACATAAATTAAAGAATCTAATAAATCCTTTTACATATTTTTTTAATGGCTTCAACATTTTTAACAAAGACAGGAAACAGTTGCAGTAATATACTATAAAATAATTACATTTGTACAGAATAATTAATAAACAAAATGATTAAATATTGTTATTTTAAATGTACACGTCTAGATTTCATTTCCGCGAAATCCTGAATCAAATTGTCATAATTTAACGACTCACATAGATGGCTTTCGATGGACATTATAGGTAAACAGGCTAATCTTTCTTGTTCGATTGCCGACCGTAAGTATTTTTTATGATTTTTAATTTGGAGAGACTGCGTTTTCCAGAAGCAACTGATACGGATAAAGTTCGTACTGTTCGTAGGCAAATAAACAAATTCTGAAATATTGTAGTCATATTGTTTATCCACAAATAGTTTAGTATTTCTAGTGGTTCCATTTTAACGTTCAATAATATAACTCAATTTACAATTTCTTCACAAAGTTCAAGACCATCAATATCTCTCTATTATCATTATTAGTCAATAATAAATCTATACAATTTTTTAGTATTTCTGATCTATTTTCATGTTTTAGTTTATAAATGTTACAATATTTTAAATTTATCAACGTATAATTTCAGATGTTCAAATCTTTCGCTAATTGAATTAACTTTAATTAACATTATAATTGTGTTGTGGACATATAATGGGTTGGTCATTAGATTCGTAATCAAAACTGTTTTTTCTTTTTACGAATTAGAATCGTGGAATCGTCCTAACGTCATGTAGCACTAAACGAGTGCTCGAACAAATACGTACAGATTGAATGAAAATAAGTATATTAAAGAGAAATTTATTATGTTTATCTGTATAAAAATATCAAATACAGTTATTTACTTCAATGTTAAACACATACATATTAATTGAACTTGACTAACATATAATATACATCTAAAGGTGAAACCTATAATTGTAAATTAGGTACAGGGCGCCTTCTGGCAGCGTTGACAGCATTATTTATATATATATATATATATGTATGTATATATATATATATATATATATATATATAGTAATTAAACTTTATTATTCGTTACAAATAAACAAAAACCATGCAAAAAAATTGCAAAATATCTAACAGGTGCCTGGAGCGATCGCTCCAATGCTTCATGCCACACACGGCTCTCTATATGTATGTATATATATATATATATATATATATATATATATATATATATATATATATATATATATATACACCAGGATGATTTGCTTCCTGCTTGCTATACTCACCAACCCCTGGAATCGCTACGCTTGCCCACTTGTCAATTATAAACCTGTACATGTAACCGAATAAAACAATAAACGTATTTTTTAATACTCATGTCTATATAATTATCACAGATATATCCAACGTATGATTTCATACATACATACATATTTATATATATATATATATATATATATATATATATATATATATATATATATATATATATGTTGGTATGTCTATACAAACATTCTTGGAGATGATTATTTTTTGCAAAGTAGTTGTTTTATAAAGTTTTTGTGGATAATTTTGATTATATATATGTATATATATATATATGTATATAGTTATATACAAATGTATATATGTATAAAAATATATAATAGTTATTGATAAACTGTAACGTCAACAACACTTTATTTAAATAATGATAAATTTTAGTATAATACGATCATGGATTCATTACATTGTTTCTCTATTGGCAAATGTGTGCGGATCCGCGTGTTTTTTTCGGATTTTACATTAAAGAATTGAATATTTGCATGAGCTTTGTTCTCAATAAAATATTATTCATTAATTAAGAAATATTTAAAAATTTATAGTTTCATTCATTGTTACAATAATTCCAACTTCTAATGTATTTTATCTATAATATTTTTGTAGTGAGTTTTAAACACAGCTTATTTTCCATTACAATATAAATCTTCAAGAACATAAAACATTCATTTCTTATCTTGCAATACTGAGATAATTTTAGATAGTATTTACGGACCGGACCTACTTTTCAAGAGGTCGTCGATCAAAACAGTACAGAACGACTAATTATCATGAAAACTATTTGTTACTTTTAAAATTCACTAATATTTAATGACTTTGTTATGCCTGCTTCTTGTTGGAAAGCATTTGAATATTTGGTTGAAGCATGGAAGCCCGAATTTTTAGTTGATCCTCTAAATTACCGTTCGGCTTTCGCATCTTCTTCTCCTCGTTGTGCGTCACTTCCATCGTACGTTCGTCGCGAAAGAAACTGCAGCTCGGGTTTTTCGGGTTTTTTAAGAAGAGTTTCACTACAAAAAAAGGATTTGTTCTGTAAAATTTTGGTTTAGTCAAAAGGCCGCACTTAAAGCTCTAGAAGAGCACAGGTTTCCTACCCCTGTACTACAACTATTCATCCATCTAGCAGTTATCGAATGATTCTCGAAATAAAGTATGCAAAATACTACACCACATCTGCCAGTTTAAAGATTATTTACAATAGTGATCGGATTGTGTAAATTTGGATTTATTTACATTATTCTCGTCGCTTTAATACTAGCAAGAAATTGAATTCCTTCAGAATTCTGCTTCGGCCGTTTTGTGAACTTATAGTCGTGGCACGTAGTCGAAAATACGACTACTATTCATAACGCGCACTTTATTTATAACGCACGAAAGCATATGTAGAAAAAATCGTTATTATTTCCGACGAAATGTGTGTCTTATAATTTTAGTGTCGATGCGATTGATTCGTTGTTTCACAAAATAAACTCCTTTAAGAGTTCAGCATAGATAGTAATATACTTAAGTTCAGGTAGTGTGCATCTTTCTCTCACCACGATACACATCGGTAAGCTTCGCTTATGTTTTTTTCGCAATCACAACATTCCTCAGTGTGTTACATTTTTCAGAATGTAGTCGATTGATTTCTGTTTTTGGACTGTTCGAGTATTTCTGCTCGCTTTTACACAAAAATAAATGTGGACGCTCTGTTCGCAAGGTTAGATCGTTGATAATGTTCTTTAATGTCTTTACATTTCTATGGAGGTACGCACGCACGTACGGCTTTCTGCGTTTTAGATATCATCAGTGTAATTATTGATTTTTTGACGGAGAAAAAGAAAATAAACTAGAATCGCATAACTATAGATCTTGTAGGTACTACGACTGAAACAACAATAAAATTGAAATATGTTCAACTGCAACGTTAACTAAACAATGTTCTTTTTCAGTATAACTCATTTATATTTCACATTTCGCGTTTTTGCATAATACGACTGCGAATTTAGGGTTTTTTGTTGTAAGCCGATCGTGCACATAATTTTTTTCTACCTGATCGTATACTCGGAATCAACGCAATTAAATGTATTAGCTATTGTGAAAGCATCTACCAAAGTAATATTAGTTATTGGGAAGCATTCTCATTTTTCTATTTCACCTTTTAGTTTGTTTTTTTTTTATCTGTATTGCCATTAAGGATCTAAG
>CM068322.1:7934588-8009588 GCA_034766995.1 Acanthacorydalis orientalis
TTATCTCGCCGAGCTAGCACAAGTATCAGATTTCAAAAAACACAGACCTTGTCGTTTCTTCAGTTTAGGCTTTTTTATCTCTTTAGGTAGACCCTATCGATTGGTCATTACTGTTCCACTTAAATAGCATTTTCGGTTCAATAATTCTCTAGTGTGGAAAGTGCTAGTATAAAAACGATGTGTAAAAATATGATATCCGGTTCAGTCAGGTATTTATTACTGAAGATTATTATATAGCTGTAGAACGACTCGGCTGATAGAAGGTAAATCTGATCTGACTAATCCATCCGTGGTAATTTTTCCATAATATGGCACGAATGTATACAAGTAGGAGGATTCGGAGTCTGACAAAGCGTAATTTCGAAGACCTCATTTTTTTTCGGAATGAATGTAAGAACTTATTTTTCCTTTAAATCCTATATTGGAAGCGAATGACACATTGTAAACGAGAAAGACTCATTAGCAAACATATTATTGATATGCAGTCTAAACATAAGATTCGCTGAAATAAAATCGTTGTCCAAGCAGATTTGGCATTGGACCTACTAGAATAAAATCTTTGTCCTGTCACACTGGACATAGGACCGCAGAGTTAATTAAAAAGTAAAATACACGCTAAACATATCGTTTTACTATATGAAAACTACTTGATAAATTTTAATTATTTTGGACACAACAAATGATATTAATCAAGTTAAAATTGTACCGAAGATCACAACTTGTAGTTATGTTGTGTTGTTGAAAATTTTCGACCTGATAACTTATCTTTATAAACAAACATTTTGTTTATTTAGGACCGTTAGAAAATAGAATGAAAAATGTGATTAAAAAAGTATTCATTTACAAATGTTTATGCTACTCTTCTGTCGGATAAGTATTTTCACACTATAGATACATGTACAGTTTAAAGACTGTTCAAAGTGAAATCGTTCCAATCGTGTAAATAGATTTAAATGGTTTTATATTAGCACAGTGGTATTACACAGATTTAATATGCTTTCAGAAAGCATCTAAAGTAGTTATTAGAATGTGCAAAAACCCTGTACTGTTAAGAAATAAATTCGATAAACAGCAACAGGCACGCAGTATGTTGAAGTTTGTTTTAAGGGGTATTTATTCATTATGCACTGTATATACAGATCTAATTTAGTAGTGAATGATTGTTGTTTCATGATCCGACGAAAAAATAAAAAAAATTGTCGCCGAACACCGAATATTGTGTTGCACTTTGTTCGTCTCGAAACTTGGTTGTCCAAAACATGAGAAACAGAAAATGAAATTGTTTCATATAATAAGCTGCTGCTTTGTTGCCGTTGTTTTAACGCCCTTCTTTAGATGGAAGTTTAATTGAGTTACAAATAGTTCTATGGCTTCTCCCGCCGTTATTTCAGTAATTCGTAGACGTCGTTCAGGTAATCGGATTAAGAACTGTCTGGATACGGTTTGGTTCTCCCATTCCCCGTTCGATTTACGGGCGATGCTTAAGGATTCAATATAGGGAGAGGGTCGAGATTACGCAGTGTCCAGTAGCCGTGTGTCAATTTTGAATACGTTATACACCTGTTTCGTGATCGTATATATCTATTTAATTTTTTTAACGATTTTTGTTGCCGGAGTACTATGTTGTCTTTTTAGATATTTTCAGATAGTTCATAAATAAACGTATTATGGTTCTTACAAGTCTGTAAAAAATGCCTGTAATGTTGTGATGTAACGTCTATTAATATTACTAAACATTCTTTATATTTTCATTAATGAAAATATGAAGAAAAATAATATTTACAAAAAAATCAGATGATCGATGTTATAAAGAACGTACTACTGTTTCTATAAAGAACGTACTTGTTGTGAAATTAAAAAGCAATCAGTCTTATTGTGTATAATTATGGGTGGCTTTCGGAGACTTTTTCTTCTTTACTTTTTACTGAAAAGGAACTAAAATTACAAAAAAATTAAACTATCTCACTTGTATGGTAATTTGATTCGAAATGAAATCAGATATTTTAGTGTACGTATTGAAAATAAAAAAAATATACTTCCGTTAATTTATAATTTCATATTTATAGCGGTATGTATGACTACTAGTCAAGTTATTAGACATTCTATGAAAGTAATGAACTAAGTACGCAAGGAATCCGAATAAAGGTTTATAAGGAAGGCGTATGGTTTAAATTATTTTTAAATTTGTAGATATTTTTAATAAAAAATAGAGATTTTTCTGAATGAAATACAAATAAAACAAGATTCAAGTCATTGAATATTTTTTACTTCTTCCTTTGATTGAGATTCATGTTTTAATTCTCAAAGGCATATTATTTATATGTGATTTAATCGTTGTTTTCATATGCAGATAATGCGTCTTCAAATAAATACTTTTTTAATTTTTCTGGTTTATTGCTGTAACAGTACCCTTACTACCTCTCGATAATATTTTCGATTGGAGTCGTTTTCGAGAAATTACTTGACCATGGAAAAAAGGCACGTTGTATGTTGGAAAATAAGTTTTAATTAATTTTTAGTATGAAAGAAAGCTTTATTTCACTTAAACACTGATAGGAAATCACACTTATAGCTGAAAAGCAATCTTATTTACATAATCTTTTTATAGTTTACTTTTTTCAACGCATAGTAATTTGCCTAATATAGCCAACCAAAATTATTTTTGTTATTTTATTGATTCAGAACATGCTTATATTTTGGTTGACGGGATTTTTATGATAATTAAAACATACTTTCTTTTTTTTAAATCAATATATTTGTTTTTGTTAGCCTTATTCAAGATGCCTCAAACATACCCTAAAGTCAATCATATTTTTTTCCTAAAAGTTTCTTCTTTTTTATATGCAGCCGTCCATTAACGTTTCGTCTCTGATTTTACATAAGAAAATTGATGTCGAATTTCCGTTTTTTGAACATCTGAGTATTGTTTATGGCTCAACATGTAATCTTTGGCGAATTCCAATTGTTGGTTGATATTATTATTATTACGTTGCCGCATAATGTCAAATATTTCCTTTTTAGTCTTTATTTGGACTCCTGATGGTTTTAAAATCAAAAAAAACATTCCAAATTAAAAGTAAACCTTGACTCAAGATGTATGAATACAAGAGTTTATCTGACGAAATATAAGCGCTTCTGCACAAATCCACGGTTCTTGTCTTTATTTTTTTTTTAAGCTAAAAGCTCTCCCTCTTCATGTTAATGTAAAAAGAAACATCGAGACGCACTGTGAAGTATAACAAGAACCTTCGACTTGTTTCAAAACTGGCACAGAAATGATGAAAAAACGACTATTTTTGAACGGAACTTTAACTGTTTTAAAATTAATACAATTGTAATTAAAATGCTTTAACTATATTCTCTCCTATCTCCTTCACGACAATTCATAGTGAAACACTTTTACCATTTTTTTTAATAAAAAAATTCACCTTTGAAATTAAGCGATCACACAAAACACTGATAACAGATATGTTCACTATTATAGACGATCAACTTTTGACTGCCTACATCAAATTGCAAGGGGAAGGGAAAATTATGATCTTGTTCTCTAACCTCTTACCGTTCTCAGGTAATAATTAGTTTTTACCTATGATAAGTTTGATGAAATTTAATTTTGCCCAGCTAGACCAGGTAAATACTCATCCACGCCCTCACTCCATCGTATAACGCAGAAATATCTATTTCGTTTGATGCTAATGATATATTAAATCATTACTTTTTAATAAAGAGTTCCCTAATTGATATCAAATAATTTACATAAAATCTTTCACCAGGATGCTTGTTTATAAACAAAGATCTATTGACTATAATTCCTTACTAAAACTCATCTAGAATAATACACAAACCATATGAAAATGGACCAGTTTTTGTAAAAGCCTCGTATGTAACTATTTTTGTCAAAATTTCACTCTCTGAATGATTTTTTGTATAAAATCTCAACTTTCAGTTTTTTTTTGGTGTTATATCAATATTTCGTATAGGAAAATATTCCTTAATTTTGATCAATAGTAATTTTAGAGCAAAATAATAAACGTCAAAATTTTTGACAAAAACAACACATACAATTAAGTTCAAATCTATGTAGAAGAATCTATAAGGGAGACAACAATACAATCGGATATTTTATTTAATTAATAAATATATATATATATATATATATATATATATATATATATATATACCCGTGCTTCAATTAACGCGAGACTTTTTTTACACGAGTTTTTTTTACGCGGCAAATTATGCCTCTATTTACGCTGCATTTTTATAGACGGTATTGATTTACGCGATCTCATTTTACGCGGTCAGATAGATTTCATTTTACATAATTTTTCATTGTATTTATTCTATATCAAATTGACGCAAACTCTTACTTGAACGTATAAAAGCACTGCAGTGCAGGGTTTAAGTGATATAAAACACTCAACTTTAAATGCGTGCTGGAAGCAATATGGCCACAAGTAGTTGTACCAGGCAATACTGTTCCGACAACTGAAGAAGGAATATACAGTATTATTACTTTATCACAAAAGATTGAAAAAGAAGGGCATTAGCAATTTAAATGAGTGTGACTTTAATGAATTACTAGTAGATCGTGAATTAACTGATTTTGACTTAATTCATATAATATCTGAAACCCAACGTAATGATGAATGTGAGAGTGACTACGAAGGAACAAATTCATTCACTGTAGAAAATCTTTGTAAAGCTCTTGAATTAGCCAAAAAAAAAGAAAGTGCCAATCATAGACAATGATCCAAACATTCAACGAGCCTTAAAATTTAGACAAGATTTAATAAAATGTTGCAGCGAATATCAACAAATTTATGAAAACTTAGTAAAAGAAAAGATAGAGGACAAATCATCCGAAAAAATTAACATTGACAATAAAAATGATGTCGAACTTACAAATATTTCAAGCGATGCAGATGATAAGTTTGTGCCAATTAAAAGGAAAGGGTCGATTGTTTTGAATTACAGTAGCGATAGCGACACCGAATAAAATTTATCTCCTTTTGTTTTTTAAAACGTAATTTTTTTTTTTTAATTTATGTGCAATAAATATATGTTTCTACAACTTTACTAGCTTTTATTTCCAATATTTTTTCTATTGCACGACAGACTCAATTTACGCGATTTTCATTCCCGTAAAACGAATCGACGTGGAACGGATACTCCGCATAAATTGAGGGACGGGTATATATATGTATTATATATATATATATATATATATATATATATATATATATATATATATATATTTGTGTGTGTGTATAGGTAGTGAGATAGAGAGATTTGAAAACGTAAATTGAATTGAAAATATATTAATTGAATTAATGAATGCTTCAATTTGAAACGAATTTCGAATATGAAATATAATTTTTATTTGTTTAATATTGTTGCACATCATTGTACTTATTTATAAAAATTAAGTTATTAATTGTTTCCCACGAATTAAGAATTGCGTGAAAATCCTTATAAAAATATTTTCTAGTACAACACATTTATTATAACGTGTACTTGTAAATGTAAATTATAAAATAACTGCGAACGTTCATATGTTCCTGAGTAAAAATCATTGTACAGCCCAGAATATATAAGTGCGTGACTTTTATCCATTTTTTAGTATAGTCATATTTCACAAAACATTCGACAACATTCTAGTGAACACTGTTTCATGAAATTGATCACTTTTTAAATTTCATTGCAAGCGTTCTATACTATTTCAGTGAAATAAGTGCTCGATTATGTGCACGCAAACTTGTCTGCATGTAAAAATATTAGTTTTCGATTTTCTAGACACTTTTTCATGTTTGTACCAATCAGATCGATCTAATTTCACGCTATCAGAAGATGTTGCGTGTAACAAAATAAACGTCTTTCGATATGGATCTCAGATATGCACTCTCTAGTTACCTGCTTAACTCTATGTTATTAGAAAATCTATGTTATTAGAAAATAAACATATTTAAGATACATACATGTATGATTACTATATTCTGTCGCTTTATAAAAATGAAAGGTTACCTTATACGTTATATAAATCCAGTCCAAAAATTATATAAAAGATCATTTGTATTGATCTTGTTAGACTGACACCATGGTTTTTTAAAAAAAATTCTATACCGTGTCAGTCCCTTAAGCCTTATTCGCATGAGCGTTAAAAAAACGTTGCGTTCATAGTTAGCGCTTTTAAAACGCTCGCAGATATAGTGTTCATATGAGCGTTTAAAAGTTTCTTCTTTTCATCATCTTTGGACGTATGAATTCAGAAGAGTTGTTGCCAATAGCTGTATGTATTTTAAGAAGACAAAAAAAATGAAAAAGTTCTGTGTGCATCCTCTGAATGATCAACGATACTTGAAAGGACAGTTTGTGGCTATTTATGATGATTGAAGTTTATATCCGGATGTTTTCCAACTACTCCAGTATGAAAATTGAAACATTTAATCAATTATTGAGAATTGTTATCTACGATATTTTCCCAATTTGGGATTATTTTTGAACCGACTTCCATTTACGTGTCCTTCAAAATTCTGTTTGAATAATTTGATAAACCTTTGTTATATAACAAAGATCTCGATTCCACCTCCAAAATAAAACGTCCAGTATCGAACACCTCCACTTTCGTACACGCTTTCTACTGTTATCTGTTGTAGTTGTAATCAGTACCAAAGTGCAAGCAAGACTGACTGACAAAGTCGGCATCATTCGACCCTTTTTAAACGCCTGTGCGAATAAAAATACCCTCTTCCATATGTTTCATTTACTTCAACGCAAAACGCTCTGCGTTAGAAATGGATCAAGTTCTATATTTTTTACAGCGCGTTAACTAAACGCCGGCATGTGAAAAAGAAACACTGAGTTTCATATGTTTTATAGAAAACATGAAAAAAAGCACGCGTTGATGCGTTTTTTTAACGCTCGTGCGAATAAGGCCCTAGTTCGTTACTTTACAATAGTAGTAATAGTTATGTAACTTACACTTACTTATGTAACAATGAAAGCGTATTGTCTTCTATGATGAGAAAACTGAGTCATGTTTGCGTTTCATTTATTTACATTTCTATTCAACAATTTTCATTCTTCTCCTTAAACTATTCTTTGTACTCTGTGTATTTTTTTCTTAAAATATAATACTTTACCCTCTCTAACATTATTTTGTGAATCGTTTCTTTAACATATTAAATCATGCACATAACTTTTAGTGACCAATACTTATATCAAATCCTTTAAATACTTTCATAGCTATAAATGGTTTAATATTTTTTTTTTGCTTACTAGGAAGTAATCCTTAACAGAGGTATGCCCTTTCTGACTGTATGTATTTATTAATGCATTATTTTAGACTTACAAAATGAATTCATTGTTCTCATAATTAAAATCTCTTGGCAATCTTCTATTATTTTTTAATTATTTTTATTTCATTCGGACTTATTGTACTTGTCTTTTCCGTATGCCCAATTTTAGTATTTACATCTTCTATGAGTAGTAGCTAATCATTTTTATTACATTCTTAAATTGTTTTCTGTAACGTATCATATTGAACTTTTGTATGAAAAACTTTTTTTCGATGTGTAGAACATATTAACACCACCTATCAACGTTTTATTCTGCAGCCATTATATGTAACAAGTTATATAAATATATATATATATATATATATATATATATATATATATATATATATATCATCATCATCATCATCTTCAGTCTCTGTCAATCCAGTGCTGGATAAAGGCCTCTTCCATGATTTTCCATTTTGTTCGATTCAGTGTCTCTCTTTTCCACAGATTTCCAAGAAAGTTTTTGATATCCTTATCCCATCTGTTCATTAGTCATATATATATATATATATATATATATATATATATATATATATATATATATATATAAATATATATATATATATATATATATATATTATATTATTTATATATATATATTATATTATTTATATATATATATATATATATATGCTTTAGGTGTGCAAATTAATTCGGTGCTTTTTTATATAAAATGAATGTTTACGGAAAAATGGAACACATTTCAATCCTCGAAGTATATCTCATCATTTTGCATAGTTTTGCTACATCTGTCGAGTAACTGATAAATCGCTTGTCAAAAAAGATGATGATTTTATGTCGATGATGTCGTAATGCATTTACGGTCCTCTTTCATTGCTTTACCATGTTTTGCATGTTTTATGCGTCACTACACCTTCCACCAAATCTGAACAAATCATTCCCGCTACTTCGGCAGCATTTTTTTCAACTGGAATGCGAAAAGTATGCAATGCTTAAGATGCAATGTTTTTACGGACGCTATCGTGTTCACTACTGTTTTGTGAGGTAATGCCATCTGCTTGGCAAGATATGTAGTGTTTTTAAATATTAAGATTGGCACTTCAAAATCTTAAAACGACGAGAAAATATTTTAATTTAAAATAGAGTTATGATTGATTCAATTTAAATGCACAGAATACCTTATATTTATATATACCTATATATATATATATATATATATATATATATATTCACACGTATATACATACATACCGTATTAGCCGGAATATGAGATTAGTCACAGTTTTTTCCAAAGAAATCAAGAAAAAATCATTTTTTCTGATCACTATTATAAAACGATACGCATTTTTTCTCAAAGAAAACTATAAAAACATATTGATTTTCGTTTTAGTAGGAAGTAATATTAAAAAATTAACAAAATACATATTTAAAATTCAATAGTATGTTATTTAAAAGGCTACAATCATTTACCAGCTTGAACTTCAGAAGATTCGAATGTAAGATAACCCTTGTTTTTGAATTAAAATCTGCGGAAAAGAACCTCGTATTATAATCGGGATAATACGCTATATAAAACAAGTTAACTCTTACTTCTTGTTTAAATTTACCTTAAACAGCCATATATTCGTTTAACTCTTCTCTACCTTTTTATTTATTCTTTTTTCGATTATCAGGTTTATTTTTTGTTCTTTAGTTTTTCTGTTAGTTTCTGTGCTTTATTAAAAATATATATTATTTTTTAGATTTCCATACTAATATTTTTCTAGATTTTTTCTTGTACCTTTTTCACATTTGCAATAGTCGTCTTATTATCCATTTAGCAATACTCATTAAGGAGATTTTGAGTATGAATATTTTTATTTTGGTGGATGATTTCCAGTAGGTGATTTTTGATGGTGGATCTTCTTATAGCTTCCATTCTGTTTTTTGTAAGACGGATGGCTGATAATAATGGCATTAGTTGTCAACGGACCTTTAAACCTTAAATAACCAACCTAACCATCTTAGACGGAGAAGATATTATTTCAACTGTTTTTATAATAATATGAAGAAACTTCGCTGTTTGCAGTACTCCTCTCTAAATCAAACATTGTTTTTATATCAGGGAGGTATTTTATACCCCTAAATCTTTCATATTTCATATTTAAAGAGTAATTCCCTATGTGCCAATTGTGTATATATTATGAAGGGGTTGAGGCTTATCCGTCAGTTATATGTGTATATACGAAAATATGTATGTTTATATATATATATATATATATATATATATATATATATGAACATACATGTATTATAAAGAAATAACGTATTTTTTTAATACCATTTAATAAAATGTTGCCCGTCACAGAGTGATATTCGTGGTGAGTTGGTACGTTTATAATTTTCAGTTATGGCTAACCCCCAGTATCTTTTTAATTATTTATGAGGTATGTGCTACCACTGTGTAACAATTTAGTACATTTTCAATTACATCAACGCACTATGTCCATTACTAATAGCACAAACATATTAACTATCATATGTAATAATAGCATCGTTGCGTTTAAAACGGTATTTATTAATGCAAATGTATAATTATAGGGGATGATAATTACAGAACGATAACGTCGACGTCAGTGTGAGAATTAAACACATTTGTGAATATATTTGGAAAAAAGAAATGAATTACAACAGTGCATTTTTATAAATACACAACGCTACCGTTAAGTGAAGTCGCTATATATTCAGTGAAGATGATATCTGAAAATTTTAGTTATCACAATTATTACGGTGAACATAATATGGGTTTATTGTGTAACTTAAACAACTGTACAATTAATAAACACAGTTTAATAAATACGTTTGGTATTGTTTAATGAACAATAATGAAATAAAATTAAAATGCAGTATTTTAATTATATTTATCGATGGCGCAACCTGGATACCGCAAATTTAACCTTTACAGTTCAAAGTTCCTTTTTTAGTAATGAGAACAACTTTTTTAAAGAATGTGTAGAAAATTCATAAAAAAGTAATAAAATGTACATAGAAATAAACATGATTACTCTTCTTTTTGATTGAAGTTATGTGTAAAATCTGACATTAAAAAACTGGCGAACTGTTGAAGTTTATTTTTAATTTGAATTCTCAGTTACTTTAAAATTGCAGTTACTTTTAAATGTTTATATTGATTGTAGTATCAATATACACAAAACACACACACACATATATATATATATATATATATATACATATATATACATATATATATATATACATATTATATATATATATATATTATATATATATATATAATATATATATATATATATATATATATATATATATATATATATATATATATATATATATATTAGGTGTTGGAATTAATTCGTAGCGTTTTACAAGACATGGCATAGGTAGTACATTCTTCCATTGTTCTCTTTAACCAAATATTCCCCGTAGAATAGCTGTCCTTAGGCGTCAGTTTCAGACATGTCATTTGGTTGAAGCATAAATAATAACACTTTGTACTTTATCGAATATGTCGAATTTCGTGCTGGATAAATTGTTGTTGCGAGGAGTTTTACTTCATTACTTTAACATGAAAAAAAGTGCTGCCGAAAGTCATCGTATTTTAGTGGAAGTTTATGGTGACCATGCTCTAGCTGAGCAAACGTGTCGGAAGTGGTTTGCACGTTTTAAAAGTGGTGATTTCGACTTGGAAGACAAGGAACGACCTGGACAGCCGAAAAAGTTCGACCATGAAGAATTGAAGGAATTGCTTAATGAAGACCCATGTCAAACACTTCAAGAATTGTCTGAATCGTTGGGAGTTGACTTGTCAACGGTAGGAAAACGCCTTAAAGTCATGGGAATGATCCAAAAGCAAGGAAATTGGGTCCCTTACGAATTGAAACCGAGGGACGTTGAAAGGCGTTTTTCTACCTGTGAACTGCTGGTTCCACAGGAGAAAAGGAAGAGATTTTTGCATCGAATTATCTCGGGCGATGAAAAGTGGATCAATTACGACAATCCCAAGCGCAGAAAGTCATGGGTTAAGCCCGGCCAACCATCAACACCAGCGGCGAAGCCAAATATCCATGGATCCAAGCTCATGTTCTGTATTTGGTGAGATCAAAAGGATGTGATCTACTATGAGCTGTTCAAACCGAATGAAACCATCACTAGGGATCGCTACCGACTACAATTGATGCGCTTGAGCCGTGAATTGAAGGAAAAATGGCCGGAATACTTTGAAAGACACGACAAAGTGATTTTGCAGCACGGCAATGCTCGTCCGCACATCACAAAACCGGTCAAAACATACTTGGAAACGCTCAAATGGGAAGTCCTACCCCACCCGACGTATTCTCCAGATATTTCTCCTTCTGACTACCACTTGTTTCGATCGATGAGTCATGGCCTGTCTGGACAGAAGCTCACTTCTTATGAAGATTGCAAAAAATGGGTTGATTCGTGGATTGCATCTAAAAACGAGGCGTTCTTCCCGGTGCTATTCGCCTCCTTCCCGAAAAATGGGAAAAAGTAGTGGATGACGATGGACAATACTTTGAATGATATGTTTTTTTCAATTTGATTTAAAATAAACGATCTTTTTTCATGAAGAAAACGCTACGAATTAATTCCAACACCCAATATGTATGTGTATATATATATATATATATATATATATATATATATATATATATATATATGTATATATGTATATATGTATATATGTATATATGTATATATGTATGTATGTATGTATGTATGTATGTATGTATGTATGTATGTATGTATGTATGTATGTATGTATGTATGTATGTATGTATGTATGTATGTATGTATGTATGTATGTATGTATGTATGTATGTATATATGTATATATGTATATATGTATATATGTATATATGTATATATATATATATATATATATATATATATATAGAAAGCTGCAGGTTGTTTTGTACTTTTCTGTAAAAACAAACCGACTGATAAGAATTATTTTCAAAACGTACTGTTAGTGTTCATAGTTGATACATTTCATATCAGTTTGTAATTCAATAAGAGCAATAGAGAAACAAAAGACTAATGTTGGGCGTCTGAAGAAACTCATCAACCGAGTAGACGAATAACGAATAGAAAAGCGATAATATTTAATAGTGTGTAGAGAACAGTGCCTTCAATATGTTCTATTCTTAAAAAATAGTCGATGAAAAGATATCGGAATATTCGTTGATGCGAATAGAAAACAATATAAACAGTACATTAAAATATGAATATATTGTTTAATTAGCGGACTCTGTAATTATTTACGTGTGTAATTATGGAAAGAAAGTAGTGTAATGCGAATCTAGAGCATATAAACAACGTCAACAATTTGTTGATACTTCGACGACGGAGAGCGTATCGAAAGATGAATCTCACGGTTTATGGCAGGGGTGGGCAACATCTTCAATAATAAGAGCCACATTTAAATACTTTTCATACATTTTTGAACATCGAGGAGCCACAGAAAATATTATTTTAAAATTGTATTTATTAGGATAGAAAAATAATTGCGGTTTGTGATCCCCAAATTTATGTACAAAACCGCAATTATTTTCCTATCTACCTAATATAAATAATAAAAAGTACAACTATATTGTAGTAGTACTCACCAAAACAGAATATGTTGAATCTGTTACTCGTTCCAGACTTTGATTGAGTCTTCATTTTTCCAGTTAAAAGTTGTCGGGACTGTGTTAAAAGTGGGATTTTTAAAGAAATTTTTCTGAAAAATTTACATTTTTATTTTGGTTTTATTGCATTCAGTAGTTATTAATTAACAACACTGTTTAGTTTTATATCTTTTTTAAGAATTGTCCATAGCCGTAGATCCACCTTAAACAGCAGATTGGACACATAATACATAAGGATGTTTGAATGTGTGTTTAAAGGAATGTTTGAAAGGATATTTGAAAAGACAATGTGAATTACCCGTTTATAGATAAAATATTCTAATATTGATACATACTATACTACTATAGTTTATTAATATAAAGTAGTTAGTTAATTAATATAAAAGTAGGAAAAATGGCAATGAAACCTAATATTGTCTCGATAGCCGCACAGAGTAGCTTTGGGAACCGCAGTTTGCCCACCCTTGGTTTATAGTTTACGGTGCCGGTAAATAATGCCGCTGGAACACAGCGACATTAATATACATATGAACTCTGAACGGTACAATTTGCTTTAAATATGAGTGAACCTACACGAATTGTACAAGAAGTTGTAGTGCACTTAAATATTTATATGCGCGCATAATAATCAAATCGCGGCAACATTGTACAATGTTGTACGTGATCGATGACATCATTGTTCACATGACTTATATTTCACTTGAATCACAACTATTCTAAATCAAATCTGGTATATATTTGTTGTTGAATTTTTAATTCAAGTCCATACGATTTAAGTAACTTGAAGATATTTGAAGGTTGTTAAAATCATTTTCAGTTGTTTCAAATTCGAATTACAGTTTCAAGTTGCGTTTTTAATTTAAATAAAGCTATTGTTGCCAATTTGTTATCTAATATAATATATTGTTTATATATATATATATATATATATATATATGTGTGTGTGTGTGATTCAATTTAGGCTTCCACATGGACGTTATTAAAACGGGGCGCAGAGGTTAACAGAAGTCATGTTATTTTTTATTTAGAATTTCAGTTCAATTCAATACTAAAATACATTTGAACTAAAATATTAAATGGGGGATAGTATGTTTTTTTTTCAATTTTTGCATTTTTTTTAATACTTTCGTGTGGGAGCCTAAGTTGAATCATTCTATATACATACATATATATATATATATATATATATATATATATATATATATATATATATATATATATGGATGGATGGATGAATGGATGGATTAGAAACTAATGGAAAAATTGATATTTTACTAAATATGAAATTTAAGAGCGATCGAGACAGAAATTTAGGCCGTAATGTATTTTTAAAATTACTACATGAACTTGCAAGAGTAACTTTGTATACAACTACTGAAATAATAAAAATTAAACCTGTAAAATCTGTTTTAAGTCAGGGATTAGGAAAAAAATTGAATTCGAACAAATCTGATCCCGGGACGTATGAAATTTATGAACCCAAATTATTTTGTTTACATATGATAGATTTAAGAATTTTATGCAAATATTTGAGACGAAAACCCGCCCTGTTTTACGAATAAATGTTTCATTATCTAGAAACAAAGGGTAGTTTCTACCTTTTTAGTTTTTATACATTATTTTCAAACCCACCAAATGTAAACAAAATAGTTTCGGTTCATAAATTCCATCTGCCTCGTCATCAGATTTGTCGGACTTCGCAATATTTTCTAATCCCTGGCAAAAATAGCTTTTTTTTACAAGTTTTTGCAACAAATCAAAAGTGTTAAGTATCATCCGTGTAAATTTAAAAATTATTTATGATCTTTGCCTCTGATCTTTATAAGATGTTTCAAAATATCGATGTGTATTTCTGTCCAAATTTAATTCTTTTTATGCACCATCATTTATTTCAGTTAGGTTTTTGTCTTTGAATGCTTTATAAGATTTACAACTAATAAAAATACATTTAAAAAATTAATCCGTCACTGAAACACATTAACGCTCTGTCTACCTTTCAAGTTTTTATATAAGTGTAATCTTTGTGAAAGTTGAGGCTGAAGTTGTGTCGAATTTTGTTATTTTATTTCTATTTTTTTGTCATAAACAACGTGTTACTTTTTTATTTTAATCAGATAGAGGTCAATATTATTGGTTAGTAATTTCGAGTGGTTTTTATAGTATTTTTTTTTATTTTGCTGTTTATTCTTCAACCAGTCTAAAATTCTTTTTTTCTAGTAATGATTCATATTAACCCTTTCATTTTATTTGTTTTACTGAAGAATGATATTTTCGAAAGAGGACAGAATTTTAATCTTATATCTTTATAACCGGCTCTGTCTCATCTGAGCGTTCGCTGTGGTTAATATTATCTATTGATAATTTGAATGATTGCACTAATTTATTGTTTAGACAAAGTTACTATTACTGTTTCACTGTCGAACTATTAGAAGATTATTAATTTGTATGTCCTGTTTCTTGTTGATTTCTATATATACTAAAGATATTCTATATGTTATTTTAAATAATTTTTGTAGTTTGTTCAACACACACCTTCTCAAAGGTCGAAATGTTTTAAAGACATTAGTTGTGGTGGCAATTTTTTAACATTCTCAATAACATTATTGTGTCATTACATCCCTATCTTTTTCTGAGAAATTTCATAATTTGATAAGCTCTGCTCATGCAGAACTAAACTTCGCACATTGTTCGTCAATATTTAATTAAGAAGACCTGTCCGCTTTTTTCATTGTATTTTAGTTTGCTATTACATTTCCATTTAAAAAATATAAGCGTACGAATGAAATGTTGAGATTATTAATTACAATATTTATATTAATAGCAGTTATTCGTTCACATAATTAGAAAAATTCCTACTCACTGGAATTGAGCACGTCTTGAAAAATATATGGTAATTTGTGAATAGCTTATCAATTAGTTTTTAAATTATACACAACGTGTTACTTTGCATTTATAATTTTTTATTTACATTGTAAAGTATATTGTGTAGTAGAGATGTATTAAAATGTTTTAAAGAAAATAGTTTCAAATAACAATTGTATTGATTTCGCGCGTAAAATATACTGTCTACGTTTGCAAAAACAAGCGTGTTTTTAGGGAAGACCACACTACAGCGTTATAATTAAACATCGGTCGTTTAATATGTTTTTAATGGGTTGTCTTATCATTACGACAACAGGAGTATCTATTCAATTGTCTAAATATTTTTCTCTTTTTCAATTATATCCTTTTTATATTGGATATAATTTAAATTATTTAATTATACAAATAACAATTCCATTCTGTCTTTGCGGGAAAGGTAAATAGAATAAAATGACATTTGTATTTTTTGTACTTTATAGAGTTATCAAGTATGAAATTCTCAGTATAGTTTTTAGCAAATTTACAGATTAGGAAGTTATTTGTATATGTTTACTTTTTGTATATCTAGTACATATTGGCGCACTCATGATTTAATCTGTGGGGGAGGGTCGAGTTGAACAGATAATTTTTTTTAATGTGAATTTAATGAAATTCATTAGGTGATTATAAAAAAAATGTAAAAAATAAAATCCATATTTCTATTCTTTTTACAAAGCTTTTAAATTACTCGAGTCGCGGTTAAATTAATCTCTCTCTGTGTATATATATATGTATATATATATGTGTATATATGTATGTATATATATGTATATATATATATATATGTATATGTATATGTATATGTATATATATATATATATATATATATGTGTATATGTATATATATATATGTATGTGTATATATATATATATATATATATATATATATATATATATATATATATGTATGTATATAGCTGTGTATATATATATATATATATATGTATATAGCTGTGTATATATATATATATATATATACAATATATGTATATATATATATATATGTATATATATATATATGTATGTGTATATATATATATATATATATATATATATATATATATATATATATATATATATATATATATATATATATATAGCAAAGCCTGTTCGTTCAATCGTGATTCTGTCATGATAGATCATAAATAGGTTTTTAAAAGCCGTAAGGTAGAAAATTACCTTTCACTGACACATGTTGTTATCGGAAACGTTGCAAATATTTTTAATAAGTTATAGATGTTATGATATATCATTTTGTCATATTTCGAAACTGCATCAATGTTATTTTTGTATAGAGCTATTGCAAACGGGTTTTCAAATTTTTTACACCACAACTGGAATTAATGATTTTGTTTTGTTTTCTAATGTTTTTCTCTTTTCCTTTAAGGGGTTCTAGAAATCGTTGACGTCCCCCCCCCCGTATATACTTATCTAATATATCCAGAAAGACGATAGTTAGGGTATCAACGCCTACTCTCATCTGTCATAATTATAAAATACAATAATGCCAGATACAAGAACAGGAATAGAAAAATTACGAAATGAATTAAAGTATTTTTCAGGATCTTTCATATTTCTCAGGTCGTATTTTATCCTACTACCGTTTATTAAATTAGTGAAAATCGAAAAAATACTAATAATTGTGTGTATAAGAAATGTATTATCTATCGATCAACTTCAGAAATTTATACATAAAACATTAATTAAATTAAGATACCAGTCTGTATGTGTGCTTGTACATTTTATGGACTACTAAAGAAATATTATTCACTTCACCAAATGAATGTTAAATTACTAATGATTCATTGTAATTGTCGTCGTGGTCGTCAGTGAAAGTATGAATGTTGAAATCATCCTCGCATCTACTTTAAATATTAAAACAGTACGTTCGAAGAAAACGAACGCGACTAGTAAATTTATTGGCTTATTTTGTCGTGAATTGTTGAATGTTTTTGCAAGCGTTTCAATTACAAGTCTTTTATTTTCACCGTGTGCGCGCGTTCTCTTGATATGCAGTCATTGTTAAGCCGGGGCCACACATGTGGCTATTTGCCGAATGCTGTTCGTCTGCTGTTGTTCGCCGACCGATAATAAACGGCGCAGATATGCATATCTGTATTGAACAAATACGCCTAAAGTGTAAATGACGTGCATCTTTCACAATATCTATATATATATGCTCGTTCTCTTTGATTCGTGACAAAAGACCGACATCGGATAGGAACAGCGAATACTGAGCATTCGTATTCGTATCCATCCACACATTCGGCGTTCGGTTAAATTTTGCTCGGTGTATGTGAATAGCCGCATGCGTGGCCCCGGCTTTACGAAAACAAGAACAAAATATTGCAATGTGAGTTAATAGTCAGTGAAAATTTCGTCATGCATACGATTTGTTACATTTAAATATGACTAAGACGCACTGTTTTCTTTAGATAATTGACAGTTAGTAGCGCTGTGGCGTGAGCAATGATCTAGAACAGTGCTCTTCGAACTGTGCTCCGCGGAATCTCGGTGTTACACACAACCTCTCAGAGATTCCGCGAGTCAAAGTCAAAATTCGAAAGAATTTTCGAAGAACCCGAAAAGCTTAAAATTCAAAATAGTTAATTCATAATAAGTTGTTTTGTTTATATAAATACATATTATAATGCAGTAAAACTGTTTTTATACCTATTATGTAGTAAAACTGTATCAGTGAATACTCATTAAGATCCCGCTCAGACGGATGTAAATAATAAACTTTGGTCATGTAAGATGACTGATTTTCAAAACCTGTGGGGTTCGCATCTTGAGTTAACGAAATTTTCTTCCTCGAAACATAGAGCCATCCGATCTGTCCATTTTATCTTCCCGTAGTGAAATGATGTATTAGCAGAATTTTTAACACAGATTCGAGAACATTGTGTGAAAGTGTAACTTTCTTGATATCAGAGAAGGGGAGGATCCGTGTAAAAAATTCAAAAAATTATAATCTTACGGATTCCGTGAGTCGACAGATTTTGAAGACCACTGATCTAAAACATGTTCTCGACGAGTGTGAAAACGTATGTTTAAATAATCGTTAGACCGGTAACAGTTTTTTAATGACCACGCTGATTTATAAACACAGTTGTGTTGTAGTTATTGATTATGGAATGAATGTACATTTACTGGTTACAAATATTCAATCATACTGTTGCCCCGGGCTTTGGCTAACTCGATTTTATAAATGAAACGCACGAAACGAACAGATATTTCTTCTAACACGATATGAAATTCAAATTTTTACACACATAGTATATATATATATATATATATATATATATATATATGTATGTATGTATATGTATAGTTATATTTATATAGGTTTTTTTTCAGGAAAAACCTTGTCAAATTCTTCTATTGGAGAATAAATTATCCAAAAAATCAAGCTGATAATAACTCGTGTCTCAGAGCGGTTAAGGTTTGTAAAATTTTGTTTTCATTAAATTTTATTTTTCTTTATTTTTCAATAATTTCTTTATTTCATGAATATTTAACAATGGACAATTGAAAAAAATAGTCCTATTAGGATATATATGCATTATTTTCTTCCTTTAATAAAATTGCATAAAACAACTTTATAAGAATTATTATAATATTCAAAACGAATGAGATTTAAATCAAAACATAAATGATCCGATTTCGCTGGATTTCTTCACTATTTTACCGCTAAATATTTATATAAATATTTCTAATGATAATTTTGGATGAACCGAAAAAAACATAAAATTACTTTATTAATTTATGAGAAACTGAAATAATAAAATTAATCATTTAACTCTTGGTATATTGACATTTTTTCCCAATTTTAAATAATTGAACCGTTTTCAACTTCAAAGCTAAATCATTTATTGCAACAGTTTTGATTTGTTGATATTTAAACCACTTCAAAAGAGATTCTTCTACATTTAGGTGACAATATAAATGTATATATATATATACATATCAGGGGCGGACAACTTCTTCGATAATAAGAGCCACATATAATATTTTTCATACATTTTGGAATGTTCAAGAGCCACAGAAAATATTATTTTAAAATTGTATTTATAAACAATAAAAAATACAGCTACATAGAGTAATCCTACTCACTAAAGCAGAATATGTTTAATCTCTATTCGTTGAACACTTTGATTGAGTCTTCATTTTTGCAGTTAATAGTTTAAACACAGTTACGCAGTTTAGACACAATGCATATGGGTGTTTTAAAAGTTAATGTGAATTACTCGTTTTTATATAAAATATTTTTATATTGGTACAAACTATACTAGCCAAATGATAAAAATTTTGGAAAAATGGTAATGAAACCCAATATTGTCTCAAGAGCCGCTCAGATTAGCTTCAAATATCTTAATGCTTGCTTTAATAAGGTATGAAACGTAAAAAGCGATAATTTAAATTTTATTACCTGTAAGTATAATGGTTCAATCTAATCTAAACAATTTATATGTCATAATTAATTAATATAATAAAAAATAATAAATAAATTTGTTAATAGTTTTTTATGAAAACACTAGTGGTGCGATTCAAGAGCCAGTGCAAAATCGGCAAGTTGTTCCAAACTTTACAAAAACAGGCAACTATAAATATGTACTCCAAAATTATATCATTTCTCCTTTCCTATATTTTTAATCGTTGAACTTTTTATTTACTATATTGGCTTCTTCATTGAGCTTTCTCGATTTGTTTGTTAATCGTTTTTTTCTTATTTTTAACATTAATAGTTGTATCTTCTTATATGTCCGTGACAATAATTAAATCTTTACAGTCATTTGTGTATCAATTCAGGCGGATTGTCTTATTCTGTACTTTAAAAGTTTCCTTTATGCTTTTCGAGAAGCTTATTTTTTCGATATTAGCTTTCTGAATGATTTCGTCTCTTTTTTAAGCATAAAGATTTTTTTTGATTGCCATCTTTTAGATTTTTATAAGATAATACCGATCGATTTTAAAGCGTTTTATACTTTCTGATCGTTAGAATGAAACTTATAATCTAATATCTTAAAATGTTTTTCTCAAAAGTTATCTAATAACTTAAGCCTATCTATAGATATCTCTCCACATTTCACCATATTATTTCAATTGTATTAGACAACAGAAGTAACGGCTGTATTGGATTATAAATAAATTTACTGTAGTTGTTTTGTAATAAGTAAATAAAATTTACAACTCTTTTTGTTTTGTTTGTTTAGTTTTGTATTGAGTTATGTTTAAGTGTATAATTTTTGCACGCTTAAATACTTATTAAAATATTTTATATTGCTTTGTCCACATAGCATTCGATTGCAAGGGCGATTATCTCCAATGTAAATAAAATTCAATTTATATTGCTGTTCAGTGGTTTCAAAGCAATTTCGTAAATTAATAGTATTTGTACGCAGTATTTATTTATCGAGACACTGTTTATACACACATATGTATTCGTTCATGCACGTTTCGTGTATGGCATCCAAATTAAAATATTGCTATTTATGGCTAGCACATTAACATACAGCAACACAATACGTGCTGTATCTGAAACAATACGTTTAGATCTTTGCGCTGGCGTGGGTGATGTATGCATGTCTAAATTGAGTCATACGCGAAATAGTTTCATTATATACTCTCATTCAGTTATGCTTGTGGTCATGGTTGTTACTAAAATTACTTTTCAACTACACATCGAGGACATATAAACACCTTTATTTCATTATGCGAGTTTCTTAGGATAGATAAAAAAGTATCAGCAATATTTTAATATAGTCTCATCCGTCATTGTTTGAAATATTAAGTTGATAGGAAAATAATCGCGGTTTTTGTTTTCTGAATTCTAATCTTAATTTATTTTAATGAAAGTGTCATTTCATCGCGTTCATGTTAACATCACTTTAAAGTACATTTTTCGCTCTGTATTTTGGTAACATTGACATTGGTTTTATTATTAATTTTACTTCAAATTGAGCTTTTGAATTAAAGATTAAAAAGAAGCAAATAGGAGAATTTTTTGTATGAGTTGAAAATGGGCGGTAAAGCAGGAAAAACTGTTCGAAAACTAAATGATGGTTTTGATGTGGGTGTTGTTAAGGAACGTACCGTGCAATGGCGGTTTCAAATATTTTGTGTTGGGGACGAAAGCCTTAAAGATGAAGAAGGTCGAGGGTGTACTTCATCAGTTCATAACGATTAACTGAAGGTGTTGGTTGAATCAGAACCACACAAAACAATTCAAGAGTTTGTACAAAAGTTAAGCGTTAGTCATTCAAAAGTTCTGGACCATTTAAAACATCTACAAAAATCAAAAAAGAGAAAATGTATATGAATTTCAAGGTTATAAACCGTAATTATTTTCCTACCATTCTAATAGAATGCTTGTAAGATTAGAAAAGTTCACAACACTCCGATAATTAAAATGAAGAAGAAATATTGTTAGAAAAAAAAGACATAGCACCTTAGTCTTTTAACTCTGAGTAGTTATGAAGCTAATATTTACTAATAGGACTAAAACAAATACATACAAATTCAAAAAGTATTCGGCCACATTATATCGTTCAATAAAATCGATCATATTTCTCCAACCGTATTTTTTGGAATTTTAATTAATTATGTATGTATTAATTATTTTTCGTTTTGATAAAAAGGACGGCAAATTTCAATTTGCATTTAATAACAATGCCACAAAAACAAATTCTATTTAATATTTATGTATAAAAGGTACTCGGCCAGTTAAATTAATTTATTTTAACACTTTTGCGAACAAGACTGGCTGTAGCCGTCTTATGATTTAAGTGTTCCAGGGACAAAACGGTTTCAGCCACTCTAGTTATATGTGTTATACTGTTGAATCATGATGCTGGTTCCCATAATGAGCCAATGTTTTCTTTTCAGTATCTCAGGAAATAGATAATAAATTTCAATTATCGTAAAGATGTCGCTGAGTTTTTTTTGTATAGGCATTTTAGTCAGTGTTCGATTGTTTCAAATAAAATATGTAAGCACTTAACAAAACTATTTTAAATAGTCAAATTAATCCCCCATTATACATTCATGTGTGTTTTGTAGAAGAAGCCATCAGACGGCTGCAACCGTCTTGTCTCAGCTTACAGAAATCAGTGGCCTGCTGGGACATGACTTTATTTTTTTTAAAAAAAAAAACAATATTGGGATACTAAAAATATAAAAAAATATCTACTGATTTTTAAATGTTGTCTAGTTTCGTGAAACACTTGTAAGTTATTATGCACGACTTCAATCTCTTAAAGTGTTAATATGTTCCATAAAGTAGTCTTAAAATGTTCCATATTTAATTATTATAATTTTTACTTGAACTTCATTGATATTATTTAATATAATCTTCTAAGCATCGATTAGCTCGATTTTATTTTATTCTACGGATTTGCATTTTTCTTTTTCTCTGCTATTATTAGTTCGGTCTAATTAGAAATTAACTTTTTTTATTTTTTTATCTAAAATGATCAGCATATATGAATTTCAAAAGATTTTAATCTAGAAAAGCGGAATGTGTTTTTTCATCTGTCATTTATTGAAATAATTATTAAATTGATCATTTTATCATTTTGGCATTGTTAAATTATTTGCTTGAAACTTTGAAAGGAAAAAAAAATCATTAAAGTACTGTTTTATAGCGAATTTTATTGAAAACATGTAAAAAATTACAAAACATCAGTTCTCTTCCGATTTAAAATCATTATTCGTCATAGTACAATTCTTATACTGTGGCTAAATTCATTTTCACAAATGAGATCTTTTTTCACTCCACAAAGAACAATTCTTTCTAGTCAAAAATGTCCAATAAATTATATCATTTTTGATTTGTTCTTTTTGTGGATTTCGGTAGGGATTACATCATCTTCAGAGCACTAATGTACAGAAAAATCTCAAAAATCTTGGTTTGTGGGACGAAAAAAGAATTCATTTGTGAAATTATTTACGTTAGTATTTTCATTGACGATGCTGCCCATTTTAGGAATGCCGCGCAAAATTTTTGTCTGAAAACGAATTTAGAAAGATATATTCACCTAAAGTTTGCTTTGATAATTGCAATGAAGAACACTAGTTTGATCGGCAACTGCAACTATCTGAAAATATAGAGGAATATCAGTCAGCAAACAAATCAATTCTTAGTCAGAAACATACATTTCCTTCAAATACACCTTTCAGGATATTTGTGGGGATAAAAGTGTAATTTTATATTAAAACAGTCTAATTCAAAAGTCAAAGTCGATTTCAAAAACTACCGATTTTTAAACGTGTTTTTTTTATCATTGTTAGTGAACTTTTATAAAACGCTACGTTTTATTTATTATCATTATTTTATTCCTTTTATTTACTGCTGTTATTTTATGCTTTGTAATTAGCTTCAGCATTGATCGCAATAATAAAAGAATACATTGATACACATGTTTTCAGATTCATGTATCACTGCATCGATATACATATGTTTCACATATTATCTGTTATGTCAATTGAAACATTTTATGCAAGTCGCCTGTTGTTGAAAGCACGTACAAATATGTATTAATTAAGAAACTAATTCTACTAAAGTAAATATATCCACGCAATAAGTTATTATGAATGGCCCGACTTTCAACTACTGAATATAACAACCTATTAAATTAATTAATAATGCACAATATGTTCTCGGGAAAGAATTTAATACAAAATTAACGGGATAAATAAATTCAAGATTATTTTTTATCTATGGAAAATCTATATTTTATGTGTACGATTTTAAATTTGATCCGGACTTGATTTAAAAGAAAGCGTTCATTATTCACATTGTTTGATATTAAAGTATTTCAGTTGTGCTTTGTTGATATAACACAGGTTTCATAGCACGAAAGTCATTTCATTCCACAATAGTTATGCTCATTCGAATATCATAAAACGATGGGTTCAAAAAGATTTTTTAAAGAAATAAATACAGAGCAGTGAAACATCTTACAGACAATCAAATTGTTTAATAATCTGGACATTCAAGGCAGCTGAAATATAGTTTTGTACTATCTATGATGTTTGTACTGTCAATTAAAATAATATATGGTTGTTGATTTAGGAACTTATCTTTTTTTTAATCGATACGAGCCTCTGGCGGCAAGTAAATAATCACATTGCTTTTGGTTTATATATATATATATATATATATATTTATTCATATAAATATTTACTTTTATAACGAGTTCCTTTCATGGTTATACCGAAAAAAAGTTAATATTCTCTCAACACTACCTTCACCTAATTAACGGTTCACCCCATTTTTAGAACAAAAGATAACTGTTTTTTACATTCCTAAATTTAAGATCTTCTAATTGTTTGTCAAAGTCATTATTATTTTAACTGAAGTCTAGTGTTAGTTGAAGCCTGAAACATTTTTATATTAATTAAAGCGATTGTTATGTTTTTTTATATCTGGGCATTTGTTTTATTTTGAGAATAAAAGCAAACTAATACTACAAAGTAGAAGATGAAGGAGAATATTAGGTCAAAACGTTACCGTCGATGATTACAATTTCGATGTTGTAAAAAATTTCACATATCTTTGCTCAAACATCATCAGTGAAAATGAGGAATCTCAAAAAGTTCAAAACGAATAACAGCAGCAAGTAGAACATATTTCGTGCCCATAATTAAATCTAAAAATGTGCATAGGAAGACCAAAATTTGACTTTATAAAACCCTCATCCGTACTTTTGTCGTATCTTATGTAGGTGAAGCGTGGATCATATCAGCTAAGACCGCTGATGTTGGACACCGTCGAAAGAAGAATGTTGAGAAGGATATTTGGGTCAGTAAACGATGAAGGTATATGGAAAATACGCTACAACTCCGAATTATCTAAAGTCTATAAGGAACCAAAATTGTCGGCTTTTATAAAAATGCTCCTCTTGCTATGAGCAGGTCACAATGAACGGATGCCGGAGTCAAAAGTACTAAAAAGGGCCTTGGATGGACAACCAGGAGGAAGAAGACCTGTAGCAAACCAAAGCTCAGATAGATAAGCTATGTAGAGAAGAATGCAGTGAAACTGTTGGGAGTAAGGAACTGGAGAAGGATTGCCAGGCAGAGAGATGTCTGGAAGCAGAAAATTGAGAAGGCTAAGGCTCGATTTGGACTGTAGGTCATCGAAGAAAAGGAAGAATTTATTTTATTTAAATTTTACATTTATTTGCCGTTTAATATTTTTTCCTGGAACAATTTATCAATGTATTACTAGAATGTATATAGAGAAAGATAATATCTAGGTTGAAATTATCTGTCTGTGATATAACGAGGAAACGAATGAATGCCAAGCGCGCTTTAGCGTTCCGTGAAAAGTTTTAGGCAAAATCCAGCTTATAAATTTTGACACAAAGGTTACATAATGAAAGATGGCTGTAAAATAATCTATATAAATATATCACAGACGGAATGTCGGAAACTTTAACAGCGACAGAAAGTCAGAGCCCTATACCGGTCAATATAACGAGAAACGGTTCTAAAGAGAAAATATAATCGGCCCCACAGTGCATACAGTAATCGACTTTGACTATATATATATATATATATATGTATATGTATATATATGTATATATATGTATGTATATATATATATATATATATGTATATATATATATATGTATATATATGTATATATATATATATGTATATATATGTATATATATATATATATATGTATATGTATATATATGTATATATATGTATGTATATATATATATCTATATATATGTTTTATATATGTATATATATATATATATATATATATGTATATATATATATATATATATATATATATATATATATATATATAATATATATATATATATGTATGTATATATATATATATATATGTGTGTGTGTGTGTATGCATATGTATGTATATATATATATATGTATACACATACCAAAAAAGACATCGTTTCGCTTTACTGACCAAAGTATAATCAGTATGATTTCTTTGCATATTTTTTAACGTCCTGATAAGTAAAAAAATAGCGTTCTAAAAAAAATAATGTTCGACGATGGTTTCGAATAAATTGTGAATATAGTATCTTATTGCTTTCTTTAATCATCCATAGAAATACTTGTCCGAAGTATTCACAACCTGATCAGTTATAAAAAAGTGACCAATACAAATCCAAACACGTATTTACTTACAAATCAATACTTTTTTTTAAATGTTATTTGTACTACTCGGATTGATACAGATGAAACGACTTGTTCTAATAAAAAAGCGGTCGATTTGCTAGATTTCATTATTATAACATACATTAATAATAGCACTAATAAATATAACTGGTTAAATCAGTGAATCAGGCGACAAACGGTTAAATACAAAAATAAGTTTCATTTCGCTTCATTTAATTTTTCAATCTATTAGACGCATAAAATAATTCATTGAATAAAATAATGATTCCGGCATAGATGATTCCAGACAGATGAATTTACAATTCATTCCAGATATAAGATTGAGTACTCAAAAAACGATGATTGTTGAGAATGTGAAAATTTATTACAGAACCGAAATTTCTACTTTATCTTTAGGTAATGTCGTAAAACTAACAGATACGATCAGTTGTTTCAAATGAAAATAGTTGATAATTTTAAAATAAAAAAAAAATTACGAAATTTACTAAAATATGAACTATGATAGTACGAAAACTATGGTGTACGACTACATTTGACGATGAGGGCGGATTTAATACTTTTGGTTTAGACAGAACATGTAGTTTGCTGAGTAAATAGAAAGGAATTACAGCAAATTTAAAACCAGTAGTCAAACACAGTGATCATTCTTTAAATGTATTCTAAAATGTAGGGCAAATGCAAGCGTGATGGACGACATGTTATTGATGGAATTGTGAATCGTTAAATGTATGTTGACATACTAAAGACCAAAATTTAATAAAATGCTGAATAACTGAGAATAATGTGATTTTTCTTATGTAGGTAACGATTTTTCTAGTTACGAAAAGTTTGCAGGTACCGGAACTCATCATTCATGAGTGTGTGTATGTATGTGTATACGAGGTCAGACAATTAACTAATGCGACAAAATTCAAAAATCGAGTATATTTAAAAATTAAGGTACATCGCTGCGATCCCCTTCAAAGTAGTCCCCTCCCGCATCTATACACTTATTCCAGCGAGTTTTCCAGTTTTCGTAACAATTCTGGAACACTTCTTGTGGGACCTCTCCGAGTACCCTCGTCATAGATTCTTGAATATCTTCAACGGAGTCAAAATGTCGACCTTTGACGAATTTTTTCATATGGGGGAATAGGAAAAAGTCGCAGGGTGACATGTCCGGTGAATAGGGCGGTTGTGGTAACGTTGCGATGCCTTTAGACGCCAAAAACTGAGATACACTGAACGCACTGTGACAGGGAGCATTGTCGTGATGCAGAACTTTTTCGTAATTTTTCGAGCACATTGCGGTAGAATACTTGATTTACGGTTTGTCCAGGTGGTACGAACTCTTTGTGAACCACCCCTTTGCTGTCGAAGAAGCAAATCAACATGGTTTTCACTTTGGACTTGCTCATTATCGCCTTCTTTGGCCTTGGTGCTCCAGGGGACAGCCACTGTTGGCTTTGTCGTTTAGTTTCGGGGTCATATTGAAAGAATCAACTTTCATCACCAGTAATAACTCGATCGAGAAGAGTAGGATCACTTTCAACCTGCTCGAGACAATCTTGAGCGATGTTCATTCGGTGGGCTTCGTGACATGCACTACTCGCGCGTTGTTACAAAACACTAAACAGCTGGCGAAGAAATGATCTTACGAGGGTGGTCAAGGTCTCAATCGAGAGAGTAGGGATCTGCTATTACGGTGGCGGAGTTACAGATTCGCAGTGTTACCACAGGCCGAGAAAAAAAATCGGTCGCATTACTTAATTGTCTGACCTCGTATATATACACATTCCATCTCCACAAAGTCTTATGAAATGCATCGTAATTAGCCAGAAATATTATTTGATAGACTCTCTTGAACCATTTTTATCATTTACATTGTCTTTCGATTTTTTTTAGAATTATATTCGAATGCTTGTAAAAGTAGTTTTAGCGACATCCACTAATTTTTCCGATGATGTACTAGTTTTTCTTTTCAGCTATGTTTTTCTAGTACTATAATCTTTCAGAAACGGCCTGTTTTACTCGTATTTACTCAATAAATTCCAAAATTTTAATGTATATCTCAATATTTAAATATGTCTTAAGTTGGTTTTTCGTTTATATATATATATATATATATATGTATGTACAACACACACACATACGCACACACATCTACTATTATACATACATTCATACCTATGTTTCTAGATTCTAATCAGAAGATGTAATGTTCTTACAAGTATTATACAGCTTTTTTCAATGTTCATCGGCTCAACGAAATAGTTGCGTATCGTTGACCTACACGAAAACATCTAAACGAGATAACAAAGGGGAGGAGAGTTCATTTGAAATAATGTAATATGTTTATGTATTGAGATGTCTCTCTACGACGACGCTAATCTTAATTTACGTAGAAAACGATCTTTGTATAAGACAGGACATAATGCATACATTAAAATATTTTATTGTCGTGCTGCGTGAGGACAGGTTTTTTAACACCGCCACAAGTCAATAAACGAGCAGATATGCGTTGAATTCGACGTTATTCGTGTTACGGTTACGAAGAAGCTCTGCCGTTTCAATAATAAATCTGTCTCATAGAAATCTTGTCCGGCAGAGGAGGAGGGGGTGTATTGAGAAGATTTCGTCCGTGTCATTCGACTGCACACATACGTTTACTTTTCACGGTATTAGATGTCGATTCAATTGAGTTTATAGGAACATACACACATTCATACAGATACTTACTATATAAAGCATAAAATATATTTTATTTATGTCATTATTTGAAAGATAAATTTTATTTAATAATTTAAATTCTCATTTTTTGTAATAAATAGTTACGCATTGAACAAAAATTGATGAAATTAAGAAGGTCTTCCTTATATTACTGAAACAGAAAGATGGAAAAAAAACAGCAGTTTTAATTAAATCGACTGTATATGACCTTTTTCTT
Organism: Acanthacorydalis orientalis; assembly: GCA_034766995.1. Classification (NCBI taxonomy): domain Eukaryota; kingdom Metazoa; phylum Arthropoda; class Insecta; order Megaloptera; family Corydalidae; genus Acanthacorydalis; species Acanthacorydalis orientalis. Next base: position 7,964,552 of record CM068322.1, read on the forward strand.
TTTCACTATTTATGGTTCGAGTCTTTTTTTGTGAAATCTTCGAAAGTTTGACATAAGAAATTGTCAGCATTTTTGCACGTTTGTTAAACTAGCTATTCTTTAAAAAAGATTTTAATAATTGACAGAGATGGGGTTAAACCTTAGGAATATCGAGGGTTCGAGACTATTCCGGATCATTTCTGTAGGGTTTTTTTTTGTCGGCGATCATTATTTTTGTGACGTGCAACAGAGTGTTATAAAACAAGAATTTTTATACGTATTGATTAAATGGATTTTAACAGTTTGTATTTATTGTTTATCCTGCCTAATTTTTAGATATTTAAATTCTGTATTTTTTGAGATTTGTTATATTTGTGTTTAAATATTTCTATTTTCTGTTTCTCTTTTTGATTCTGCGAATATTAAGACAATGCTCGTTGAATTTTTGTAATCGATGATATTGACTGTAAACATTCCATACGTTATGAATTTATTTCAAATTATATTTTATCTATCTACATATAAAAAAATTCCGTAAATTTCCAAAAAATGTTAAAGAAATGTGTAGAGATTTTGTATTAAATTATTATTAACGATAACATCCAAAGTTACACGATAAATTATGGTCTCATACAATTAAAATTTTTTTCTACGAATTTTGAGAAAGTGTAAATCTTGTTATCGTATGTCTTCGTATCTCCGGTCCTTCTTCGAGGTTGGAGTTTGTCCAAAATCAACCTTTGTCTTTTTATTGTGTATTGTCTGTGTATGAATACGGAGCCTGATTCGTGGAATATCTGGGAAAACAACTACAATGAAATGTGCGACTTTATAAAACAACAATGTCGCATTACACTTTCAAGAGGAACACACTCACTATCATTCAACAGCGAGAGAATGATTATGTAGACATACTATTATAACATACATATGTATATATATATATATATATATATATATATATTATGATATTGAACGAATATATGTGACAGGTGCGAAGCAAGTGGGGCGGAGCCCCCTGTGGTTCGGAAAGATTAGCTAGTAGGGGTCAGAACCCCCTAGTAATGTAAATAATGATTTTCTCGTGAAATTATTGTGGTTTATATATTAAAATTCGATAAATACGACAGAAATATGTAATGAAGAGCGATGGACAATAAGCATAATAATTTATGCAATACCATTAGTTATCGATTTTCGAGATTTTGGAAATTAAATAACTGTTATTTTACAGTTATCATATTTTTATGATTTAACACTTGTGTAAAATTTAAGGCATTAATAAAAAAAATGTGATTTAATAGCATAAAAGATATATTATTGGAAATGAAAATTATAACTCCTGTTTTAAATATTGGACTAACCACTGCTTTCGTCTAGTTATTCGAAATCAGCCCTTCACTGAAAAATTAATATAGTAATAGCATTAAGTGTACCTAAGTACAGTAATTTTTAGAGAATCACACATTTCATTCATTTTTTTGAATTTAGAAACTTTATCTTATTGATACCATGTGCAGACACTTTATTATTCGTTTTAAATAAGATTCGTGCGAAATCTAGATAAGTTTTCAATTTGTAAAGTTCAGTAATAAATGATTAACACAAAATCGAATTTATTTTTATCTCAACGAAGAAGTCAAAATATTCGGATGTCAGGGAAGTTCTTGTCTAGTATTAATAGATGTCATAAAAACAAGTCTGAATGTTTTTTGATAACAGCTGTGTTGTAAAGAATATGTATAACTCTTTTTTCCGGATAATTGACTACAATAATGTTAAAAAATATTTTATACAAGAGTTACAATAGATCAAAAGAAAACACACTTTTAGTATCTACATCAATGTTATTAATTTGTTTTCATAGTAACAATTTTATTTATTCACAGCCGTACATTTTTCATAAAATTGTTAAACCATAAAATGCTCACATACTATTTAACCGCCCCATACAAATTGTAATATAGATACAGTTCTGAAAAAAAATAATATCCAATACAGGATAGGTTAAAATGCAGGGTTTTCCAATAAGGACGCAATTATTTAATTTGTAATAAGATAGAATTTGCGCTGAAATTTCAAGTTTCTTTTTTATAAATCATAGATGGGAGTATGTCATTTATAAATGAAAAATAATTGCGCATAAGTGACCGGCGCGTGCTTTCTTGCAAGTAACCATTTTTTTGTTAAAATTTTTAATAATATCCGTATACAACTGGAGCTCTATCTCACCGATTATTCCTCGGATTTCATATTTTTGGTCGGAAATTGTTTCAGTATTATTGGCGTACACATGTTCTTTAACGTGACTCCAAAGAAAGTAGTCCAACGGTGTTCAATCGCAGGATCTCGGTGGGCAATTAATATCTTCATTTCTAGAAATAACACGACCAGAAAATTTCGTCTTCAATAAATCAATGATTTCACCAGCTGTGTGGCTTGTTGCACCATTCTATTGAAACCATAAGTCCTCCAGATCAATATCATCCAATTCTGTCCACAAAAAAATGTTTATCATGTTTCGGTATCTTTCTCTATTTACAGTAATCGCTTTACCAGCCTGATTCCCAAAAAAGTAAGGATCAATCAACTACACAGGATTAGAATGCGCACCAAACAATCACTCTTTCTATATGCAGTAGCTTATTAACGATCATCCTCGAATTTTCTTAACCCCAGATTCGATAATTTTGCTTGTTAACGTAGCCAGAGAGTCCGAAATGAACCTTATCGCTGAAGATGACTTTTTCAGAAAAACCGTGTTGTTCCAGTATCCAATTAACAAATCTCCGACGCAGTGAATTATCTGCTGGCTTCAATTTTTGTGTTAATTGAACCTAATAAGCTTTTTCGTCATTAAATCTTTATACAAAATATGTCAAGCAGTCATCTGTGAAAGGACCAGTTGCTGTGATTGTTGTTTTGACATTGCTGGCTTTTCCGTTACACTTTCACGAATCGAGTCAATATTTTCTTTAGAACTAGCACTACGAACACATGTTGGTGTTTCTTTATCTTTAACCGATCTAGTCTCTTCAAATTTATTCACTACTCGAAGAATTGTTGGTTCAGATAGACGAGTATGTCAAGAATATAGCGAAATTTACAAAATGTATTTTTTATAGAACGACCATTTTTATATTACAATTATACTATGTCGTCAGTGCTTTTGATTTGTTGTATATGAAACCATAACTCAAATGGCAATGTTAAAAATTAGCAAATGTCAAAAAAAATACAGCTGCCAGTTTGACATCTGTGAAATATAACCTTTTAAAAAATGCGTCCCTATTTGGAAAACCTGTATATTTCATATTTATTTTCGTAAATCTGACAGCTCCAATTGCATCTCTTGCATAACAGCGAGGGCGTGTTTTGCAGCATGACGAGTAATTCGAATCATCCCCTGTCCATTAACGACATTCGTCGTTAAAAAGGGTGGCGGATCCGGTCGATCTGACCGACGTCTGCATGTATCGATTTACACGCCGCATCGTTGTTTTGTTGTACGTTTCGACGGATTACCGTGTACGCTCACGAAAACATCCCCGTTATATCGATCTGCTTAATATCTGTCTGTTGCAATTGCATTGTGTAATTCTAGCCCGACGTGTTTAAACGATTTAATAAAAAGCGATTTTAAAAAAATCTGTCTATGTAACCTAGGGTTATCAACATTTGATCAGTACTCGCCCGGAGGATTATCAAAAAAATGTCGAAGAAAACACAAATTATTTTATTCAACAAAATAATTAAATGACATATCGTTTTTATCATTATAATGCTTATTTTCTTAAAATATTTTTTTTCTGATTTTGCTGCGTCCAATAATTTCTTCTGCTCAGGGTTATCTAAATAAAAATAAACACTTTTCACAGTCCATATCAAAATTAATTCGAATGCCTAACTCTGCTTGAATAAGTTCTACTCGCATTCTATTTCTATCATTTCTCCAAGTTGATTCTATTATTGAAAAAATGCGTTCTTCAAATGCGTTGTTTTAACAACACACTTAGCCTTATTCGCACGATCGTTAAAAAAACGTTGCGTTCAGAGTTAGCGTTAGCGCTTTTAAAACTCTCGCAAATGTAGTGTTCATATGAGCGTTTAAAAAGCAATTCTTTTCATCATCTTCGGACGTATGAATTCAGAAAAGTTGTTGGCAATAGCTGTATATATTTTAAGCAGGCGAAAAAAAAATGAAAAAGTTCTGTGTGCATCCTGTGAATGATCAACGATACTTGAAAGGACGGCTTGTGGCTATTTATGAAGATTGAAGGTTGTATCAGGATGTTTTTCAGCTACTCCAGTATAGAAATAGAAACATTTAATGAATTATTGAGAATTGTTATCTACAACATTTTCCCAATTTGGGATTATTTTTGAAGTGATTTCCATCTACGTGTCCTCCTTCAAAATTCTGTTTGAATAATTTGGTAAACCTTTGTTATATAACAAAGATCTCGATTCCAGCTCCAAAATAAAACGACCAGTATCAAATACCGCCTTTTTCGTACACGCTGTCTGCCATTATCTGTTGTATTTGTAATCAGTACCAACGTGCAATCAAGACTGACTGACAAATTCGGCGTCATTCAGCACTTTTTAAACGAGTATGCGAATGAAAATACCCTCTTCCATATGTTTCATTTACTTCAACGTAAAACGCTCGGCGTTAGAAATGGATCAAGTCCTATATTTTTTACCGCGTGTCAAATAAACGCCGGCATGTGAAAAGAAACACCGAGTTTCATATGTTTTATTGAAAAGATGAAAAAAAAGCGAGCGTTGATGCGTTTTTTTAACGCTCGTGCAAATAAGGCCTTAGTACTTAATAAACCGCCTTTTTTAAAGATTAAAGACTATTATTTATTACATTCGTTTTTTTAAGATAATATTTATTACATTCTTCATTCCTGGAAAAATTACCAGTACAACTGGAGAATGGATAAATGTCGCTAAACCTGCAGTTTCCAGGCGAAAATGGTATTATTGGCTATCCTAATGTAACCAGGCAATATGGATAATGTTCAAGTGGTATAAATTGTTGTTTATTATTTCAAAGGAATCAGTATACTGAGAATTTTGCTCGTAGGCATAAAACATTAAGAAAGATATACCTGTGTCATATATATATATATATATATATATATATATATATATATATATATATATATATATATATATATATGCGTAAAGTGTGTGCGTGTTTACAAAAGTATTATGTGTTTTTAACGTGACGTAGAAATATATACGCATACATTGTGTAGTGGACAGCGGCGATAAATATTTTAACTCTTGTGCAAGAGAATGTGGTACGATTAATTAAATTTACTTCTACTACGGCCGCACATTCATCCATCAACAGTGAAAGATCTTATGATAATTCATTTGAGTAAGGTATTATGGATGATTGTGTGCATACATAAATATGTATATATATATATATATATATATATATATATATATATATATATATATATATATATAATGTATACATTTATGTACTTATATTTATTCAATTTGTGTACATTTCTCGGAAAGAATTACAATAGATTTCATCAGTTATAAAATTATTAGGAAGTATGCAAATGGATCTTAGAAAAAATATGATTTTTTAATGGTTCTTTTTAAGCGAAAATTACATTCTAATTACCACTGGCATCATTCTTATATTTTAGTAACTACAAAAGTTAATTTCGGTATTATATATATATATATATATATATATATATGTATATATTACGTCGGTGCAAAAATAATTGCGGTTATTATGAAAGCGTTTTGAGTTGATGCTTGATCTTTAAAAATCTTCCCTCATAGAAAATCACTCAAATGTTTTAAAAAAGTGATAATCTGTCGGAGATACTCCGCAGAATAAGGTGGGTGAGGTAAGGTTTTATAACCAAGTTTATTTAATTTTTTTAAAATCATTTGTGAGACGTGTGGTCGGGCGTTGCCACTAAGAAGAATTGGTCCTCTTCGATTGACTAATACTGACCGTAAACGACCGTAATGCTGACCGCAACTTCTCATGCATTTTTTCAATTTTTTTCAATTTCCTGACAATATTGTTTTGCTGTTATTGTTTCATCAGGATTTAAGACGTTGTAGTGAATGATGCCACTTGCCGACCACCAAACAGTGATCATAATCTTTTTTTCATGAGGCTTCAGTTTAGGAAACTGTTTTAATGCTTCTCCTCGATTAGCCACTGTTATGAAAGTTTCCGATTGCTGTAGAGGATCCACTTTTCATCACATGTGACAATCCGATCAAGAAAGGGATCATTTTTGTTATGCAAAAGAAGCGCAGAGCAAACTTCGTATCACCGAATTGCTTGATGTTCGTTTAGTTCATACGGCACCCATTTATCCAAATTTTTTGTTTTCTTTAATTAGGTTCAAATGTCAAACTACTGTTGAATGATCAACATTAGGTTCTTCCGCCTCTCGAGTTGTTTTACGTGGGTCCGTTTCAATAATGGTTCTTAAATCATTATTGTCTATAACTGAAGGACGTCAACGATCCTACTCATCATCAAAGCGTTTGTTTCCATCACACAATTTTTGAAACAACTGTTGAGCTGTACGTTCACTAATTGACTCTTTGCCAAAAACAAATTTGATATTTCGAGCAGTTTCTGTTGCTTTACCTCCCAATTTAAACTCATACAACAAAATGATGAATTATGATGAATTATATATATCATGAAAATGTAACGATCTACATTTTCATGATATTGTATTAAAAATATCATAGCTGTTTTAATGAAAAGTGTGAACAAGTTAATATCTACATTTACTTCGTTGTATTTATTTTCCCTCCCCGATATTACACACAACACACATACATATTATATATATATATATATATATATATATATGTATATATGTATGTATGTATGTATATATATGTATACAGACAAATGATAAATCATTGTAACTCGTTAATCTTTTGCCATTGTTCTGTGCGCTTTAAAACACAGAGTTCTATATACTAACATTGCCCCCTGTCAGTGTTTCATGACTCGCAGTGCGTACTTCAGTAGAGCGACCGTCATGGGAAATGCATCCAACTTTAATATCTATGAAACCATCAAATAATGTCTACGATACAGATACCAATCTCACGCCCAGAATGTGTGTTCATACGTTTTCTTTACTAATATAAAAACTAATTGTTCACCACGTTCAGTCGCGTTTTGTTTGAACAGTTGACTGACCTTTGTGTTTCGTAGGACACACTATAATAATTTCATGTGTTGTACACAAACATATTTACGCATATTATATATATATATATATATATTACAATTCTCTACAAGTCTCCTTTCTTTGGTTCGACTTTTTTGGTTAAATGTGTGTGTAATAACATTCACTATTGTTTATCTTCGTTTGGCTGCTCGTTTTCGACGACAAGGTCTAGTTAATAATCGTCCAGGATCTTTGACCAAATTGGCTTTAGGCCACCACATATATGCCTTTTATTCTATTCTACCTAAATCTACTTAATAAACTACTGAAAAGATTTAATTACATGTATATATATATATATAGACACACTGTAATAATTTCATGTGATGTATACAAACATATTTACGCATATTATATATATATATATATATTACAATTCTCTACATGTCTCCTTTCTTTGGTTCGACGTTTTTGGTTAAATGCGTACAATAACATTCACTATTGTTTATCTTCGTTTGGCTGTTCGTTTTCGACGAGAAGGTGTAGCTAATAATCGTCCAGGATCTAGAAGGCATCGTCCGGCTTTAACTGAAGAAAATATTTAACGTATACAGGAGAGTATTGAGAAAAATCCTGAAACATCAATCAGAAGACGTTCAACGCAATAGAGACCCGTTATGAAACTTTTAAGGGATATTTTTAGCGAAACCATACTTTCAAGAAACAGTTTTAATTGGCCTGCACGTTCGTCTGATTTGAGTCTTCCTGATTTTTTTTCTTTGGAGATACTTAAAAGAATATATATATACATCAATAAACCAAACACCATTCTGGAGCTAAAGCAACGACATACGAGAAGAAATTCGAGCGTTATGTCCAGAAATCTTGAGAGAATTGATGGAAAATGGCATAGGAAGAGCTCTACTTTGTGAAGCCGAAAATGGGCATCACTTACGTGGTTATTTTTTATGTGTGATCAGAAAAAAATCCTCATCCTTATACTATATTTTAGGAAATAAAAAAAGATGAAAATATTATAAAACAAAAAAAATATTAATGTTTTAAACCCCGTCTTTCTTTTCGAATCCCTTGTATATTTTTTTTAAAAAAAAACACTATTTTAAGAAAAAAAAGTTCATCAGAAAAGTTAGTATTTTATAGCCTTTCTAGTGGCTATTTGCATTAGTAACGTTTTGTATGTTTTACTCTACGTGCACAGGAATTCATATCATGAATAATATAGTATGTTGCATAATTTTAATATTCTTTATTGTGAGATGTATGTGTTTTGTATATATATATATATATATATATATATATATATATATATATATATATATATATATAATGGTTAACTCACTTTTATTCTTTCCTGTGATATTTATTCAGATATGCTCTCTTTATGCCCGATTACATATATTTCAATATATTTCCTGCGTTATCGGACGAAAAAATCTCTTCGTTCCGGTCCCTTCATGTTTCGTTCTCGAAGCTCGGTCGGGCTGAATTTCAGTTTTGCGTTATTTTTTATTTTTATTTTTTAATCAGCACAAATATCTAATGTTAATTTTTTGTTTTAAATAAAATACCGTGGCGTTTAAGGTCGCACAGAATGAAATTTCGTGCCAGGAAATAATTTATTCGAACGAAAATCTAATCCGCCATTCGTTCATTGCTTTCGTAATCGGGGTGCTTATCTGCGAAATGTGAATTTATTATCTCTACATTCAACATGTAATTATTATATTCCGCCCTCACATGTTACTCTACTTATACGTTACAAAATTGATATGAGCATTCGGCACGGCGTGTCTGTAATATTGACTTGCCAATCTTTCAAAAATGTTTAATTGGACTAGCAATTAAATTTAATACTTGATTATTATATATACATGTACACCTAGTTCTAAAATATATAGAGATTGCTATAGCAACAAACATTACACATATATCAACAATCAATGATGTATGATGATGGGGTTTTAATATATATATATATATATATATATATATATATATATATATTTATATGTATATATATATATATATATATATATTTATATATATATATATATATATATATATATATATATATTTATATATATAAAAGAATTTGTTAAAAAAATGTGTTTTCTTATTAAACACTGGTACTTATCACTCTACCCTCACATATTTCATAATTGGACTTATTTTATGTTGGTTATTATGAAAAAGTTTTTTAATCATAATTCATTTTATTTTCTTATATGATCATTATAACTAAATTTTCCTTGCACTCGGAATTTAAAAATAGGGCGTTGTAACCGACTTCGGAAATATATTTGACGAATATATCCGATTTGCAAAAACTTATTGAAGAATTAAGCTAAACATCTGATTTACGTCCTTATAACTGAAACTTCGTTATAAACCCGTTCAATTATATATATATATATATATATATATATATATATATATATATATATATATATATATATGATTGTTTCCTTGTTCTCTCAAATTTATTACTCATATATTTATTATGAATTAAGAAACCTTTAATATATATTCAAAATAAGATAAAAATTAACGAATTAAATGTTAAAAATCACAATGAGCTCGGAAGAAAAATGCTTTGATCGTAGGTTTCATATTTATTCGTCGGTTTGTTATATTATATATATTAAAAGGAGTGAATGTAGATTCTGTTATATAATTTCGAAATAGTTCAGATTGACAACAAGTTATTATTTAATTTTGTAAATTAGATTCATTAATGTGTCACAGAAAAATAAATCTATATTGAAATTAAAAAAAATATATTGGAGTAGTCTTTCGTACAAATTATATACTGCTGAATCTATTTCAAACTATCATCTTTGAATAAAATGTATTATATATAAACAGAAATTGCAGACATACATACATTTATATATATATTCCGGTTTTTTTTTAAATTTTTTCCGGACTTCATCATTTCAAACCATTTGTTGTACTCACTTCCCGAAACACGACTCTCCTTTCAAAACCGGTTTAAAAGCCACGGCTAACATCCCGAACCTAACCTCAACTTCCATCCAATGCACAGTAATAAGGCGTTGATACTGTAAAATTCATCACAATAAAATTGTTTTTGATTTTTATTTGATATATATATATATATATATATATATATGTATACATACATACACATAATTAAACTGGGGGATGCTCTTAAACAGTAAACGTAGGAGGGCATCTGATGAAAGTGAATTGAAAGCAGATTCTATACGAATATACTAGAAGTTATAAAAATGAAAACCTAAAACTGTAAAAATAATTGTATTTTTATCCATTTCAGACTTCTATATGAATAATATTTTTTTTAAATAAATTCAAGATATGTCTGTTTATTTCTTTCGCTTTTATTTTAAATGAAAACAAAAAATAATGTTTTCATTAGACCTAGTACATAAATACGATATTTATAAAATACGTGATTTCATTTCATTCTGCGCTTACTTAAATTATCGTTATTATTTTAAATATAATGTGTGTAAATACACTTCTGACTCGTTGCATATATTATACGCTATAAATATTACTGAGACGAAATATAATAGCCGAGGAACATAGTATTTATTTAATATAGACTAACGCGTACACACATAGTAATGGAAAATAGCCCGAAGCGTCAGCAGAGACGGCCGCGTTTTTAATTAAGGGTTACGGAGCAGCCAATGCAGGTCGCTTAATTATGTACCATTCGATACCTGAGTTACATGTTACAGCACACGGCCGTTACGATGATGTTTAAAACTGGTTTTCATTATCTGTTTGAACATATTTAGATGTGCACGACGAACGAGTGTGATCTGTGACGGACCGATTGCCGCATGGAAAGTGTCGTTTCGAGTTTTAAAGTACACTCGATAAAAGAGAGAATCATCAGGCCAGTTTATAAATTTATACGTATTTCGAGAAATATAAAAACGATGGAAATAAATTAATTTATTTTTTTAATCGATGATATATTTTCCTTTATTATCGACAATTTGTAATCGCCTTATTAGAAATTCTTTTATTCCATCCTTGTAGAAAAACTTCGAATTTGGGAAATAAGATACTGTTCTTCCAACTTTTTCTATATATTTAAAATTTTTCTTGTTGATAATTTTAGAGACTCCGAAAAGAGGATAATCGTTAAAAATAGAATCTAGAGAGTAATCTGGACGAGACAGAAGTTTTTGACTAATGTTTATTTTCTGTAATCTACAGTTTAGTATTGTTGTAGTACAAGGCTGATTTGAAATGTTTATTGGCTGACATATAAGTGGCACTAATATTTTGATTATTTGTGGTAAATTACAAAGCGATATCTATCTTATACATAATTTCAAAGTCTATAATTAATGTGTCAAGCAGTTTGTTGCAAACGTCAATTTAAATAAAGCTCTTTTTGTACCGCTGTTGAAATGGATAAAGTTGAATATCGTGCGGAGATATTTTTTTTTTGACAAGAAAAACTTAATGTCAACATAAATCTTCAATGAGATGAAAAATGTACTGGGTGATAGTGCACCTTCGTATACAACAGTATAGAAGTGGGCAGTTGAATTTCAATGTGGACATACAAGCTTAGAAGATAATCCGCGTAGTGGACGTTCGAAAACTGTAACGACAGAAGAAATCATCCACAATGTGCACGATATTGTCTTACAGGATCGGCAAATGAAGGTGTCCGAAATTGATAAGGTTGCGGGTGTCTCAGATGAACTCATGTATAACATCTCAGCTGAAGAGTTAGCTATGAAAAAGCTGTCGGCAAGATGGGTGCCGCGTTTCTAACAATTCATCATAAATGCATCCGAGTACACATTTCCCAAAATTGTTTGGATTGGTTTAAGAGGGATACGACTGACTATCCGATGATTTGTGACTACAGATGAGACTTAGATTTACCATTGTACTCCAGTGTCAAAACAACAATCAAAGCAATGGAAGCATGGTGATCTTTGCCAGCAAAAAAAAAACATAATCAGTTTTATCCGCTAGAAAAGTTATGGCTTCATTTTTTTTGGGATGCTAAAGGGATCCTGCTATTTGACTATCTTCCAAAGGGCCAAACGATAACAGAAGAGTATTATGCTAAACTTTTGGACCAATTCGATCAAATTCGTGAGAAAAGACAAGTTTATCAAAGAAAAAATCAGGACAATGTACGTCCCAATGCAAGTGTTGTATCCGTGGCAGAACTTGTTAAATAGAAGTACGAATTGCTGCCCCATTCAGCCTATTCTTCAGATTTGGTCTCCTCAGATTTCCATCTGTTCGCAAAACTTAAAAAAATCCTTTATGGTAGGCGATTTTCGTCAGATGAAATACTGATAGCAACAGTGAATTGCTATTTTGAGGACCTCCAAGAAAAGTATTTCCGGAACGGCATGAAAGTACTGAAGTATCGCTGGATGAAGTGCATCATTGATGTACAGGAGAATCATATTGAAAAATGGAAGTAATTTAAAAATACAAGTTATATTCTTTCATTAGTTAGGCCGCGAACTTTTCAAATTGCTTTCCTACTACAAAACCGATCCCCTGTTCACTAGTGGTAGGCATTTATTTAATCAGTTCTAAGTTTAAATTTGACAGCTTTCGATTAAAGTCTTCTGCATTTACTTATTTTTCGATTAGATTCTAACAAGTAGAAACGAATGACATTGTATTCACATACATACTCGTATATGCACATTTCAATAGAAACGAGAGTCATTTCTAAATACTACTCCTTTTTTTATTGATTGTTTAAACATTTTATCATTTTATATTTAAAAAAATCGGTTATTTGTTTTGTTAAAATGAATTTAATAGACTGAACAATGGTCGAGTCATCATATTTTTCTAATTTAGAAAGATTATCATTACTGAGCTGCCTTGTGTAGTTTTAAAGTAACTCATCTATTTCTTTAAATCCACATCATTACAATAGCAACCATATCACTACTTATTTACCTACTGTTTTTTAATGTTTTATTGTTTGCCCTGTTTTGATTAAGAAGAGTTTTTTTCTATTCATAGCAGTTTGAAAGAGAAGTACAAATATTTATTAGTCATTGACGATCGATTAGTTTCCGAAAACTGATCTCATGTTTCAAGCTTCGATGCCCTATTTATTTTTTTTAAATGATTGTAATCCGATGAGATCAGTCGAGTATTTCCGATTTATCATAATTCTCACTCTACGTTCAGAAAACTGACCAGATTATCGTTATAGACTTTCTAGAACTTGACGATAAGTTCAAAACGTTCATCTTCTACGCAATTTCGAAAATTTAAAACAGTTTCTGGACAGTTACTCCAATGATATTCTCGTTTCAGATAATATTTAATTTTTCTACTGAAAAACTTACGTTTTCGCCCCCTCCTCCAATATATGAAACGCAACATTTACACTAATTACAGATATTCGTTTTTTTATGGATTTTAATTCGCCTATAATTTTTTTGATAGCCAATAGTAAATCCCCAACTTGATTGTGCATTTCGTAATAAAAAAAAAACATTACATTTGTCAAGGACTTATTCTAAAAAATCAATAATTACAAAACAATGCCTACATAGTAAATGCAGGTAAATTTATGCACTGACCTAATATTTCTGAACAAATAATTTCTAGACAAGACATTCAACGAAATGTAACGTTAACGTGTACATGCAAATACCCTTCACATTGACATTGATCCATTGTTCTATCTTTCGCAATACAATGCTAAAGAAGAAAAATAAACAGTAGCTGAATTGCACTATGGGAGAGAATCGTATCATATAGATAATAACACTAGTCGATCTGTATTAAGAATGTATGAACATAAAAATATTCTATGAATTTATTTTTCCGTTTTAACGCTAGAACTGCGGCTGTGCCATTTTTGATCCATCTGCCCGTTCTTTCTGTTCCAGTTAATTTAGATTTGCACATGGAGCTTTAGATTTTTGTAACTTTTCATAAATAATGATCATAATAAATTCCAAGTAAATTTCATTTTTATAGTGATAATCCCCCTCCACTTTTGTAAAAGCTCACATTTACCTTGAACCGCGATTGGGTCAATTTAGACTCAACGTTGATAACGATGTGTTCATATCAGTTTATTCGTGTTTGAATATGTTTTTGTGTTAATTGAGCACCCCACTACCGTTCAGATTCAGAGAAATAATGCAATTTTTGAGATTCGATATTAGGTCTACGAGATCGAAAAGACTGAAAGAAGACGAGTTTGAAATGGTATCGAAAATTTGGTATGACTATTACAAACGCACAAAGCTGTTATATACCTGGATCATATTTAACAAAAGGTGTCATAGGTTCTGGTGTCATAGGTCCACAGTTCTCATAGGTTTTGTTATAGGTCCTCATACCTCGCACTCAACACCCCTGAAGCGTTTACGCGGGCACAACAATGAAATGAAAACAACAGGCGAGCAGCTTTTCCCTTCTGAATGTCGTTTCAGATTTACACAATTCATGAGCTCCAAGCCCAGATAAATAAGGACAGAAGTATTGGATTGCTGTAGACAAAGAATCCAAATATATTGCGAATGCTGGTATTCCCATACCTAGGAAAAGATGACACTAGGCCAAACGACGGGCGTCTTGGCGACTTCTTCGTAAAAAAGTTAGCTAGAGCTATATATGAACAATGGTAGAAATGTCACGTGTGACAATTTCTTTACGTTTTTGTTTCTCTTTGAAACTTTGAAAGTACAAGGTATGAGTTTTGTCGGTACCATGAACAAAGCTCTCCGGAAAGTACTAGTTTACGTCAAACACTCGAAAGAGAATGTGTACAGCACAGTGTTGCTAAAAAAGGACGGTATCTCTTTGACAGTTTTTCAGGGAAAGAGTAACAAACAATTCTTATTCTGAGAGTTATGCACCCTGATGTGCAAATTGTGAAAAGTTAACAAAAATCCAGCCACCGTATCATTTTATAACAGTTCTAAAAATGGAGTTGACATGGTGGATCAAATGGCTCGCAGATAATCAGTAAAAACCCCATGCAGGCGTTGGCCAGTTCACACTTGCTTAACTGAGCAGCAATAAATGCTTGGATCCTGTACAATTCTCTGAATGGAAAAAAATAACGCGTAAAAACTTCATTCTTCAGCTGGGGGAGGAGCTTTCTGAAAGATACGCAGCGAACAGAATAGCACTTAGTCGCACCCTAATCCCAGATGAAATCCTCGAGTCAGGTGAATTCGTCCTGCATGGGAAACAAACATTTGTGAAACGCCACGCCTGTAAAAAAACTGTTTGCAACAAACGCACTTCTAAAAAACATTATGTATGCTCATTATGTAACATCAATAATGTAGCACTCTAATTTTTTTTAATTATTCTTGTTATTATTGTACTATTGTACACCAAAAATGTGTTTAGATTTTGAAATTAAAATAATTTAGTATTAAAAATAGTGTAATATTTAGTTACTACATTGTCCATCAATCCGATAATCACAAAAAAGTAAAGTGGGTCATAATCGACCCATCCGCGGTTCTAGTGTAAAAAAAATCGATATTCACAGGAATTACACTCGATAACCCAGTCGGCATATTGTACATGATATCATAAGTTCAATGTAAAGCGTAGTACTTTTTTTAACGTTATAATCGTAAATACTTAAGTTGCTGTCTCTGTCTTTAAAGAGTAAAATATTATTGAAATACTTGGAATTATATTATTTATTTTTATAATAATAATGATCCGAGGTGAACATTCGCATCATATCGGTACATCCGCGCCAGATTGGGATAAACATATAACAGTTATGAACAGAAGAAAAGATTTCAGTTTTCAACGATCTGGAGTCAATTATTGAACATTATTATATACAACAAACAGTTGATGAGCTACGAGTCCGTCACCCCATTCTGAGAAGCGAGTAACGAAGTATGGAACGAAGCCGTGCGGATTCATTGGTGAAATTAATTTAGTAGAAATCGTGCAAACGATGAACAAGGTCGAGTTTTAGGGTGTCGATTTCTTAGAATAAAACCTTAAATTAACTTCTGATTGTTAACGTGTTCCTTTAAACATTCATTTAGAGGACGAGTTTCAGAAACGAACAGACCGCTTTTATCAACATAAATGACTGTATTTATTTCGACAGAAAGCGTCCACCTGTATCGAATGTGTATGTGAACACAATGAAAATATTGACATAGAACATACGAGGTCAGACAATTAAGTAATGCGACAGAATTCAAAAATCGAGTATATTTAAAAATTAAGGTACATCGCTGCGATCCCCTTCAAAGTAGTCCCCTCCCGCATCTATACACTTATTCCAGCGAGTTTTTCAGTTTTCGTAACAATTCTGGAACACTTCTTGAGGGACCTCTCCGAGTACCCTCGTCACAGATTCTTGGATATCTTCAACGGAGTCAAAATGTCGACCTTTGACGAATTTTTTCATATGAGGGAATAGGAAAAAGTCGCAGGGTGACATGTCCGGTGAATAGGGCGGTTGTGGTAACGTTGCGATGCCTTTAGACGCCAAAAACTGAGAGACACTGAACGCACTGTGACAGGGAGCATTGTCGTGATGCAGAACCCAAGTCTTCGTGATCTCTGGACGCACTCTGAGCACCCTTTTTCGTAATTTTTCGAGCACATTGCGGTAGAATACTTGATTTACGGTTTGTCCAGGTGGTACGAACTCTTTGTGAACCACCCCTTTGCTGTCGAAGAAGCAAATCAACATGGTTTTCACTTTGGACTTGCTCATTCTCGCCTTCTTTGGCCTTGGTGCTCCAAGGGACAGCCACTGTTGGCTTTGTCGTTTAGTTTCGGGGTCATATTGAAAGAACCAACTTTCATCACCAGTAATAACTCGATCGAGGAGAGTAGGATCACTTTCAACCTGCTCGAGACAATCTTGAGCGATGTTCATTCGATTTCTCTGTTCCATTTTCGTGACATGCACTACTCGCGCGTTGTTACAAAACACTAAACAGCTGGCGAAGAAATGATCGTACGAGGGTGGTCAAGGTCTCAATCGAGAGAGTAGGGATCTGCTATTACGGTGGCGGAGTTACAGGTTCGCAGTGTTACCACAGGCCGAGAAAAAAAATCGATCGCATTACTTAATTGTCTGACCTCGTATTTCGTACTATTCGATCGATTTATTTGAATAACTAAAGTAATTCTTTAAACACATGTATATTAAAAAAAATCGATCGATCGGTAATATGTTAAAAAATACAACTAATTTGTCGACATCGACCGAAAGATGTGTTTAAAATTCGAAACATTCGAAATACGCGAACGGAAGTATTCTGCATTAACGGTCTCACCCACGGTACAACTTTGGTTGTTTATTTGTATGACGAAGAGCATGTTTTCGCATGTATTTATCCGTGGTGTACATTATACTGCGTTGGCCAATTTGATCGATCACATCAAATTTGTGTCTTGACATTTTGAACTTGTTTGACAGCAAATTGCATTGGATGTGGTTTTATGGAAGTCGATCGATGTACTCGTCAACTTAATATAGATATACTAGTCGACTTAAATATTGGTAACCACTGTTTAACATCATATAAATGTCAGAAATATGTTATAAAAAAAATGAAAGAATAAATATGTAACCAATATAAATAGAAATTATAATTATTTATAATGTAAGAGATATTGTAATTTTATATCTTAAATAAGATCTAATGTTTATAAAGAACCATGATTTTCGATGGTAAAGTGATAAGTATCAGTGTTTGACAAGAAAAAACAATTTTTTGAGCATTTTTTTTTTATTTTTCAAGGTAATCTCCATTTAGCTCGATGCACTTAGTCTAACGCATTTTCAATTTTATTATCCCTTCTGAATAGTACGGTATATCAAACTCCTCAAAATAAGCACTTACAACAGCGATGATTTCCAAATTTGATGCAAATCATTTACCTCATAGCTATTTCTTCAAGTTTGGAAACAGGAAAAAATCATACGGTACCAAATCTGAAGACTATCATGGCTGTGGTAGCAATTCGTAGTGTAATACATGACATTTTTCCATCGTAATTGTTCATTTGTGTGATGGTGCATTGTTGTAATGGAAGAGCACTTTTTTCGTTGACAAATGAGGACGTTTTTTCTTGATTTCATCATTCAGCTGGTCCAATAATGATGCATAGCAGGCCCCTGTAATTATTTTCCCTTATTCAAGATAGTCGATTAGCATGATCCAATGACTTTTGTTTTCTTTGATACACATTCACCCGGAGAAGTCCATTGTTTTGACGACTCTTTCGTTTCAGGTGTCTGATGATGGAACCATGTTTCATCAACGGTTATGTATCGATGCAAAAATTCATGTCGATTACCTTTAAATATCGTTAAAAACTTCTTTGAAATGTTAATTCGAATGCGTTTTTGGCCGATTGTGAGCAAACGTAGCACCCATTTAGTGGATAGCTTTTCTATATCTAAATGTTCATGTAAGATGTTCTGTACACGTTCATCTGAGATGCTTACTATCTCAACTATCTCATGTACTTTGATTCTTCGGTCATTTTTTTAAATGACCGAAGAATCAATTGGTTTTAATGTCATTGGTTTTGCCAGTCATAGTTCAGCAGTCGCCTTAATTGGACGACTTGGACGTTTTTCGTCACAAACGCTTGTACGACCACGTTTAAATTCATTGAACCAATATCAGACGGTTGTCATTGAAGGTGCAGAGTCCCGTTATTCCGCGTGTAACTTTTCATTAATTTCTCCACACCTTTTCCCATTCAAAAACAGAAATCTAATCACTGATCGGTACTGAATTTTTTCCGTAGTTAAAAAGAATAATAGGTGTTTACCTTGAATGACTGTTGAAACCAAGCTGATTAACGTATTGTGCTCAAACTTTAACAGTATTAGTTTGAAAGATAATGCTGTCAAAAGGCATTGCAGTTTGCTATTAGTGGTGCTATCTATTGTCAAATACGGGTAATTATCACTCTACCTTCGTACTTTCGTTAAGGCTGGTTTACATTAGAATAATAAGCGGTAAAGTTTACCAGTCTAGTTTTTCTTTAAATGTCTACTCTACCAGTATCTACAGTTTGGTCCATTTACATAAAGCTACTGGTTTGGTAGAGAAGAGTTTAGTTTTAAGTTTAAAACGACCAATCACCAACCTCCATAAATAAAAACAAAATTTGTAATACACATTTCGTGTCCTACTACTCGACTCTATTGCAGTAATTGCGGTAAATTTGTAGTGGTGAAAGAGGCTAGTAGAGTGTACTATTCCACACGTGCTATCCATTCTACTCACTACCAGCCTTAGTACTCTATTTTCATTATCCCAAAGTGTTTACATTATGCTAAAAACTGGATAGTACGCACTCTACCGCTTACTATCCTAATGTAAACCAGGCCTCACTATTTTTATATCTGTATTAAGTGTTTTATTTTGTTTTTGTACTAGTAACCATTTTTTTTTCTTAGTTTTACACAGACATTTATAATAGTTATGTATTAAAAATACTAAATACTAAATATTGCTGAAAGTCTAAGAAAATCTATAAGGAGATTATTATTTAAACAAGCTATTAATAAAGCAGTTCAAATATTTACTTTTTTTGAAAATGTTCAAAATTGATGAGGAGAGTGATGATGAGGAGAATTTAAAGAAAGGCTCCTCATATTAAATAGTTCAATTAGAAAATTTTCCAATAGAACAGACAAGATCGTTAGAAAATTTATCCCCATCGCTGAAAATAAGGATGTATTTCTTTGAATTATAACCGTACAGAAGTCCAAGTTCGATACGTATTTGTGACAATCGTTTTCTAATTCAGGGATGAGATGTCCCTGAAACTTAAACGCAGATACATAAAATTTTAAAGTAATTCGATTGTCAGCGTGTTTAGTTCTAGAAAATATAATTTTAATAGAACTATAGAAAATTAAATTAAAATTAAATCTCTGAAAATATGCCAATGTATCAAATATTCTTTCAATATTTGGCATTTTTTTATTTCTGTGCGAACGAAAATATAATTAACTGAATTTCAATGTTGATTTTTTATATTTTTATTTTACATTGTATTTAATTGTATATTAGCTATAACCTAAATATAAAAAAATAATCTGCAAGTTCAGGAGAGTATGATCAATGGCCGATAACATTTTCTGATTTCACTGATAACAAAGGATAATATTTTTTTGGTATAATTCTGGTTTCAAAATCGATGCCACTGTTTTTCTCAGTCTAAAATGAACTTGATTTCTCACATTACTATATAAAATCGAATTTTCATCTCCACTAATGAGGTGATTTAAAAATTGTTTCAATTATTGGAGATTGCGACTAAATGTAATATACTTTTGCTCAGAAGTAAATGGTACCCAACTGTTAAATTTTAAAATCAAAATCATTGACTGTAATTTGGTACATTTGTAATACTGGATGGTGAGTTATCTTCTTACTTTTGTAGATGTTAAAAAATGATATATCTTGATAATTATCCGTAAATGTTCATTATTAATTTTGAAAACCCTTTTTTATTTCAATTTATTTTGTAAAAGGACTTTACCGGAACGAATTTTTGTAAACCGCCTTTGATGTATCTCTGTGTTTTGTAATATTATCTGCACAAAATACTTTATACAAAAATGCCCTCTTACCGCATTCTTGCCTTTTGGACATTCATAAATTATACGATGTTAAAGGTATTTTATCTTTTTTCTACTACATCTTATTTCCATAAATAAGCGTATGAAAATAAACTTAATCGACATACTGAATTATAAAATTGTATTTTTAAATTATTCGAAGTGAAGATACGAAATAGAAACTTTACAAATTCTATGTAAAAAAGGTACAGCTTTTAATATTTGAAAAAAAAAATGTGAATATATAATACATGCTTGATATAAGCCATTACTCTTATATACATTAGGTTGATAGGAAAATAACTCTGTTTTTGTTTTTTGAATTCTAATCTTAATTTTTTCAATGAAAGTGTCATTTCATCGTGTTCATGTTAATATCATTTTAAAGTGATTCTTTCTGTCTGTATTTTAGTAACATTAACATTGGTTTTATTAATTATTTTGCTTCAAATTAGGCTATTGAATTAAAGATGGAAAATAAACAAATAACAGCTTTTTTGCATGGGTTCAAAACGGGTGGTAAAGCAGCAGAAAATTTTCGTAAACGAAACGATGTTTTTGGTGTGGGTATTGTTAAGAAACGTACGATGCAATAGTGGCTCCAAAAATTTTGTGCTGGGGACGAGAGCCTTGAAGATGAAGGTCGCAGGCGTCCTTCTTCAGTTCATAATTACCAACTGAAGGTGTCAGTTGAATCAGAACCACGCACAACAATTCGAGAGCTTGCACAAAAGTTAGTCTTTAGTCATTCAACATTTCAGGACCACTTAAAACAGCTAGGAAAATCAAAAAAGAGAAAAATGTATATTAATTTGAAGGTTATAAACTGCAATTATTTTTCTACCAACCGTATTGTTCTAATTAACTTATTTTCATATTGTTCTAGGTTCTCGACAATATTGGGTAAAATTTATTTAAATTATTATTTAAATTATAAACATATTTCATTAGAATACAGGTTGATTTAATACAATCATATGCTCCATTTTGCAATTTAGTCGTTCTGTCGGGACAGTTATAGTAAATTGTAAATAAATAGTAAATTGAAGAACAAAAAGTTAGTGCTAAAGACACCTTCTGCATACGTAGCTACCGTTCACTGTTATTTGGACCGATAAGAACGATTCCGCAAGAGTATTTGTGACGCTACACTTTGTGGCTTCACAACGGATATTAACAACACGTTTTTGTTAGTATATCCGTTCAAACAACGCTTATATAAATGTAAGTATTGATTGGAGCCACATTTTGTGGTGAAGAAAACGCTGATATAAAATTGCTCTGATGGTCCTGATAACTAGTTACAGCGTGATACCATGATGAGTCAACTCTATCTCTGTCCGTATATGCTCAAAAAACTTACCATGCACCATCATTTTTCTCAGGATTGTCATCTTGTTTCTTTTTTTTAAACAGAGAAACTCAAGATGCTCTCAGACTCTTAATTTTGGTTTACTCTTGAGACTGAAAAGAAATACTCACGTTTCATCTCCGATCCAAGAGCAGATCGAGTGAGACAATCACGCCTGAAAGACACATCATTTTACCGTCAAAGTTCTGACTTCTTGATCTCGACTTTTTGATAAGTGCTTCGACGCACGTGATTACTAGGTTAAAATACACTGAATATGTCTATATTACACATTTTATATGCGCATTACTTGTTATTCAAGTTTAAAAAATAATAAATGCTATTCTCTTACATTTCCTCACAAAATATTTCTACACTGGGGTCATTGTAAGATTTAAAACTTGTTGTGATGCTAATTTCGCAAAATTTATTTAACAGCCATAATGTTTTGTGTAAAATTAGTGTTTTTTAATATTTTTTCATTTCATTAGCATACGTCTTAATATGTAGACATAAATAATTCATAATGGAAAAATGCAATACATTTCAAATGCCTTTTTCCATTAAATATCACACTTTCATTAAATGTTAATTTCATTACAGTTGTACACATCGACAATAACTATATGAGCAACGTATATATATATATATATATATATATATATATATATATATATATATATATATGTATATCTATATGTATATATGTATATATATATATATATGTATATATATATATATATATATATATATATATATGTATATATATATATATATATATATATATATTTATATATTTTAAATGAAATTGAAACAAACATCATTCAAAGTATTGTCCATCGTTAGCTACTACTTTTTCCCATCTTTCGGGCAGGAGACGAATACCACAGGGAAGAACGCCTCGTTTTTAGATGCAATCCACGAATCGACCCATTTTTTACAATCTTCATAAGAAGTGAGCTTCTGCCCAGACAGGCCATGACTCATCGATCAAAACAAGTGGTAATCAGAAGGAGCAATATCTGGAGAATACGGCGGGTGGAGTAGGACTTCCCATTTGAGCGTTTCCAAGTATGTTTTGACCGGTTTTGCGACGTGCGGACGAGCATTGTCGTGCTCCAAAATCACTTTGTCGTGTCTTTCAAAGTATTCCGGCCGTTTTTCCTTCAATGCACGGCTCGAGCGCATCAATTGTAGTCGATAGCGATCCCCAGTGATGGTTTCATTCGGTTTGAGCAGCTCATAGTATATCACACCCTTACAATCCCACCAAATACAGAGCATGAGCTTGGATCCATGGATATTTGGCTTCGCCGCTGGTGTTGATGGTTGGCCGGGCTTAACCCATAACTTTCTGCACTTGGGATTGTCGTAATTGATCCACTTTTCATCGCCCGTGACAATTCGATGCAAAAATCTCTTCATTTTCTCCCGTTGAAGCAGCAGTTTACAGGTAGAAAAACGCCTTTCAATGTCCCTCGGTTTCAATTCGTATGGGACCCAATTTCCTTGCTTTTGGATCATTCCCATGGCTTTAAGGCGTTTTCCTACCGTTGGCAAGTCAACTCCCAACGATTCAGACAATTCTTGTAGTGTTTGACATGGGTATTCATTAAGCAATGCCTCCAATTCTTCATCGTCGAACTTTTTCGGTTGTCCAGGTCGTTCGTTGTCTTCCAAGTCGAAATCACCACTTTTAAAACGTGCAAACCACTTCCGACACGTTTGCTCAGCTGGTCACCATAAATTTCCACTAAAATACGATGACTTTCGGCAGCACTCTTTTTCATGTTAAAGTAATGAAGTAAAACTCCCCGCAAAAACAATTTATCCGGCACGAAATTCGACATATTCGATAAAGTACAAAGTGTTGTTATTTACGCTTCAACCAAATGATATATACTGAAACTGATGCCTAAGGACAGATGTTTTACGGGGAATATATAGTTAAAGGGCACAATGGAAGAATGTACTACCTATGCCATCTCTTGTAAAACGCTACGAATTAATTCCAACACCTAAAATATATATATATATATATATATATATATATATGTATATATATATATATACATATATATATATATATATATTCATATATATATATATATATATATATATATACATATATATATATATACATATATATATATATATATATACATATATACATATATATATATATATATATATACATATATACATATATATATATATATATATATATATATATATATATATATACACATATATATATATATATATATATATATATATATATATATACACACACATATACATACATACAGTGCATGTGTAAACTAATGTGCGTATTCGCTTGTTACATTTAAAGACACGGTGTAAAATAATCTTGTTACTTAGACCTGTTTGAGATGTCCGCAGAAGAATCTGTGCACGTTCACAACAGCAGTATATTATTAAGAAGACCATTTAACTATTACCGTTCGCAGAGGACAAGGTCATCGTAAAGAGTGGAATGACCTGAAATGCGTGCCGGTGTTTCGTTCATTTTCATTTCAATGGACAGACCCGAATGACTATGTCGCTATACTCCATCTTTACTCTACGCCATTATTCGTTTCATTGCGATCCGCGTCATTTAACACGTTTTTAACTCCTTCACAACGTTCAAAAAAAAACTTAGATATAAAATATCATAATTATATATATATATATATATATATATATATATATGTGTATGTATATATATATATATATATATATATATATATATATATGTATATATATATATATATATGTATATATATATGTATATGTATGTATATATCTTTTTGTATGCTTGTTTACTTGTATGACCAAATACGAAAGTAATACAACATTATAATGACCTAAATTCTATTGAACATGATATAGAATCATAAAATATATTTACTATACATGTATTATATAATGTAATAATAATACGCCACTACTAAAGACAAATGTGTACAGCAGTAAATTTTCCTTCATGGTAAACTTATCGCTTATTGTATATTACCTGTTTTACTGTTTTGATTTAGACGTTAAATGCTACGTTGGTCCCTGGAGACCGACACTAAACGTTATATTCAGGTGGAATCGGTCCTTAGGGACCGACAGTATCATATTTAAAAAATAATTCTTTACAATTCATATAATATTAAAAAATATGTTTACACTTTTTTAATGGATTTTGCTGAAATATTTTAAACAAAAACGAGGTTTTCCTTTACAAGTATTACAAAAATTTATGATTTTCTGGGAATATTTCTAGCTATTTGTCTTCCAAATTTTTTTGAGTTAGTTTCATAGCATTCCTTATAGACTTTTCGGACTTTGTGTACTTCCCCTTGTTTTTTTTTCTCTAATTGATGACGAGTTCTTGAATTGGTAGAGCGTTTTGTGAAGTTTCTTCATCCGGGTATTGCGTAAGAGAAACAGTCAGAGATGGTAAAAATAAATCACTTGATGTATCACTTTCTTCCCCCAATTAAAATTTTAAGTCTTATGTGCAACAAATACTATTTGAAATAATCAATAAATCACTGAAATTTATAGAACACAACTTTGTGGAGGTGACTGAGCGGAATGAATTAAAATTTTCTTTTCCTAAATAATTCTTTATTGCCTCGTGGCTTTTGTCTGACTGTCTTCCTTTGTTCATGTATTACCTAAACGGAAAATCAAACAAAATCGGCTTCACGTTTAAGTTGTTAAGAAAGATACAAGAGTAAGGAACAATTGTAGAGTACACGATTTCAAATCATTCTGTTTTTACACCTCTATCAGAAGTAGAATATAAGCTCATATCTTTTTTATAGTTTTCTGTTTAATTTATAATTATAATGGTTATTATCAGTGTATTGAATTCAGATGTCGGGGCTGAATGATTTTTTATTCCCTGACACCAAGCACCTCATGGAGTGAGGTTCACTCCAAAGATACCTTTTTCTTGAGTGTACATATGACCACGACAGCTTTTACATGAATAACAACAGTTTTGTAACCAAAAGAATTCTTTATTTCCACACACTCTGTGCTGACTATATTCACACACGATGCGGTCGGTCATGACGCTTGCTTATGCACTGACTGATATTTTTTACATTTTAAATCCACATCCCTTAGCACCCTCGCCCGCTCAGCGTAATGGTTCCAGTTCACAGATGTGCCATGAATCAGTTGACCAGTCAGTAAAATATCCTTAACAATCAGTATAAAGTAATTTAAATAAGCTATTTTCGAATATAAATAAAATACCTTTTTTCGCTCACTAAACTTTTTTTTGGTGTTTTTTTTTGTCTGCGGCCCGCAGACTTTTTTAAACTGAATTTGGTAGCCCATGTTCATATATGAGTTTGACACCACTGGTATACAGCATTGATATTGTTAAATGTCAAATATGAGAAATATGATGTATAATTAACAATTTGGTATTATGAAAAAACGCTTACGAAATGGGAAGGTTTGAACATATTAGTGTAGTGAAAAGTGAAAATTTTCCTACCACTTTTAAATGAACTTAAAATATGTGTACGTGTGTGCGTTTTTTTTTAAAAAAATATTGAAATGAATTGTATAGGTCGGGTCATATTTATCCCATACTTATCTTGTTTCCAGATAATTCACTTCAAAGTATGTTTGTGAAAAAATGTTATTGTCATCATAATCAGTTATAGAAGACTTTTCTTTTAAGTCAATTAAACAAAAAATATAAACTAGATGCAAATAAAAAAACAGCTATTTAACATGTATTTACAACTAAAATTATTGTTGGTTAGGCATTTATGGAAGAAACAAATCATAAGTGATGTGAACAAAAATATACATGAGCAAATTAGTTAATTTTTAATTAAAAAAAATACGAATGAAAGTATTTATTAGCTATTATAATAATTTTACTTTTTCCAACTAATGAAATTTTAGAAAGGGGATACATTCTTGATTCATTGTTAAACATAATAATTTATGATTTCTATTCTTGAGTTTTGTTTGTTAGATCAATCGGTTGATGTATCTATTAATACAAATACGTAATAACTTTTTACTGTAGTATATATATATATATATATATATATATATATATATATATATATATATGGATTTATATATATATATATATATATATATATATATATAGAAAGAGAGAGAGAGATTGGTCGAAGGAGTATGTACAAAAGAAAAAGTATTAAATATTATATTTGAATGAGATAGAAAAATTTAACATAAATTGTATACTTTAACGAAACGGAACGAAATAAATTATTCCATTAATGTTTGTTATCTACGAACTGATAATTAATATTGTTCTTACTTGTTAATATTAGGGGTACCGGAAAGTAAACCATTATTTTATAGTACAACATAAAACTTTCTTTTTTTTTAAATTTTTATTACATAATATTATAAAATATAATTTCCATCATTATTAATAACCTCTTCTCATCGGTTTTGCAAATTTTCAATCCCTTTTTTTTTAAAAAAAACTTCCTGGTTTCGGATCAGAATAGATGATTAAGTGATTTTCTATTTCGGCCATGTTACGGAATTTTTTATCTCTTAAAGTGTGTTCCATAGACTGAAAGAGATGGTAACCGGAAGGAGAGAGGTCTGGCGAATATGACGCGTGTTGTAGAACTTCGCAATTCAGCTCTCGAATTTTTTCGCGTGTCATTCTTGCTATATGAGGGGTGAGTTATCATGGTGAAAAATTACTCCTTTTCGGTTGACAAAATTTGTACGTTTATCCTTCAACTTTTGGTTTATTCTCTCTAATTGTTAACAATACACCTCTGAGGTAATTGTTTCATCCGATTTTAACAGCTCAAAGTAAATGATCCCGTGTATGTCCCACCAGATATATGGAAGGACCTTTCATAACATTAAACCTGGTTTAGGAGTTGAAATGGATGTTTGATTTTTCGAAAGACATTGTTTTTTTGACTTATGTTGTCATTAACTATCCACTTTTCGTCCCCAGCTACGAGTTGTGGCAAAAAAAGATGAATTCTTTGCCATGACAACAAAAAACTGCACGTGTTTATTCACTCTTCTTTGTTAACTCTACATATGACATCCAAACACCCATCCTATTCACTTTCCCGGTCCGTTCTAAATTCTCCTGCACTGTGGTTCAGGGAGTTCCGAGTTTCTGGAATAATTCATTGATGGTTTGACGAGGAACGGATTCGACCGGGGATTTTATAACACGCGTTCGTCAAAATTTGAAGTTGGTCCTGATTTGGGAGGATCCTTTAAATTCCGATTATCCGATTTGAACTTTCGAAAACATGATTGGCATCAGTTTACTGTCAAGACTTCCCCGTAAATCCATTAATGGCCTTTGCGGCCTTGAATCCCCGATCATAAAAAGGAGCATGCAATGTTTCATGTGTTCTTTGTTGGTTTCGGGCTTAGAAATTTTATCCTTAATAACAAAATAAGATTCATCGTGCAAAAATAAAGTCAATAAATAGTTCTCAAAAAAAAAACATACGAAGGTGTTCGTACACTCTACCGTGTACGGACACAAACTAACTCAAACAACAGTATATAAAATAATGATTTACTTTCCGGTATCCCTAATATTATCGTTGTTGAATCGTGAAATATCATGAAATATTATTCTAAAAGTAAATTAAAAATGTAAATTAAACGCTTCTTTGTTTAATAAAACGAATAAGTTCTATATAGATAATATTTTTATTGCTGAATGTTGTTTGGTTTTAGAATGTTATTTATTCTTTTTTTATTTGTTACGGCAAATAAACTTGTCTCGTAAAAAAATTCAATGAAAATATAAGTCGGGGAAATGTTATTTTATTGTTAAATTATTAGATACATTCGAAATCGCTATGTTTACAAACATTCACTACATCAACATATTGTTTGATGAGAGCCATATTTATTATCCTTTTATCTTTGACTATAAACTATGTTAGTGTTTTTGGCAGGATGCCCGCTTCCTAAATATCAATACAAAAAAGATATCAATTGTTATTTTCGCGACACTCGATATTGATTTTGTCTTTTGAATATATCAGTTCAAGTAAAATCGAATTCAAGTAATTAATTCTTTGGTTTGATACAAAACGTTAATCAAAGAACGTTAAAAGTTAAATAAGGAACGTTAATCGATTCGAATATACGATTATTCACATCGGCACATTCAAGGAATCGATATTGAATCCCGATCATTGTTAGTTGCAGACTACTATGTCATTCTCGTTAATTTCGTGCAAATTGCGATAATGACATCGTCGTATATTGTCAATTACACAGTATTATCGATGATACAATCTGCTCGGCATACAGTGTCCCAAACATATTTTAAATTTTAGCTTGAAATCGTTTGTGTCGATGCGATTTTGTATAAAGACATTTAATTTTACTAAAGTTCATTTGCATTAAGTACGAGGTCCGCTGCACAATAGTGATTGTTTGTTTTTTATTATTTTCAGATAACCGACAACGATGACAAGACCGTCACCTCGTATATCAAGTATCGAAGTTCGCACGGTCCGGAGATAATATGAATCCGCCGGATACGTGGTTCGTGAAACGCCGTGAAATAAATCATGTTTAAACGGCAGGCACCAATGCCTGGAACGATACACGAATTGACGAAGCAAGTTTTAATTTTTCTCATCGCGCTTTCATTCTTTCCGTTCGGAGTTCCGTACTTGCTGATCGTAGACGAAAATCAGCCCCCAGGCCAAGTGATATTTAACGCTTCCGTGCACAAGCTCGGCTCCGAAAGACATTACAAAATCAATCACCATCGTTCTGCGGGCTTCGTGCAACGGATCTTGCATGTCGATCCGAACGACGGCCGCGTTACGCTCAAAGAGAGTCTGCAGTGTAATGGACTGTACTATCCGAATTTGTTCACCTTGTATGTCGATTCGACGTCGAATCGACTCAGAAGCATAGACTATTACAGCTTGCCTCTGAGGATATTTGTGATAGGCAAGGAATGTGGCGGTGCATCTCCCAACGACTTCGGCGTGTCGTTCGGACCCGAAGGCCTAGGATACTACGCGGACATCTACGACGACGACGAGTACGAGAACAGACGGAGGAGAAGCGTGCAGCAAGGTGTCAACAGTTACGACAACCACAGGTCGAGACGGGACTTGTTCCAGAAGATCGGTTACTCCGAAGACCTCGAATCGTTAAGGAGGCAAAAGTTCTACAACACGTTTAGATCGCGCAACAAGCGAAACACGTTCGATGAACGGTACCGTCCGATGCGTTCGAGGATATCTCAGGCGAAGAAGTGGATTTCAGAGACGTACGCGTCGTTCGCGATACCGACGCCGGACAAGTGGCAGAAAATCTGCTTGCGAAAGTCGCAGTTTTTGAACTCGATCGATGCGTTCATGCCGAAAACGATCGTTCAGCACTGTTCCGTCGTGTACGTCGACGTCGACGACGACAGGTTCAGAATCGAAGAGTCGCAGGGCGACTTGGTCGCCAGTAAGGACGTTTGCATCGCGGAATCTATGTGGAAAGTTGTGATTTTGTTCGACACGCGGTGCCGTGATACGAGGCTAATCGACTCGGAACATCGGCTGAAAATCGTCTATCACCACCAGGAATTCAATGACACGGACATCGCGAAGCGAGTCCGGAGGGAGTTGAGAAACCAGTCTCCGTTCTTCGAACAGCCGCTTTACGTGGCCAGCGTACTGGAGGAATGCGATCCAGGCGTCGTCGTCACGACGGTTAAGGCTCGCGATCCAGAGAACAGTCCCGTGACATACTCGATGATCAGCCTTTTGGATTCGCGCTCTCAGTCGATGTTCGACATCGATGCTAAAGTCGGAACGGTCACCACGAACGTGAAACTGGACCGCGAGCTCGTCGACGTTCATTATTTCCGAGTGACTGCCGTTGACGACAGCTTCCCGCCGAGGTCCGGTACGACGACGTTACAGATCAATGTCTTGGATGCGAACGACCACAGTCCGGTGTTCGAGATGAACGAGTACGACGCGAGCATTCGCGAGGGCGTGAGCGTCGGAACCACAGTGTTAACGATCAAAGCGTCGGATCAGGACGTTGGGAAGAACGCCGAGGTCAGTACACATACTTGCCATCATTTATTTTATATTTATAGAAACGCATGAAAACACGAAACTTGTTTTGAATTTATCGAGGTTTTTTTTTATTTTCTTACGCATTTCTTATTTTTTATTATTATTATTATTATTGAATATATTTATTTATTCACGGATGTAACTTGAATTCTGCACTGTACAGGCGCAAAAATTACATACTAATTTTATTGTGTTTATTCTTCTGTACTATAATTATAATGAGATAGATGCTAATTATAAATGCCTTAACTATACAACAGATATTCAGTATCACAGTTTTTTTTAATTGTGCATATGTGCTTGGATACAGGTCTTATATTTTCTTAGTTTTATATATCTTGTTTTTTTTTTTATTATTATTGCTATTACGTCGTTGCATATAAAATAGCTGATTTTTTAGTAAAATTTTATATCTTCGGTAACAACTTTAAATTTGAGCGATCAAAAGTTATGAAACGATCAATCCTGAATACCTTTTAATTTCTATTTCATTACTATTTTTTTCCTCTGCTGAGAATCAATTCAAATCCTTGAAGAAGAGGTAATCAGTTGATAACAAATTCAGAGAATAAGATGGGTTTTGAATGTTTTCGTCTAGTGATTGTTACAGTTTCTGGACTGTCGCCCTTTATAAGACATACGAGACAAGCGTAGTCCAGAAGCAATATAATACCCCATGTCTGTCAATTAGTATAGACTGCTTCTTAGATAATTTGTCTTACATTTATTAACCCTTTCATTCTTAACACCAATTTTAGTCGGTGTCCATGCAAGGATCCGTGGATAAGACTGCCGACTATAGTCGGCATCCACGTAACGAACTGTGGATTGTAGCGTCGACTATGTCGGCTTTTGGATCTTTGCAATCGATTTTCTTGATCGATGTCGCGTTACAAGCTTGTTTACGATGGAATTATTTTTTATATATAGAAAGATTATAAAAAATATAGTAAGTCTATTAAACAATACAGTAATTATACTGTATTGTATTAGGGAAGAGAAGTTTAAATATCTTGATGAGGATAAGAACGTTTCTTTGACATAGAGCAATGTGGCATTTCTAGACAGTTTTCAGTCACGACAAGTTATCAGAAGGAAGTAAATTTCACGAAACTACACATAAGCCATTTTACATGCAACGCTGTAATGTTATTAAGTTGAACTGTTGAAGTATGTTTGTTACGGGATAATATTTGAGATTTAAAACATTTTTTTAAACCGTTTACAGTCCAAAAAGCCATGTTTATCATAAGAACTCAATAACTAAGCTAAATTCAAATAACAATTAATATCACTTGTAACTTAATTGTGCGTTTTGTATATATATATATATATATATATATATATATATATATAAACAATTGAAAGTTTATATGAATTTTTATTAAGACAGCATCGTCAAAAATAATATTCTAAATTTGCTTTTCATTATAATCTTTTTAAATATTACCGCATTTTTAGCATTGTGACCTTTCTAATATTAAGGCATTTTTAATATTATGAAATAAGTAGCTACAAGACTTCGTTTCTTTGCAAAAAAAATGTTGTTCGATATTTCTTAAATTTGAGAATTTTTTATCCACAACTTTGTTTCAATATTTTTTTTTCAAATGTGCCTGTACAAAATAATCTATCATTAATGTTTTTGTCACAGTATGAAAACATTTAGATGGAAAAATTAGGCCAATGTATTTGTAAAGACTTAGTACAAGACTATTTTTCTGATCAAACGAAAATGATTTTTACAAGGCTGTAAAGTGATTTATTTTACAAGGTCAAAAAATATTATTGTTTAAGGATATTATATTGAAAAATTAAACTATTATCATATGAATTCC
This sequence comes from Acanthacorydalis orientalis, assembly GCA_034766995.1. Taxonomy (NCBI): domain Eukaryota; kingdom Metazoa; phylum Arthropoda; class Insecta; order Megaloptera; family Corydalidae; genus Acanthacorydalis; species Acanthacorydalis orientalis. The sequence goes on from CM068322.1 coordinate 7,997,644, forward strand.
CATATTTTTCTATCCATTTTCATATATATATATATATATATATATATATATATATATATAAATATATATATATATATATATATGCATCTATGTATGTGGATGTATACATAACGTGCAATTCATATACACGATATTCAATTATCTCATTCATATTTACATATACAGAAATGCTATTATAATTATACGAAAATATATCAAATAAAAATATTTATCATGTAAAATTTAATAACAATGTAAAACTTGTAGATGGATGTGCCATCATTATTCATGACCTTTTTCGGTAAACGTTTTGCATGTAAGTCCTTTTTTTAAAATGTTGAAATTCTCATATCGTGATATATTTTTAATAGGTCGAATATTCGATCCAAAGTATATCAGGCGGAGGCTTATCTACACCAGAAGCGGACAATCAAGCGTTTCGCATCGATGGAAAAACAGGAGTGATCAGTACTCGAACGATGCTGGACCGTGAAGTGACGGAAGTGTATACGTTAATAGTACAGGCTACAGATATAGCAAGTCCGTCGAGTGCACGAAGATCGTCCAGGTATGATGTTAATTGCGGTCGGGGTATGATGAAGAAAACGTTTATTTTTCAATGCGATGTTTTTTCAGCTCTAGCGTCGTCATAACCATATTGGACGATAACGATAATTATCCACAATTCACGGAACGAACGTATACTGTAGCTGTGAACGAAGATATTAATTGGGCAGAAAATCCTATTATTGCACATGTCCAGTAAGTACTGAAAAGTATAAACTATAAAATTACGTATTTAAATGTAACAAAACTATGTTACAAAAATGGTTATAACTTAAAACATCAAATACTTTTTTATGAAATTCGAAGCGAAACTTTTTACCTGACTACGGCGAAACAAAAAGGAGAAGGGTAATGTTTTCGCGTGTATGTATGTTAATATTTCGTGTATGTGTGAGCGAGTATGTGACCATTTTCATTTGTTCCCACTTAGAGCCCAAACGGTTCAACCAATTTTGATAACCAAGGTGTCAAACGATTTGTCTTAATCTCTTGATTAAAAACGGGTGTATAGTTTGTTGTAGTAAAACATTTAAATGTCCTTTTTTGGTATCTTAACAGTTGTTAACGGTGCATCCTGTTGTTTTTAGTTAGTTGCTAGCATAGATGAAACTATGTTGTTGAGGTTGCTAGCCATGGTTATTTTGTTATGAAAAAAACAAAACATAGTTGCGCCGATGACACGCATTAATGAGACAGTCACTCGATATGTTCTCGGTCATGTAGATGCTAAATATTTAATAAATTGTTTCATATTAATGAATTTGTTCAGTTAATTTATACGCCTACAATTCATCAACATAGTTGTTCAAGAAAATCAAGATATCGGCTGTAAAACAACATTTCGTCAGGGACGAAAAAAGTGTCCCTATAACTTCAAAATGGCTCGACCAATATTTTTTTTTAATGTGAATTCAGTAAAATTCATTAGATGATTATTCAATTTATTTAAAGAGTAAAATCCAGTTTTCTTTTCTTTTTACAAAGCTCTTGAATTACTTCAGTCATGGCTACATTAATCTCTCTGTGCACATATAGGGAATAGCGATAGGGAATTACATTAATTTCTCTGTATACATATAGAGAATAGTGATAGAGGATTGCATTAATTTCTCTGTGTATATAAGAGCATTTTCACCCACTGATGTTGTGTTGTTTTCTAGTGTTTTCTCTCTTTTCCCTTTTTTGTGAAGGGGGGGGGGTGCCAGGATTCTTTGGCGTCCCCTCTGGTTGCGACGCTATATATATATATATATATATATATATATATATATATGTATGTATAAATATATGTATAAATATAAAATGTATAAAATATGTGTATAAGTATAAATATGTATAAATATATATATATATATATATATATATATATATATATATATATATATATATATATAAGAATTAATTGTTAAGAACATTTTCATATCTTTTTATTATTACATATAGTTTCATATTTTTTTAATATAATTTCTATAAAAATAACTTGTCACCAAAAATTGATTACTTAGAACAGAAATTGAAATTTTGTCTTTCAAAGAAACTTCAAATCTCAATCTCGCTCATAATAAAAAATGTATTTTTATTAGTACCATTGTATTTTGAAAATATATTAACATTTTAAAGAATATTTCATTTGTTCTTATATACTTTGCTTATATCAAATGTCAGATTATAATATTGGTAACTGTTATGTAAAATCGGCGACATAAAAAACTAGCGCCTGTATCGACTTGAGGTGATATGACACTACAGTGAACTCTAAACGCACGTTTGCCCCTATATAGTTTTTACTTTTTATAGTTTTCAGTATGTGTTTTTCATTTAAATAAAAATGTGACTGCAGATTAAGCTTTTCACGTATCTTATGGATATAAAAATTACAAGAAAAAAATCATTCTTATGCTTTTGAAAAGATAATGTAGAGTAAGTGATAAGTTTTATTATACTATCATTTCAAGTAAATAGTGTTACATTTTTAAATTGCGTTATTTGTTAACTAGATTGACACTAATATTAGTAAATAAATTATTTACAACTTCCGCTTATAGAAAAATGCATGTAAAATATGTGATTTAGATGATGTATTCAAGTTCAAGTGTTAGAACATTTATATAAAAAAATTCTGGTACGCATTGGTTATTTTCAATAAAAAAATATTAATAAAAACTTGCTGATACAAAAATAACTTGTAAATATTAATTTTTTATCTTATTAGATATATACTAATTATAATATTTACAGCATTAGATCTGCTCAAATTTTAGGGTTCAGTAGTGTAGAAAGATATGTAAAACCATGAAAGATATGTAGAAGTATGAGGTAATTGAAGAACCCTAACCCACTAATAATTGTTATATGTTTAATGAAGATTATTTTTTATACTAATTATGATAATTTGGTACTAACAACGAGATATAGACACTAAAATAAAATTAGTCAGAACATTAAAACTATTACAATTTTGTATTAAGTATCTTCAAATTGGAAAAAATGACTTATAATTAATTAACTACATTGTATTATAATTGAAAGTTGCAATTGTAAATATGAAGCACAATGCAAAATTAAAATATATTTGGGAAAGTGATATGATAAAACCCTTTCTTAGAGTATTTATTACAAAGTATGGGTCTTCTTATCAATTATTACTTTATTACTAAAAATGTAAACAAAGTAAATATTATTGTATTTTATGTGATGGTTAGTTCAAAATTATAGGTGTCATACAAATGTCAAATCAAGATCTTGCTCTGATAATGTGTTGCTTTTCATTTACATACGTAGTAACTGTTGAGAGTTTCCAATATTCTAATATATGGTTGCTTGTCACAAGTAAAATTTTTGCATACATTCTAAAAGTAATAGACTTTCAGGAAAAATATTTGCATTTCTTTTGTTTTTGGAATTTTTAGTATGAAACTACCAGTATATATATATATATATATAATATCTATGGATAACCATTATATTGTGCCAGCGTGAGTACGCTTCAGGGGTTGTTGAGTGTGAGGTACGAGGTAATGTATCTATGGATACATTACTATTATTTCTTTTTATAAAAGTCACTATATGACAAGTTGCCTTGATTTCTTTACCGCTACCCTATACATTGACGAAATGTTTCAGTACAGACAGATAGTGTAGTAAAATATATAAATTATATATATATAAAATATATATATATATAATTATAAATTTACTAACAACAGGTTACCTGTCATTGCTTAGTTCCTTATAAACCTTATTCCATTTTTAGTTAGAACTATCCAAGTTATGAGCTTCTATCTCAGTTTTAAACTTAACTTAAAAGTGTAGTAAATAAATATGTCAAATTTGAGTAACACATTTACTTTTATTTATATGTCATCAAATTAACTTTAGCTAAGTTTGTAAGTAGTTGTTAAATTTATTCCAACATATTTATTTCTTCATGGATTGCAGATCTAAATAAAATAAATATTGTTAAATGATTTTTCGATTGCATTCATGTATTTGTAAATTATAAAACATTTTCAATTATTTGGAATTGACATAAACTTCTTATTTACATATCTTTAAATGCCTTCTGTGTGATCAGCAGCATACTCTATTTTCTGAAAGACTTCGACAGTTGTCAACCAAAAATGAAGCCAGATTTAGATCGCTTCACATATATTCTCTCTGTATTTTTACATTGTGATGAGAATATTTAATATAATAATTTTTTAATAATGTAATTATAATTTTAAATCTTGAACTTATTAAAAGTGCTATGACCGCAGTTGCATTTTTGGTTTTTGCTATCCCAAATACTTTATTAAAACATTTTTACTTTTACTATTCATAGAGCTACCGATTCAGATCAAGGAAATAACGCTGCAATAAGATATGCCATAATTGGAGGAAATACACAATCGCAATTTTCAATTGATAGTTTATCGGGAGACGTATCATTAGTGAAACCGCTCGATTATGAATTGATACGTAGTTATCGCCTAGTCATTCGTGCTCAAGGTAAATATTGAAAATATATCTATTTATTATTTATAAATATAATATATTATGCATTTAACAACTGTATTCTGTATTTGAGTTGAAGATTTTATTGATCATGTATATGTATGTGTGTGTGTGTGTGCATATCTAATATACTTTTATATATATATATATATATATATACATTGTGTGTGTGTGTGCGTTAATGCGGTATAGTAGATACCACTTACATTCTTCAAGCATCTAAATTTTAATGGTACTCTGAATTTATTACAGATGGAGGTAGTCCTTCGCGTTCTAACACGACTCAACTCTTAATAAATGTCAAAGATGTAAATGACAATACACCTAGATTTTACACGTCATTATTTCAAGAATCTGTTCCAGAATCTGTATCTGTCGGATATAGTATTGTAAAGGTATGAAAATAATATAGTGTGATAATTATTACTATATATGTTTGAAATACACATGCGCACACACACACACACACACACACACAAATATATATATATATATATATGTATATTTGCTTATCACTATTGAAATTCTAACACGTACCATTCTAAATTTCAATAATTAAATCTTGTTAGTTTATATGCACAAATAAAGAATTAATTGAATCTTAGTTTTGAAAAAATTCGGAGAATTAAATGTACTCTTATGTTATCGACATAACACCATTTTACAATTTATTAATTACTAGTGTATAGCTCATCAAAATTGATTGAAAAATAGAAAGAAACATAGAAAGAAAAAACTGTTTACAACATTATATATTTAAACATAAAAAATACCTAAGAACAAAACTTAATGAATTAAACTCAAGACTTATGAGCTGATAAAGCAAACATTTCTCGTCACCATAGATACTTGTAACTTTGTCCTGCAGACCAAGTGACGAGAAATATGGGTTTTTGTTATATAGATAAATAGTTATGTATTTTCAAAGGTTCAAGCGTACGATGCAGATGAAGGAGTGAATGCAGAAATCAAATATAGTATTGCATCGAGAGATTCAACGGGGAGTTCGACTGAAAATTTACCTGTCGCTGTAGACGCTCGAACAGGTCTTATTTATACGACAAAGGAATTGGATCGTGAGGTGCAGACGAAGTACATGTTCCATGTGAGTTAAGAATAAAAAGAACTATTTACTTTCTCGAAAAAAATACATCTTTGTTAACTGAAAATTCACTATACAGGTTTTAGCTGTCGACCAAGGTGTTCCTCCTCAGTCCGCATCCGCGAGCGTAGTTCTTACTATACAAGATGTAAATGATAATGATCCATCATTCGAAAGATCAGAATATGAAGCTGTCGTCACTGAAAACGATCCTCCCGGAACTCCTGTAACTTCGGTAGTTGCGACTGATCCAGATGAAGATTCAAGGTATGTCACTAGTTTAGTAGAATGAATAAAGTCATAGAAAATTGAAAAATAACTATAAATGTGGATTAACTGATAAATATTAGTAAAATTTATGAATTTATTAAGTATTTATTGTAAAGAATTCATGTATTGTTTTAAAAACTATGAAATTTATTTTTACAAATTCAAAGTCAGTATATAAATATGACAATTTTTAGGTATACTCAGATTAACAAATAATAACAAAATTATTCATCAGTGAGTCTATTAAATCAGTCCATATGTTTAATCAATGAAAAGAAAAAATATCGTATATCTCAAAATTAATGTTTGATTTATGTAAATTTTTGTGCACCATTCTTTTTCTTATGGTATTATAGTATTTTTATAAATATTTGCTAACCTCTATTAAGTGTAAAATTATGTAAAAATATAAACAAATAGGATTTTTCTGTATGTTGTCATTGACAGCGATTATTTATTTATATTTTCTCTAGATTGCATTATGAACTGACAGGCGGTAACACACGAGGAAGATTTTCCATAACCTCTCAAAATGGTCGAGGTTTGATTACAATCGCGCAGCCACTCGATTATAAACAAGAACGAAGATATGTGCTTATTGTGACTGCTACGGATTCCGGAGGTCGTCACGATAAAGCTACCGTATATGTCAACGTCTCAGATGCAAATAATTTCGATCCAGTTTTTGAAAATGCTCCTTATACGGCGTCGGTACGAACTGTTGTAAAAAGTCTATTCATATCTTGTTTTTTTGTTTATTGTATCTAAAAAATTAAGTCAAACAAAAATGTATTATACTTTTGATAATTATACAAGTATTAGATGTTTCATAGATATCTGAAAGATTTTACACTTTGTTGTTTTTATTGATTACAACATTAACAGGGTAAAAAGAGATTTTAGCACTGCTGTTGAAATATGCTTTCTATTTATAGTCTGTTTTAATTATGTAAGGTATAAACACAGATGAATATTATCTTTTTTGTCATTTCTTTTTTGTGCACATATCTAATTTGAATAAAAATTAATTTTTAAATTTTAAATCATAAAAATATTTACTATTTTGCATAGGTTTTTGAAGATGCACCTATCGGAACAACAGTTTTAGTGGTGTCCGCAACTGATAATGATGTTGGAGTAAATGCTCAGATAACGTATTCTCTCGGTGATGAATCTTCTGACAGTGAACAGTCATCTGAATTTACAATTAATCCACAAACTGGTGCCATAATTACAACAAAACTATTAGATAGAGAAGCGCTAAGTGGGTATCTATTAACTGTTACTGCAAAAGATGGTGGAAATCCCCCATTGTCAGACACAACAGATGTAGAAATATCCGTTATGGATGTCAATGACAACTATCCGATTTTTAAACAAACCATATACTCAGGAAATATTCTAGAAGATGCTTTAATAGGTCTGTATTAATATTATCTGTGCTATACTTACAGATACATACCTACATATATACAAATTCATGTACAAACAAACAGTGTGTGTTTAAAACAGGTCTTGAATATTAATTTTTTTACAGGGACTTCAGTTGTTCAGGTATCTGCCACCGATGCAGACATAGGGTTAAACGGTCGTATTCGTTACAGTTTAAGCCAAAAAGATATCGAAGATGGTTCATTCGTAATGGATGCAGCAAGTGGTGTTATTAGAACAAATAAAGGATTAGACCGTGAATCAGTTGCATTATATCAACTTGAAGCAATTGCAACAGATCGTGGAACTCCAGCGCTTAGTAGTACAGTAAGAATGGATTTTTAAATAATTTTAAGATTTAAATCAATATAAATAAAATTAAAAATGTAATGTAAATACTTATAAAACCTCTGTGTGGTATATTGGTTGATGTCAACTACTATTTTATTGTCTTAAAAGTCTTTTCTTAATTTTCAGTCATAATTTTTATAAAAATGGACTGTTCATTAGTCTTAATAAAGAAGTTGCCCCCATATTACAGCTTATATATTTATATTGTTCTTTTTAGCTCAGTCTTCTTTTTGAAATATTCTGCAAAGACCGGTTTTAGTTTTTCAACTATCTTTTCTAGTAGTTCAATGTATACTCTAAAAGAGGATACATGGATCTCCAGAAGATGGCTTAAGAGCCAAAACCGATCATAGTAGATTACTTAAACAGAGCCATAAATACAAGAACATAAAATATAACTGTGCATTTGTTCTTTTTCATTAAAGGTACCGGTCAATATACGTATAGAAGATGTAAATGATAATGCTCCTACGTTTGATTCAGACAAGATCGTAATGTACATTCCAGAAAACAGTCCTATCGGTTCTACAGTTGGTGAATTACATGCCAATGATCCTGATGAAGGTGTAAATGCTATAATTCAATATTCTGTAATAGGTAAAATTTTCCCTGCTGCATTTTATATTATGTTCAATAATATTATATAAATATTTTGTACGTTAGGCGGAGAAGATTCGAACAGTTTTTCTTTGGTAACTCGACCGGGTTCAGAACGAGCTGAAGTGATTACAATGACAGAATTGGACTATGAAAGTGCTCGAAAGCAATATGAAATTGTAGTAAGGGCTGCAAGTCCACCTTTACGCACTGATATCAATTTGCTCGTAATTGTGACAGATGTTAATGATAATGCACCAATACTGAAAGATTTTCATGTAAGAGTATATATTTTTTAATAATTTTGTAATAAAATATCAATGTTTTATAATAGTCTGTTCTGTAATCCTCTAAAATGATTCAAAAATATTAGAAATAAAAACAAAGTGATTATCATTAAAAGATGAATTGAAATTGTAAAAAATAACAGATTTGATTGAATAAGATACACTGTATTTTTAATATATCGTAAAAAACATGTTTGTTATATAAGATTTACTTGTTTTGATATTGCTTTAATTTTGTATTTATTTCTTTAAGAAATAAACAAATCTTTTATAAATATTTGTTCCTGAACGAATATAATTAAAATGTTAAAATAGTTAGATATATGTATATATATATATATATATATGACTTGTGAATAAATGTAGAAAAAGCATAAAAATTATCGTTTTTTAGGTAATGTTCAACAATTTCAAAGACTGTTTTCCGACCGGACCGATTGGACGTGTTCCCGCGTGGGACGCAGACGTTACGGATCGACTTCGATTCCGTGTTCTTAGTGGAAATAACGCTCGGCTTATATCATTGAATCAGACTTCCGGTCAAATAACCTTATCACCACAATTAAATACAAATGTTCCGAAGCTGGCTACTATGGAAGTCTCTGTTTCAGGTGAATGTTCAAAAAACATATCAGTGTTTGACTATGTGACTCATTAATGTTAATAGTTGATGCATTTAATTTATTTTGATCTTTAAACATTTTTAATTTCATAAGTACATATCTATGAATTATTAAATACCTGCTCATTCGTATGTATAATATTAGAGCTTTTTATGATTTTTCAGATGGAATCAACGAAGTAAAGGCCGTAATGCAGCTCAGCGTACGTCTCGTAACCGAAGCGATGTTGTTACGTTCCGTGACTGTTCGTTTGAATGATATGACCGAACAAGCTTTTTTATCTCCTTTGCTAGGATTTTTCATCGATGGTCTCGCTGCTATAATTCCTTGTCCTAAAGAAAATATATTTTTATTCAATATCCAAGATGATACTGACGTTAACGCAAAAATTTTAAACATAAGTTTTTCTGCAAGAAGACCTGATGTTCCGCACGAAGAATATTATTCTCCTCAGTTTCTACAAGAACGTGTATATTTGAATCGTGCGATTTTAGCCAGGTTATCTACTGTACAGGTATGTATATGTGTGTTAAGTAGTCTTTGTAATACTGAAACTATATTATACTAATACTGATTATTGCATCACAAAATTATTATTTTTTTTTGTTATATTGAGATCTTCAATTGTTCAATAATGCTAAAGTCTCTATATATTAAGAAATTAATATTTTGAACTCTATTCAGTTATTTTACATCAAATTTTTATATAAACAATTATTATGAAACTACAGTAAGCACACGCATGTTTTGTTAATATATCATTTTCAAAGTGAGGCATCTACACATAAAAAAAACCTATTTATATTTCTTTAAATACTTCAGGTCTTACCATTCGATGATAATCTGTGCGTCCGTGAACCATGTCTCAATTATGAAGAATGCATCACTGTATTGAAATTTGGTAATGCCTCTACATTCATTCACAGTGATACAGTTCTGTTTCGTCCAATATATCCTGTGACGACATTCACCTGTCGATGCCCTCACGGTTTCACTGGATCACGTGAACGTTATCTCTGTGATACGGAAGTGAATCTCTGTTACTCAAACCCTTGTCAGAATGGTGGCTCGTGTCTTAGGCGTGAAGGAGGTTATTCTTGTGTCTGTGAGCCAAACTATACGGGCACAGTCTGTGAAATAGAACTGACCAAAAGCATATGTCAGAAATATCCATCGGTTTGTAGAGGCGGCGCATCTTGTTCGCCTCATTCTCTCGGTGGCCGGATCGGGTTCGATTGTACTGGATGTACAGAACAGCATTACACTCGACTCTGCGAACTTAAAGCTCGAAGTTTTCAGCCTGGTTCTTTTCTTACTTTTGCAAGTTTGAAGCAACGTCACCGACTCAACATCAAATTGAAGTTCGCAACGCAGTCACCTTACGGTTTGTTATTGTATAATGGACGTTACAATGAAAAGCATGATTTTGTTTCACTCGAAATTGTGAATGGCGCTGTTGAATTCGCTTTCTCTCTTGGATCGAATGTGACAAGGACCACAGTTTATTCATCTGAAGGAGTGTCAGATGGAAACTGGCATACGGTCGAAGTCAACTACATCGATAAGACTGCGATGGTGTCTCTCGATAACTGTGATGCAGCTTTGTCGGTAAATATATTATCCTTTCTTCAAATACCAAAAAATAAAAGATTGGTTAAATACATGGGTACCATAATTGACTTTTATTTTCTCACTTCTGAAAACATTACTCTTATTAGGAACTATTATGCTTAGAAATTTATTATTGTTTGTCCTGATTATTGTCAAGTATTTCTCAATAATGTACATAGGGTTTTATTAAATTTTCCAGGTGAAATATGGTAAACAACTTGGTGGAAAATGGGCATGTGCAAACTTTACTAAGCATGAACTTGATCCAAAATGTGCTTCTCTTACCGAAACTTGTCACAGATTTCTCGATCTAACAGGACCGCTTCAAATCGGAGGATTGCCCAGTATACCAGCTAGTTTTCAAGTGAATTCAAAACATTTTACAGGATGTATATCAGATTTGTACATCGATCATAAGTTTATCGATTTAAATAGGTAAAATATAAATTTTGCTTTTATGCTCAAGTTTAATCACAGTGATACATTATTATTTAATTTTATGTTTTGAAAACATATATGATTTATAGAAAAATCACTGTTGGTATAAAATTTTTTAAAAGTGGATGTAGTGTGTGTGTGTGAATTTGTCTGTGTCTGTGTGTGTGCATGAATTTCTCTGTGTGTGTATCAATACTTTTACTTGGACACCATTTATTTTATATCGAGCATCTAGCTTCTAGCAGGATAAATATTGTGCTATATGAAGCTCGACAATAACACCAATTAAATATAACATAGCAGTATGTTATTATATAACAGTAAATATTTTTTTTACAGTTTTGTTGCTGACAATGGATCTGTTTCGGGTTGTCCAGAAAAACGATTGTTTTGTTCTTCACATCCGTGTCAAAATGGTGGTTTGTGTATGGAAGGATGGGCAACTTACCATTGTGAATGTGTTAATGGCTATAGTGGAAAAGATTGCAGTGAAGGTATGTTTATGAAATATTCATATATTGATATGCTCATATCAACTACCGATATTTTATATAGGATAAGAGCTTATGAATATATAATTTCGATTTTTAATATTCATTTAATTTTATTTTAATAAAAAAATAAGAAATGGGTACTAAAATCAACATGTAAATTTGAAGTGTTGTATAAAATTATAAAAATGTCTATTTTATA
>CM068322.1:8014588-8083209 GCA_034766995.1 Acanthacorydalis orientalis
TGGATTTAGATACAGTATTTGAAACAGTTATTATGATGTCCTAGAATATTATAAAAATTATAAATTTTATATAATAATATTGTCATATTGTTTAGTTTCATAAAAGAAATTGTATGTGAACTCAGTAATTTTTTTTTTATTTTTTTCCATACTGTTAACACAAATAGTATTGAAATTAACATAAAAGTAATATTACATGAAATTGAAACAAATGTTTGTTAAGAAAATTCAAGAAATACTGTAGATTAAGTTTTATAATAATATATTAAATATGCAGCTTTTTGCTTCTAATGCTAGTTTTTGATTAGCTTAGGTATTTTTCTCTTTCTTTTTACTTTTGATGTAAATTATGTGAATTTTTAATAGATTAATAGAATATATATATATATATATATATATATATATATATATATATATATATATATATATATATATATGAATACTTTTTTAGTTATTACAGCTTGAACAAGGGGAACTTACAATTAACACGTATGTTGCAATAAAATTAGCATCGGAATTGCAAAAGGCTACTAATTTAACAGGCATTTTATATGGTACTGATGTTCTTATTGTGCAAGCTTTAATACAATTGCTTATTGAATATGAAATTCATCAGCATGGATTGACTTTAACACATAGTCAAGATAAGGATTACATTCAGGTTAAAAATCAATACCTTTTTAATGTTGTTAATGTTATTATTTGTGCTGAATATTCTATTGTAGAATCTCGTTCAGTCAGCGAGCGTAATACTGACGGACGAATATTATGATCATTGGCGACGTATTGAAAGTTTAACGGGTACCTCTGTTGAAAATATGGTTCAGTCTATTGAAAAATATATAACTGTCCTTTCTGTGAGTCAGCACGATACTTATACGAATCCATTCGAGACTATTTCGCCGAATTTAGGTATGTTGTTCTATTTGACTGAATTTACGTGGTATAGATTCAAAATCCATTATTTTGTGCAAACAAAAATTTCAATTTCTAATTTTAGTTGTCGGTCTCGATATCGTTACACCCGAGTCACTTTTTGGGTATGAATCGGATCGGTTATTTTCCTCGATTGCGGATATTAATCAACAGACGACAGAAAGAGTGATTTTACCAGATACGTCGGATTTTCTTCAAACTGGAAGTGATGATTCTGATCATCTTGAATTTTCTAGTCCTCTTATATCATTTCCAAAATACAACAATTACATGCAGAATAAAGATAAATTTGATGTGCATTCTAAAATTTTAATACCATTAAATCTGTTAGGAATAAAAGAACCGAGTAAAGGTAATTCCACTGTTCTTGATGATAACTCCATTGTAATCATTTAATATGTTTCAGGGGAGATAATGATTAAAAACTCTTTGTCTGATAGTCGAGCGGTAGTGAGTTATGCTCAGTTCCGGCAGGCAGGTTTTCTTTTGCCACCAAAGTATGACGAATCGGTGATGCGTAGGTGGGGAGTGGATATCATGATCGGTTCTCCTGTTCTGTCAGTCAGTGTTTTAAGACCAGAATATGTTGACAAAGTCGATTCTGACTCCATTGTCGAACGAGATTTTGATTTCAATGTCGGGTCTGATACTGGTGCAAATCTAAACGAGAATGTTGTTGCTAAAGATGTGAAACCATTGAAGAAAGCCAATAACTTGAGTGTTAAAATTCATGAGAATGATGCAGGATATATTGACGATGAAGCCTTGGAAGAACCACATTTCGAAGCTCTGGTGAATGAAAAATACAATGCGCTTTCAAATAGTGAAAATAAAAAATTGATTTATAAATCTCTTAATGGAATTCCTTTAGAGGAGCCAATTCGATTACAAATCTGGCTAGATTTAAATGAAATGGAATTTTCAGAACGATCAAATCCTCAATGTGTTCATTGGTCGACAGCTAGGGGGTAAAGATATTTTTGGATCATTTACTTAAAACGTATTACATAAAGATAAAGATTTGAAATAGCTTAAAACTGTTTAAATGAGTTTAATTTTAATTTTTTTCAGTATCGGAGAATGGTCTAGAGTAGGTTGTTTAACAGAGTTAAGTGAGGATTGGATGAATTATCACAACATTGATAATTTCATCATAATAAATTGTACATGTAATCATCTGTCTACGTTTGCTGTATTGGTTGATGTACTTGATTTGGAGGTAAAAACAAAATCCATTGATAATAAATTTACTTGTCAATATATATTTTCTTAACTTTATCAAGTGAAAGGAAAATTTATCAAAACATAAGTTTTGGATTTTTTCTCACTTATGTCTTGTATGTAAATATATACGTATGTGTATGTACATTGACATACGCTCACATGTATCATAATTATGTATGTATGTCTTTTTTTCAGTATATTCCAGAACCATCACTCTTAGAAGATATTTCAACTTACAGTAGTTTCTGTTTGTCGTTACCGATATTATTGGCAGCTTGGTTAATATTATTACTTATACGTGGAATCAGTACAAATTCGAATGATATTCACAAGAATTTAGTTTTTTGTGTATTTTTAGCAGAATTACTATATTTTATAGCTTTAAAAGGCAGAAAACATCTTATTGAATTAGAGGTAAGTTATGAAAATAAATTTGTTCAAGTATAATATGATTTTTATATATAAATACTGTCATCAGACACATATATTAAATAAATACATAAACATACATAATTATATATAGAGTAAATTCAATTACATTTGCGATTGAAAGATATTAATATTTTACATTTGAATAATAAACAAGAATGGTTATGAAATAGTCTTGTGTGAAGAAGATTAAATGTTTATCAATAAGACTTTGAAGTATTTTTTTAAAACTTTTCTAATTCATTTTTAGGTTGCTTGTAAATTGACAGCTATGGGTCTACACTATTTGTGGTTAGCAGCATTTTGTTGGACATTAGTTGATGCTATTCATTTGCATCGCATGCTTACAGAAATGAGAGATGTAAACCATGGTCACATGAGATTTTATTATTGTGTCGGATATGCTCTTCCGGCAATCATTGTTGGTCTGGCGATCGGAGTAAGAGCTGATCAATATGGAAATGTTTATTTGTGAGTGTTTAGCTCATGTACTTTGTTTTAAATTAATTTTGCCAGTTAATTTTTTTATTTTTTTGTAAATAATGAATGAATTATATTGTTTTAATTCATATATTAATTTAATTACTTAGTATAAATTGAAAAATAATTTAATTATAAACGTTTTCATAACTTTTAAAATTCGTGGACTATTAATAATGTTTACATTTAAAACAGATTAAATAAATCGGTATACTACTTTATTTCAGCTGTTGGTTATCTATTTATGAAAGTGTCGTTTGGAGTTTAGTAGGACCAATATGTATACTAGTTTTCATAACACTGATTGTCCTCTTATTGTGCGTTCGTGCTGCTTTTACTCTAAAGGATCATGTAATGGGTTTTGGAAACCTCAGGTTAGTTTATTTTATTACACAAATATCAGTAGGATAAGTAATAATATTACATAAACATTTTGACTTATATTTTATATTATTATAATTTGAAGTTAAATTTATGATACTGTCTACAGTCAGTATGACAGTAGCTTTCAAAACATTCAGACCTGAGTTCAGTTTCCATCTTTTTGTGTTCAATTTTCAATTTTTTAATTTTTGTCATACATATTTTTCTTTCTTTTCGTTTCTATTTTTTTATATACATTTTTTCATTATTTCAAAGAAAATATGTGTGCACAGATACATTTCCAAAAAAGGGATTATTTTTTTAACAAGAATAAGTTGATTTTTATTTTCACCTAGACAAAGAGGTATTTGTTTTACTAGAAAGCAGTTATTTTTAAAGTAAAATATTTTATTATTTGACAGTGTGTGTGTGTATATATATATTTTTTTTTTCTTTTACTTTTATGAAAGGAAATGAGAAACTTGTAACAATTTTTTTTCTGCAGAACTTTATTATGGGTATCAGTTGTATCACTGCCATTACTTGGTGTTGCTTGGGTATTGGCAGTTTTAAGTGTAGCTGAGCATTTACCAGTTCTTTCATTTGCACTAAGTGCAGCAGTATTAGCTCATTCTCTATTTTGTCTGATTGGTTACTGTTTCGTAAATGCTCGAGTTCGACAGAATCTGTTCAGGTAATTTCATTAATGTCAGCATGTCTCACGATGATAAACTTATCCATTATTTATTTTTGTAGAACAATGTTACGCTGTATAGGTAGAAAAGTTCCTCTTTTGGAAACTGCTTCTTTAGGAGGTGCCGCAAGTACAAGTAGTCAAAATATTAGCGGAACTGCATCAGTGAGTATTTTATGATTGTTGTTTATAAAATGTTTCAATTATTAATGTTTCAATAAAAATCGATATCAAATTATATTACAAAATACAAATGTTTAATTGTATGCATGACGTTCAAATATTTATATATTAACATTGTTTATATTTAATATGAAAAGTTATATTGTGCCAAAGTAACAAAATAATACATCTTATTAAATTGACATGAAACTAATATTTCACTTATATAGGTTATTATATTAAATTGATATCGGTGATATTTATTAGATTTTTAATATAAAATTTTAATCATAATTTCAGCGCTCAGCTTTAGCATATCATAATACAACAGCATTTGAAACAGCAAGGAGACATATAGGAATATCTACTTCAAGCACCACGTCTAGGTCAACAACTAAAACTAGTTCGAGTCCGTATAGGTAAAATTATTTTTATATTTATAGTGTATATTACTTAATTTCATATTAAATTAGACAGTTGTACTTGTTAAAACAAAAATGTAAAAGATATTTGATTTTTACTTGATGATAATTGATTTGAACATAAAGTTCATGTACAGATAGTTTAGAAATCAATTAGTATAAGTCAATTTTAATTATTTTTTCTGTAAATATTTTGAAGTATACATAATTTTACACATATTATAATTTAGTAAATTTTCCAACAGAAGATTAATAACTTTGACTGATTCTGAGCCACTATGTGCATGTGTGCATATGTATAAACGAATTTTTTATATTTAAAATGTTATCACATAAAATTATTTAAAATTAAAGCAGTGATTTATAGCAACTGTATCTTACTATCCGTTTAACAATGTCTTTTTTTATGATATTAAATAAAATCTGTAATGTGAAATATGTTGAAAAGTTTGATAAAGTAGAATTGTATTTTTAGTGGAAAAAATTAAAAAAGTGTTGAAAGTACTGGGATAAGTTTGTGAACCATTTGCTGTTTAATGGAAAATATTACAATTTTCAAATATAAATACAGATAATACCTAGAAGCATTTTTAAAAATAGGGTAATGATTTCTAAATGAAAACTTTCATGAAAATTTAATGTAGACATGCACATTATAAGCAAAATAATTTATATAAACATTTTGAATGAAAATTTAATGAAATTGCAATATTTAGATGCAAGTTTATATTTTTTCTTCTTTTAAAACAAGTAATGTTCTATGGTTATAGTAAAAGATTATTGAATCTAATTACCAAAATTAATTAAAAACAAGTATTTAGTTATTAATCTTTACTATCTCACATACTATGATGGGTAATACCATCACAAAACTTTCAAATTATTAATTTTTGATTAGAATTTATTAACAGCTGGTTGAGTAAATATTCGGTTTTATTAGTAATAACTATTCAATTAAATAAACAAGAATCAGTAGCAAAACATTATCAGCTATTTATACAGTGAGTATAAACATGCACAGATACATGTGTTTATATATATATATATTTCTTTTCTGAAGAGTTGTTTTATATACATACTGAAAAAATCAGAAAAGTAAAATAGTATGACTAAGTGTTTATTTCACTTCCATATTCACCTATTGTTAGTGATAGCTTAGTTGCTAGTAAAAATCATAATAGTTCTAAAATTTATATAAAAATGAATGTATTTTATTGTAGTCGTAGTGATACACAATTAAGAAACACTTCGACGAGTACTTCAAATTATAATTCTACAAGTGATGTACCGTCTTACCTTCGAGGATTCGAACATGAACCTACACTACATCGTCACAGAGAAGGTAAATAAGATTTTGTGTTAAAATCAATGTTACAATCTTACTATTTCAATTCTAATTTATTTTTATGTATTTAAACAAATAAAATGTTATTATACTTACACTTGATGCACGATTTCAGTCATAGAGGAGTCTGATCGTCGTGAAAGACGCGGTGCCACCAGTGACTCTGATTCAGATGGATCCGACGATGGACGTAGTTTAGAACTTGCTTCGAGTCATTCAAGTGATGAAGACGATTCGAGCAACAGGACGCGCAATCGTGGTGTCACTGCAGGAGCACCGCCATCATATTTACCAAACATTACTGAGAATGTAGTTTCGCCTAGAAGTACTGTTCAAGCCCCACCTCCATTAAATATAGTTACTAATTCTCAACTATTCCCTAATATAAAACCCATGTATGCACCACGATGGTCGAGTCAATTACCTGAAGCATATTTACCAAACTGTAACGGTGAGTTATAAATTTTTAGTAACTATTTTGTAATATTATTTCAAGTACACACGCACACACACACACATATATATATATATGTGATATGATCAAAAATTTTATCATATCAATTAAAAATAAATCTGATTTTACAGCCAAACATACCTCAAATTAAAGGTTTATCGGCTATCACCCAATGAATTTGATACATTTGGCTGATCAGTTTATGGTGTAGAAAAATATACAGTAGAGTCAAATATACATAACTATTTTTGGTGTATTCAAAAAAGTTTAATTCACTGTGTCCGGTTTGTCGATCATATGTCCTGAAATTATTTGAAGGTTGTTTGATTAAAATTTTAGTTTTTTAATTCTATAGTTAACAGTGTGATGTTAAGTTCAGTTGAATATAATGTCCCTTGTTTTCAAACATTAATATTGTTTAAGACTTGTATTACTCTTTAGTTCCAGAAGTCGGTCGCTGGTCAGCGGAAACTGGTTCTGATAATGAAATTCATGCTCATCAGACCAATTCGCCGAATCCACTTCCAAATCCTGATATGACATCTGAAACGTATTTGCCCAAAAGTCACGATCCAGAAACACAGTACATTGTCAATTCTCAACACTATTCCGATCCTCAATACATTACTAACATTCAGTCTGATTACCTTATGAAACCAGGACAAAAAACAAGTAACGACTATCACACAATCCAGAATAAAATGGACAACTTCCATGATTATTCTGATCGATTTTCCGAAAGTGATGAAAAGCATACAGTCGGAGATAAATATCTATTTCCTTATACGGGTGAGTTACGTGATTTTATCATATGTTTTTTAAAAAGCAATAAACTATTAGAATATTTCTTCGTTTGTCTCTAAACCATTTACTAGAATGCACCTAAATACATACATATATATGTAATGGAAGAGGCCTTTATCCAGCAGTAGATTGACAGAAGCTGCTGCTGCTGATATATAAAACTTTTAAAAAATATTTGTGTTTATAATTATATCATTACATAATTCTAAATTTGTATGTATTAATAGCTGAAGAAGACCACTGTGGAACTATGAATTACACACTGCCACTGTCATCGAGAATAATGTCACCAACAATGATTAATGATGTGAATAATCCAGGTAAGTAAATAACATTACATTCATATGTGCAATACTTTTTTAAGAATATAAAAAAATCTTATGTAATAAATTTAATTATGAAAATATAAATAATTTTCAAAAGCTTAACAATGGTAGTCAAATATAAATGTGTTTATAAATTAATCTAAAACTTATTTCTTGAAAGAGTATTTTTTAATCTGGAACTGAAGCTCATGTACTCTATTTCCATCATTCTTTTGTTTCGTGACTGTCAGAATGATATTAAACCAGAATTGACTTAAAATATTTTAGGTATCATGGACTTCCATGGATCTAGAATGGGTTCTCGTATCGGTTCTGTAATGGGATCAGCACACGGGTCCGTACATGGGTCTGTTCATGGGTCTGTTCACGGTTCCATACATGGTTCTGTTTGTGGAAGTGTACGTGGAGGATCACCTACTTCGTTAGCAGTGCAGACGGCGATGCATCATACAACAGTACCACCTCTCGCAGATGAAGAGTGAGTTTATTTTTTGTACTAATGATCATAATACCAAATCCATGTACTAAATATTCTCAAAATTTTCTATATGAATGAAAAGAGACATATTTTCAATGCCATATTTTGACTTAAGTTAATGTTTATATGAAATCTATAATTTTGAATTGAGTATTGCATGAAGTACATGGTATTGGGTTTTATAAAATCAAGTCATACAATTTACTAAATACATTTTTATTTTGCATTGCACTTTATATTTACGATCGTAACTTTATGTTATAATATAAAATACTTAATTGAGCCATTTTTTCAATTTTAACAATTTATATGTGTAATAAAATTGTCATCAATTGTATTATTTTTTTTATATAGTCTTATAATAATTTTAAGATTAGTGGCAAATTATCATATTTGATGAAAAAATTAACTGCCTTAAATGAATTACAATCATTAGTTGGTTGTAGTTCTTTAATTACTGCCTCATTGTTTTGATTTTACATGACTTGTAAACAGTCATGTAAAATCAAAACAATTTCTATTCTAGAGATATATAATGTATTATATATCCCTAGAATAGAAAAAGAAACTGGTTTAATATTTTAAATATCATAATAAGATATTATTATATCTAATGATAAGATAAGAAATTAATATCTGATTCTAATTTCTGGGTGAGCAAGTTTTTATTTACAAAATTCTTTCATTAAAAGTCATTTGATCTTACCACTTAAATTCTATATATATGTTCTGAATATTTATACTTAAATATACTATTTAAATAATATTTTTTGCATGTATTTACCCATTTCTTGCAACTATACATTATTTAATAATAGTGGTGTTAATTTAGTTAATAAATAACGTAATTTAAAAGTACAATACTATCTATCTGAAATGATAGTATAAAAAAACACTCATCATTTATACTACATTATCTTTTCAAAACCTGAAGAATGCTTTTTTTCTTGTAATTTACATATCCTTAAGGTTTGTAAATGACTTTATCTATAGCCACATTTTTCTTAAAATGAAAAAAAGGTATTGAAAACTGTGTGAAAGAAAATGTGCAATTGAAAACTGTGTGAAAGCAAATATGCATTTAGTTAACCACAGTGTCATATCAACCTAAATGGATAAAGATGTTAGTGTTATATGTCGCCGATTTTACATGAGTTTTCAGCATTACAATCTATGGTCTTTGGTAATACAGATGTGAATAATTTCTTCTTTTCTTCTCTCTCTATGAAAAGTATATTATAGAATTTTCTTTAATCGTATGGTGGTTGGTCATAATACTAATATACAACATTATTTCTTTTATTTTGGACAGATGGTGTTGGGGAGATTAACTTAATAACAGATTAAAAATACTAATTACGCAGTATCGAGTGAGTATACCTTATATTTGATATTACTAAATACTTGTATCTATTTGTAACACAATTTAAACAACAATTCAATTAGACTATTTATTCTAAATTTTAATGAGTTATTTATCAACATAACACTCATTGTTTAATCGACTTTTTGTAATTCTTATCTTCAAAATATTTTTTATTGTAACATTGTGTGTATTAATATATATATATATATATATAAATATATAATATCTATATATATATATATATATATATATATATATATATATAAAATATCTATATATTTGTTGTAGAAAAGAAAATAATGAAGAAACATCTGTCTGACACAGCTACACTTGATGTATTTTGCAATGAAAAGACTGTTATTTGGTCTATTCATATATTTCACTTAAATTATATTTGTACAAAATAAATAGCACCCAAATCTCATTTATACTTTTAATTCATTGTATTTTAAACATATTTCATAGTCATTAATTTAAAGAAGACGTGTTTTACTTTTATTCTTATTTTGTAAGTATTGGAGTTTTTTAAACTAGATTTTGTACTATATAAAAGTATTTATACACCAATAGAATATATATATATATATATATATATATATTATATATATATATATATATATATATATATATATATATTATATATAAATACATATATATATATATTATATATATATACATATATATATATATATATATATATAATATATATATATATATATATATATATATATAATATTATATATATATATATATATTATATATATATAATATATATATATATATATATATATATATATAATATATATATATATATATATACACATACATATACACAATATGTATACCTTAATGCCATATAAATGTGTAGTAGATAGTATATGTAATGTTTATTTAAATTAAGTTAAATCATTCCAGAAAGAGACTTATATAGTATTTAAGTTATTTTAAGTAATTTTTGTGCTCTTAAGAGGTACCATCTAAGAAATGGATTCATATTAATAAGAAAACATATGTTATTAGAATGTAATGTGACGAATCTAGTTTTATTATAAAACAGTTCAAACCAAATCGTGTGATTTCAACAAATTATATTGTAAAGGTCATAAGTACTATTCGTATTAATAAATTTGTAACATTGTTTCCTTAAGTTATTTACAACAGAGACTGGAAAAAAAGACATTTTAATAAAATACGTTTCCTGTTTAAGAAAGAAATATAATAATGATAATACATAAACTTCAACAGTACATATTTGATTAAGTTTCATATTGAAACATTTATAAATATTTTTTATTTTATTTTCGTAATCAGTTTATCGATATATGTAAATTGATTCGAAGAATTTTGCATCATTTGTAAATTATCATCATGTTCGTTAAGGAACAAATAAAGATCTAGTAAAGGTCTGAAATCACGACATAGTAGAAAAGTAAAACTGTACGATATTCGGCGAATTCAGAGTGCCTCTGCTTTTTATACCGATGATTTTTGTGACGATTTGCATGATTACTGTTTCGAAGTATGCTGTTTTAATCAGTGTGAATGATAACAATGTACATTGAAACACTAATGTGCTGCTCGCCACAATCTGTTTTCATTCTTTTTTACATTTGTGAAAACGTTCCCATTCGAAATGGGAAATATATTTTAATATGTACTATAAAGATCTCTAAAAATATTTTTGTATACTTTGTGCTAGCTTTTGTAATGTTTTAGTTAATTTATCTCAAAATACTAATGTGTATAGTTTATTGAGTGATATAGAATAAAAATATTTTGTGCAATTCTGCAACCATACGTACCGACGGATGTATTGTATTTTAAAATTGAATAAAAATATATATGTTGTGATTTTTTTATTTAAAAATGAGACTATTTTATTAGAAAATACATGTCTTTCATCTTTGCACTATGATTTTATAAGTAAATTTTGCTGATTTGATTTTTAGATGCGACAACTTGATGTGTGCTTGGTGAGTGACTTTAATTTTGTAGGATGATTTGGGTTGTTCAGAGATGTTTCCGAAGTCTATTTATGATGTTACTTTAGTTTTCCAGATTGTCCTTGTGTATTGTAGTTTGAGAAACAGCGATTATTTTTGTTGGTGTTCATTTTTAAATCACTAAGTATCAGATTTCTGTTTTTAGGACAGCTGTAAATATATTTTTTCTTCTATTTATATGTAAACTTATATAATTTGCTCATCGCTTTAGTTAAATAAACATGATGGCATGTAATTCATATTTGTTTCAAATGCTGAACTTACTAAATATTATTTTTCATTTATGTCTACTTTCAGCTTTTAAATTAAATGTTTGTTATTGTTAAATGTAATAGATATATTATCATAATACATAATTCATTTTTTATATAAACGTACTAGCCATTAACAATATTTAATAAGTGATATATTTTGTGTCAATTAAACAGATACCTATTACATCGAGAGTGTGCTAAGAAATGGACTGAACTATTCAATCGCCTGTACTTTGTATTCTTTTATTCATGTTTGTTGAAATTATTGTTTATTTCAGTGAAGTACGAGTATATTTTGTATTCCACAGTGACAAATTCGATCAGTTATTTGTATTAACTTATTAGAACCTCTTTCTTAAAAAAAATGTATCTATTATCTGTTTGTAAAATTTTATTAATGCACTTGTATTTTTGTATTATTTAGTTGAATGTCCTACGATTATGCTCTCTGTGCGTCTCTTCAGACATTTTTTTTACCAATGCTTCAATGAATTATCAGTAGGTAAGTTTAAATTTATACCTTTTTTCTCTTATATATTAATTTCAATTAATAAATTAATTAATAATATTCTTTAAAACATTTTTAAAAAATGAATATGAAAAAGAAACATTGAAATTATTTTTAAAATGAGAACTGTATGAATAGCATATTTTTTTTAAAAAAAATTACAGATGTGGACAGAAAAGTTTTTCAAATAAAAACAGTTTTCAAAAAAGGATTTTTAGAAACAGTATAATGTATGTGATTTTTTATGGAATTGAATAGGTCCCTTCCACCATCTTGAAATTAGAGTTTAAAATGTGTACTTTGTTTTCTTGGTTTTGTTACTTTCTTTTCTTTTTTTAAAAAAAAAAATACTTTAATATCTTTAGTCATTATTTTTTTTTTGTTAATAGTTTAAAAAAGTATTATGTTTTCTGCAATTATTTAATTATTTATTTAAAAAATAAATACCTTGGTACTACCAAGGATTGAAACCGAATCAAAATAACGTTTGGGTTTCGATTTTCCGTTCTGCAAAGTTATCGGTTTCGGTTACTGAAATGAAACTGTGTTTACCGGTTACGGTTTCTGTTTTGATTTCAATCATTGGCTATTACCATATTGAAATTTTCATGTTTTTAGCATTCATGTTTATTAGTTTTTTTTCTGTGTTTATTTTTTTCGGATTAAAATCAATAGCCCTAACTGATTTTTCACATATAGCTTAGAGGATTCTATTTGCTGTCATTTTTCTAAATTTTAAAATGAACAAGTTTTTATTTTTTCTATATGTTTTTTTTAAAAATTGGCTGATATTTCTTTACTACTTTTAAAAAGTTATCATTTTTTGAAAAATTAAATACTCTTCTTTCATCATCTTGTAAGATTGATTAAAAATATGAACGGATGAATGCCAACAGCGGTTTCACTCATTCTACAAAGTGCCAAGCACATTACTTTTTTAACTATAAGGTTACACGTTGAATTAACATGAAAAATCACGGACGCATACCGGTCCGTTCGATGATTGTCAATATTGGGTTGTGTTACTGCCGACGGTTCAAATGCAATCGTTATTATATATATATATATATAATGTATATACATACACAGAACAGCGCTCTACTTATGAATATCGTATTACCTTCGAGCTCCAACCGCTCGAAGCATTTTATTTAGCCTTAGTGAATTGATTTACATAGTAACTGCTCATTATTGTGTCTAGTGCTTTTGATAATGGTTACGGCATTATTGTGCATATTGTCGTTTTGCTTTGGATGATTTACAGCAAGAGTAACGTTATGTCCTTTGTTATTGAGTTAAGCGTGATTAAAGTGCTTCAGAAACACTTAAAGAAATGAGTAAAGCTTATAGTGATGAGTGTCTAGAAAAACTGTAGTATTCAAGTTGCATAAACGGTTCAAAGAAGGACAAGAATTTGTTCGAACAATTCGGTCTGCTCGCAAGCAATTGGTGCTTGTTTTTTTCTTTTTAATATGAAAGGCATTTTTTCACTCATTTCATGCTACATGGACAACAATGAACAAAGTGAATTATGCCAAAGATCTTAATGAGAATTTTTATTGTGCTATTCGAAAAAAATGCCGGGAATTCGTCAAGAGACATGACTTTTTCATTATGATAATGCAAGACCTCACACAGATAATCTTGTGTAACCCGTGATTAAAAAAATAGAGGTTTTGTTCATCCTTCATATTCACCAGACCAGCAACTTATGATGTTCTCTTGTTTCCACATCTAAAAGGGGAAATGGTTCTGAGGGAAGCATTTTGGGTATAATGAAAAGCTTCGTAAAGCCATAATGGGCGTTCTGTACAACATAGCAAACAATGGACATCAGAAAGCTTAAGACACGTGGATAAGACGGTTTCAAAAATGCAAACACTTCAAAGTAGAATATTTTGAAAAGGAAAAATTGTCACGTGATTGATCACATGAATGTTAAATTTTTTTTAGACTCACCGCGAATTACGTGAAACGTTTGAAAGTATGGTAAAAAAGTAAGTTAAACACCGTTTTTTGGAAAAAAATCGATTTTATTTCTCAACATAGTCTCCATTGAGGGCTACACACTTAGTCCAGGGAGTCTGCAAAATACGCATTGATGGCAGCGATGACATCCTCATTCGACAAGAATTTCTCACCGAACAAAATTTTCAAATTTGGGCAGAGGAAGAGGTCGCACGGGCCCAAGTCCGAAGAATAGTGGATGAGGTGTTCAGTTGCAAAAAAGATTTCCTTTCTTAATACATTGCATTTCCTAGCTATGTCTTGGAAGCAAGTCTCAGAGAAAACCATCTGCTCCGAAAACGTGGATTTTTTAAAATAAATGCTGAAACTCGTACTTCCGAAGAACCTGGCCCTACAACTGAAATTTGCGAAGGAATTATAGGCAATATTGAAATGACGGTTACAATGATTGTATCGGAAATATATCAAGATGTTGCTGATGATAACTCCAAATTATCAGAAGAAAATAGACCTAACTTATTTACAGAAGAGGAAATTTCAGAAGTTTCTCCAACTAATGCCCAGATACAAGAAGCTCTACGAATTATTCGTTGCAGTGTGTAACATAGAGCAACAAATTTTGAAAAGCATTATGACTGAGAATTATATTCAGCAGCTAATAAACGCAAACAAACGACAGAAAACACTTGATAAGTTTTTCAAATAAATTTTATGCTGTTTTCAAAAAAGGTTTTTTATAAGAAATGTACCATATATAAATATGTAACGTTATATTAAGTGTACAATTTGTGATAAATATAAATTGTACAAATGTCATAATTGTGTGTAATGAACTGAGTTCAAAAATGAAAATTTTTTATCCTCTGTTTAATGTTATCAGCTGGTTATTGTTATCAAAAATTGCAAGTTCCAAAATAATCATAATAAGCGGATTTCACTCTATATATATATGTGTGTGTGTTCGGGATTCTTGTAATCCCGAGACCAGTGCACACTCATACCCTCCTTTCAATCAACAATCAACCGCGTTTAATGCACCGCCTTGTGGCATGTGCTTGGCACCGCTCAAGCACGTGTGCACGGCTGGCGATAATGGTGCATCACAGGCGAAATAAAATACAATTAACAGCAACAATCAAAACGCAATCTGATATGAAACAGAGTCGATACACCCCGCGTCAGTCAGTAATAGAAGTACAGTAAGCCAAGAACCGTCTCGGACTGCAGTAACGATACCGTGCTCCACTGTAGCATCCATCTTTTCTACCTTTTTATATTTGTTTCGTTATTCCTTTTGTAACTTTACCTACAATAAAGTTTGTTGTTTATCATCCGTTCAATTACGCATTTCCTGATTCGCGTACAATTGTCACCCGCCGAATCGGACCACAGTAAAAGCGCGAACAATATGTATATATATATATATGTCATCTAGAATGAAAGTATATTTGCGTATATTTTGTCGATTTAGCCCGTCTACTTTGCCGTGCTTCTGAATCCATCAACATCCATTGACTCAATCCTATTCGCAGTAACCAAAATATAGGAATCGTTCCCATCCAATCCATTTATTAAATTATTAATAGTAATATTGAGATCGAATCGAACTAGTCTATTTGCGATTCTCCAATAAAACTTATCGGATTTAAGATGTATTCTTTTCCGAATTTTCTTCATCGATTCTATTTGCACGCCTCTTTTATTGGTAATTTTCGGTACACAAACGTGCGTCCTTTTATGATTTCGATTTACTGTTGTGAACATAATATTTAGATGCTTAACGATTTTGATATGTAGTGTGTATAGATCCTGTACAAGTGTAATTGCTGTACTGGACCCTTACCGTTATATACATGTTTCTTTCTAAAGGTATTTTACTTTACCTCATCTGTATCTGCAACACTCCCACCCACATGGGAACGTGTATCGAGCACTGAGAATCACGACTCGTGCTTCTCGAATTACCTTGAGGTCTCCTTGGTCGGAGAATATTACTAAGAGGTGGAGTAATTTTTCATGCCCTCCTGATGAGGTCATTTCTTGCAGTTCGGCTAGTAGAGCTTCAGATTGCCTGCAAAGGTACTCTCTTACTAGCATTAAACTTCATAAAATGAAACGATCGTTTATTCCCATATACATATTTTTGATTCATCACGAACTCGCCTCTTCTCTTTTCTCCTGTTCACGATCAAATCAAAATAAACATTTAAGGATCGCCTTGTCACACTCACAGATCTCATTTCAAATAATTTATATTACACGACAAGCATTTATTCTCGGCAGTAATTACATTATTCGAAATATATTAAAAAAAGTACAAAAAAAAACTAAATAAAAATAGGTAGGTACATGGGATCACAGGGTCCCACAGTTATTACTTCAGGTCTCTCTCGTAACAGTTCAGGGTTTTTTCAATGTCCTGTAAGTGGAAAATCGAGTATGTGCGCAATGCGATAAATTATGTGATCACGTTTTTGAATACCTCTAGCATCGCTGTCCGATTCTCTGATGGAATGTGTTTTGCTATGACTGCGTCTACGAGGTCGTAGAGTAGTTCGAGTTGTTCGACTGTAGAATTGAACGTTGACTGCCGGACGGCTCTTTGGAATAGACTCATTAGCTTCGGCCGGTCGATCGTGACAACGGCGGACTGCTTGGATGATTCTGATTCGTCAGGCATGGCTCGATCGATCTTCGAGCCATCTGAAATATTCAACAAATGTGACTGACGAGTGGGTTACTTTTCGATACGTTTACCTCGTTTCAATTTTCTACGGAAAATGTTAGACATATTCTTGATATCTTTTTGACTCGTTGAAGCGATGCACCGTTCGACGACTACTGAAGGATTGAAGGTCTGCGTGTGCATTAATTCTGTGTCGGATTTGAACGGTGGCTCGATGCGAACCGTGCTGTCCTCGAGTTTGATCCGCTTACATGCTGACACATCGTTCTGAATTTTATCAGAAAGTCTCTTGCTGCTCCTCTTTGATACAAAAACCGGTTTAGTGGACACATTGAAATCTGCAGATACGATTGAAGAAAATATATATATTTGAACGGGTTTTTCAATTTCCGCGAGTGAGTTAATAACAAAAAAATATTTATCTTTAATATAAAATAACATAGGCATCATAGTACATGTTTATCGGACCGAGAGTGAGAGAAGTCATCGAAATGGATTCGCGCCAGTCAGTAGTACGCACCTCTACGTCTGCGTTAGCCATCTACGTCTATATTTTCTCGCTGCAGCCACAGAGTTTGCTCTTAAGCTAGGTACATGAATGCGAACGATAGTTTTTGTGGTAGAAAGGACGTACAAACTTCTATAAAAACCTCTTTTGTAGTCAAGATTTATTCAAACGAGGCAACGAATAAAGTAGAGGTTGATAATAAATATCTTAGTAACAATATTCTTAATATATTGACAATATTAACATGGAAATGTTGTTTTTACAAATTCATTGAATACTTTTCTGATTATTTATTATTATAATTATTATTTATTATTATTAATGGCATTAATGAATTAAAGTAAGAGAGTATTGATGCATTTATCTCAAGATTTTCGTAATGACCTCGAATTTTTTCATGTATTCAATGAAAAATCGATCGGATTTGAATTTCCTCGAGTGGAGCGACAATCAATTTGAGGTTGGTGGTCTTATTTCGAGTTGGACCGAACATTTACTATGTCTTTGATCTCCCGCATTTGTAGTCGAGCTTATATGTTTACATAGCTTAACATCGCATTCAGTTTAATGCTGTCCCGGTTTGAAAATTCAACTCGTTGTATAGTGTTCCCTTATAGAAAATAATTAGAGTACCTGATAAATAGAATAGTATGCCTTATATAATGATTACGAAAATAATTTTATTGCATTTATGATTCTTTCAATATTCTCAAAAGTGAACATTTGTACTATGTTGAGGAATCATGTGAAACATTTTTAATGCCTTAAAAACGTGTAACGGTATTTTATATTGATCTATTAGTTTGATGCAAAAATAATTGCGATTTTTAGCATTTTAAGTTTGGCACCGAATTTTCTAGTTCCAGTTATCTTTTGTTATAGTTATATGATACATCATTGTAAACAATGAAATTAGCACTACTGATTTCAGCTTATGTCTATTGTTTTCATTTTTTAGTATTGTTGAATATAACCTCTTAACTAAGTCATGGAAAAAGCAAATTCGCGCGATTTTGTTGTATGAATTTAAATTGTGACATAAAGAAAATAGAAACCGCTCGAAATATCCAATTTGTTTTTAGCGAGGAGTCAATTAGTCAACGTACAGCTCAACAGTGGTTCCAAAAATTTCTTGATGGAAACGAAAGCATTGATGATGAGGAAAGTCGTGGACGTCCTTCACTATAGACAATAATGATTTAAGAACCATTTTTGAAGCGGACCCACGTAAAACAACTCGAGAGTTGGAAGAAGAACTCAATGTTGATCATTCAACAGTTGCTCGATATTTGAGCTTAATTGGAAAAACAAAAGAGCTGGATAAATGAGTAACGTATGAACTAAACGAACATCAAGCAATTTGGCGTTACGAAGTCTGTTCTGCACTTCTTTTGCGTAACAAAAATGATCCCTTTCTTGATCGGATTGTCACATGTGATGAAATGTGGATTCTCTATAACAATTGGAAACGTTCATCACAGTGGCCAGACTGAGTAGACTGAGGAGAAGCATCAAAACAGTTTCCTAAACCGAATCTTCATGAAAAGAGATTATATTAACCGTTTGGTGGTCGGCAAGTGGCATCATTCACTACATCTTCTTAAATCCTGTTGAAACAATAACAGGAGAAAAATATTGTCAGAATATTGAAAAAAATGTATCAGAAATTGCATCGTTAACAGTTAGCATTAGTCAATCGAAGAGGACCAATTCTTGATGTCAACGTCAGGCCACATGTCTCACGAATGACTTAAAAAAAATTAAATGAACTGGGTTATGCAACCTTACCTCACCCACCTTATTCTCCGCACCTGTTTCCAACAGATTATCATTTTTTTAAACATTTGAGTAATTTCCTACGAGAGAAGTTTTTCAATAATCAAGCATCAGCTTGAAGCGCTTTCGATGAATTAATTAATTCCAGGATTCCAGAATTCTATTTTGTAGGTATAAACCAACTTGTATTCCGTTGGGAGAAACGTGTGCAGGCCAATGGTCTTTATTTTGATTCATAAATATAATTTGTCTTATATATTGCGTCTTTACACTCGATACGTAAATACCGCAATTATTTTTACACCAACCTAATAAAAAAAAGTTTTTCGTCCATTACCTTGCCACCGATTCGACTTGAACTCATCTTTCAATCCGATTCCGGGCGCTTGAAACGCTTTGACGACGAACAGTGGTGACAGAAAGAGCTCTCGCTCCGACACGCTCGGATTCTCCATTTCGACGACAATCGTGTGTAGACTTCTTGCATACTTCTTTATCTATGAATACGATAACGATTGAAAAAATACTAATAAAAACCTGTAAATAGAAAGAAGCAATCCGTCCGATTTCGTCGTCAGAACACATTGCGGTTCTTTTTTTTCACATCATACGACCATTTTCGTCAGTCATGGTAACACTATGTCATATCTTCCGTAATTATCTTGTCGTTATAAAGTATTTAGATAATGCACCTACGTCGTGAGGTAAGTCTCCGCTATACGTCATGACTACGAGCACCGGTGTCGTCGGGTCAATCTTCCTTAACGCGGCTACGAATACATTCCGTGTACAATCCTCTACGATTGACCACCAGCAGTTCACGAACGGCATGTATAGGATACAAGGTGTATTCTGTCGTGCGTGACGGATCCTCTAAGAGAGAGCGACAGAAATAGGGCGCGACGAACAAGTCAATAAATAGATCTCTTCTTACGTTCAGCGCTTCCTTACAATCCTGATAGACGGTTTCCATGTCAATCTCGTAGTAGGGCAGGTATTCGAGATGGTTGAGCAACGCCGGTCCTATATGCGCTGTCTGTCCGTCGCCGTATCTTTCCGTCAGCAAGATTCTTCCGGCATAACGTTTCGAGTTCGGAATATACCTAAACGTGTGTGTATGTGAGAATGGACAAGAGTCAATAAGACGAATTAATCTTATGCTCACTTATGGTCCTTGTCGAGGAAGTGCGGCCATGTCAATGCCAGTTCATCGACGATGAGGTCGAACTGCCGGCTCAGCAGTGGCCGTACAATCTCGTTGAGTCGCTGTAGAGGATTTGTTGTTTTTCGCGACGATGGCGTTACGTTCGAGCGCGCCGACAAGAAATCGCACGGTTCAATCTAGATGAGGAACGATCATACAAAGAGGCGATTGAGAAAGCTTTCGAAAATTCACCTTCATTGAATCGAAATCGACATCGATGTCCGTGTCGTGGCATTCTGGATACACGCGTCGGAAGCAGCAGAGAACTGTCTCGGCGCAAAGCGCATGCAGGTCAGAGCCGCTGTATCCGGCAGTCATTTCGGACAAGCTTTCGAGGAATGTGTCGTTGAGTCCACGTGCCGATGCCCACGAACGCGTATAGATCTGTCGGATTCATGTTGAGAATACCAATTACTTCATTCATGTAAACGATCGATTTACACACCTTCAAGATGTCGAGCCGGGATTTCAGACACGGCAGTGGGAAGTACAGTTCCCTATCAAAGCGGCCGGGGCGTCGCAGTGCCGGATCTATCGCATCAATGCGATTCGTCGCGCCGATTATAATGATACCTTGAATTCATAAATACATAAATATATGCAATAGTTAACTGTATTAGTATAGAAAAACTATTTCATGAATCATTTTATTAGATGGCGTCGGATCGAAGGCAGCGTATCTACTAACACGCTGTCGGCGGTGTAAATTGGCAAGCATTTGCAATATCCGCGAAAAAGCTTTAAACTTCACGAAAATAAAATGGCGTCAATTATGAATTAAGTCATTATACAGTAAACTATAACTAGAAGTTTATTCTCTGTACTTCCAATTAACTAAAAAAATAGATAATATGCAATTCGCGTTATGAAATGATTCTTATAATGAAATGGAAATCATAGAACATAAAATGAAAAAGAAGAAAAATGCATTGAATAAAAAATGAAATAAAGTCAGGAAAAAAAGCCCAAACGATAACTAAAGCAGTTAAATGCAAAAAAAGCTTTAGTTACTAACCAGTCATCAGAATTTTATTAATTCGGAATTAAAACTAGTGAAGAAAAGACTTAATTTCAATTTAAAATTCCGAAAATCTCCCATAGAAAATATTATAGTCAGTATTGAAAATGTGATTGAATACAGAAGTTGAGAAACAAAAAAGTACGTTCGAGAAACGACCAAAAAAGTAATTCAAAATAACATGAAACTGAAAAAAAAATAAAAATGTAAAGAACAATTGACACAAAAACCACAAAACTATTTAAAATGTTGAAGGCAAAAACTGTTTCTACCTTAAAGTAGATAAGGGAAAACTCAGTATTCATTTTACATAAGGTAGGTTATTATGAAAGGACAATAGATATGTTAGAAAAAGGTCAATTTCTGAAATTAAAAAGAACTCCTCATCCAAGATGATTACAAATGTTAAAAAGGTATTGAAGATGTGGAACAATTATAAGTAAAGAACAAAAATACAAACTCGCAGTTTTTAATCTTACGATACCAAAAATATTCTGTCTCCCATAAATACATAAAGACAGAAAACAATGCGCCTCAGTTTTATGTAAATTCTCCAACCTATTTTTTTTTCAAATGGTTAATTCAACAATTTAATCAAATGAAAGTAAAACAAAGAAATTTTCTGCTAACAACTCTTACACTTCATAAACAGAAATGAAGAAGTTAAATCAAAAGAATGAAATATTATTATTCGACTTAAATAATTATTTCCAAGGGCGCTGATAAATAGCACTTATCTAAAAACTTTCTCGATTGAAAATAAATTCGTGAATAAGTCAGTAGAGGAATATATAAAACTAATAAAACTGTGTATTGAAGAAAATTATTTCAAAATCGATAACAAATGTTATTAACAAATAGGAGGTGCCGCTACGGATCTGCTACATGTTCCTTGAACGTCGTTCTTATTCCCCTCTTGCTATGGACTAATACCAGATTTTTTCTCAATACTATTTCGACCTTCTGTCTTTTTTCAGTATATAACAAAGTCGAGTGTATTTCCTTTTCTTGTGATTAGTATATTCAAAGATGTTAATTTGTCCGAATTTTCCGTTTAATGGGAGAATTTGATTGTTTCATGTGAGTTGTTTATTTTATGTAAAAAGTATCGTACGTTTTCTTTTTCTGTATCGAATAAAGCGAAGATATCATCGAAATATCTTAAATGTATTCTCGAAGAATATTTGAAGACCGTTTTTAACTGATATTCAGATTTCTCCATGAACAAATTTATTAAAAAGAGTAATAAACTATTACCCAAAAAGAGTTACAAAATCAAGAAGTATGTCACATGGTAGAAAATTGCCACACTTCAGGAAAATTAAAACCAATAAAAAAAATTGAAAATAAAAAGGACTTGAATTGCTACGAAAGCATAGAAATTCACAAAAAGAAAAAACATCTACTAAATGCATATAGCAGCCTCATGTATTTGAGTTGATTCACTTTCCTAGTGTCCTAAACAGTAAAAAAATAACATATGTGTATGTATATATACATAAGGGTATATCTGCATATATATTTGCATGTATGTATGTATATACAAGTATGTATTGTAGGTGTACATGTAGACTTATATATAGAATGAAAAATATATATTAAAATTAACATAAAAGAGATTTAAACTAAAGTAGAAATAAGTAAAACATGATTCTATAACACATTTCTGAACACACTCAAAAATTACTAGTGGTTTATTAAAAAGGACTTGAATAAATGTTTTAAACATTTTCTAAAGTATCACTAAATATCGTTTGAACATGTGAAAATAAATTTGCACAATTCAACAAACTTACTACAGATGATAGGACCACCTCAACCGTCACGTTGTTTAAAAAGTAAATTACTGCAACAGTAATAGGAAAGGTAATCAGAAAGAAACAAGAAACCGTTGGACATTTGTTAGAAAAAGACATTTAGATGTAATAAGTACGGATATATATATATATATATATATATATATATATATACTCGTATATATAGAAGATTCCATTTTAAAAGATTAGATTTTTCGATAAATGGATACTCTGAGGATGATGGCGTTGCCATCGAAAGAAGAATAAGCGACAACTGAAAAGGATTTATAATGATTTACTGAATATTTTTGATCAACAAATTTGTTGCAGTTCGTCGAGTGAAAAAAGAAGTTATTTGTGAAAATGAATTTAGCCACAGTGTGAGATCTGTTAGTGTCATATGCAATAAGTAGATGAGCGAGTATCGACCAGTGGTCACCGTGACACAGTTCTCCTGATATAACTTTACAAATCCAGTGAATAAGATGACCGTTATTAAAGAACAAGATACCTGCACTCGACTCGAGGCCGTCCATAAGCGCGAGCAGCGTCGCAACGACGCTCGTATGCACGTGGTCGTCGCGTGCGCACCTCGTCGGTGCCAGTCCATCGAGCTCGTCAAAGAAGATGATTGATGGACGGCGTCTCGTCGCCATCGCAAACAACTCACGCAGTTTGCGCTCCGATTCGCCAACGTACTTGTCAAGGATATCAGCGCCCTTGCGGCCGAAAAACGACACGTGGACGTCGCGTTCCATCGATCGACGGCGACGACACTGACGTCTCCGTCTTCGTTTTCGCCTCTGCCATGCCGCCGCTGTCGTTGTCGTCGACGCTTCTTCACTCGGAGTCTATATAAACATTCAACTTGTTATAGTATATAGGGATTATGTGCTATCTGTAAAGTAGAGACCACCTCAAGTTTAATTTTTACAGGCGTCGTGTACTCTGTCTCCTCGAACGCATCATCTGCTCGCCGATCGTCGTATCTGTGGAACTCGTTCACGAGCGCTGACGCCACCAGAGATTTCCCAGTACCTGGAATTAGACGATACGTGGTGAGCTTAATATTCGTTAGAAATTAGATAAGAATCACACCCGTAGAAGGAAAGGAGGCATGGAACTTTTGGCCTTTAATTAGAGCGTTGCGAGTTATTTAGAAAATATCAAACAAGAAAGTAAATATGGGATAAAATGTGTC
The DNA here is from genome assembly GCA_034766995.1 of Acanthacorydalis orientalis. Classification (NCBI taxonomy): domain Eukaryota; kingdom Metazoa; phylum Arthropoda; class Insecta; order Megaloptera; family Corydalidae; genus Acanthacorydalis; species Acanthacorydalis orientalis. The sequence continues at coordinate 8,038,994 of CM068322.1, forward strand.
ACATGCTTTTTGGAAATGCCAAAATGTATGTGTTTGTTTTCAAAATAAAATAAAAGTGAATGATTTAATACCATTTCATGCTACTTACGCAGTTTTTTGTGCTAGTAATGTTTGTTTTGAATGTTATGAGTTGTTTTCAAGAAATGAAGTTTAAGAATTATAATACACATCTAAATCTTGTACGTTGAGGTCCTTATACTTCACATAAAGTTTAATTATTTTCAAATGTTTCATGTCTTTCTTTCTTTTAAATTCGGTCGATTGGCCTACAATACATTTTCCAGGTTTGTCAATGTTATAGATATGTCATTTAAAAAAGAGTAGAAGTTAATATTGTTGAAGTCACCAGATTGCAGTGTGAAGTATATATTATTGTTTTTTGCTTATGATTTGTGTTATGATTTACATAGTTTTTTATTTTATAATCATTTTATATAAAATTGCTTCATTGTCCATACATTTAAGAAGGGAGAAGAGACAAATAATACTTTCCATGAAGTGTTATTGATAAAGAAATAGATATTGTATAAGTAGTGGATGCTTTCATGGTAACGGTGTGTCTTGATTTGCGGCCAGCACAGCGTACATAGCTGGTACAGCTTCAAATCATTCATGTACATCGGGAGTTCCCAACGGGGTTGGTATATACTCCTTAGGGGTCGATGAAAGTTGATAGAGGGTCGATGAACCCCAAAAAGTTGATTGGGAGTTGACAAATATTGAATATTATTGAATCAATATTTTTATCTTTTACTAGTTCTTGTGTAGTAGAACCTGGTTTCAGTCATATAGCTAATTTATTAGGAAAATCAAGAAACAGATTAAATATATCAGAACGTTAAATATATCAGTGTCTTTCAAAGTATTCCGGCCGTTTTTCCTTCAATGTATGGCTCAAGCGCATCAATTGTAGTCGGTAGCGATCTCAAGTGATGGTTTCACTCGGTTTGAGCAGCTCATAGTAGATCACACCCTTATGATCCCACTATATACAGAGCATGAGCTTGGATCCATGGATATTTGGCTTCGCCGCTGGTGTTGTTGGTTGAACTGGGCTTAATCCTTGACTTTCTGCGCTTGGGATTGTCGTAATTGATCCACTTTTCATCGCTCGTGACAATTCGATGCAAAAATCTCTTCCTTTTCTCCCGTTGAAGCAGCAGTTCACAGGTAGAAAAACGCCTTTCAACGTCCCTCGGTTTCAATTCGTATGGGACCCAATTTCCTTGCTTTTGGATCATTTTCATGGCTTTAAGGCGTTTTCCTACCGTCGAAAAGTCAACTCCCAACGATTCAGACAATTCTTGAAGTGTTTTACATGGGTCTTCAATAAGCAATGCCTCCAATTCTTCATCGTTGAACTTTTTCGGCTGTCCAGGTCGTTCCTTGTCTTCCAAGTCGAAATCACCACTTTTAAAACGTGCAAACTACTTCCGACACGTTTGCTCAGCTAGAGCATGGTCACCATAAACTTTCACTAAAATACGATGACTTTCGGCAGCACTTTTTTTCATGTTAAAGTAATGAAGTAAAACTCCCCGCAAAAACAATTTATCCGGCACGAAATTCGACATATTCGATAAAGTACAAAGTGTTGTTATTTACGCTTCAACCAAATGACATATACTGAAACTGACGCCTAAGGACAGCTGTTTTACGGGGAATATTTGGTTAAAAGGAACAATGGAAGAATGTACTACCTACGCCATCTCTTGTAAAACGCTACGAATTAATTCCAACACCCAATATATATATATATATATATATATATATATATATATATATATATATATATATATATATATACGAGTATACTGTTTTTTAAAAGAAAATATCATTTATTCAATTTTATTGTCAATATAATTCAATTGTATTTTTGTTTTAAGTGCATTCCTGTGTATTATTAACAAGGTTAATAATAATCATTTATTAAATACAATCATTTAAGAATTCTTAAACACATTTTTCACTATGATATTTTATTATCATTTTCAAAACTACAAATATTTCTTCAAAAATTCACATGAAATATTTTAATGTCGTCTGGGAGACACAATAGAAGTTCCGTTTTCAGGGGAGTCGATAAAAAAGTATAATGTTTTGTAAGGAGTAAATGTATGAAAAAGGTTGAGAACACCTGATGTAGATTAATCAAAACACAGCAATTTATGTACCACGTGATAGTGGCTATTACTGTTCGCATGAGTTGAAAAGGTGCTGGCAGTATAATATTTCAAACTGCGCTACCTGAGCTTGGTGCGCAGTATAAAATGTATATAGAATTTTCTGTCTATTAAATTAGGTTATTATCTGTTAATTATTTTATAGATGACATTTTTTATATTAGTGTGTTACGAACATATTATCGTTACATGATAAGTAATAAAATAAAATACAAATCAAAGAAATCATTTTGCTATTCGCTCATTGTAACATAATAACTTTAAATATATATCTAAAATGTTTTAATGAATATTGATTGTGGCATCGAGTATGTTGTCATTTATAAAGTTGAGCTGTGCAAGCCTCTAGTTGAGACCTATTTTCAAGTTATAACTATGTAAGTCGAGCTCCGCCAGCCGCGAGTCAAGACACATCTTAAGAGGATAATATAGAAACTAAAGAAAAGTCACAATGAATAAAATTTAGAATTGTAGGATATTAAGAATAAGAAATAGAATGTTCCAAAACAAACTCTAAAAAGAAAAACATCGATTTACGTGGATTGATATCCCTCGAAAAAGAAGTAGTAGAAGTACTGCTACAGATTTGGTTACACGTTTTCCGGCTCTTTCAAGCTGGCAAATAGAGAAGAGATTCGAAAGTTGACATGTTTGAGAGTCATATTTCAACATAATAGCAGGTTGAATTCAAATGGATAATTCTATAAATAACTGTTGAGAAAACGGTAAGTATCCTTTTGTCTAAAGAACGCAGAAAAAAAGTAAATTGGTAGAAAACTCAATACAATATTTTCATATCCTATACCCATGATTCAGATTCATTCGATATCTTGTGAATAATTCATAACGAAACTGAACATAAAATGATATATATATATATATATATATATATATATATATATATATATATACATATATATATATACATATATATATATATATATATATATATATATATATATATATATGTATATATATGTCAATAACATATACAAATGCGAACATATTCGCATACAAAACATATGCGAAATAGTTAATAATTTAATGCTCTTGAAAGGAGAATTAATGAGACGTCTAATCCAAACGTGCATGCATATTTTTTTAATACTTCTTCGCCGTACCTGGTGGTCCATAGAACAATACTCCCTTTGGTGGTTTGATTTGGAACTGCGTGTATATCTTGCCGTACTTGAGGGGGAACACAACGAGCTCGCGTAAGAGACGTAGATGGTTCTCAAGACCACCAATTCGTGCGAAACCAACAGCATCGGTGTTCGGTCGGGGCGCTGACGACATTACGGAAGAACGGCAATCCCTCGTGTACGATAAATTTCGAATGTTTGATTCGAATGCCGATCGTGTCGAAGAATAAATGTACGTACAATACATACACGCATACACGACTGAATTTTGACCAATTTTTGAATTTTTAAAAAGTGACAGAACGACGCCGATTGTTTATGGCTCAGTGGCAATAGTTACGACCAACACTTTATCTATGGTTACAGCGCACAAATGTCAGTAGATTGTGTTGCATTTTTTTAATGTTAGATTGTTTTTTTTTTTAATATTAAATGCATTAGGTTGATGTAAAAATAATTGCGGTTTTTATCGTTTTAAGTTTGGCGTCGATTTTCCTAGTTGCCGTTATCTTTTGTTACAATCATACTATACATCATTGTAAAAAATGAAATTAGCACTTCTGATTTCAGCTTGTGTCTATTGTTTTTCTTCTTTAGTATTGTTAAGTATAACCTCTTAAATTACTCATGGAAAAAAGCAAATTAGCGCGATTTTGTTGTATGAGTTTAAATTGGGACGTAAAGCAACGGAAACTGCTCGAAGTATCAAATTTGTTTTTGACGAACTTTTTCACTTGAGAAAACAAAGAATAATTATTATTATTGCAATGAATTTCAGTTCTCCTAACCTATTTAAGTGATATTATTTTAACTTGAAATTTAACATTTGCCACACTTTTATATATATATATATATATGTATATATATATATATATATATATATATATATATATATATATATACTGCACAACGTAGGGTCCTAACCACGATCGGCCTCAACATGAATCATACAAAGACAAAAGTACTGTTTAATGCGTTTGTATGTCCGAAGAAAATTGAAATAAAAGGAACGGAAATAGAAGAAGTTACAAAATATGTCTATCTATGGCAGCTTATCAACAGAGATGGATCATTCACTGAAGAAGTAAATAGGAGAATAAAAATGGGATGGAGCTCTTTTGGACGAAACGCCTCGATATTTAAATCAACAATCCCACTCTGTTTAAAGAAAAAAGTATTCGATCAGTGTATACTACCGGTCCTTACCTACGGCAGCGAAACATGGGTGCTTAACGCCAAAATAGTTCAGATTCCAAACAACACAACGAAGTATGGAAAGATGCATGTTGGGAATAACAAGAAGAGATAGAAAGATAATAGAATGGATACGAAAACAAACAGGAGTCACAGATATAATAAGAAGAGTAAAGAGTCTGAAATGGAAATGGACAGGACATATCTCAAGAAGAGACGACAACCGATGGACAAGAGAAATTATTGACTGGGAACCAAGGAATATAAAAAAACCCAGAAAGAGACCAATGAACAAATGGGATAAGGATATTAAAAACTTTTTTGGAAATCTGTGGAAAAGAGAGGCACTGAATCGAACAAAATGGAATATCATGGAAGAGGCCTTTATCCAGCAGTGGATTAACAGAGGCTGAAGAAGAAGATGATGATATATATATATATATATATATATATATATATATATATATATATATATATATATATATATATATACTAAGACCTCGATTTGTGTTGTTAATTGGTACCAAAGAACGTCGACGCAAATCGAAATAATCTAGTACATAGTACTTTTATAGGACTTCTTTTAATTCGTTTAATCTAAATAAATTATATATATATATATATATATATATATATATGTATATCATCATCATCTTTAGCCCTGTTAATCCACTGCTGGATAAGGCCTCTTTCATGATTTTCCATTTATTTGTATTCATCATGTAAGGTTTTGGGATCATGACTCGCCAAGCTGATCCCACTTGCGTGTTGGTGAGTATTCGATAATGACACCCGGCATTCCGGGACGGTGGCCCGTCCGAGTACTGACCGGGCCCGGCACTGCTTAACTGCAGTGATCGGACGGGAACCGGTGATATATATATATATATATATATATATATATATATATATATATATATATCACGAAAATTAAAAATTAAGCGAAATTGAAATGCATAATGATTAAAATTGAAAACTGAAAAATGTTCATTGCTTCTTATATTAATTACATTGTTTTCGAAATTCGACTTAGTGGTTAATTTTATTTCTTCTGGTATTACATCAGCTGTATCAATCTCATCCATCACAATGTTTAAATCCATATTAATCAAGTCTTCGTTCTTGACTTCTTCATCCTGGATTTCAATCGAAATTTTGATATCATCCTTTTCCATACATTCAAAATTTGCTTCTTTGTCCGCTTCGGCAAGTTGTCTACTGTTGCACTGCATCTACATCCGCATCTTTGGATACGCATTCATACCATACTTTGGGCCGAACTCTATTCATGTATGACGGTTTTACTTCCATCCACGATTGGCCGATATTTTTGACGTCATCATGATATTGTATATATATATATATATATAAATATATATATGTGTGTGTGTGTGTGTGTATAAACCTTTTCTCTCCACATCTGCGCTGCAAGCCCAGGGACCGGTGAGTGAATCGAGCAGGGGGCGAAGCCCCCTACTATATATATGTATATAGATAATATACATAGACGTATACGTGACCTCATTAATTAACTACACAGAACCTAATAGAATTGATTCACTTTTTTTCCAGAAAAAGGCTTATAAGATTTGTAACATTTGTCACGTAACAGCGAATTCAATAACATTATATTTTGAGGGTTGTGCAATTATAAACACAAAGAACTGGAATTTATTTTCGGGAAAACAATATATATATATTTAGAATGCTAATGTTTTTCGTTTCTTACACTTTTTTTTCTTTTATAATTCAGATAATTAGATTTTTATCTTTATTTAGCTGATTTGATTCAATTATTTCATTTAATTTTTGAAAAATGAGAAAATAGTTATAATTATATATATATATATATATATATATATATATATATATATGTGTATATATCGATGGGCAACTAATTTTATTATTCTAAATAAGGTAAAAAAACGGTAAAAATGTTTTTTGCAATATTTTTGCATTTTTCTTGTTTTTCGTTCGTTTGGTGTTAAAGATACCCACTAATGATGTAGAACTAGACAGAACTAGAGTAGTAGATCGTATTAGTAGAATTTATTATATTTTAGTGCATTTTTAAAATACTATTTAATTTCAAGATTTGAACAGTAAAAATGGAATTATATTTTGAAATTGAATTATTTATAATCAAAATTGAAAATTTTCTTGCTATTTGGGCCAGAAATTGAAAAAAAGTAATAAAAGTAAAAAAAAATGAAAACCTGGAAACAGATATTTCCAGTATTTTTTTATATATTCAGATTTTTTTGTTAATAACGAAAGAACAAGATTTCTTGTTCAAATCTGCTCACATTGGTATTGATACAAATATAGGGGTGATTTAATTTACTTCCCACATGAAAGTATTGAAAAAAATCGCAAAAATTAAAAAAATCATATTATTTTTTATTTAGTATTTTAATTCAATTCAATACTAAAATAGAAATGAACTAAAATACTAAATAAAAATAACTTGATTTTTTTTTTAATTTTTGTGATTTTTTTTAATACTTTCATGTGGAAGCTTAAATTGTATCACCTATATGTATATATATATATATATACATACATAAAAAATCCTACTGTAAAAATACGTTCGCGTAGCATACAAGTTATTACAGCATCGCGAAAATATGCTCTGTATTAAACATATTTAATAATAAGAGATACAGATTTTATTGGTAACGTTATATTTTAAATAGAATAGATAAAAGGTAAAGTAAATTTTGCTGTTACTCTATCTTGAAAAAAATATATAGACTTATACAAATACGTTCCATTGGTTTTTGCATTATGTAATCAGAAGCGACAACACAAACATAAACTAACTAAAATGAAACCGAATTCATAAATATTGATAATTCTCACTTAATGTTCTTCATTTCTTTCTATTTCTGTCTAATCTCATTATCGACGATGACAAATAACTTATAATTTTTTTAAGGACAATACGGACAGAGATTCTTGTTCATTCGATGACTTCTTCTGTCTTATATATATATATATATATATATATATATATATATATATATATATATATAAATTGTTATTAAATAAAGATACAATTTGTTATATAACGTAAAGACAAGAAATACTGTCTACAGTATTATTATTCTATGTATTATATATTATAGTTAAGATTGATTATTGAGATAAGAAATTATCACTATGTTATCGATATATTCGATAGATATTGTGTTGAAAAAAGTTCGTTCAGTGTTCCGTTAGATATCACAGTAGTGTTTTGAAAGGTCAGACTTCATTTAAATTATGTAATGTAGACAAGTATGAGACATGATATTTGTACATGTGTTTCAAAACGAAACTAGAAAAGGTTGATGTTAGTGATATTCATTCCGTGTAATTTGTAAATGGAGTTCATTTCGATATTTTGTTCTGTATTATTAACGGGAGAAAAAGAATGCAACGAGAAATAAAAAAAATGTGCGTGTACGTTGATAGTGACATGAACAAACGAACGTGCGGGTAGTGGTTTACATCGTTTTGTGCTAGAGATTTTTAACTTGCTAATGAACTCAATTCGTAAGGCTCGTGACGACTGAAAAAAGACAAAAAAAGATATTAATTGAAAACAATTCGTAATGTACATTGGGCGTGATTGTGCAGAAATTACATTTAATACTATTGTATTTTCATTCAAAATATTGTACCAGTGGCATTGAATATATATTTTATTGACGATCTATTTAAATATATGTAGTGTGTGAAAGTGATTTTAGTTGAGTTCTTCAGGCAGTCATATTTTCCATGTGAGTAATATGCAGTATTATTTCAATTAAAAAAATATGTTATATCGAATTAAATACTTTTCGTCTTTAAATAATTGTTAATATTTTTTAAAAAATAAAAAATATGTCGATATATGATATTAATTTATCAGATGACGTAATATATCAATATGTAGTGATTTCTAGTCGTCTATAACTTTAAATAAATTTTTCAAATCATGAAATGCTTGTAAGTTGCAAGTTAAAACATTAAGTTAGGCAATAATAATGCTACCCAAAACAGGATTAACTTTTTAAGGTTAATTAAATCAAGTCTGAAAAAAATCAATTAAACTGTATATATAAACTTTTTTTACACAAGGTTTATAACTATATTTTATTTATCTATTATATATGATTCATTTATGTGTAGAATAGTAACTTTTTATTACATTTATAAACTTTAAATTTAATAGAAAAAAATTAACAATAAACTGTTATTATAAATTACAACACATCGACATACTTTTAAATAAGTAGAAACATTTATTTAGGAATTGTGTACTTTCTTATTGTTTTAAAATATTGTATTAAATATGCATTAAAGTATGTTTAAAATCATGATGACAAAAAAGATTATTTGAGATATAATAATAAAAAGATTCATATACCGAAAATATTAAGTCGTAGGCAATTTAATGTCAATCATGATTAATTGCCTTTCACAAATATATTAGCACCAGTCTGTGCACGACGCTAATGTATGATGCTGCGACGATGTAATATACGCACAACGGTAGCATGTGGACCAAAATGAGACACAGAAGGATTATAAATTGTTCATTTTCATGCGCTTTAAGCTATCTTGTTCATATAAGACGACGCGGTTAGCGCTTTCATTGGCAATTAAGAACGTTGTAAGCATTACGAGTATAATTGTGCACGTGTCCATTTAATCCACACGTAATTAAAAATGATGTAGATAGAGATTCTTATTTTGTGTATTTTTCAACTTACGTAGATGAACTAATATTTGGAAAAAAAAACTACAACAGTTTCTATATTAAAATATCTATAATAATTTTTTTTTTGATTTTAAACAACGTTTAGTTCTAATATACATTTTACATTTTATTATTATTTATTTTTTAAGTTCTCTCTCTCTCTATTATTTATATGTTATATATATATATATATATATATATATATATATATATATATATATATATATATATATAATTAAAATTATCTACAAAAAATAAAAATTCCATGGGGCGACTTATTTATTTGGGATGAGATTTCTATGTTATCTAAATATGTTTACCTCTTCTCTCTCTGTCTATATATGTATATATATATATATATATATATATATATATATATATATATAAATATATAAAATCAAAATTAACCACAAAAAATAAAAAAATCTATGACGTCGACTTATTTATTTGTGACGAGGTTATTATGGCATCTTAATATGTTTCCCTTTTCTCTCTCTATATATAAAATAAAAATTATCAGACACAACCAATATAATTTTTCACACATGCCCTTGCAAACAGCTTTGTACTAAACCTTTGTAAATTATTTATTAATTTAAACAATTATTACCTGTTGTTGTACACAACATACGCACATATCTATCTATCTATCTATCTATATATATATATATATATATATATATATATATATATATATATATATATATATATAATTATCCACAAAAACTTTTTGATGATATCAACTTATTTATGACGTCAGTTGCAAAAAATCTATCTGCAAGAAAGCTTTTATACAAATACTAACACACACACACATATATATATATATATATATATATATATATATATATATATATATATATTTATATATATATATATATATATATTTGTATATATATATATATATATATATATATATATATATATATATATATCTCCATAACGTCGACTTATATATTTAAGACGTGGCTTTTATGAAACCTAAATATGTTTGTTTCATTCGGTTACATGACATGCTTATAATTGACAAGTGGGTGAGCGCAGCGATTAGGGGTTGAGACTCTCTCTCTCTCTCTCTCTCTCTCTCTCTCTATATATATATATATATATATATATACATATATATAGCAAATTATCTGTACACGTGGCATTGTCTACTGCAGTAAAACACGATTTAAAAATATTCATATCAATTTAAAAAAATATAATATTAACGTCTGTTTCTCATCAGTAATATAGTCAGTTACTTATGAGAATAATCGTTATTTTCAAAAACAGTATATTATAAACATATAATGAAAACATAAGTATTAGAGAAAAGAAACTTACTGAAAAGATTGTCTGATAATTACAACTGATCCAGTAACCTGTACAGAATCCATATAATTGTTTATTAACAATAATATAAAATTTTATTTCAAGAATGTGTTAATATAGCAGATGATAATAATTTTACCTAGAGAGTGTATATAATTTAAAATTTTAAAAAATATCACATAATTAAGAACTTTCTGTATACTTTTTACAAAATATTGTTTTCGTTATTAATTATTATTTTATTATCAAATGTACCACCAATGCCGATATTAAAATATTTAAAGTAGTGGTTAGTTTAAAATATAGCCTTTATGTTGACATAAAAACTCAATCCAATAGATGTCATTGCTGAAATGTCGTAATCACATATTAATTATTAAGCCTCCAGTGTTATTACATGTAGTATTTAGTGTTATATATATACATATACACACACACACACACACACATATATATATATATATATATATATATATACATATAAAAAAAATTGAAAGAAATAAATATTCTAATAGTACAAAAATTCCAGTTCTAAACCATTCTTCGATTTCCTTTCGTGAATGATCGTTTGAATTTCGATAATAGATGGTACTAGGAGTGACGTTGAAATTTATTTCTAGCATAAAAATTGCATTTGATTTTGAGAGTTGATGCTTTGTAGTTTATATAAAATATCGTTGAGATTGATTAAGTTAAACTCGCGCCGTTTACTTAAAAATGAAATATATATTTTTGCTATTGTAAGAGTAAAAATGTATTTGGCAAATTTTTATACCCTACGTCAGCAAGTGTAAATATGATGATCAAAATCGAGTTTCTTCTTTACTACAAGAATCTAATTATTATTATTACATCCTAGTAATATTTTATATTATTACGAAAAAGATCATTAATAAGGAAATAATGTTAAAGGATTATATGTTTGTCGGAGGATATCTCTACAATCCTAGGGGACGATAACGAAACCACTTTCGCAAAGGAAACTGGACTTTTTAATATGTTTTAAATTTTATGTTGTTCATATTAAGGTTTTTGGTTTATTTTAACGCGTTTTCCAAAAAGCCCGCGTGTCCTATTATAAGCTCAAAATATTTTAAATATATTATTGTTTCTAAGAGTTACATCTCTATTTATTTTATTTATAAGTGTTCATCGTTGTGAAGATCAGGCATTTTATCAGTTCAGATCCTTTCATATTTTCATTGACTGGGTCAACGAATTTGGCACTCAGACGTTTCGCGTTTGAACTAAGGAGTGATTCGAACTCGAGTGTATTAATAGCCTTAAAATTCGATGAACCCTTAAGCTCTAAATAAAATAAAAACAATCGAAGGATTACTGCTTCATAGAAAACATTATAATTATGGAAATAAAATGTTTAGTTTCATTGTTGTTTCATAAAAAATTATTTAGGGAAATAGCAAGTTAATATTTATCAATCAGTTAATTTTTGTATATCATTTAAATTTATTTTATTAGTAAATACTATATTTTATAATTTCGATTCAACAAAACATTTTATTTTCATTTTTATATTATTATATATGTGAAATTATAAATTCTAAAAAAAAAACATTTCATGTAAAACTTGTAGACGTTTGAAATATACGTCTATTTTAGACTTTTCATATAAATATATACGAAAAAATATATTTTCCGTTCTGTCTTGAATAAAAAACTACTCTTGAGAATTTGAAATAAATGGATAATAAAATTATAACTGTTTTTTATATCTTTGATTTCGTTGATACGTTGTACTAGTGGTCATCATCCTTTTGGATTGCTGTACTGTTCTTCACTACTAGTTCCAGCATATATGCTATCTTCAGATGCATGATAGAGACTGATTTTAAATCAAAATTTATGTTCATATATAATTGTTTTAAATAGGGTGTGATTTATAATTTTAAAGTATAAAATATAGCTATTTGCGTTACTATATTCGTTTTATTAGTTTTTCTTATATTGTATATTTCAACATTTTCAAGAATGTTTTAATTTTATGCTTTTATTTACAATTTTTATTATTTATGTCATATTCTTTGTCTTTAATGTCGAGTTCCATTTCTAAAATATATTTAACAAACATTGTATCAGTTTTATTGTGTTTAATAGATATGATATGTTCTTGTTCTGTAAAACTGATCTGTTTTTAAATTTTCTTCCTGTTCAACTAATATATTATTAGGTTGGTGTAAAAATAATTGACGTTTTTATGTATTTCGAGTATAAAGACAAGTATATTAATTAAAAATTATATTTATTAGTCACAATGAAGACCGTTGGCCAGCACACATTTCTCCCAACGAGAAACAAATTTGTTTATTCCTACAAGAGAGAATTCTGAAGTCCTGGAATTAATAAATGAAATTCATTGAAAGCGCTTTGAGCTGATACTTGATCTTTGAAAATCTTTTCTCGTAGGAAATTACTCAAATGTTTAAAAAATGATAATCTGTCGGAGACAGGTCCGAACTATAAGGTGGGTGAGATATGGTTTCATACCCAGTTCATTTCATTTTTTTAGTCATTTGTGAGACGTGTGGTCCGGCGTTGTCGTGAAGAAGAATTGATCCTCTTCGATTGACTTCGAATTCTGGCCGTAAACGATGCAACTTTTCATGCATTTTTCAATTTTCTGACAATATTTTTCTGCTGCTATTGTTTCACTAGGATTTAAGAAGTTTTAGTGAATAATGCAACTTACCGACCACCAAACAGTGACCATAAACTTTTTTTCATGAAGCTTCAGTTTAGGAAACTATATAGTACCCATTAATCTAGATTTTTTCCAATTAGGCCCAAATATCAAACAACTGTCGAATGATCAACATTGAGTTCTTCTTCCACCTCTCTAGTCGTTTTACGTAGGTCCGCCTCAATAATGGTTCTACAATCGTTATTGTCTATAACTGAAGGACGTCCACGACCCTCCTGATCATCAAGGCTTTCGTTTCCATCATGCAATTTTTGGAACCAATTTTGAGCTGTACGGTCACTAATTGACTCTTTGCCAAAATCAAATGTGATATTTCTAGCAGTTTCTATTGCTTACGTTCCAATTCAAAACTCATACAATATAATCACGCGAATTTTCTTTTTTCAATGACTTATTTAAAAGGTTATATCCAAAAATACTGAACAATGAAACCAATAAACACAAGTTGAAATCAGTAGTGCTTATTTAATTGTTTACAATGATGTATCACATTACTATAACAAAAGATAACGGTAACTAAAAAATCAGCTCCAAATTTAGTAATAAAAACTATAATTATTTTTGCATCAAATGAATATTTAAAACAAGTATTAGATTATTAATTTTTGAATATTTCGTTTAAATTCTATATATTAATGTTTTCTATTTGGGGTTTAAGTGGGTTTAATGTTGTTTTTGGTGTCTTTAACTTCTACCTTGAGATAGTACACTTGGCGAAACTAGTATTGGAAAACAAAAACTTAACTGATGCAAAATGATGATCATCATCAGGACAAAATAGGTAATATTATTATTTTAAAAGGAATCTTTGCTACCAAACTAATTTACACTAAGTAGGCTTATTAATATTGCTACTGAAAGAATTAAAATATATATTTTTTTAATTTGACTATTATTTTAGAATATGTAATGTATAAAAAAAAGAGTAAATTTTATATATATGTATGTATAATTTACTCTTATAAATGAGAATAAGATAAGGATAATATATTTTCTTTATTACTACCTATAACTTTAGAAATTTTGTAATAATCGTTACATGAATTAATAGTTTTCTATGTATACTTGACTTTATAATATCAAAATAGTGAGTTTGTACGTATAACTGATAATAAATATAGTATTACATTAATCAGAACTAAAAGTTTAGACAAGTAGGAAGTAAAATTGGACTTCGTGACTTCGATTTGAACACGCGAAGAGTGCACGGAATATTCACACTCGTAATGTAACTTAGATTCAAGTACAGGCGATTTTGATATTTGTAGAAAAGTAGGATAATTTTAAATTATTTTTTTTATTATCTTACTGTACAGTTTTTGTCCATTATATATTTTTTAAATACGGTAGTTACTGTTATTTAAAAATACATAAAAACAAACATTTGAAACAAACTCTTAAATGATGAAAATTCAATATTATAAATTACTTTTTTATCCCATCAAAAATACAACTTTTTTTAGATAACGTTTAATAATTGATTATTTTGATTGCTCCTTTATGCATATTTTTATGGGTATTCCGTCATATTTAAAAAGATAAAACAGAAAAATCTGATCTGAATAATTAAATATTTTTGTTAAGAACTTTTTTTATGATTTCCGGAAGAGTAAAAAGTATATTTGTGAAAATTTGTTTTTATTTTTATCGTGTATATTTGTTCTTTAAATTAGAATAAATATAGTTAAAAGTCACACTTTTTAAACATAAATATTGTCCAGTGCTAAGTAATCTTCAAAGTTCAACACTTTTTCCTTAAAGGTTAAAATTATTTGTGTAATTAAGAGATATTATTTCACATTTTTATATACGATGTACTTTTTTCAGTATTTGTTATAAAAATGTAAAAATATTGTTATAATACAAGTAATATCATAGTATATAATTTATAACAATACGAGGATTTGTTTTGAATTACATATTCACATGATGAGTTTATTATGTTTTTCTCAATTATTCTGGAATGTTAAATTTGCTTCATTTCATTACTTATAGAATAATCTTTTAATTTTATCGCCTTTAGTGAAGTGCATTAACACTTTGATTGCCCCGTCACTCAAGTCTGGATGATAGTTATGTTTCCACGAAGGTCCTGTCACCCAGATGTGGGCGACGCTTTCCTTCAACAAATTATCTAGACTTTTACAAATAATTTGCTACAGTTTTCATTAGTAACACAAATATTTAATAGTAATAACATATAAGTATATATACAAATAGATAAAAAATTATTTTTTAACAAAAATATATAATATTGTGTTACTTTTGTATGATACTCCTTGAAACAATTCAAACAAATCTGCGGGGTTTTTGGACAACTAAGACAATATGTTCCTGTCTTTTACATTTTTTCTAACTTCTTGTCGTTACAAAGTTTGCCTGTTTTTCTGATGTAATGTACGCAAACATTCTATTACTCAGAGAACAATGATTGTTTGTAAAGAACAAACAGTCATAGTTCACCTAGATGATTCATACAAATAATCATACAAAAAATCATTCAAAATGTAAACAGTAGGACGATGACGATGTACACCCGTGATTCATCTTGTACTTTGATTCTTCCTACTGATTACTAATGATATATAAGGGCTAGCGACGATATGTTCAAAAACCCCAGTCGGTCATATTACACGCAAGACGATCACACTAAGACCCAGTCAGTCACATTATCAGTTAAGATACTAAGTTATTCTCATTTAGCGATTGATTCTAAGTTCGTAATTATAAAACATATATTATTATTAGTAACTATATTTAACCAATAAAGTTATTATCACCACGCGAGGTTATTTTATTTCTGTGTACCTGTCGATAATCGGACCAGAAGAAATGACATTATACTGATAACAAAGGACGCACATTATTTTGATTGTTTTGCATGGCGGATTTTTACTAATTTTTAAATTGTTAGTTGGTTCTCTTTTATCTTTTTGCATATTGTTTGACCTAATATTTTGAGGATATAACCATTCTTTAACATTGAAAATAAGAAAAAAAATATGTTTTAAATTATGCTGGAAAAACAAACGGATCAATTATAAGCGCATATGTTGCTAGTGCGTTACACTGCATCGCAGCATGAATTTGGGCCCCACAGAAAACACATCCAATCTACAATGGACGATCAACGTGTTTACTCTATACATTAAATTATTATTCTTAGTTAAAATATTAATATCAAAAACAAATAATCTTATAGACTACTCTGTCTTTTAAATTATATTTGTTTGTAAAAACTGGCATACTTCCATAATTTTTGTTAAGTGCTTTACTGTAAAGAATCTTAAACAAAGATTATTTATTAATCTACGTAAAATGTAAAAATGAACATAAAATAAATTCTGTTGAAATAATAAATTCAATAATTGAACTTTTATTCAAATACGCCCAATATATATGGGTTGAGTTCCGAATTTCGTCTATCGTATCGCAATTCTGTTCAATCAGTTTTTATTTACATTACAGCAAGCACTTACTTTATCATCACATCAAAGAAAATTTTGTTGTTTTTGGAATTAAGTACCAAATCTATTTTATATTACTTTCGTTATCCAATTATGTTTCAAAATATATCGATCGACCTATACTTCTATTATTGTGATTTAAAATTTTTAAAAGTTTATTTTGTTTTATGACAATGATATAATTTTTGTGACAAATTTTATATCTATAAGGTGAGAATTTTTGAGAAAGTTTCCCCATTGACTGAATTTTGTAGAAAGTTTAGGATAATGTATAAAGAAGTTATGATTACCACCGTTGTTGACTGGAAGGAGTAAAGCGTTTCTCTTTTATTCTGAAAATGTTGTTAAAGGACAATTACTGAATCGAATTTCCAAAGTTAAATAATAACATTCACTCGATTCCAAATATTTTGTAATTATGTAATAGGGGTTATATTAAAATATTTTTTTAAATAATACATCTAGATTGTCAACGAAAAAAACATTAATTATATAACAATAATGAATGTATTTCTATTTCCAAATGTACTTTTATTCTTATTTTTGATATTTTATGTATTTACTCTTTAAATTTTTATCTTATTGAGGCTACTTATTCATATTTTAACCTATGATTTTTTATACATTTAAAATATTTAATTATAAAATGATTTCAAATCTATAAAATTTAATCAGTTGAAAGTTAGACCATCATTTAAGAGAATGTGTTCGTCGTTTAGTATGACGTATGTAACGCAAATGATTTTTATTGTTTTGTTGTTGAATTTCTGGGGTGTATAGACAATTTTACAGATATATATATATATATATATATATATATATACATTTTTTTATTCTGTCAATCTATATTTTATATAGTAAAATTCATTTATACAGACTTCCAATATAGCAAATATTTGGTTATAACTATAAAAAGAAAGACACATTAAGTTAGAAAAAAACATATTTCTTTTTCATAAAAACTAAAATGACAAATCATGGATATACATTGCTTAGATTTTGTTGTATTTAGAGCCCATAAAATTAAAATGGCGAGAATTTGTTTTCTAGCATATTTAAATAAGTATTAAGACTATTTCCACTTAAAATAATTTTATATGATCAATTATATGTAGTACTGAATTTTGATTGGCACCAAAATATAGAAGAAGCTCTTTATAAATCACTTGTACATTAAAAAATCAAAAGTGGCTCAGTGATACGAATACTATTATAATTGGAAACGATTAAAATTCGAACCTTTTCGTAAAAAAAATTCAGTGCATCAAGAACTGCATTCATTGACTTTACATATGTAAGTGCATCGTTTTAGTAAAAAATTTTAAACAATATTCCAGTAGTAAACAAATTGATTGAGTCATCTAAATTCATCACTAGCCAAAATAAGTGAAGGGTATAAGGCAAGTGAGTACTTTAATGTTAATAAAACTGATTTATTCTTAAAATTTACATCCGATTTTAAAACTCAAGCACACAGTATTTCCATCTTAAAAGAGAATTTCAAATAGAATGTATTTTATTTTATGAATTCCGAAGATCTAACGCACCGAATTGATTCTAGCCAATAAACATTTTATTTTTGAAAAGGCAAATTCTATGTTTGGTTTCATCTGCTTTGTCATATTTTGTATTTGATGATAAAATATCATCTAGCTGAAAGAAAAAAAAATGCTCAAAAAACTTAACTTATAGTGGAAGAATGCAGTAACCTAACAAAATTCAGTTGAAGAAAGTAATTAATGATGTATATTTGTGTCTTTTTTGAATACATCAAATAAGAAATATCGAATAGCGGCATGAATTGAATCATAGGCCTGTTTATATATATATATACACACCTAAGGCGACCTACTTACAAGGTCAGGTCTAAATTTCACGATAAAATTTATTCATTTATCACATATCGGTCGTATAAGACGATCCTAAACTAAACACATCTTTTACATATTATACAAATTTAAGTCCATAAATAAAATTAGAGGAATTCATTTTTCGATTTAAAATTTCAGAAATGAAATATCACCTTCTTTTGACATACTGTGTATTAAAACATCGTGCACAGCTTGTATATAGAAGGGTATGTATTTTATTTTTAAATATTTTATTTAAAATAAATTATTTAATGAATTTATGTTATATACTAAAGTTTAAGTTTTTTTTTTTAAAAAATAAAGAATTTAATTTTTATATAAACAAAATAAATTCTTCGTGTTATTCTAAAGATTCTGTTTTTGTATTGGGAGTATAAGACGACCTCCTATTTTTTGAAGCATTTTTTTGTGTTTTAAGGATCGCCTTAAATGCAGAGATATCCTATATATATATATATATATTACACACACACACATATTAACTAATTTTAAAGAAAAATTCTGAATACTTTTAATATTAAGTTTAGTTTCATATTGGTAGTGTAATAACATATATATATATATATATACTATATATATATACATAAATATATATGTATATAAATATATACCTTGATGAACAAAAAATGGAATAAATACAACATGGTTTTCGTTTATATATATATATATATATATATATATATATATATGTATAATACAAACACATACACACCCTCACCCTCATTAGACTCTACAAGTAGCACATTAACCATTTCCCATTATCAATGATTGGCTGACGGATATCTTGTGATATCTGATTGATTGACATCACTCACATGTATGCTGCTGTCTCACGGTGTATAACGAAAGAAGTGTATACGATTTCAACTTAAAACTAATGATATTTATTCAAAACGTTGTATTCACTAAAGTTAGTGAAAAAAAATTGTTACACATTTTAACATTGTATTTTGTTAATTTTTATAAACTTTTCCAATAAAAAAATTACGACTTACATTTTACGGAGATTATTTGTGCGTATAATTTAATAATTTTTGCCATTTGTTAGGGAATAGCGAGCAAGGAACGTAGCCCCCATTCCTTCGAGACGGGGGTCAACGAGCCTAGCGAGTAGGTGGCAGAGCTCCCTGGTAAATTATAAAGTAGTTTTACATGATATTTTATAACTGCTTACAATTCGTTGATTGATAACTAGTAGATAGGGAAGAATAATATTATAAGCAATTTAAAAAAAGATTTTGAGTATCAATTAATTTAATTATTGTATTAAGATTCTTTTTTTCGATAATTGCTTTTGACATTTGAGCCATAAATAGATTATGTATCTGTGAACTCAACTAAATAAAGGATAATGAAACAAAAAATAGGGAAAAAGAACTTAATGTGATTATTTTAAATTTCCACAAATTATGAAAAAAAATAATATAAATTATTTAAAAATGAAATCACAAATCTTACTTCTCCTGTGAATCATGGGTCTTTCAATAATAGAAGAAATTGTGGTTTAAAAATTATCATTTATTAATTACAAATTTAATTATATTTTTTACTTAATATAATTTCTGAAATTACTTGAAATATACTTTATATATTATTATTATTTTTATTTCATTAAATTTTGTGACAAATTTATAAATTTTCAAGGAAAAAGACATTTTTATATTCATTTAATTTTATTACATTTTTACTTACTATTTCCTTACACTTTTTTCAATATTTATATTATGACACTATTTTATTTGATGTGTTAGTGACATATTAAATTATACTTTAGTGAATTATGAAATGAGAGAACATCATCTCAACGTAGATAATATGTGAAATTCAAGATAGTTTTCAATTTCATTATATACAATTATATTAAACCACGTTTCTTGGTTGTTGACCCCGAAGATTTGTACAGTATTGAATTACACTATTTTAATCTTTCTATTCTGAAACAGGTTGTTGTTAACGAGATTGATATTTCATTATCTTGAGAGAATAAGATCTCAGGTGTATACTTTGAAATATGACCCTCGTTCCCGAAAAGTTTTGCGCATTGTGTGACGGTAATTATTTTCGCTCTGATCAAATATCACCGTTCTGTTTGAAAACAGAATCATTGAATCGTTCATTAAAGTAATATGCGATTATAGAATAAATTAAACTATTTTAACGTAAACAAATACATACACGCACACTTATTTTTATATGTACAGTGAGTATGATTTAACATTCAATAAAGTTTAATGTTCTAATCCGATAGATGAACCAAAGTATTTGTTATATTTCAATTTGTTTTTGTACAGTATCCAAATTTTGTATGATATTGCTGCTAATTGATTTCAACTACAATTATAATTTTAAATCTAGATATATCAATGATACATTTTAATCCCACACTGACCTTTAAACACGTCTACCTATTTTTAACATTATTGAAATTGTAATTTAGATGAGGGATAAATGCCATCCAACATTTAAATTTTGAAATTAGAAATTGATATTACCAGTAAAAAATAAACCTTATATTTGCTCACATTTTTAGTTAATAAAATCTCATTATAAATGTCATACATTTAGAAAATATTTTTTTTTTGAAAATATTCTAATCAAAAAAAATCATGAGGAGATATTACTGAAGGATTCTGGTTTCCTACGAAAACGGATATAATTCTGTATTACACAAATTTTATATTAAATTACTATATACATTTTATATCAATATTAAAAAATTGTTTTACAGCAATGTTGTGTTTTTCTGAAGTTTGTAACTTTGAGTTTTTGCGACTTTTCATTGCTTGTGTATAACTAAGGTAAAAAATCAACATTAAGTGGGAAAAATAGCATTTTTTTATAAATAATACAAAATATATAAAATTATTAATATGACAATTAATAAAGCATATGATTATTTGGTACTATAAAGTGAAAGAAAAGTGGATTCAAAAAAAACAGAAGTAATAGAAGTTAAATGAGTATGAAGAGAGCTTCATAGTATTATAAAATTTACACACACACATATATATATATATATATATATATATATATATATATATATATATATTATAAAATGAATCAATCAAAATTTAATGCAATTAAAATTATATCAGACATACTGAATTCAAAAAGGAAGTTAACGTAAAAGTTATTTATTTATTAGGTTGGTAGAAAAATAATTGCGGTTTATGATCTTAAAATTCATAAACATTTTTTTCAGTTAGCTGTTTTAAATTGTTCAGAACTGTTGGATGACTACGAAAAAAATTATGGTTAGAATTCAGGGAACAAAAACTGCAATTATTTTCCTAACAACCTAATATATAAAAAAACTGAATTATGTTGACCGGAAGCAAATTTTGCTAAAAGTACATTAGAAAGTACCTCAATTGGTATTATATTCAAATACCCAAATAAATGTAATCTCATTACCATACAGCTTTGGAACTATGACTAAATTCACTTTTATAAATAAAATTTCACTCATCCTACAAATTATAAAAAAATTCTAATCAAAAATGACCAATAATTAAATATTTATATTTTTTTAACTTTGCTTAAGAGCATAAGGATGATGCCGATACCATTGCTCTGTGTTAAATTATATATATATATATATATATATATATATATATATATATATATATATATATATATATATATATATATATATATAGAACCATAGTGCTTTCAGAATGATAACATCGTCATAGAAATGTATATAAGCAACAATCAAATTGACAAATAATCAATTATTTAACATTTTTAATGAGAAATTTTTATCATTTATGAAGTGACTGAAAAGTAAATAGAGAATATTACATATATATATATATATATATATATATATATATATATATATATGTATTTTTTGAACACAACGTTATTAAAAAAATAATATTATATATATTTTTAAATAAATAGTAACCAAATTAAATGGAAACATGTGAATCTGATATTGAAAAATAACTGAAACGAACAAATACTACTAAAAATCCTATAATACAGTCCTGATATGTCAGTCTGATATAAAGGTTAAACTTTGATAAAAAATAAATGAAGTCAAATGGTCTTTAAATTTATTAATACTGAGTCAACTTCATAATTTTTAAATTTTATATATAAAAATTTACATGACATTGCCATATGTGTTATATACATATTTACTAGAACTTGGTTTAGATATTTTGTTAGGTCGACAAAAAAATATTTTATATAAGATTTATTTCATATATGAGATTTAAATGGAATCAATTGTTATTCCTATAGGAAACTTAAAATTAAAATAATTCCACTAGCACTATCTAGAGGAAAACGGTCAAGGAGAGATTTTCAAGTTACTTGACCCAAATCATTTAAGAGTTTAAGGTATTCATACAACTTGTTTCCTGTCTAATGATTTTACTAATATATTTGCTAATGTTTTATATATATATATATATATATATATATATATATATATATATATATATATATATGCATGTACGGTATACACAATACACACACATGAAATTGTTAGATTTTATAGAAAATGTTTTCGTTGTTAATTAACTGAACTATATGTTATTAAAGAAAATATTTACTTCAAAAATAACAATCGCTGATTCAAATTATGTACTTAATGAAGCAAAATAGATGATTTTTTTATGTTGTTTCAGTTTGAATAATATGTAGATATGGTATATATTATGAACATAAACATGTTGAGATATTTATATGTAGTGAATAAAATAAATACGGGAATATATTAGAATTTATTCATTTTTATCTCTCTCTGTTTCTATTTCTCTATCTATTTATATAAATTTTATAAGCAAAAATATAGTTTTTATGAAATTTTAAAAGAGATTATTTTCACATGAATTAAACACATACATAATCACTCACTGGCTGAACTTGACACATTTTTAAAATATTTCAATTTATTTTTCAAATAAAATCTTCTATGTTATTTTTATACTTCACAGTAATTAAAATGGATAAGGAAAAATCTAAAAAACAATCTTTAATGTTGTGAAAAACCAGCAGTATGTTCAAAAATCTTATTATTATAGCTAATACTATACATTTATAATATTTTTATTATACGACGAAAATTTAATAAATTCGTGAGCTTAAATTTACTGCAAAAGAAATTAGTTTCATTTAATGTTTAGATTCATTAAACTTTAAATTAAGGTATTTATTTATTGAAATATAGATTATAAATCCTAAAAGTTATTTAAAATATCAAAACTAATGTTCAAGTATTAACAACAACCAATCAAAAATTATCAGTAAATACCATATAATACCGTAAATTCTCTACATTTACTATATACATGAAAGGTGACGCTATCAATGCTATCTATTAGCTTGAATTGATGTTTGCACGAAACTTATCACTTTGAATTAACCATTGATATTGATTATATGTTTACTACTTAAATAATAATTTTATTAAATACATATTTTTGCATTGCGCTTAATATTATCAATTGAAACTTTATGTTGTAATATACAATACATAATTGTCTTATTTTTTTAATTTTTATAATTCTGTGAAATAAAAAAAATATTACCATTTATATTATTTTTTCTTATTTATATATACTCGTGTAATTTTAGTATTCGGACTATTTTTAATTTTCTTTTTTTATTAGTTCCAAGTTATCATAATTGAAAAAATAATCTTTATTAAATGATTTATAATTATTAGTGTTTGAATCATGCGGGGTATCTTTTTTATTCGTGTATTCCTTACATTGACAGTAATCTGAGTGTATCAAATAATATTTCTATAAATGTTATGAAAAATTGTATTTCAATATATCATTTAATTACGTTCTTTTCATGCATTTATCTATAATTTACAACTGTAAATAATTTATTTATTAATATTTATGTTAATATAGTTCCATACTATAATGATTAAAAAATTGCAGGAATTTTTAAATAAAACGCAAAATATTTGACTGTTCATCAAAATTTATTTTATCGCTTTCAAAGTATTCTTCATCGTTTGCAATAGTCTTATGCCAAGGCTCCAGTTAATCGTCGATTCATCGTTTCTAGTCGATTAACAGTATGTCCTTCAGTTTGTCTAATGAATTTTTCCTAAGAATTGAATTAAAACGACGGAATCACAGCGGTAATTTGAGTTTTCGAAATAGAAAAAGTCATACGTGGCTTGGTCAAGTGAATAAGGAGATTGCAGAATCATGGTAGAGTTTTTGCTTAAAAATCGCGAACAAGTATTCAAGTGTGAGCCGCCGCATTATCGTGATGTAAAATCCACGAGTTTGCCCACAATTCCGGTCGATATCTGCAGATCGCTTCACATAAACGCTTCAAAACACCTAAATAATTTGCCTTATTGACTGTTTGATCCTTTGCAAGAAGTTTTTTTGTGAATCAGACTACGATAATCGAAGAAAACAGTCAAGAGAATCTTGATCGGTCTCTGTTTGCCTTTACCATGCCATTTGGACAATTTCTGCTTTATTTTAACGTCAAATCCATACACCTAAGTCTCGTTACCAATTATGTTGCGTTTTATGAACGTGGGATTCATAGATGCTTTAGATATCATCTTGGCAGCAACATATTTGCGACGTTGTTTTTGCTCGAAATTTAGCGTTCTTGGCACAAGTTTCGTTGAGACATGTTTCAAGTGTCTGTCAAGATGCTTTGGTAAGATCCGTACGATATACCGATATCATCAGCAATCTCTCGCACAGTCAGTCGACGATCATTTAAGATCAAATACTTCACTTTTGGACATGTTCTTTATCGGTTGATGTTGACGGCCGTCCCGAAAAAAGGGTTTTTTCTACAGACTCTCGACCCTCTTTAAATAAAGTGTACCATTAGCATATCAGCATTTTCAATAAATACTCTCCTTAAAATGATTTTTATAACATTTTAAACCTGCCAGCACAAGAAACTCCATTTTCACACAAAATTTAATATATATTTAATACAAACTACTCGATAAATGTAGCCAGTAAAATGCGTTAAACACACCAAACACAATTTCACAAAAACATCAGCTATTCACAAATGATCTGAGAGATTGTAACAATTTTTGTGTAGATTATAATGGAATTACCAACATTATCATTTTAAAAATTTTAATATTGGATTCGCGCGGTTCTTTTAAAATTGAAATTCCCGAAACTTTTTGAACAGGGTAGTAAATAACGCAATTGAAAAATAAAATATCGTTTAAAAACTATAAAACTACTCAATTCATTATCTTTTCGAAATCAAAGGAATGATTTTTTCTTGTATTTTCTACATTTCTAAGACATGTAAATAGTTTTATCTGTAGCCATTTTTTATAGAAAAGACAAAATATATTGAACACTGTAAAAATAAGTGCATATTTAGTTAATCAAGGTGTTATATGAATTCAAGTCGATAGAGGCGCTAATATATGGCATCGATTTTACGTAAAAGTTCTTATAAATAATTTATTTACAGTTTTAAATTATGAATCTACAGTGTTCAATAAAAAAAATGACTACTATTAAGACATATTTACAACTAGAAACACAATTAGAATCGGACATGAGCATTTCCACAGGGATACCAGGACTCGATTTACCTTCCAGTGACTCTTCTCCGATCCAAAATCTCTAACCCCATTCTTCTACAATGGATTATGAAGAGGAATGTTCTCCGTATACGTCATGTAATCATTGTTTTATTTGATCCAATATAACACCTTCTTTTACTAGAAACTTTATTACCGAACCATACTCAATTTTGATTACTTGTGAAATTGTTAATAACACGTCTTACCCCTATTGTGATAACTGTACGAGTGATCAAATTATGACATTGAAAATTTTATTGAAGTTACTGAGGGCTGGTTCACATTAGGATAGTAAGCGGTAGAGTATACTAGCCTACTTTTTCTCTAGACCTCTACTGTGGTAGGAGAAGAGGATAGTAGAGTGTACTATTCCATATGTGCTATTTACTCTACTCTACTCACTACTAGCTTTAGTACTCGACTTTCACTTATCCCAAAGTGTTTACATTATGTTAATAACGGGATAGTAAGCACTCTACCACCGTACTCTACCGCTGACTATCCTAATGTAAACCAGACCTAAGGCATGAATCTACCGCTGCACAGATTCGCTATACGCGCGCATGCGCAAACATATTAAACTGAGAATATTTGGCGTGCTACTCTCATATGTTATAAAAGTATGTATATATGATGATAATACAAATAATACCATTTAATACAATTTGTTTTAAATTGCATATTAAAGAATTGACTCGGTTTTAAAAAGTACCTAAATAATTAAGGTGATATCAAATCAATACCTCAAGAATGACATGAGTATTAAAAAACACTAATATGAAGAATGAACCTGCTTTGTTGATCTTTGAATTACTTCTTTAATATTTGTTGTCAAGTTTGAAACACCTATTTTTGAAAAATAGGTAAATATAGTATCTAATGTGTCCGCGGGCGACATAAAAATCTTCTTTCGCGGGTCGTAGTTTCGGTACCTCTGGTATATGATCAACTTACGTTGATAATTACTAGAAGGGCTATAAAATGGAAAACAGGTTTTGTAGGTATAAGTATAAATATTTGGTATACTGATATAAATATATCCTCGATAACAATTTGTTTACACAAACTAAATAAGCTCACAAAATCGAACAATTCTGAATATTTTAGATGTTTGTTTAGTTTCAGGCAAATTATCATTAATTCATTGTATTAACGTGAAACTCGTTTGTGAGATACATATATATATATATATATATATATATATATATATATATATATATATATATATATATATGTATATAGAACATTCAAAGTAGCTTGAGACTTGAAATAATACTTTCAAATTATGAGTTTCCCCATTATGGATAAAGAAACACGAGAATTCATTAATGAATACAATAAAACTCTATATTTTAATTAGTTCTAAAATGGATAATGACGTTAAAAATAGAGCAGAGTTTAATAGTTTACTTATGTAATATAAATTCTACTATTTTATTATTTTCGTATAAAATAAATAGCATAAAGTTGTTAAGCATGATGTTATGTACAGACTAAGATATTTATACATTTGCACACACATACACACATCTCATACACACACGTATACATACACACACACACACATATATATATATATATAATTCTTACACGTACGCGTGTGCAGAGAGACGATATGTTTGCATACGAAAATAAATAGAGCTTTAGGGTAAATCCTTGTTGCTATTCGTACACATATTCTGTAGTTTCAGATTATAAATTATTACATGTAACAAAATTATGCTAGTATACACAAATTCAAATATCATGCAAATAAATATGCATATATTTGTTCGTATATATATATATATATATATATATATATATATATATATATATATATATAGTATGTGTGTACGTATCTAGTTGTATTTAAATGTAACTTCTGTACAAAGAAAATTACTGGAAAGTAAAATAAGACTTTTGATTAAAAAAAACATAACAAAAATACACCAGAATTTTTTTTATTATAAAAGTATTACTGAAAATATGTTATTCGAATTTAATATCTTCGAAACTTTTACATTTTTTGAATTATGACAAATATAAATATGTTAAAATGTTATAAATGATCGAGTGTTAATTTTACATTTTTGTGATTATAAAAATAGTATAATATAAAATATTAAGTATGTATGTGTATATATATATATATATATATATATATATAATGTGTGTGTGTACATAATATACTGATATTGTTTATTTACAGCATATTTTAATTACAATATATTGTTTGAGATAGAGTAATCACAAATAGCATTTATTCTGAACGCTAAATGGTTCTTTTCCTACTTCGATATAATTATTATTTTTAAACATTTTCATTTTTTTAAATGAAGCATAAATGAATCTTATTTCAAAATTAAGTAATAATAACAGGCATTAACTTCTGCTTATTATTAAAACGTATAATAGACTATATTATACTAGTTTTGACATACGAGGTCGGTTTGAAAAATAATTTGGTTCGTTTGTTCGCTGAAGGAGTGGGGGACAAATGTTTTCATATAGTTCCATTCTTTTAAGTAACGCATGCGAAATTGTTAATCATTCCGTCATTAATTTTTCGTTTGACAGTTATTTCAATACAAACTTTTCTTGCGAGAGTGCAAAATGGATTAAATCGGAGTTCGAGTTGTGATTCAGTTCTTTTTTTTGGAAGAGGAAACAACGAAGGAAATCTATGAGATGATATTTCTTACATTGAGTGAATTTAGTTCTTCCTACGAAACCGTTTGACTGTATGAATTAATTTAACATGTCAGAATGAGTATCGAAGATACATCACACTCAATACGTTACGAGAACATAGGTCACGCTAGAAATCTTCGATAAAATCCATGATAAGACTTTGTCCGTCCGGTGAATGTGAAAGAGATAGCAGAGGTCATAAGCATCTCAACTGAGCGAACGCAATTCATAATGGGAAGTTCATTTTTTGATTAATAAATATTGATATAATGATAATATGATTTGCGTATGAAAAAACTTTGTGAAAGATGATGCCTAGTTTACTCACTGCAGAACAAAAATGTGTGCATATGCGAATATCAGTCGACTTCTTCAGACAGATTTCATTCTGAGTTTTGTAATCATTGTTGAAACTTCGATTTGCTGTTACACATTAGAATCAAAAACCCAATTAAAACAATGGATTGAACGTGGTGAAACAGCTCTGAAAAAGTTAAACTGTTTACGGTTTGGAAAGGTGATGACATCAGTATTCTGAGATAAAAAAAGAATTTTTTTAATTGATTATCTTCAGGAGGAAAAATAGTTATTGGAAAACTCTATGCAGCACTTTTGGAAGAGTTAAAGGCAGTGATTGCAGAAAAACGTCCCGAAATAGCCAAGAAAAAAGTGTTGTTTTACTATGACAATGCACCGGCTCAATCAAGCGTTGTCGTTTAGCAAAAACTGGCCAAATTGAAGTTTGAAATCCTTCCGCATCCACTATATTAGTTTAATTTAGCTCCCTTAGACTGCCAAGTGTTCTCGAAATTCAAAATTTTTCTATTTGGAAAGCAATTTGGGTTTAATAAAGTGGTAAAAGTGGCCACAAACAGCTATTTCGAGGACCTCAAAAAACCCACTTTCGGGGGGTAATAGCAAAGCTAGAGAAACGTTGGGTTATATGCATTGAGATTCGAGCGGATTATGTTGATAATTTGCAGTATAGTTTGAAATTGAAGCTATTGTCTCTAATATCACACCAAGTTACACTTCAAACCGTTTTCGTATAAGGTTGATGAAATCAACTAATAAATATTTCTTTTGCGATCAAAATATATATATATATATATTATTTCAGACACGCTTTCATTCTAATTTTCGACATTTACCGCTTTTACACTGATAATTTTTATCATATTGCGGCTACTTATTTACATTTTAAACGATTTTATATATAAAGATGTGTAAAAATATATAAAAATAACAGAAGAATTCTTCAAACGAATTCAAAATTCGTTTCAAGATAAACAATTGAAGAAGTATATTTTTGATCTTTGTACGGCTTTTGAATACAGTAAATAGAAATATTGAATAATAGATTAATTATATCGTGCATTCGAATATATATATATATATATATATATATATATATATATATTCAAAGGAATTATAGAAAATGATAAATGTTTATAAAAGTTAGAGTAGTATATAATGAGAAAATTTATTGACGATTTTCAATTATTTCTTAAACTGATATTCATTAAATGTCATAAAATCGAACAAAACCCTAAAATTTTATATATAGAAATACA
Source organism: Acanthacorydalis orientalis (assembly GCA_034766995.1). Taxonomy (NCBI): domain Eukaryota; kingdom Metazoa; phylum Arthropoda; class Insecta; order Megaloptera; family Corydalidae; genus Acanthacorydalis; species Acanthacorydalis orientalis. The sequence goes on from CM068322.1 coordinate 8,069,421, forward strand.
TTTAGAAAAAAATTGTTCATAAACAAATCGACTAAAAAATAATTTTATTTTAAAAGCAATCAAATTTTGTTGGAACTATTTTACAGAAAATACAAACGACAATCATATTTTGAGGGTAGTTCATATCTTCATGTTTACATTGTTGTAGTTGTCTGCATGATTATTTTAAAATTGCACTCGCATTTAATATTCTCTAAGGTAAATATACTGAAACTACATATACACAACAAGACGAACCTATTCAAACCAATTTCTTTCTTCCATTCAGTACACTCATTTCAAAAACTGTATCATCCATGTTTTATTCTGTGTATTTCCAAGATTGTTTACAGTGAAGTGTTTTGTTTCAACTTTATGAATAAACGCCTATGGGACTGTTGCTTTTCAACTAGAAATAAACCTCATAGCTACCGCTACATACTAACATACACACATACAAATAACTATACATATACTCTCCTCTCTTTCTCCCTCTCTCTCTCTCTCTCTCTCTCTATATATATATATATATATATATATATATATATATATTAAAAGTTTTCGAATATTATTGCAGCGTGAAGTAATAAAAGACCTTTGAGTATCATAGACATGTTTACAAAATATTTTGTCAGTGACCGCAGACGTTTTCAAATATTGACTTGAATAAGTAAAATTAAACTTATAACTCTTCTGTTATCTGTGGTTTGAAAACAAATATCAAGCGTGTTTTTATTGTTGTTATTAAATTCGTTACTAAGAGATTTTTTTTTAAAAAAATAATCACTTTATTTTTAGTCCAACATACCGTTTTAAATAACATTGTTATTTAATATTATAAGAAAGAACTGTTAATATTTAAAATTGTTTTGAATTACTATATAAGTAGTTTTATAAAATAAGTGTGCGTGGGTAATCGAGATTTTTGATAGTGATGTCATTATCACTGTAACACGAGGTACAGCAAAATTATTTTTCCGCTTAGGTGTAAACAATATTATATTTGTTGTTTAATGCTTTAAAAATGATAGCAACTCATTTGAAGTGAGCATAAACAACAAGAGAAAATTATCAATAACTAATTATTATTGAACAATTTTGAATAGAAACAAATATTTATCGGCTGAGTAAAAAAATAATTTTTAAATATCCAATTTTAATCACAGTTAAAAAATTGTTTTGTTAAAATTTTAACATTATACAGGCCGGATAGATGAGAGTAATTTTCATCAGTGACCGGCTATTTTTTTCAATAATTGACAAATGATTTTTTTCTAAATTTATAATTTTTTACGATGTACGTAAAAGAAGTCAATAAATATGAATTTGTATATTCTGTAAATATTATTTTGTATATGTACAGACGAATAATCAGTTTCGGTATTATTTTTATCATATTCACAGACACTGGGGATATCAGATAAAGTATCCGCATTCTATTCTTCTAATAGTCGCCCCTGTTTCGTTTTCCATGATAAATTGGTATTTAAAAAAATGTTTAAGAAAATGTGGGAAAACACAAATTTATAGGAAAGAATTTAAAAACACGAAATACTACGCACAGAATTTTTGTTGTATCGCCTACAAAGTGTATAAGTGAACTGAAATAACCCAGTGAGGTAAATGTCCTGTAGACCTTAGAGCGCTAAGAAAAATTGTGGGGGTTCTTAGCACACGAATCGAATATGTAACTCTAAACACACTACTATACACTGGAATTCATTATTGCGAGAAAAGAAATTGCATTTTTTATGTTGTTCTCCTATTTATATTATTTTTAATATTAGAATTGCAAATGACGGAAAAGTGCGTCAACGGCCTATAAAGTGTTAACCTATTTTTATTTTCATTTAAGGATGAAATTAAACACAGGTCTATGTCACAAATTAATCATATCTTATCCCGTAGATTACAATAGTTTTCTGATCAAAAATATTCAGTAAATGATTATTTATCATTTTATTGTTAGCTATGTTTATTTTGATGAAGATGTCGTCAAAACACGCATAATTACATCATCATTAAATTCCATTTCCATCCCAATTGAGTGTTACGATACAGAAAAATATTTTTCTGTACCTTTAGATTTTTCTGCATCTCAGTGTTTTGAGGTAAATTAAATATCGTCACCAAAAAACATATAAGGAACAATCAAAAATGAACAGCAATCAACTATTGAATATCTTCTATCAGCCATTTTTTTGTGGTTTGTGGGATGAGAAAATAATACATTTGTGAAAATGGACTTGATTTTTTTTTTGTATTCTGTGTGAAAAATGATCGTCAGAACCTTAGAAAACCTTAACTAAAATCTTAGGAGGAATTTTATTTATTTGCTATGAACAAATATTATTATTTTGTGATTATTGTAAATGCTTGTATAATCATGCTGGGTATCAAATAGTTGATTCGAATTGATGAGTTAAATAAAAGAAAATAAAATATATATGCTGTATTGATAATATGGAATAAATACAGGAGTCATATTATAGTACTAATATTTTTTACATCAAATATTACTATTTTTGGCATAAGTTCTAAAAAAGTATTGTTTTTTTTTTTAATAATGACCAACTTTTTAATAGGTTTCCGCGATCCTTGTCACAATTACTCTTCATCATGTCATAATTATATTATATCAACTATATTTTCTTGTTAAGTACTTAAATATTCTTCTAAATTTATAAAGTTTTATAGAAAACACAAAATTAATGAAATAATAGTGATTAGTATTAGGTGAGTAGTAAAATAATTCCGGTTTATGACCTTCAAATTCATATACATTTTTCTTAGCTGATAATTAACTTTATTAATTGTAATAAGCACCATTAGATCGACACATTTTTGCCAATTAATTGAAAGTTTATTTATTTCAGTGTTATAAAATTTCGGAGTTCTGGAGTTAATAAAATCTCTAAATTCACTTTCGGAAGCAGCTTTGCTGTTGAAGACCTTACCCTGTATTATATCAAGTGAATATAAGATTTTAATAGGTATAACTTCTTTACTTATACTTAAATGTATTTCAATTTGATATTGAAAATGTAAACGTAGTCTCTGATATGAAGTATAAATTCATGTCATATTCTTAGATAAAATGAGGCGTATGATATATAATGATGAGTGAAACATTTAAAATATTCACGTACTTATGTATGCGCCATTCACGTACTCAATTTTAAAATGTCATATACAAAATATGAATGCACGAATGAAGCACATAGAAACCTGTGCATTGTAAGAAAAGTGAATCAAAGCATGAATAAGTACGGTTTCTATCGTAAAAGCCAGAATCGAGTTTAATTTTATTTGTACTTTTCTACTTTTAAACTAGTCGCATAGAACGTAGATATTTGAACATTTTCTCAAACGATTTTATTTTCAAATCAAACATGACATTAATTTTAAGTGTTTAATATCATGTGAAATAATATTATATAAAATGAATGTGTTCTATATATATATGTATATAAATCATTCTATTTTATGCATCGTTTTCCTTTACAAAATAATATAACTTGTGTTGGTTGTATTGAAAAGGTAATTGTTAATTTTAGTACAAAATTAATGTTAACAATCAGTCAAAAGAAAATATATTTATGGCTTTAAAATTCAATTACATTACATAACGTACCTATTGTGATGAAAAATAATTATTTTCGATTATTGAGGTTATGATTAAAAAATTATTGAAGGAAATTGCTGAAATGAACAAATATTAAAAGCGAAAGGACCTACAATGAAATATCTTTATATATATATATATATATATATATATATATATATATATAATTCATAAACATTCTTATAGACGTATTTATTATTTGCAGAGGAATTATTCCTTATAATCATAGTTATTATTTTTTCTAAATATTTTTATAATTTTCGTTATATTACAGCAACAATAAATATTCACTTTCTTTTCTATGGTACTGAATTACTGTGGTATTAAATGTTTTAGAATAATCTTTTTTATCATAATCAATAAAAGCTTTAACTATAGTTGACTGTGAGAAAAAATATTGTTCTAATTTTGTTTTGAGTAATAAATTTCAAAATTTCAGGTAGTTGAAAATAAATTCGTTCGTTGAAATAAGAGCAAAATCAAAAAAGAAACATGAATTTTATATAAAGGACTTTTATTATTTAAATAAATCTTTCACAAGGAATGTTTCATTTCTATGATTGCGATTTCATTGACATTTTATTGTCTTTTATTTTCTATAAAATCATTGTTTTTAGTTAAAGATATTAATAATTTTATTAAGAGTGAAATATGTACTAAAAGTAGTTCTTTTTTATTTAATTTTATTACTGTTTATATTTGATTGGAACACATTTGGGCGGATCAGCATAATTGAGGTGTTTATAAAAATAACTAAAGATAGTGGGGTTGTGCTCATAACTTTGAGCTAAATACTTGTAACGACATTTTATTTGGTATTAGTGTTTAATATACTACTAGATATAGTCGTTCTTCTGCTTAATAAGTTTAGTAAGCATGTTTACATTTAATAGTATACTTAGCACTACTAAATAGTGAGACCTCGTTGCAACATTTAGTCAAAGATTATGAGCATTGATTAGTATCATTAAATGTTTTGTAATGTTATAAGATAAATCAGTTACAAAAAGGAAATTTCTGTAATATATAAAAAGTACAGTAATTATTCATATACGAAAAAGAACTAACAAGCTATAGTTAATTAGTTTAAACAATTAAATTCGTAAAGTGATGAGAATTGTAATTAGTGATTATATTAGACCAAATTATGAGCGGAAATTTCAGTATATATATATTTATATTCATATACATATACGAGGGAGATTTGAAGAGTTATTTCATTCGTGTACTTGCTAAAAGAGTGGAGGATAACTATATATGTTTTCATATAATTTCATCCACTTTAAAAATGCATGTGAAGTTGCAAGTCTTTCCACCATTAATTCTTCGCTTGACACATGTTTTTACACAAGAATTTCGTCCAAAAGTGTGAAATAGTTAAAATCGAAATTCGTGGTGTTATTCAATTTACTCTTTTTTGGAAGGGAAAACAGCGAAGGAAATCTATGAGAAGATACTTCCTAGATTAGGAATCTTATTTTTCCTACAAAACTATTCGACGTAGGGTGAATGAATTTAATCTGAGAACAACTGTCACGCCAGAAATCATCGATAAAGACCATGATATGGGTTTATCTGATCGACGAGTGAAAGTGAGCGAGATAAGAGAGATCATAAAAACCTCAATCAAGCGAACGCATTTCATTTTGCATAATGAATTTCATATGGAAAAATTTTTTTCATGATTGCGTGCCGCGTTTGCTCGCTGCAGAACAAAAACAGAACATGAGTTTGTACGCGAGAGCATCATCCGATTTCTTGGAGCTGTTTAAGAAGAATTAAACAAATTTCCTGCGGCGTTTTGTGACCTTGGATGGAACTTCGATTCTCTGTTACATACCAGAATTGAAAATGCAATTAGAAACAGCGGACTGAAAGCAGTGAAATGTCTTAGAATAAAGCAAAGACGGTTCAATTGGTAAGAAAAGTGTTGGCGACAGTTTGCTGTGATGTGAATGGAATTCTTTTGATCGACTATCTTCGGAAGGGAAAGCAGTTACTGACTAATACTACGTAGCACTTTTGGAGAAGTTCAAGGCAGCAATCGTGGAAAAACGTCCCGAAATGGGTAAGAAAAAATTGTTGTTTCATAATGACAGTGCATCGGCTCATTCAAGCATTGTCACTCAGCAAAAAATGGCTGAATTGAAGTTTGAAATCATATTGCATCCACTATATTCGTTTGATTTAGCACCCCCGAATTTCAGTCTGTTCCCGAAACACAAAATTTTCCTGGCTAGATAGCAATTTGGGTCGAATAAAGAAGCGATCGAGTCCGAAAACAGCTATTTTGAGGACCTTAAAGAAACTCACTTCTGAGAGACAATCGTGAATCTGGAAAAACATCATCTTAGAGAGGATTATATGGAAAATTAAAATATACTTTGACACTGAAGCTGTTTTCTCTAATATTGAACCAATTTACTCTTCAAACCGCCTACGTATATATATATATATATATATATATATACACATTTATGTGAATTTAAGATCTCGGCATTATGAAAATCTCTACTAACAAAATTAAAGATTTATCAGATCTTCTCAATGATTGAATCCATTGAATAGTATATTTATTAGATTTACTATTGTAAAATTTAACTTTTCCTTCCTACTCTATCGATGGATTAGAAACAGTGTGTAATGATGTGCATTTATCTAAATGGATGTCTCAATATCCTCAATAATGAAGGTGTATTACTTGCTCGCTTCCTTTATTGTAGAAATATCATATTTCAAATGTAAGAAAACCATATAACAGTTAAACTGTTAAAATAAGAAAAGTTATGAACTGGAATCCAAAAGAGAAATAAAAACCTTATTTTTCGTTATAAAGTCTTCAATTTTTAATATTAGTTTATTTTTTTAAAATCTTCACAAACATATATAATGGGAAGATTGTTCTAAAAAAGACATAGTTATCTATATTCTTTTGACGATATAATAATAAGTAAATATCATATTTTCAAAATAGGTGTTACGGAGTGGAATTATTTTAAGTATTTGCTTCTGAAATATTAACTTCTTTTGTAGAATTTCATTTAGAAAAAAATAAAGAAAAAATTTACCTTTCAGTACTGAATCTAAATAGATTATGTGTATATCAGTTTTATTATAGACCTCATATAAACACACACACTCTCTCTCTCTCTCTCTCTTTTACACACACACACACATATATATATATAATTAATAAAAGTATATTTATATTATAATAAGCAGCTTTTTTAATTAAATACTATTAAAGTATTATTTTCATGAATTTATATTTAATATCATCTTTTATTTTCTGCAATAAATTTAAATGTGTATATGTACTCGTATCTATGTATATTTATAGCTATGTAGTCTTAGATAGAGATTCAATTAAACTCCAGCAATTATAATTTTCGTAATTACCAAAAATTTGTTGCGCATTTAACTGCAAAGGTATACCCAATTTTCATAGCTATATCAGCACAGTCGACATCTTACGAAAACCAATATCCGTACTGAATAGCGATAATGGCACCAAGACCAATTCCAACCGACAAGGCTGGTGTGTTAGCAATTCAACAAGAAAGGTAAGCAGGGGCGTACGATGGATGCAATCACCGTCTATAATTGAATCATAAATATGTGTAATGCGAAGTGAGGTCAAAGAGTGAATAAATAGGATGACACACAGCACACCCTCGCATACAAATACAATTAAGGTTCGGCTTTGATTATAAGGTCAAATTTATGCTTACATGTGACATTATTATGTGCTCTAATCTATTTTTTTTATCGGTACTTAAGAGGTTTGCGTAAATTAAATTTTATTTTATATATTTTTCATTTTAGGAAATTCAAATTATTAAAATTTTGATAAACTGTTATTTGTTTACACAGTGTATATATATACATATATATATATACTGTGTAATGTATAAAAAGAGTATGTACACATATGTTGTGTTTTTAATTATAAATAGAAATACATGCACCGTAGATTTATATTAACGGACGAATTGTTACATCATGTGTACAAATTAATTCGGTGCCAACCAAATTAAATCAACAAGCGAGAATTCTCTTTTATCTTAGAAAACTGTGGTCATGATTTTATTGACCAAAGTTGCTTGCTTAAACTTATTTACTTTCGGGGATGGCGAATGGTGCCATTGGATTGACTGTTGCTTTAATTTAACGTTTGTATAGGAAATCCGGGTCTCAGATTCAGTCACAATGTCGCATTTGCTCGCCAGCATTTTAAATTGAAAATTAATATTTGTGATTTTATTTTATTTTCAGAAAATATACTTCTTAGAAAAGTTTAATTTCTATTCGTAGATTATTATGATGAATATGTATAAATTTATTGCTGTTATCCCATTGTTAATTATTTAATTTTTCTATTAATTAACAGAAAATGTAAATTTCTTACTTTAATCGATTTTCTACGCTGAATTGATTTTCTTTCAAATGAAGAGAACGTATTGTTAATAAAAAATAATGAAATAAGTGAATTATTTTTTATAATCACGTTTTATAACATTTAAAAATATCATTTCATTCCAATCAGTTTAATTTTTCTTTTTTTCTTTATATATATATATATATATATATATATATATTAGCTTTATTTTTTCCGTCATTGACTAACAAAAATAACTGACATCACATATTTGAGTGTAACATTGTAATAAAATTTAATTAATGACATGTAGCATGTTGTTTTCAATTTAAGTAATAGCAATGGATTCATCAATTGATTATTCCATGAACTGATGTTTTTCTATAAAAACTTCTGTGATGTTACTACATAGTTCATAAAACATGTTGTAGATAATGAAACATGGACTATTTTTGAAATGATAGTTTTTAGAAATGTTGTAAAGTCCCTTTGGCAATGAAATTTTTATTTCCTCGTAAAATAATTTTTTTTATCAGATACGAATTATTTAATAAATGATAGCTTTTCTACCTTAGCTCTTTGAAAATATAGAATTGCCATTAAAATCAAGATTATCAACAATCAAAAATGATCACAATTTATTAAACATTTTTGATGACAAACTTTTTTTGTGGTTTGTGGGGAAGGTTTGTTTTATGGTACTTAGGTCTTTATTTGATTTAATTGCTCATTAAATATATATATATATATATATATATATATATACACATACATAGCGTTTACGAAGCATTAGTATCATAAAATAATTACTAAAACTACTCGTTTTTAGCACATAAATTACATCCATAAATATCAAATTAGTATTTTTGTCCTATTTTTATTAGCCATAACTTTTATTATTTTCAATTGCATTAGAAAATATGATTTCCATATAAGTGAATTAACAAATTACATTTTACTTAGAATAAATGCCATATAAAAAATGAATTAACTTTTCTAATCGCTATTCCATGCATTAATAACCTACTTAAGTTGTACAGATAGCATACTAAATAAAGTATAAGTTGTTATTGCATTTAAAAATAAAAATATTAAATATTGAGAAGTTCATAAGAAATTTTTTTTAGAACCTTAAGTTATTCCAATATATACTTGAAATTGTAGCAAAATACACTTTTATAACTGAATTGTTAATTTACTCCATATACCATATTTTTTTTATCAAAAATGTTCAGTAATCGTTTATTGAAAATTTTTGATCAGAAAAACTATTTTGTGATTTATAGCACGAGAAAACAATTCATTTGTTAAAATAAAAATCAAATTAAAATTGTTTGTTTCAAAAATAATAAGTTTTAATTTTATATTATATTGTTAAAGCACGCAAATTTAATTATCGATCAAACTTTTCTTACATCATTGTTATTACTTGCCTAAAATTATAAGTTGTCGTTTTTGCAAATGAATATGTTAGAGGTATGAGATAGAGAAACACTAAGAAGATAATGGAAAATTTTTATAATATTTTTATTCTGACGCTATATGTTAAATTTAAAATAGATTTGTTACTGTTTGATAAAAAATAGTTTCTTAATATTTTGAACGCACTTTTATGAGAAAAAAAAACATTGTTGAATATAATATCAAATAAATATTTAATAAAACTGAGAATTATTTAAATTTTTTTTTGACTAGTTTAAATTAACGTTTTTGAATAGTTTAAAAATGTTGTATAAATTGTATTCAGATTCCCTGTACTATTTTAGAAAAGTTAATTCTTATTGATCGAAATTTAGCCTGTTTCAGAGCTTGCGAGTTACTGGGGTGTAAAAGTGTAGCAACAATAAAGATAACTGACCGAGAAATCATTATAGATTTCTATTTTTGCACAAACTATACAGTTTATATAAATATATATAATTTACTTTTCTTTTGGTTTTGTATTATATTCTAACTCATTCTCCCCCTCTGCCACAACTAACGCATTTTTCCTGTAAAGTGCATATCTATGAATTATGATTCAGTATCCTAATAATGTATTACGCTTAATTATTCGAAAAAATACGTTGAATATCTCAACTAAAAAGACTAATTACATGTATAATTTTCATAAATAAAATTCATATTTTTTTATTCGTATTTATCATTTTTAATTTTTATTAAATGATACTGTCCTTAAAAATTAAAAAATATATATTCTTAAATTAATATTAGGACATTTATAAAATAGTAGTACTGTTATAATAAATAATAATAATACTAAATCCAATTGAAATGATTTTTAAGAAAATTATTGCTAAAACTATATTGAGAGTGTCGATTTTTGTATGTCATAATTTCTTTTATTACTTACAAAACGCATATATATGTGAAATTTGAATTTTGTCTATTTGTTATTTTCCAATATATTCTTAATAGTGTAGAATACCCGTATATATATATATATATATATAATTAAAGTTAGTTGTGTGCTTATTTTCTTATATTTATAAAAAAAAGTTTTTTTTTGCGTACTGGAAAAGCCCTCTCAGGTGTATACAATGTCGTGATCATTTTTATAAAATTTCAAAAATATTTAAAACCGAAGATTATTAAATAACTGATCGTTAATTTGGTCTTTTTAAGTAATCATAAAATGCAGGGTAATCAGATGTAATATAAATAATTTTATATTACTCAAAAGTTATTAAGTTTATAAAGGATAACAGTAGTTATACTATGTGTTTATTTTTTAAGGGACAAATAATAACCATATATTAAAAAAGTATACTATTGATATTCGTTTTGTATTTTTTTTCGTTTGTCATGTATTTTAAATAATTTACAAAGATGCACCTGTTTAGTAAGACACTACACAATTTATAGATGAAAACTGAAAAGTACCTTTCTATGTTTGTCGTGGAATATCTGAGATCAAGTTGGCTTTGTGCAACGAGACAGAACAACGATCCACTCTGTCCGTGTTATATGTAGGATGACCACTTTTTTCTGAACAGAAACAGAAGATCCGGTTTGGAAGCATAGCGAAGATCATTATCTCTCTCCATCGACGTAATCTTCAATTTTCAACGTTCGGGTATACAATTTATTACATTGTTATGATCCAATGATCTGGAAAACCGCATTTTCCTACACCATTGTAGAATTTATTTTTTACGAATACATTTCTTTGATACTTTTACAGTTTCATATATCAAAAAAACGTTCAATATTCTTTACACTGTTGATGTATTTTCAATTTTGTTTTCAAAAATTGATTGATATTCTTAACTGCGCAGTATATGTATGTCTGATTTTTACATATAATATATATATATATATATATATATATATATATATATAATTTACAATATTATGATATTAAAATAATATTATAATCGGGACCACGAATTAATTTTATTATTAAAAAAAATGGAAATAAATTGTAAGACGAAAGAGAATATCAACATAAATTATTCTTTAAATGCATTAAAAATCATTTAAATTCTAAATAAAATTCATTGAAACTGGTAAATAATTTGTGTATGAGTATTGATATTGGTTATTCGTTAATTATTATATTTAAATTTGTATATTTAATGAGGATGTCTGAATCAAATTTAATTCGTTTAAACGAAAGTTAAATTGCACTGATTAAATACAAAAATGAAATATGAAAACGGGAAAGGTATTTAATATCCGCCAAAACAAACTTTGTTAATACATAAATTTTGTATGTATTGGAGGATCGAGTTTATAATTTATTTTGCAGATATCGTATATTGTATTTTTAATTGAGGTATGGTTGTTATGAAACCAAACATAAATCATATACAAAACATAATACACTCCTTTCTATACAAGTTCTAAAAATAGACATGAACATTATTTATATACTACACAATTTATTTAATGTTCATTAAATTTAAAAATAACTATTTGATTGAAAAATTGAAGGAAATATACGATTTCATTATTCCGCACAAGGTGAGAACTGATGTATATATAAATGAAATAATATTTTGTGATGAGTTTGTATAATCGAACCAATTTGCACAGCTGTCACCTGCAGTGAGAAACCCTTCCGGTCTACTTATTTGTAAAGAGCATCTTTGTGGAGACATGAACAACTAATGGTGTTTCCTGATATGCCCGACAGAGGCTTTCGGAAATTGTGCACACAGGCTGAGATTTTTTTCGTTTTCTTTACTTTACGGACATCGTTAGCAATAAATAGCATGCACGTCAAACAGTATTAGAACATGTATAAAAATAAAAGTGTATTCCTGAGCCTGATTTATTTGTATATACACACTCTCTCTCTCACATACATATATATATATATATATATATATATGTATATATACATATATACATACATATATGTATATATATATATACATACATATATACATATATGTATACGAGGTCAGACAATTAAGTAATGCGACCGATTTTTTTTCTCGGCCTGTGGTAACACTACGAACCTGTAACTCCGCCACCGTAATAGCAGATCCATACTCTCTCGATTGAGACCTTGACCACCCTCGTACGATCATTTCTTCGCCAGCTGTTTAGTGTTTTGTAACAACGCGCGAGTAGTGCATGTCACGAAAATGGAACAGAGAAATTTAGAGCAACGGTGCGCGATAAAATTTTGTGCAAAACTCGGCGAAACCGCGACAAAAACTTATGAAAAAGTGCTTAAAGTGTATGGTAGTGATGCCCTGAGTCGTAGACAGGTGCTTTGGTGGCATGCCGATTTTAAAAAAGGCCGTGAGAGCGTCAAAGACGAGGCGCGGAGCGGAAGGCCAATTCAAGTGAAAGCCATGTTGATTTGCTTCTTCGACAGCAAAGGGGTGGTTCACAAAGAGTTCGTACCACCTGGACAAACCGTAAATCAAGTATTCTACCGCAATGTGCTCGAAAAATTACGAAAAAGGGTGCTCAGAGTGCGTCCAGAGATCGCGAAGACTTGGGTTCTGCATCACGACAATGCTCCCTGTCACAGTGCGTTCAGTGTCTCTCAGTTTTTGGCGTCTAAAGGCATCGCAACGTTACCACAACCGCCCTGTTCACCGGACATGTCATCCTGTGACTTTTTCTTATTCCCCCATATGAAAAAATTCGTCAAAGGTCGACATTTTGACTCCGTTGAAGATATCCAAGAATCTGTGACGAGGGTACTCGGAGAGGTCCCACAAGAAGTGTTCCAGAATTGTTACGAAAACTGGAAAACTCGCTGGAATAAGTGTATAGATGCGGCAGGGGACTACTTTGAAGGGGATTGCAGCGATGTACCCTAATTTTTAAATATACTCGATTTTTGAATTTTGTCGCATTACTTAATTGTCTGACCTCGTGTATATATATATCAGGTAACCAAGAAAGTATATATATATATATATATATATATATATATATATATATATACGATGTATATATATATATATACATGCATATATACATGTGTATATATATATATATGTGTGTGCGTGTGTATGTGTATAGTGTTATTTTAATACATTAACAACAATACACATATATTCTTCAGGTATTGAATTTTTGAAAACTAATTGCTCCTGCATATAAAAAACGAGTATGTGAAATTTCATCGCTATTTAATATCAATTTTAATTAAATGTTTGATATCATTGTGTCCGCACATATTGTGTTTTTAATTATAAAAGGATAATGCATGCAATGCATGTGCAGATTTATAATATATTAACGGAAGAATTGTTCAAATGCCAAAAACATATAAGGACAGTGTATAAAAGCACAATATAACTTAAAACTGGCATGAAAACTCATAAAATCTACAATGA
>CM068322.1:8083309-8105809 GCA_034766995.1 Acanthacorydalis orientalis
ACCAATATCCAGAATGAAGATGTCTGAATAGACGAAACTGAAAATAAAAGTAAAAATAACGTCCTGAAGAAGAAGAAACAAACAATTTATTATCAATTAAACTCTGGTGAAAAATAACAGCCGTTCTCAAAGAGTTGAATTTAAATGATTTATCGGTTGGAACAAATAAAAAATAAAAGTGAAGATAAAATAAATATAAATATTTCTACTGGATTTGTAATAAGATTAAATATGATGTTCATATAAAATAAACATTAATTGATCATATCCTAGTAATACTCAAGCTTATATCTTCCATATAAGGTTTTAGATATTCTTTATACAATCCATATAAAGATCAGACTCCTAATATGGGCACTTTATATAACTTATATTAATATTATAAGGCATATAAAGTGACTTTATATGATTTTTATACGGTAAAGGTCACATTTTATAGGCTTAATGACCATACATAGATGACAATGATGATAGTGAAACCATATATGGTTTATATAAGATTTGTATAAAGTGAATTTATATGTTCCTTCTACGGTTCATATAATGTTGAGACTTACTAGGATATGAATATAGAATTTGATTCAAAAGAATGTTCCATTAATTAATCATGTGAGAAGACAAAAAACTCGAAAAGTTTACACTCATTTAGTGTGTTTCTTCTGATAAATCGTTATTTAATTTAATATATATTATTTTGACATTAGATATCTAATACATAATTCTAAAAATTACTTGTACACCATTCAAACGATTAAATGTACACACACACACACACATATATATATATATATATATATATGTGTGTGTGTATAGATGTTAGGTGTACAAATTAATTCGAAGCCTTCTTGTAGAAAAGAAACCCGTTCAAAAATGGAATACATTTTAACAATTAATATATTTCCTATTATTTTATATAACTTTGCTCCATATGTCGAGTAAATGACGAATCCAATGTCTAAAAAAAGGTAGCCGCGTTGAGTCGATGCAGTTCTAATGCATTTTCGGACCACTTCCATTTTTAAGAATTTTTTGCATATTTTATGCATCACAACACCTTCTATAAATAACAAAAATCATTCCTGAGGCTTTGGAAGCATTTTTTCAACTGGAATGCGAAAAGTATGTAATGCCTAATATATTACTTTTCGGACGGCATCTTCTTTACTACCGTTTTGTGAGGTTATGTCAATTGTTTGACTAAGATATATTGTTAGATGTTGAGGTTGGCACTTCAATATATATATATATATATATATATATATATATATATATATATATGTATATGTATATATTTATGTATATATATATATATATGTGTGTGTGTGTGTATTTGTATGTGTATGTGTCATTACATTGCCCAAAAAAGATTAATAAAATAGCTTATTCAAAATACAGTATTAAAATATAATGATATTAAATTTTAAATCGTATTAAACAATTTTGAGAGCAATTATAAAAAAATCGGTTGCATAAGGAAATTTTTGAATGAAATTTTCTGTTATTCGTTAATTCTTTTTATTAATGACGAAAATGTTCTTCAATGCTTTTTGTAATTATTTAATGTTCAGTAAGAATTTGAATTTTTTTGTTGGTCTTAATAAACTTTGTCACTTTCTCAGAAAATGTACTATTACTATAAGATTATCATAACGAGTATTTATTTTCGAAAAAAGTTAGCAGTATTTTTAACTAATTTACTTATACTTACACAGTTATTTATATATAATTATAGGTACACACACACACACACACATATATATATATATATATATGCATACATATACATAAGATATTATAATATTCTGATATAGTTTAATAGGAGTCATAATTCACTTTTATTTAAGGAAAAGAGTGTTTATATTTGAAATGAAAAGAATTGTTTCATTATCTGTATTTTCTTATTTTTTTTATTTAGTATTGGATAAAACTATGAATTATTATCAATGAATACTTCCCATAAAAGTATAAAACTATAATAATTCTTTAGTACGCTTCCGTTGAAAGATTTATCATTCTCTTTAATCAATTTTGTTTCTCGGCGAAAAAGTGCACCATTATACAAAATTAATTTCGTACCACGTCGAAAGTATCACAAAATTGATTCTCGACGTCATCAGTGATATCATTTTGATAACAGCACTGCTGTTTTATTGAAATTCATGCTGTAGTCCGAATATCGCGTTCTCTCACTTTCTCTTACACGTAGACGATTTATAACAAACTCGTTTGATTCGTGTATTCAGAATCTGATGTGAAATTTATGGTCCAAGTTTTCAATATAGAAACTTTCTAAAACCAACGCTGCTGGAAAATTGATAAAAGTCGACGCATCGTAAATCAATGTTACCAGGTCTTTTCTCTCTAATACGGATTTCTGTTGTCTGAGATTCGAATTTTAGCATGCGTAATTAGCTTGCCAAATTGTTATTAAATTATCATTAAAAATAAGAAATTTAATCAAATTAATCTAATTTTCTCATCAGTTTCCAATTTAAAATGAAATATTTTATTTTTATTTACTCAATTTATATAATTTTTGATTTTTTTAATATATTAAAAAATAAATTTATTTTATAAATTTACTCATATAAATATATATATAAATACATATATATATATATATATATATATATATATTATATATATATATATTATTTATATATATATATGTATATATTTTAATGTATATATATATATATATATGTATATATTTTTATATGTATATATATATATATTTATATATATATATATATATTTATATATATATATATATATATATTTAAATCTATTGGCCACTAAATTACCAAATGATTTTTGTGATTAACTAGTTAGATGAAATATTACAAATAGATATTACAAAGAAATTTCATTGCTTAATATCCTTATTTAAAGCAAATTTTAATTATTCTATCTTACCATATATTGTTTGAAAGTATATATATATATATATATATATATATATATAAATGTCTTTCTATATATAGAAAATAATTCCATCCTAAAATTTCCATAAAACAATTTTTTTTTGTGTAGACCACCTCTTGCAACGGCGCTCCTCTGCTACCCACTACAAGTTAACCATTTCCATTCCCGATCATAACCGCAAGAAATTTATTCAAAATATTGTATTCATTGAAGCTTTATAGCAATGATAGGAAACCTTTTCATGCTGGAAGTCCACATTTATTTAGCTTTAATCAAATGAGGCCGCATTCAAGAAACTTCAATTAGATAAACTTAAAAATGTATATTATTTTTTGAAAAACCCAACTACTATGTACTTGATAATTTCAAAAATGAAAACTATTCTTTAATTTTAAAGTTAACTAATCTTTTAATGACTTTGTTGTGTCTACTTTTTGTTGAGAAGGATTTGAATGTTTCGTTGTAGCACGAAGATAGTTATCCGATAGTTACTGTTTTTCTAGATAGTTGTCATTTGTAAATTTAAGGGCGTTTTGATTTGGGGTAGCCAGGAGAAAGTACACTTGGAAGAATAAGTGGTTGAAAAGCGAGAAAGCATTTTTCAGGCATGTTGCTAAAGGCGTGGGTATTCTACTGAATTTTTCCATATTTCAATTGGATTTTTCTTAGTAACAAACAACGTCATGAACGAAATTTCAGCACGAGTTTCGTGACGTAGAGAGATTGAAGAAGCTTTACTTCAAAAAAGGATTTGTTCTGTAAAATTTGGATTCAGTTAAAAGACCTTATTGAAGGCCCTACAAGGCCACAGTCGAATAAAACACACCACGACAGCGATAATAATTCAAAGGGGGGAATAGGTAAGCGGAAAGGAGAGTTAGAATCGTGACTAATGTTTTAAGAACTTGATCAAATAAGGAGAAAGCCAAATATTGGGATGCAAAGATTGGAGATCTTCAGCGAGTCCTTAATTATACTGATAATAAAACGACCAAGACATCAAGCGAACTGTAGATTTGAGTGTTATATGGATGTGATATCAAGAATGCGTTAGGAAACAAGCTACTATTAGCTTGACAGATAGATGAAGAGAGAGAAATGACCGATTTAGAACTGGAACGTCAACTAGTAATTCGTGTAATAAATCAAGCTCAGCAGAAAGAGAGTTTCGATTCAAGACGAAAAAAAATAAAGAAATATACTGTAAGACAGATGGTTCTAATTGGGGAGAAGTACCTGCCACATGATAATCAAAGAAAGTAACTCCACAATATAAGAGGTCGTATTCAGTCACAGAGGTCTTGCCACATGATCGATATGTACTGACCGACATTCCTGAAGGGCAAAGGAGTCAGTGCACCGTCAGGTCAGTATATTCGTCCGACCTTATAAAACAGTGCTGTTGTATTCTAGAAATAGAAAACTTTGACGAGAGTGAATACAAGGACCACCTCGATAATGAAAATTTTAGTATCGACGACGTCATGAGGATAGCAAAGCCGACTGTTACCCATCAAATCAACGGCGAACTAAACGTTGGATCATGAACGCGGTTAAGAGCGGGCAATCACGAGTTGTAGCAGACGTTCGGCCGAGAACTACGGTTGTATCGGATCTCACTTTGAAAGATCATTAAAAATTGTGGCTTAAAAATAATTGTAATTGTTTCTTAAATCATTAGAATGTATTAAATTCAGTTGAGCATAGATTGCCTTCATATATATATATAGTGTGTGTGTGTGTGTGTGTCTGTGTATATGTGTTTACCCATACTTATATGAACATATTTCCTTTAATTAATGATATAGTTTTATAAAATAATTTTAACTACATTATTTAGGGTAACATTTTACTAGATTTTGTCAGATAAATAGAATTGTTTTTAATACATAAGTTTTCAAGTAATAGTTCTTGTATAAAGTGTTAATTATGCTATAATTCTAATGAAGGTAGTTTTAACATCAATATGAATGTTAGAAGAGTGATAATTGGGTTCAAGTTTGTAATTTAAGCGGTTTAGTTTTGTTTGTAATGATTAATGGTTTATGTATATAATGCAATAAGTTTTCCTGTATTATTACTCACAGATAAATGCATATTTATCTATCTATCTTCTTATCGCTATATATATATATATATATATATATATATATATTTGAATAGGTGTTTGGTTTGAATAATTAATAATGTTTTTGTTTAAATTTTTTTCTTTCGGAATTTCATGAATAAAATTAGGTAAATTTATTATGAAAAGGTACACGACGGAACAACGCACTAAAATAATTAGATTTTATTTTGAAAACCAATAATTATTTTGACGCAGCGAGCATATCGCCGTTATTTTAATGTACGAATAGAACCATAATAGTTAATGATTAATCGTTTGTTGGCACGTTTTCGATCACAAGGTGCAGTTAGTAACCTTCAGGGTTGGATATACATCGTTCGGCTCTAACTAAGGAAAATATTCAATTTGTGCTGGCTAGTCTTGAGCAAAGTCCTGAAACAACAATTAGAAGACGTTCAATCCAATTTGAAATATATAGGAGATCACTGCAAAAGATTTTGGCTGCATTAAAATTGTTCCCATACAAAGCAGATTATCCGTAACGCTTTGGAATTATGCAATTCGTTTGCGCCAACAAGCAAAAGAAAATAATGAATTTATTCACAATTTGATTATGAGTGGTGAGGATTATTTCACTTGATGGTTTCGTGAACTGACAAAACTGTAGAAAATGGGCTGCAGAGAATCCAAGAGAATTTCATCAGTGACAATTACACCCATTTAACTGTACTGTTTGGTTAGAAGAAGCGTCCGAAAGGATTTTATGGCCTTATTTCTTTGAAAATAAGGACAATACTGCTGTAAACATAGATGGTGCTTAATAATGTATGATGATAAAAAAAATCGTGGTTAGCTGTGATCATCGTCCACAGATGTGGTTTAAACAAGATGGAGCCACAGCACTTAAAGCGAGACCCGTTATGGAGCTTTTACGGGACATTTTTGGCGAACGCTTAATTTTAAGAAACAGTGATTTTAGTTGACCTGCGCATTCGACTGAATTAAACCCTTACGATTTCTTTCTTTGGGGCTACTTAAAAGAATGTGTATATATTAATAAGCCAAAACATCCTGCAACTGATTAGTGAAATCATATTAATTAGTAAAATCATAATGAATGAACTTTTGTTTACGAGTAAAGAATTGATAAATGTTAATGTAACAATTGTTTCATAAGATTAATGAGTATGAATAAAAAAATGTTTTCAAATTGTTTATAAAATATTTAAATCATATCAGTCTAATAAAAATAGAAAACATTTATTTACAAAAGAATAGAATACAAGACAGTTAAAAGGAAAAAATGATTAATATACACAAGAAAACACTATTAATTTTGTTTTATCAAATGAAACAAGAAATGGACTTTCCTTATTTAAGAAATGATTCACAATAATGTTTTTGTATTCAATTTAAATCTGCATATATAATTCTAAAAATGATTACCTACTGTAATGAAGGTATCTAACTATTATTAAAAGATATATTTTATATTACAACGAACGCGATTTTCAAATGTATTAATAAAAGATGAGAATTTTTTATTCTCATTTTATTATCTCTAATGGAATATAATTTCGTAATACCATTGAATAATCTTATTTGAATACTACAGTCATAGTATATAATTAATTTTAAATAATTCGTTCGTAAAGCTTTTTAAGGTTGCTTGAAATTCATGTATAATTGGATTAGAGAAGACTTTTATTTTTTGAAAGTTTAAAATATAATTACGTACGTTCTAAGTATTTAATTTTCTTTACTTTCATTTTCATTTATTTTAAATATTCAAATTGAGAACTGAATATTTTTTTAATATGAAATACTATTTACAAACAGATTCTAAGAAGCACACACTCGCGCATATATATATATATATATATATATATATATATATGTATATATATGTATATATATATATATGTATATATAAAAATGTGTGTGTGTTCATGTATGTAGATATAAAATATTATTATCTTCATGTTTAATTAATAAAATAATGATCTTAGATTCTTTTCTACGAACATTTAAGCAAAATATTATCTTTGTTTTGGAAAATAATAAAACATTCAGTATTATAATGAGTTATTAAAAATATTTCAAGACTAATTAAAATAATTTTATATGAAAAATCCTATTAATTCAGTTCTTTCATAAAACATTAACAGATTATTGTGTTTATAAATCATTATTTATTAAAAAGTATCACGCTGATTAATTTTTGATAATTAAATAGTATTAGTTTGATGCAAAAATAATTACGGTTTTTACCTATTGAGTATAAAGATGCATATTGTAGTTAAAAATTATTTTTATTAATCAAAATAGAGACCATTGGCGTGCACACATTTATCCCAACGGGTAACAAGTTTGTTTATTCCTACAAGATAGAATTCTGGAGTTCTGGAATTAACGAATTCATTGAAAGCGCTTTAAGCTGATTCTTGATACTTAAAAATCTTCTCTCGTAATAAATTACTCAATTTTTTTTAAAAAAAACAGGTCCGGAAACTAAAGTGAGGTGAGGTAAGGTTTCATAACTCAGTTCATTTAATTTTTTTAAAGTCATTTGTGAGACGTGTGGTCGGTCGTTGTTACGAATAAGAATTGGTCCTCTTCAATTGACTAATTCTAACTGTTAACGATGCAATTTCTGATACATTTTTTCAATTTCCTGACAATATTTTTCTATTGTTATTGTTTCGGCAGGATTCAAGAAGTTATAGTGAATGATGCAACTTTCCGACCACCAAACAGTGTCTATAATCTTTTTTTCATGAAGTTTTGGTTTAGGAAACTGTATATGGTACCTATTTATCCAGCTTTTTTTATTTTTCCAATTGGGTTCAAATTTCAAACAACTGTCGAATGATTAACATTGCGCTCTTCTGCTACATCTTAAATTGTTTTACGTGGGCCCGATTCAATAATAAATCATTATTGTTTATAGCTGGAGGACATCCACGGGCCTTTTCATCAAGTCTTTCGTTTCCATTATGATTTTTTTTGGAATCAGTGTTGAGCTGTACGTTCAGAAATTGACTCTTCACCAAAAATAAATTTTATATTTCAAGTAGTTTCTGTTGCTTTACGTTCCAATTTAAACTCATACAACAGAATCGCGTGAATTTTCTTGTTTCCATGACTAATTTAAGAAGTTATTACAACAATACTAAAGAATGAAAACAATAGACATAAGCTGACATCAGTAGTGATAATTTCATTGTTTACAATGATGTATCGTATGACTATAACAAAAAATAATTGTAATTAGAAAACTCGTCTCCAAAATAAAAACGATAAAAACTGCAATTATTTTTGCACCAATATAATAATTGAAAAGAATAATTATTTGATTCTATGAATCACAAAAATGTTCTTTGTTCAAAAATATACATTAAATTATTACTGATCAGTTTTTATTGTTATGTATATGTATGTATGACGATGACATTATCTTAACTTCTGTACCTTGTTAAGTACAGTAGAACTCCAGTTATCCGGCATAAACTCTGTCACGGCTGTACCGGATAATGAAATTTTAGAATGAGCAGATTGTATGGTTTTTTTTAATTAATGAAGGTGCACACATAGCCATACACATATTTGAGTTATGTAATGAAGATATTTTTTGTGTGTAATTATTATACATAGT
The DNA here is from genome assembly GCA_034766995.1 of Acanthacorydalis orientalis. Taxonomy (NCBI): domain Eukaryota; kingdom Metazoa; phylum Arthropoda; class Insecta; order Megaloptera; family Corydalidae; genus Acanthacorydalis; species Acanthacorydalis orientalis. Next base: position 8,091,958 of record CM068322.1, read on the forward strand.
GTGTATATATATTTCTTTATATATATATATATTTCTTTATATATATATATATATATATATATATTTCTTTATATATATATATATATTTCTTTATATATATATATATATATATATATTTCTTTATATATATATATATATATATATATATATATATATATATATATTTATATATAGTTTTTGGCTTTAAAAAAATATTTAGAAAAAAATTAGTTATTTATTTTGTTTCTTGGAAGCAAGTAGTTTAGCTGCAGCCACATCTCTGATATATTACAGTAGTGCAAGATGGCTGATTATTGACTGGTGCGAAATTCTTTTTTTTTCTTCTTCAATTGTTGGTGTTTGAAAAACTTGGCCAACGATTTTGTCGTCATTTAAAAAGAATATTCATTAGCTTATCACAATTTCATTCACTCGCAATGAGATTTCTTATGTTAAAACAAAAAAAAATAATTTGTCTGGTTCAGCATTATAAGGTATATATAAGGTATGTATATATATATATATATATACATATATATATATATATATATATATATATATATATATATATAATTTTTAATTATCTGGTAGGATAATCGGTTTTCGGGATAATTGGAGTTCTTCTGAAATCAAAAGTTAGTTTTCTTTATGTTTTTTTATTAACTTTGTGAGTATATCATGTAAATTCCGGATATAATTTTGGCACTGAAGTTAAATTCACTTTTAAGAATCAACTTTTCAAACCATAAAATAATTTTCTGTTTAAAAATGTTAAATAATTAATTATTTTTGATTGTTGATTACGAACATTTTAATGGAAATACTGTCATATGATCTACAATCAGTTATAAAATATTTTTGACCAAAAAATGTATTATGTTATGCAGGGTAAGTAAAAAACTAATTTTTGAATCAACTGAAATTTCATCTTCAATAATATAGCCAAGTTTAATGCCTTTTATGAACAAAAAATTATTCTTAGGTTATTTCCATAAGAGTCTAACGATGTCAGATCAGGCGAACGTGGCCATTAAAAGGCCATTTGAAAATATTATTTTCAAATGGCCTTAATATTATTTAATAATATATTTATTAACGTATTGAAAATAATATATTGAATATATTTTCAAAAGGTCATTTGAAAATAAAAAAAACCTTGAATTATTTTATCTCCAAAACTTATTTTCAGTAACTTCATCGTTTCCTAATTATCATGAAATATACCCTCATTTCTAGAAACATTTTCTTAGTGTATTCGTAAATAGAACCAAAAATATATCAACTATATATATATATATATATATATATATTATATATATACATATTATATATACATTTTATATATATATATATATACATATTATATATATATATATATATATATATATATATATATATATAATACTCATTATTTAAGGTTAATTTCATAACATTACATTTCATATTTTATATTCCCATTGCACTTGCTTACACTTTACAGACCTTTAAAAAAATGTATTTGGCTTAATCTTCTCTTTGAAATTTGGCGAGTTAAATTATTCAGTAGATGAATATTAATATTTATTACCCATCGTGTTAAATTATCAGTTTATATATTAATATAATGTAAAAATTGTATATATCTTCTTTAAAAAAAAAGAGAATCCGATGATACAGGAAATATGAATTACCGTAATATAAACAGGAAATACATTAAATTTATTATTAAGGTAAACAAAATTTACAGTAAAAATGAGTTTAAATAACTTATGTTCAGTTTACACAAGAAAAAATGGTTTTAATTATATGTAAAGTGAAATAGTAGTAAAATGTTTTTTTTTATTTCTCTTATATATATATATATATATATATATATATATATATATATATATATATATAATCTGTGTGTGTGTACCTGTATGTTTGAAATTATATAGTAATAATTTATTGTAATATAAATAAAGAAATATTTTGTGAAATTTGTCGTTCTTTTTCTCTCTCTCTCTCTGTCTATATATATATATATATATGTTATGTTCAAGAGTTCGTGTAGAATAGTTTATAATGTGACACATTTATTTTCATATTAAAGATGTGAATGCTTAAATCTGACCAATTGCTTTCCCACATGCACAGACAATTTTCTTTATTATACATAATCACTGCGGAAAATGTCATGTAACTCAACTACCGCATAAAAATTGTGATAACTTGTAGCATATTTTTCAACGTATTCATAATTGAAATAATTAGTACATTCCATATCTCACGATCACAAAGCGATAAATTACAGTTAATTAAAATGTACTCTTTTTAGTCTTGTTTACTCAATATACTTTTCAACGTACATTTAATCATAGCTTCTAAAAATATATAATTATTTTAATTAAAGAGTTTATATGATTCAAATTTCGTTTGTAATATCATATTTTTATTACATGTTTGTTGCAGTATTCTTTTTTAAAATCATGGATTAATTTCTGTATTCAGTCATCAAAATAAATGTAATTATTATATGATCTTGATATAAGGATTATGCTTCCGAAAAGTGTTCGTTATTTATGACCCATATAAAATTAGATCAATTTCTTTGAAAGAAAATAGTATGTTACGATTAGAAGAACAATTCTGATAAGTAAATTAAAATAAAAATGAATAAATTTTTACTAAGAGAAGGAAAGATAATAAACATAAAATTATGAATTTTAATTCATATGAGTCATGTACCGCTAATCTTGGTGTATAAGACTATTGTTAAAACCCAAAAAATCTTTAAAAAATAGGAGGTCGTCTTATTCGCCCAATACAAAAACAGAAATTTTAAAATAAATCGAATTTATTGTGTTTATATAGAAATTGAATTCTTTATTTTAAAAAAAGGACCTTAAGCTTTGGTGTATAACAAAATTTTATTGAATAATTCATTTTAAATATATATTTTTTAAAAATAAAATACATAGCCATAGCCGTCTAGATACACAATCCATGCACTATATTTTAATACACAGTAGTATGTCAAAACAAGGTGATTCCCTGAATTTCATTTTTGACATTTTAAATCGAAAAATTTAATTTCTCTAATTTTGTTTTTGGACATAAAACTTTATTGTAACATGTGAAATAAGTATTTAATTTAGAATCATCTTATATGACTGATACATAAAAAATCTATAAATTTTATTTTAAAATTTCAATCTCATCTTATATGTAGGTCACCTTATAAGCCATGATATATACGGTATATGCTAATGGACGCGTGGCACAACTGTGTCGTTGTTCGAAATTTTCTATTAACTGTATAAAAAAACAATAAACACAGGCACAACGACACAAAAAATATACTTCTTAATTTTTTTAAATGAATTTTGTTAAGCTAATGTAGTCGTATTTTGCTACGATCAGTTTCGAATTTTATCTTTTCTGTTAGCTAGATGGTACTCAGCACCACAAACTAGAGAAGATGATTCAAGAACTCCAGTAATCATAATAAACATAAAATCTATTAGTTCAAAAATAAATTTTATATCAGTCAGAAAATAAATTTGCGTAATTATAATAAAATGCATTTAACTCGAACTAACTCTTTTAAAATGTAAATTCTGTGTACTTGACTTTTAAAGATTTATCAGATACAAGATTAAAGAGCAAGTCGTTTAGTCAGTTTTAAATTATTTGCTTCCCTTATATCTGTTTGTTATTTAGGAGAATGATTGAATTATTGTGTCTGTATGTTTGTTTGGTGCTGGACGCTAGTGAAGACATTTTTCGTAAGACAATGTTCTTATGTTTGTGAAATGAATAATATAAAAACTCATTTTATATTTTTTCATAGTTAGCCTGCGAAAATTTCAAATTAATCGTATAATGAGTTGATAGAATGTAAGCAATTGATGTACAATGATTTGTAAAAAGATTGTCTTATGGAAAAAAGGTATATTTTTTTATTTATTACTCATTACATTTTTAATTTCATCGTTATAATTAAGTTCTTCTTTATATCTAAAATCTCTGAAAGTAAATTCTACTATATATATATATATATATATATATATATATATATATATATATATATATATACTACTATATATGTATATATATATATATATATATATATATATATATATATTACTATATATATATATATATTACTATATATATATATATATTACTATATATATATATATATATATATATATATTACTATATATATATATATATATTACTATATATATATATATATATATATATATATATATATATATATATATATATATATATATATTACTATATATATATATATATATTACTATATATATATATATTACTATATATATATATATATATTACTATATATATATATATATATATTACTATATATATATATATATTACTATATATATATATACATTACTATATATATATATATATATATATACATTACTATATATATATATATATACATTACTATATATATATATATATATATTCATTACTATATATATATATACATTACTATATATATATATATATATATATACATTACTATATATATATATATATACATTACTATATATATATATATATACATTACTATATATATATATATACATTACTATATATATATATATATATATTACTATATATATATATATATATTACTATATATATATATATATATATATATATATATATATTACTATATATATATATACATTACTATATATATATATATATACATTACTATATATATATATATATACATTTCTATATATATATATATACATTAATATATATATATATATATACATTACTATATATATATATATATACATTACTATATATATATATACATTACTATATATATACGAGGTCAGACAATTAAGTAATGCGACAAAATTCAAAAATCGAGTATATTTAAAAATTAAGGTACATCGCTGCGATCCCCTTCAAAATAGTCCCCTCCCGCATCTATACACTTATTCCAGCGAGTTTTCCAGTTTTCGTAACAATTCTGGAACACTTCTTGTGGGACCTCTCCGAGTACTCTCGTCACAGATTCTTGGATATTTTCAACGGAGTCAAAATGTCGACCTTTGACGAATTTTTTCATATGGGGGAATAGGAAAAAGACGCAGGGTGACATGTCCGGTGAATAGGGCGGTTGTGGTAACGTTGCGATGCCTTTAGACGCCAAAAACTGAGAGACACTGAACGCACTGTGACAGGGAGCATTGTCGTGATGCAGAACCCAAGTCTTCGCGATCTCTGGACGCACTCTGAGCACCCTTTTTCATAATTTTTCGAGCACATTGCGGTAGAATACTTGATTTACGGTTTGTCCAGGTGGTACGAACTCTTTGTGAACCACTCTTTTGCTGTCGAAGAAGCAAATCAACATGGTTTTCACTTTGGACTTGCTCATTCTCGCCTTCTTTGGCCTTGGTGCTCCAGGGGACAGCCACTGTTGGCTTTGTCGTTTAGTTTCGGGGTCATATTGAAAGAACCAACTTTCATCCCCAGTAATAACTCGATCGAGAAGAGTAGGATCACTTTCAACCTGCTCGAGACAATCTTGAGCGATGTTCATTCGGTGACATTCGTGACATGCACTACTCGCGCGTTGTTACAAAAAACTAAACAGCTGGCGAAGAAATGATCGTACGAGGGTGGTCAAGGTCTCAATCGAGAGAGTAGGGATTTGTTATTACGGTGGCGGAGTTACAGGTTCGCAGTGTTACCATAGGCCGAGAAAAAAAATCGGTCGCATTACTTAATTGTCTGACCTCGTATATATATATATATATATATATATATATATATATATATATTACTATGTATATATATATATATATATAGTATATATATATATATATATATTAGGTATCCAAGAAAGTTCTGTCGCTGTTAAAATTTATAATAATTCCAAGAATTGTTTATCAGTAATATTAGTATGTGTTTTAAATGAATCTCGAAATGTTCACTTTAATTTAAAAAATAATTCTAACAGTTAAAAATGTATGTGAAAAATAGTGTAGTACGTGCGTCTTTAATTTATGAATTTAAGCTTGGGACTATCGCTACAGAAACTCCCAAAAAAATTTGTACTGCGTTTGGAGAAAATACAGTTATATCAAGAACGGCCCAGAGATGGTTTAAAAAATTTCCTGCTGGGGATGAGTTCATTAAAGACGAGACCAGATCGGGCAGGTAATCAAATTTAAATATCGACGAATCGGGGACAATAATTGAAACAATTTTCAGTTTAACGTTTCAACAGCTTGCGGAATTGTTAAAAGTGACGAAACAATACGGGAGCATTTACAAAAAATAGGAAAGAGTTGGAAATTAAGTAAATGGGTACCACACGAATTAACTCCCAATAACAAATTACAGCGTCTTACAATCTGTACATCTCTTATTTCACGATTAAAATCAGAGAACTTTTTGGATCAAATTTCGACCACTGATGAAAAGTGGATTATTTATTCCAACTACAAATGTACTCAGCACTGGCTTCCGTTAGGAGATCCTGTCCCACAAAGTCCTAAATGAAAGTTAACACTACGAAAACTTTTTTGTGTTTGGTGGACTTCAAAAGGAATTATTCACCATGAATATATACGAGTGGGTCAAAGCCTAACGGAAAACATTTATAGTGAACAACTCCAACGAGTACATGATGCATTGCAACAAAAACAGCCAGCACTTATAAATCGTAAAAAAAATATTTTTTCAAGATAACATACGATCACACGTTACAGTAGAGACCAGAATAAAAATTATGAATTTAGGGTGCGAGATCGTCCCCCATGCCCCGTATTCCCGAGACATATCTCCATTAGATTATCGCCTATTTTTATCTTTGGATAATCGTATGCGTGGTAAACAGTTTAATAATGAAGAAGAATTAAAAATGGAGGTGTCTACATTTTTTGAAAATAAAAATAATCAGTTTTATAAAAATCGAATTTATAAATTATCTTCTCGCTGGGAAAGGATTGTTCAAACCGAAGGTGGATATTTTGACGAATAAAGTTATTTTATGTAAAAATACATAAGTATTTTTTTCTCAATTCAAAATCGACAGAACTTTCTTGGTTACCTGATATATATATATATATATATATATATATATATATATATATATATATTATATATATATATTATTTATATATATATATATATTATATATATATATATTATATATATATATATATATATATTTATATATATATATATATATATATATATATTTAATTCTATAGATCTGATTTATTGAAATCATAATAAAAAAGCAGTTCACATATTCTAACAACTTTTTTTAATTCACACAAAATTGTACAATTACTGTATACCAAGGAAGTTAACCAATAAAATAATTAAAATTATTTGCACGACGTGCGTAGCAGTGAACACCGAATACACTCCCGTAAGAAACTGATGTACTAAATTTACTATTTCGATGCGGTCTCTAAGTCCAAATCAATAACTAACAAACTAAAATTGTTATTGATTTATTTTTTTTGTAATAATTTAATGGTATAAAATTTTAAATATATAAAAATATATATGTCCTCATTTTTTATAATCGATAAACTGGTTTAAAAAATAAGTAGTTGCATTGTATAATAAAAATAGCGTAATATGAAGTAAGTACTTTACTGTGCATGTTTTAAAAATTGGTTCCGATACATAGGAAATTGAAGATTTATCATATAAAAGAATTTGTTCCTCACTAATAGGCGAGATGTAGAATATAAATATGAATAACTTTCGCAGCTTGAATACTTTAGTGATTTGGTGGATCGGCGTTTTTCTCTAAGTGGTGGAGTATTTTTGTATTCTTCCGATGGAGCCGCATTCAGCCAGCGGAGCTTTTGAGTGTCCACTAAAGTACTTAAGTGCCTAATGTTTTAATTATACAATTTGTTATAAAAAGTCCATCGTACTGTTTTAATTGTATGCCAAGCCAACCATAAAGAGCAGATTTATTGTAGAATATTTTACTAGTACGATGAAACTGAACCTAAAAATGTATATTATAGATAGATAAAGTAATATATTGAAATTATATTCATAATTTCATTCAAATCATTTAAAATTTTAAAAATGTTATAAAGTAACGAATTATTTTTTTATATACCACATATTAAATTTAAACTGTCATCAGATTCTGAAATGAAATTATCACGCTTTATTCATAAAGTAAATAATAACAGGAAGCTTTGAAGTTCATGTTTTATAAATAAAATTACTTGTAGAATAAAAGGTCTTCGGAGTTTTATTTCCTATTTTGTATATATTTCGTGTTTAAAATAAATATCTTGTTTTTTTGTACTGTTTTTTTAGACGACATTATATATTAAAATAAAGCCATTGAACTTAAAGCACGTGCATATACATGTGTCATGTTTATGGATATAGAAAACGAATATTTTTATAGCTGATTCTAAAATCTTGCAATGTTTTAGAAATGATTAATTTCGTCGTAAGCTCGTGTTTTGGATTTTTTTAAAAAAATTATGTTATATTGTAATCAAACAATGTAATACTTAATACTTTTTTAATCTTTAAATAATGTAAAGTTTTCTAAATCAAACACACTATTATTCAGAAATTATTACAATTTTTAGAAATTAGTATAATATTTTTAATATAGAATACATCTAATTTAAATAAGTTACATTTCCAAAAATTCTAATTTCTAATTTTTTAAGTCATTTTTGCTAAAAACAATTTTCTTAATTTTTCTAAATAACTTATCTTTAGATTTGTATTGCACAGAGTAACACAATTAATACTATAAAAGAAACGTAACAAATATTATAAGCTGAAGCCAGTGTAACACTTTCATGAGTAACAAAGACAACAGCGCCGCGATATGCACTGTCGTTTGTTTTTGATATCCGTTTTTAAAATACTGTCCATTGGAAGGAAAATATATTTTTCGTAACAAAAGTTTAAATATCTTTCTATAATATAAAAATGTTCTAGTTATGATGCCGTTTTCGTGACTTATTCCTTCTCTGATTAGTTGATATCGGTCACATGATCAGTGTTTCACGGTGTATAATGAAAGAGAGTAATTGACAGTCTAAAACTAATAAGAAATTTATTCAAAATATTGCATTCACTGAAGTTTTATTGAAAAAAATGTTACACATTTTGATATTTTATTTTGTTGTTAATTTTTATAAACTTTTCCAATAAAAAATTTATAACTTACATTTTACGCAGATTATTTGTGTGTATAATTTGCTAAATCTTTTATTTGTTCGGCGAGGGAGCGAACAGCAGGCGGAGCTCTCTAGTGTTAATATATATATATATATATATTTCTGTATATAATAATCAGTAACTGTCGTATTGATTTTTTTAAAAAAATAATTTTAAATTGTCATGTTGGTCTTCGGTCTTTTGGATATGAGAATCGTCAGTTCTCTATTACTAGTTTCGAAACGGATCCATCCATAGATAGATGTTGAGACATCTTAGTATATGCCGGAACTACTAGTGGAGAACAAATAGCTGAGATGTAATTAGACGAAGGCCAATAAGACAACGTATCAGTGATGGTGGGTATAGAAACTTACAATTATATTTATATTTATATATATATATATATATATATGTAAATATATATATGTAAATATATATATGTAAATATATATTGTATATTATATATATATATAATACATATATATATATATATATATATATGTATATAATATATATATATATATATAATAACTGATAAAGGCTTTTTGATTTGTCTTCCATAATAAAAGCATTTTATGATCAACTAATTTTTACTGGAGATTTTATTAATGCTAAAAAAGGTCCTCCGACGTGTGTATAAAATGATTTTTCACCTGTATATTATAACAATATTCGATTAAAAATAACATTGTAGTAAAAAAATGTTGTATCCGCTAACCAGTTCCTTTTGGTCGTGTTATTTATTGTAAATTTTAGTTCTGCGAAGGTCATTTGAAAAGTATACTAAAAAAGCAAATTTAACATTGTTTTTTGGGAAAAATCTATTTTATTTCTCAATATAGTCTCCATTGCGGCCTATATACTTGGTCCAGTGAGTCTTCAAAATATGCATTGACGGCAGTGATTGCATCATCATTCGACGAGAATGTCTTCCCACCGAGCCAAATTTTCAAGTTTGGGAAGAGAAAGAAGTCATACGAAGCCATGTTCGGAATTACGGCTGGATGAGAAATCAATTAGAAGACTAATTTGTGCAATTTTCCCATTGCGACGGTCGATTTGTGGAACGGTGTGTTGTCCTGATGAAAGAGTACTTTTTTGTACGCCAATCTTGACCATTTTTGTTTCAGCTCTTCTTTCGAACGGTCTAATAATGTTGCATAATAAGCTTTTGTTATCGTTCTTCTCTTCTTTAAGTAGCTGATTAGGATGATTCCTCAGGAATCACAAAAAATAGTGGGTATTAACTTTCTACCCAACAAAACGGTCTTCTCCTTCTTTGGTGTACTTTCATCAGCCGTTCACTGCTTTGATTACTGCTTCGATTTAACTGTGTAATGGTGGAGCCATGTTTCTTTCACGGTGACAAATCGACACAAAAAGTTCTGCTCGTTTTTTTCCATTTTTGCGGCAACTACTACGACTATTATATAATGCTCGCTTGAAAAATCAGTAGAACGTAAAAAATGCGTCGATTTTGCAGGAAATTTCGCCTGTGCTAATTTGAAAAGTGACACTTAATACCAATGATGTTGCCAAATGAATGGTGGCTCCATATTATAGAAATTTACCAAACTTATCAAACGATCCTTGTATTTGACTTGAATATATCAGAATGGGAGTTTAATTTAGCAGCACTTAATTTTCTCTGTAATCTCTTAATTCTTTTTCAATCAACAGACTCTTTTAAGCTGCCATAAATCTTAGAATAATGAGATATTACGTCCTCTTCTAAACCATCTAAGATTTAGGTTTTCTTGATTAATTTTGTACATGAAAAAATATCTTCTAATAGAAATAATATTATTATACAAATTCAATATTCTTCTCATACAATTAATGAATACAATGCAATTGATAAATTCGTTGAGAATTAAATATAAATTTCTTACAGCTTTTATCATTTTATAACTTAAGACTGATAATTTTATATAAATAATTTTAATAAATGTTTTCTTTTTATTTATAATTGATTGTTTTTGTACTTATAATTTTGTTAATATATTGCCCTGGTGGTCTTTGTTGTGGTGAAACACTCGAATCTTTATTTTAATGAAAGGCATTCACATGATACTTGAGTAAGGCACAAGAGCTGTAACTAGTCTTAGAAGATACTATTCGAGTGCTTTACAAGGACTGTGACAGTACACCATTGCACAACATGGCAAACAATTATAACTTACTCAAACTATTATATACAACAGAATACTGTTTCATCTCTTTGAATCATTTGGAAAATAGAAAATCAAATCTAAGCCAAAATAGGTAAAACTACTCATCCTAGATAAATATAAAGACATTCACCACAACCAAAACAATATATTTTTCAACTAAATTAATAAGTCTAATAAAATAGTTAATATATACAATTTAAAATTATTAAGGGGACCCGGTGGTCTAGCGGCCTAAAATTTAAGCTATTTTAAAAAATTTTTTTCTATATGAGGGTAATGAATAATGCTTTCAAATTTTTTTACACTTATTTTATTACTGATAAACTACACAAAAATGAAAATAAAGACAAAAAAAAATTTTTTTTAAATTAGAAAAATGATGCTGAAGTCTCCCTCTAAAAAAATGGAGTTGCTTGGTGAATGATGATTTATCTCTCCCTCTGATCTGAAATAAAACAATTGACGAATTTTTAATTAGTATAAGTATAGCTATCGCAGGAAGTAGAATAAAAAAAAAAAATTTGACAAAATGGCGCGTAGTCAAAAGTACAAGTTTGAAAACGATCAGTATTTTTGAATGTTTTGTTAATAAAAAAAATATAAATATTTTACAGAAACTATTAGTTTTACTACCAGCGAGAGATAGAACTATTCAGAATAACATATTAAAATTTCAGAGAAATCGGTCAAGTAGTTTTTTTTTCTGGCTCCCGCAAGACGAAAAAAAGTAGTTTCGAGATAAACGCGTTTAAAGTTTCAAGCAAGTATATTCTCAAGAAACTGACCTGACCTTCTAATGGGCTGTAGATCCTGAAATACTCTGAATTTCGTCATCAAATTTTAACAGTATATTTTTAAGATACTATACTTTCGAAAAAAAAATCGATTTTTCGAAAATTCTAGACCACCGGGTCCCCTTAAGTGTAATAGAAAAACATTTCACATTTTTTGTTAATAACAATTTAAAAAGTCAATCGAATAAAGAAATCCCTTCGTTTATAGCTTTAAAAAACGTAATTTGATTTTTCTTTCGTTTATTGCGGGTAAAAGTTATATTATGATAATGATTTTATATTAATGAAATAATATTTTAAATTTATTTTTATAATACATAAAGCATATGAATATTCTTTTTGAAGTAAAGTGATTTTTTATTATTTTATTGATCATTGATTGAAAATAATTATATTTATATAAAAAATTGCAGAAATAGAAAATGTATTATGTGTAATCTATTGATTTAAAAATATTTACTTTTAGAATGCGATAAATGCCCAAGTTATGAGAAGTGGTGTGAAATAACATTGATTATGAGAAATAACGCTCATAATGTTGACCAGTATATCAAATTACGACTTACACACCATCAAAACTTAAAACATTGACTAGATAAATGAATTTCGGACGTGAGTGTCATTAAGTGTGTTGACATTGTCAAACGTCGTCGGAAATTTGTCCGAGTACAAATAGCGTCTGCAAGATATTTCATGTCAATTATGTAATAAGAATGGTGTAGACAATTCAATATTACAACAGTGTGTTTAATAATAATTCGAGTAACAAAATATTTTTTGTAAGGTGTGACCAGAATTTCTTATAAATGATTCAAGAGTAAAAATATTATATATATATATATATATATATATATATATATATATATATAAGAGAAAGCATGTACGTGATGAATGATAGTAATTAGATATCATTGTAATCAAATCATTAAATTCGGTTATCAATAATGATAAAATCGTTTTCTTTATAATTTTGAATAGATTTCTTAGTGAAAAATCAACTGCTACAAAAATATGAAAAATATAGAGGAAACGTTTCAAAATTTGCAGACTAGTATTAGAGTAACAATAGCCAGATGTGTCGCAATATATAGTTTATTTAATGATATTTAATGATCGGAATTTGTATGTAAACAGTTATTTATGTATGTGTATATATATATATATATATATATATATATATATATATATATATATTAGAATATGAAGAGACTCTTGACTCTATTACCTCATCATCAGTCATATCTGCATTAAAGAACCAAAGCATAGAGGACATATACTTCGAGTTGATAGATAAAATCTTCAAAAATGTAATGTTACCTTGACGTTGAAGCTACAAGGAAGAAATAAAAAAGATAAAAATCGAGAAAAGTATAAGAGAGGGAGATACAATTTCGCCGAAATTATTTACTGCAACCTTAGAAGAAGTATTCAAATCGTTTGACTGGAAGGACAAAGGAATCGAAATAAAAGGTGAAAAATTAAGTCATCTCCGATTTGATGATGATATCGTTATTTCGCAAGTACTTCGGAAGAGCTACAAAAGAGGATAGAAGAATTAGATGATTCCAATCAAAAAATTGACCTAAACATGAACTACGCTAAAATAAAACTGGTATATCGTATGCATGTGTATATATATATATATTATTTCAATAATATATAATGCGTTAATACATTAATGAAAGTATTGCCTTCGGAATCAATAAG
>CM068322.1:8110809-8160809 GCA_034766995.1 Acanthacorydalis orientalis
TTGAGTCGTGAAGTTTTGCAAGAGATAGATATAGAATTTATTGTTAAAAATCTATCCAACACAAACAAATTGGAGATTTCAGGCGTGATAAGCGATCACGGTCTTATATCGACTGTAAGATTGGAGCCACAGTGTTGAAGGTTGATTTGATTAAACTAACATATTTTTATTGCGTGATGTGCATCAAATGACTTGTAAGTCGATGAATGTCATACAAAAGCAGCATATTACAGGACAATGTAATTTTACTTTCTCTCATTGATACCTGTTCATAACCTTTATATCAGTTGAACGTAATATATGACAATGACTTTATACAGTTAGAAGTCTAACAAAAGTATTTTGTACCTCAGAAAATGGTACCTATACTAGCAGTATAGCGGTATAGTTGAAGACTAGTAGCATTCAACTGAGTCTTGAATTGGGTGGATGCCCCATCACCACGGTATTCCCATAGTAGGTTTACAGTTTACTTTCGAGATCATGCAAATATGGAGAAACTTTACTTCAGCGACTTTTTATTAGTTTTACTTTTAGCGAAAAAATATTTTGTCACGCGTCGACAACTGGTCTTGTTCTTGTTTAATTTTTCATAGATAATTGTTAAAACATTTGCTAATGAAATGTTTGGAATTAGTAATTTTTTATCACATTCTTCGGGTTTTCGGCGTTTTTGATTCAATTTCTTTGCATATAGCAGCCTTTAGTTCATTAATGGTTATTAATCGATGTTTGTAGATCTCAACTTTCAGACGGCCCCAAAGAAAAAAGTCACAATGGACAAGTTCAGGTGAACGTGCAGAACATTCAACACCACCGCGTAACGATATCAAATTCCTTGGAAACAGTTCTCTCAAAACTTCCATTCATTTGCTCGCTATGTGAGCGGTAGCTTCATTCTGTTGAAATAACATTTCCGGATTTCCAAGTTCGATGAGTTTCGATTCCAAGAAGTTTCGTAGCATTTATACATACCGATAGGAATCTACTGTAATCATTTTGTCTCCCTCCTCCAAAAAATAAGGGTCATAAATACCAAAATTTGCAACAACGCACGAAACAGTGAACCGTTGGATATGTAGAGGCCTTTCATGAAGCTGAGAGCTTTCATGAAGGATTTTTTCCGTTCTGTATCGAAAATTCTGCTTGTTAAAGTAGCTAGACAAATGAAAGTGAGTTTCGTCATTTAAGAGCAGCACAGCGTTTGGAAGAACATTTTGAAAGATATCGTTACAGCATGTCGTTCGGTTCTCCCAGTCGCGATTCTTAAATTTCTGAACAACCATCGTTTTGTGCGAATAGAATTTAAGATAGCCGTGTAAAATACTCCTGACATTTCTATCAGACAACCTCAAAGCAAAGGCATGTTTACGGAAGAAACATTTGGGAAATTGCACAATGGACTGTCTCACAGTGTTGAAATTTTCTGGTATCCGAAGGCTTGGTTGTCTTCCAGGTGATTTTTTTCTTTAACGTCGAACTTGTAGCTCTGAAATTTTAAACTAAGAGCAATAGGTTTTTTCGGTCCTGAACAGTAGCATTTCGACCGAGAGCGAAGTGAATTCGAAAAGTTCTCTGCGTGGCGATCACAGATTTGTTGTTTCGGATAAATGATTCAATAACGAACGCACAGTGTATATCCGTTTAAGCCATTATGCCCCCTACCACTTTATTAGCGCCGAACCAATTGCTGAGCGAAATTCATGAGATTTTTTTACCGTACCCTGTATTAACGGACGTAAATTTGATAAATAAAAATTAAATTAATATATTCAGTGCACAAATAGAGCTTGATATCTATTCGTGTCAAATTTTAATACAGACTTTTTAAATTTATATTAAAAATTATCTTTAGCTTGAAATCTACGACGAAAATAAAACAAAGGGTACAAAATGTAATGCTATGAAAGAACTTCTGTTAATGTTTCGAGTAAAGTATGGATTTTTGTATAGCATTCGTTATCATTTCTAGAGTATCAATTTTTATATGGTAATAAACAACAGGGGTTCGTTTAATATATATGTGACTGATTATTTAAACCCTATTCCAAAATTTGTAATGTGTGTTTTGATAAACAATAATAAAGTTCAGTTTTAAAATTATGTTTTGAGCGATAAAAGTGAAATCACATAGTAATATTACTATCCCGTATAAAATAAAATATATAAAGCATAATGTAATATAAAAAAATGTATCTAGTAAAATAAAAATGCTTTTACACAACCATTTATTGGAGTTTTTATTACAAAATTCGATTTTTCTCATCAATTATTACTTTTCTACTAAAAATATAAATACTATTTATAACATTGCATTTAATGAAACAACTAATTTAAAATTTTAGGTCTCAAGCAAACATCAACTCGACTAAATAACAAGCACTAGAGATATATATTTTTTCATTTTTGTAGTAACTATTTTTTTCCGTGCTACAGTATTCAGTATTTCGTACAGAAATTGTTGATTTAACCTGTTGTGTTGTTAACATATTAATCCTTCTGTTTGTTTAAACGTGGTTTTTAAAAAATCTGTAAATACTATTATAAGCTCGAAGTTTTTTAAATGTGTTGTTGTCAAGAGTTTTATCTCCTTTTATTGCATTTACAAGTTTTGTCCAATAAAGGTTAGGTATTTTACTAGTCCATATCTTCCCTATGAGAGAATTGCTAGAACTACCTCACCAGTCAAAATGACCACTTTACAATTTTATTTTAAAACTCCTACTTCATGTTACATTTTTTTTCGCAATGATGTCATGACTTTTGCAGCGATAATTAAGGAAATAGTATAAAGAATTTTATTTTTATTTTTTTATTCAAAATCAAAATAATTTTTTATCATGGCTACTCATACCAATACCAGTCAAAATGATTGCTACCTGTGAAAGTGTTCTGCAATTTGTCTACCAAACACGAATTAACCAGTTTGCTCGTTTTGTACAACTTCTCACACGTTCTTAGAATTTTTTCTGAGTATCATTCAGTATGATGGTGAAAATTATCAGGAAAATTCCGGATCGATCATGATGGTAATGCAAAACTAATGCATTCATTCGAAAATATATTTAGTCGTTCATTTAGATCTGGACACGTAGAATGGGTATTGAAGATTTCGTTGAATGTTGCACTCATATTATATAATATAATAAAAAAATAATTATATGAATTATAATAAACGACATATTATGTTAATTAGTGTGAGGTGAGAAAAAGGAATACAAATATAAATTTTATATAATCACTAGTTTTATTTTATTTTAATAAGTCCTGAAAATGAAAAAAAGATTGAAAATCTCTGAATTATTGGAAAAATTGAATAATATACCAAAAAATGCTCTGATATCGAGGATGATGACTTCTATAACAGAGGAGGTGAACCAAAAGAAATTGAAAATGAACTATACGATATTCACGATGAACTTTTAGATAGTGAGAAGAGTGGTAATGAGATTTTAGACAAAAAGAATGATTAGGAGTCCTCAGAAAGTGATAGTGAATTTGAAAATATTTTGAATTTACGTAAAAGAAGATGTGTTCGAGTGCTTTCAAGTTTTAAAGATGAAAATGAAAGTATACTACAAGATCATCAAAATGAAATTGCTGCAGGCGGAACCAATAGGGAAAAACTATAAGAACGGTCTAGTCCTGGTAGATTTCCACTTCATAATATTTTCAAAGACCTACTCGGTCCAAAAGGATATGCCAAAAAAATATTATGAAAGGTGAATTTGGGTTTCAACTAGCAGATGAACTTGCCACTGAAAATACCGTTGAAAATGTAAAGCTAGGGATGAAATCACGAGAAGCTAATGTAAAAACAACTTCAAAGAGTTCACTTTGTTGTGGTGTCAAGTAGGGTACTGTAATTATAATAAAACTACCACCATTTGTAATATCTGTAAAAAATATGTATGCGAAAAATCCACTCAAAAGTAAAACCACGTTTGTAAGAAATGTGACAAATTATAACTTTTTATGCCTAATAACTTACTTCATACTATAATAACAACTTAAATTTGAAATGAAAATTTATTTTTTTTTTATCCAAGCATATATTCTTTATTACACTTATTATTTTTATTGATGTGTAAGTGATAAAATGTGCAAATCCTCATTTAGGGAACATGTTCTCAAGTAGGTTAATATGTAAATACCAAAAATGTACTACATAACATGGAATTCCTTTTGTAAGAAACTAATAAGTCAATAAATATAAAAATATTCTATTATTATGAATTTTTTAAAGACCAGTCATTTTGACTGGTTTTGGTAGAAATAGCTTCGTCTTAACTGTCGGTAGTTCTAGTGTTAAATTACTTAATTATAGATTTTGGCACATAGACATTTTACATTCGAATTTAGGGGTGATTTGAATTCTAGTGTGTAAACGAGATGTATTTTTATTTTATATTTGTGTTCGGGCACTAATAAACTTAATTATCAACACACCCTTAAATATCAAATAGCCAACCAACATATACTCATATAACACTCACACAGAAAATTTCGAAAGAAAAGAAAAGAGTACAAACAGAAATTAATAATCTGTTAGCATTACTCAGTTCTATTTTCATCATTATCTTCTATCTAGTAGTAGAACTGAGTCTTAATTGGGGAAAAATTGAAAACAGTGTTCCTAAGATATTGTTTTTTTTCTACGCTAAAGACAGGTGAACGAGCAATAAATCCAGTTATCCAAGTCTCTGTTATTAACTTAAGTATTATACACTCATTTCAATAATAACACTAATCATATATCTTGTTTATTAACTCTTCTCTGTATACTTAGTGTTTACTAACATTTAATACTTTTGTAATTAAGCATTTTTGTGCTTAATTTAAACTTCTTTCAAGAATATTATTAAACTGTTGAACTCCATATCAATTTGAAGTTTACATCACAAATTAATATAAGATATAATAAATATAATGAAAAATTAATGAGAAATAATTTTCTCGCAGAAAATAAAACGACGTACAAAGTTTCGAAATAAACGTTAACAAAATCTTGTAGAATAGTATAAAATGTTTTAAATTAATATGCTAATAATTTATCATGACATTGTAGTCAATTAAAGACGTTTATTGAACATGTGAACAACGTTTCTAAACTTTATAATATAAGCGAAATTGTGAGTTTTGAAGCGTGTCCTTGACATATTAGCAATGGAGCGTACTATAACCTTGCAAAAAGCACTTAAATTTATAATTAGTTAAGATTAAATCGTGTTAATCTTGAGGTTGTACACTTCTTAGGACTGTGATAATAATCACGACTGGCGCTGTTAACTACCAAGAACATTCATTTATAAATGAATTATGACTAGGCTAGTAGAGATTACACGATTTGGTGTTATATTTGATTTATAACGAAAGACACTGGTAAATATATTTAATGCTTTTAATCAAAAGGTGAATACTCAAGTTAATTCAGTTCAAATAACGTTTCTTTCAATTTATTTTTAAATCATAAAAAGTTTAAATATATTATGTATTTATATATTTGTAAATTTTTTATGACTAAATAGTTAAATTGTTATATATATATATACATGTGTAAGTGTTTATTATATGGATTTTTTCATTACATTTAATTTGCATTATGATACAATAATATTATAATTTATAGAAATTCGCTCAGTTTGTTTTTTTTTGTTAAAATCTTCAGAAGTAACATAGTTGCACAAAATATATGTTAAAGATAATATAAAGAGAAACGTGTTCATAAATCTACTTGCATTTTTTTGGTTATCTTTGTTATTTTGAATTACCTGCAATAATTCCATCGATGTGATATCCTAATAATTTAATCAAAAAAATAAGTCAACTGACTTACAGATATAAAAACAGATAAATGTAATTTTAATATCGTCACCATAATAAAAAAATTATAAATATGCTGTTAATATAAAGTTTAAAAAACGAACTCCGGTACTTGGCATATCTAACAGCATAAAATATAATACAGTATAAAATATAAAGCTTAAATAGGCTAATATAAATATATATATCTCCAACGTCGATAAAAATCAAAATAAAATATGAAATAAATTATTAATATGATATATATATATATATATAATTAAAAACTATAAAAATAAACAATACATGAAGTTATTTAATATGGATTGAAATACATAACATACAGAAGAAAAACGCATGTAAACTAATATATAAAAATAAGAAATTAAAAAACCTAGTCAATACAAATCTCACGTTTGAAATCAAAAAAATGGTATTATTACATTAATTTACTATTTTAATACATAATTTTTAAATAAAGTATCGCATAAGATTCGGGGAACAAGTGAATATTTTTTTAATATGCAACAAAATATTCGATTTACAATAAAATACTCTTTCAAGCTAATGAATTTAATTGTATAATATTATAAAGAATAGACAAATGATAGTGACTTTATGTATATATATATATATATATATATATATATATATATATATTTATTTTAAGTCTAAAAAAGACAGTTTTTGGTCGTGGATAGCGAAAAAAAAATTGAAATACTTATAAATGATGACTTAATAATCGAACAAGTTGAAGAGTTTAAATATCTAGGGGCGGTAGTAGATAAAAACGGAATAGGTGAGAGAGAAATCAAATACCGATTACAAGAAGCAAAGAAAACAATTGGCTGCCTAAACTCGCTATGGTGGGACCGAAACATTTTTTAATAAAATGAAAAAACGTATAGGATGGGTTATGGTAGAGTCCACCCTCTGTTACGGAAGTGAGATCTGGACAATCAATTCCGAGACAAAGCGAAGGCTGAGTGCCGTAGAAATGGACTTCTTCCGACGAAATGCATGAGTCCCCAGGCTTCAACACATAACAAATGAAAAAATCAGACGTCGAATGAATGCTGGTGAGACAGTTACCGATAGGATAGAACTTCGAAGTTTAAGATGGTTTGGGCATTTGATATGAATGCCAGAAGAACGATGGCCACAGCAGATATTCAAATGGGTCCCGCCAGGAAAAAAGAAACGTGGAAGACCTCGGCGTTCCTGGAACGAAGGGATAAGAAAGGCCATGGAGAAGAGACATCTAAACGAGGATATGACTCAGGACAGAGAATCTTGGAAAAGGGGATTGAGAAAGCAGCATCTAGCTGTATTTTGATAAAATTACATATTATGTTTCATAAATATTATATTGTAATATCAATCTCAAATATATATATATATATATATATATATATATATATATATATATATATATATATATCTTCAAAATAAAAATTAACGTGAACTGAGCACTTTGTAATTTAAACGGTGTCCGTAGATTTGTAATATGTTCTTACAAGATTCATAAGATCTTAAGATAATTTACATAACGAATGACATCTTAAAATGTTATTAGATATTACTGCTAATGATATTATGTAATTACTAATTCTTAAGATATGTACTACATCAGTAAGTGAACATGACATCAAACGTGTTGTAATTTTAAATTAAGTTTAAAAACGAATACATGAGAAACTCCTAATAAAATAAATGTTTGATAATGTATTATATCATATTGTACATACCCACGTCCGTGCGCACACACACACACACACATATATATATACATATATATATATATATATATATATATATATATATATATATATATATATATATAAAGATGACTTGGACACAGTGGAAGTTCCCGATAAAAATAAAATTGGAAGTGAAAATAATTTTTTAGATATCAAAATTACAAAATAGTAATAAACTTCCCAATAGATGACAATTAAGAGACACATTAAGAATGATATTTTTTATGTTTATTAAAATTTATATCATTTGGTACATTTTAAGTGATTGCACTTATTAATTTTAAATATACATAAGTATATATATATATATATATATATATATGTAAATATATATATATATATATATATATATATATATATATATGTAAATACCGTATTTAACCCAATATAATACGACATTTTTCCACAGATTTTCATTAAAAAACGAATGTCACATATTCGGTTTTTCAGAATTTCAAGCTGGTACTGTAGGCGTTTTAAACAGCAGACTATTGAGTTTTAAACATGTGATTAAATAATTTTTGTAAATATTACTTTCTACTGAAACGTAAATTAACATTTTTTTATTGATACCTTTGGGAAAAACTGCGTGTCGTCTTATAATCGGGCTCGTAAAAATGCTTATTTTCTCGATTTCTTTGGAAAAAACTGACACTTGTCTTGTAATCAGGATCGTATTTCGGGCTAATATGATAGACACACACACATATATATATATACACATATATATTATATATATATATATATATACATGCATACATATTATGCCTAACCTTAGTGGAATCTCTCGAATTGTTGTGCGTGGTTCTGTTTCAACTAACGCCTTCAATTATTTGTTATGAACTTAAGAAAGACGCCCGTGACGTTCTTAATCTTCAAGGCTCTCGTCCCCGGATGATTTTTTTGGAACTTCCATTGCGCCGTATGTTCTTTAACAGTACCCACACCAAAAGCATCGTTTGGTTTACGAGCAGTTTTTGCTGCTTTATTATCCTTTTTGAACTAATACAAGAAAATTGCTCTTATTTTCTTCTTTTCCATCTTTAATTTATGAACCCAATTTAAAGAAAAATTAATAATAAAATTAAAGACGATGTTTCCAAAATATAGAGCGAAAAAAGCACTTTAAAGTAATATTAAAATGAGTACGATGAAATAACACTTTTATTGAAAAAAATGAAGGTTAGAAATCAGAAAACGAAAACCGCAATTATTTACTTATCAAACTAATACACATATGGATGTAAGTTTGTGTATATTTCTCAAAATGTACATCTTTTATAGTAATTGTGAAATTATTTTTTTATGATTGTTGGAAAAAAATATTTTTTAACACACGTGGAAAAATAAATATAAAGTAAATATATTACAAAAAATCCAAAATATCTTTCGGATTTGAATAATTGGAAGATGATTGTGTTAGTTGCACAAAATAATGAAAAAATGCAAATAAAAATGTGTAATATGATTTTATTTGTTCATTCTGAAGAATATATGTGAATATTGAGATTGATTCCTTTGTATTGTTTATAAGAATATATTATTATTAATAATTATTATTTGAATTTTCAATATTTTTTCGCGTGCTCTTTTGAGAAATAGTCACATCTTTGATCCAAAAAAATATTTAAGAACTGAGCATTTATATTTCAATTTTTTATGTATATAGTTTATGAACGGATGAAAGTTTATATAAAATTTCATTAAAATTACCTATTCGTTTTAAAGATATTAATTGGAATTCATTGTTTCTCATGTTTAACAGATCGCGAAGTGTTAGGTTTTGAAAATGTGGTATTATAAAAGATAATTAATATTATTTTTTCATTAATTTTTACTATTGTATATCGTGTAAATCTGTCACCATGTAAACAGGTACGGTACATTATTATAATGTTGCGTTTACTACTCTGAAAAGTATGTTGAATATCGCAGTAATTAAGAATAAATATTCACATTTTTTCATGAAACTAGAACATAATTACGTTTTTTACTAACATAAAAATATCAGTTATCAATTTTTATTAGTAAATAACACTATTTAAATCACAAAAAAGTGTTTTATTACCTTGAAATCAAGAAATTTTTATATCTAATGTATTGTCCTAATAAATAATCATATTAAAAAAATGATTTAAGATTGTCGTGAGAAAATAAAAAAAACACATCTTAGTTTAAACAGAAGCAACATACACACACATATATATATATATATATATATATATATATATATATATACAATTAATTTTATTTCAGATTGCATCACAAATATACACCTAAAACTCAGAATATGTTTTATGTCAATGATGTTATGCTTTTACATTACATTAATTAGTATAAATAGATTTATAATGAGAGTATTATGTAAACATAAAAATGTCAACTAAAACTGGACAAAAACAAACATATATAGGTATCAAATGTTTTTTAAAGTCAAAATCAATATTCATGAATTATGAACTGGAAAATACAGACTGACAGGTTTAATCGTTATATCACAATTTGACAGGTTACAATTTAATCAATGGAATTGATTAAAAAATAAACAATTATTTAAATGATTTCCAAAAGTCTTATATTTAATTTCCAACGTCAGAGATTAAGTTATATAAATGAGAGATTTTCACATTAAGTATTTGATAAATTGGTAAAATAATATAAATAATAGTTTCAATCAATATAACTGATTTGTATCTAGTTTTATCAACAATTGTCATTGATAATTGGACTAATCCGATTTTACGTTAAGCTTTCCTGCATTTGTATGGATAAACGAATACAAATGAATTAATTTTAAAACTGATCATATTTATTAGGTCGGTATGAAAATAATTGCACTTTGTGACATACAAATTCATATATATTACCGCAATTATTTTTCTACCGAAAAATTACCATACATTTATGAATTAATAGTTAAAATAAATTAATATTTCAATTTTATACTTTTACTGTTAACCGGTGTATATATATATATACACAATATTAGAAATAATACCGTTTTCAACACGTACGAAGTAATGAGATCAAAACTAAAATTAGTAACAGGCTGGAGACATAAAATTAAGTTAAAAGAGCACTTAATTGAAATAGTAGCTTAAAACTTATTTGTAAGCAGAATATGCAAAATTTTAGTTAAGCAAAGGTAATAAAGGTCAATGAGAATTTAGAGTGGTTTTGTGTTACTCTTAGGATAACCTTTATAGATGAGAACATGTAGTTCGGCCCTAATGATCTTATGAGAGACATTTTGCATATTAATAAATACTGTAACACTAGGTATACAGATTTATAAAAAAAATGATATGAAGGTTTATGAAATTAAAGAATATTAAAATCTGTAATTTATATTTCAGTAATTATAAATATATATTAAATTTAAGTTGTAATTTACTTGAAAATATTTCAGAATAGTATTTAAATATATAAATTAAACATAGGGCTATAAATGTCATAAAAAACATAAGTAGATATTGTTTGAATCTTAACACTTTAATACAGTAATTTTCTCGTATTAATACTCACCAATGAATAAATTATTAATAGTTCTTACTCGTCATAAATCACATTGAATTTTTCTGTCAAAAAATAATTAAGTTTTTTTGTAATTATAATAAATATTGAAAAGTTAAAAATCGTTTAATTAACAGATTTTATAAGATGTTACTTTATAATGAGATATGGATTTACAGGTAAGCTTTATAATATTCAAATTTACAAATATATTTTACTTTTCAAGGCTTATAAATTTCTTATATACATTATTTTATTGTATTTAGTTAAGAGCAATAAATCTGTTTTATAGACAAACTAAATGTTTTTTCCATTTTTTTAATTATCATTGAATAGAAATACATAAAATTTTATTTATATATATATATATATATATATATATATATATATATATATATTATACTACTAATTCTATTGGTATGTTACTCTAGTGATTTTAGTTCTTTTGAATCAATTAGTTACCATTTTCTACTATTAATATTTTAGTAAATTCTGAAATGTTTATATTAAAATAAAAATTATATAAATGAATACAACTAGAGACTCAATATTTTACATCTGAAAATTATAAACATCTTCCGAAATTAAAACATGTATAAAAGAACATGAAATAAAAAAAATCATTTATATATTTTTTACTGAAGATTATATACTTACGAAACTAGTAATGGTGAAACTTAGGTGATCTAAAAAGATGAAAACCATCAAGTCAGTATAAAAATATATGAAATGTGTACAAATCTTAAAAATCACACAGTGACTCTAGAGATAAAATATTTAATGAAATGATATTTTTTAATTATTTTTGCTATTTAACTTTTATTAACTTTCAACTTTTGATTGTATTTAACACCAAAAGAATAAGATTCGTTAATTGATGCAATTTTTCTTAGGCCGCTTTAATTGACAAGCGTTTAAAGATTATAAATCCTATTTCGTATCGATTAATTTTTTTCTCATTATTAGAATTTCATTATAGTATAATGAATTCTGAGAAAAAAAGAAAAATAAATTATACATCTATTTGGAAGAGTCGGTTCTCATTTTATGTATTTATGAATAGAGGAGGGAGAAATAAATTCGGATATTTTATAAATACGAATTCAATAGTTTTTTTTATCCGTCTCACATATAATACTGTAACTCTTTTTTTCTTATACATTAGGTTGGTAGGAAAATAATTACGGTTTTTGTTCTCTAAATTGTAGCCATAATTTTTTAATGAGTGTTATTTTATCATGTTCATGTTAAAGTGCATTTTTTGGTCTGTATTTTGGTAAAATCGACTTTGGTTTTATTATTGATTTTGCTTTAAATTGGGTTATTGAATTAAAGATGGTAAAGAACCAAATAAAAATATTTTTTATGAGTTCAAAATGGATGGTAAGGCAGCAGAAACTACTCATAAACAAAATATACTTTTGTTGTGGGTACTGTTAACGAACGTGCGGTACGATGGTAGTAGCAAAAATTTTGTGCTGGGGACGAGAGCCTTGAAGATGAAGAAGGTCGCTGGCGTCCTTCTTCAGTTCATAATGACCAACTGCTGGAGTTAATTGAATTGAAAACACGCACAACAATTCGAGAGCTTGCACAAAAGCTAGGCGTTAGTCATTTTACAGTTCTGGATCACTTAAGGGGACCCGGTGGTCTAGCGGCCTAAAATTTAAGCTATTTTAAAAAATTTTTTTCTATATGAGGGTAATGAATAATGCTTTCAAATTTTTTTACACTTATTTTATTACTAATAAACTACACAAAAATGAAAATAAAGACAAAAAAAAATTTTTTTTTAAATTAGAAAAATGATGCTGAAGTCTCCCTCTCTAAAAAAATGGAATTGCGTGGTGAATGATGATTTATCCTCTCCCTCTGATCTGAAATAAAACAATTGACGAATTTTTAATTAGTATAAGTATAGCTATCGTAGGAAGTAGAATAAAGAAAAAAAAATTGACAAAATGGCGCCTAGTCAAAAGTACAAATTTGAAAACGACCAGTATTTTTGAATGTTTTGTTAGTTTCCGTAAAATATTTATATTTTTTTTATTATTAGTTTTACTTCCAGCGAGAGCTAGAACTATTCAGAATAACATATTAAAATTTCAGACAAATCGGTCAAGTAGTTTTTTTTTCTGGCCCCCGCAAGACGAAAAAAAGTAGTTTCGAGATAAACGCGTTTAAAGTTTCAAGCAAGTATATTCTGACCAAGTAGTTCTGACCTTCTAATGGGCTGTAGATCCTGAAATACTCTGAATTTTGTCATCAAATTTTAACAGTATATTTTTAAGATACTATACTTTCGAAAAAAAAATCGATTTTTCGAAAATTCTAGACCACCGGGTCCCCTTAAAATAGCTAGGAAAATCAAAAAAGATATATATGTATATATATATATATATATATATATATATGAATATGAAAATCATAAACCGGAATTATTTTTCTACCAACCATATATATATATATATATATATATATATATATATATATAGAGAGAGAGAGAGAGAGAAATTCATGAATGGTGTCATGAAATTATTTGTATGTATCATGGAACCGGAATTTTTTGAGGTTTTTAATTGAGATCGCTTCTCCAAGTTTAGCTAGTGGAACTCTAGACTTTTCATGAACCCACTGTATTATTGCTCTTTTTTTCCAATATCAGAATATCAATGTATCTACTGAAGTTGTGTTACAATTATGGATTTTCTATTGAAAAAGTTACAGTATCATATGCGGTAATTATTTTATATCATTAGATTTTTTTGTATGATTCTTATATCAAAAGTACACTGTTAGCTCGTACAATTCGATAAAAACACAATATATTAGAATCGGAAAGATAAAAAGACGTAACTCTCTCTTGCCTCTAGAGTTCCCTATCTGCTTGTTTTTGTGCCATTATTCATCTTTATATTTAACTAAACTTCATAAATTATTCTATTCTACATGGTAGATTATGTGTTCCATGTCAAATTATGTTATGTGTAAGCTACTTATTCAGTTGGTATATATATCCAATAATTGACCGTCGTCGAAATAATACAATTATTGGAATAATCTGAGCTGTTATCCGAAAATACGGTTATGGAATTAATGTGCATATTTTTGACACATATTTCAATCTTTATAATATTTCCAAATTTGTAACTATTATACTTTGAATACTATTTATCAATACATTGAAATTCTGACACTGAATTACATAAAACAAAAGATGGAAATTATATTTTCTTTCACAAATATATTTTTATGATCAATAAATATTTGTTAATCATTTTTGATTGTCGCCTATTGATCGTCTATGTTCTTCGTTTATAGTCGTATATCAATGACGATACATTTCATTATCAGAGCATTAAGTCACAAAAAAATATTTTATGATATACTTTGTTCAAAAAACATCAGAATTTTTTTTATGATGTTTTATGACTTTTTTTGGAGATTTTTCCGAGAATGATGTTATCTCCATAAAGATGCTCATGACACAATCGAAAATGATTAATAATAATTTATTAAATATTATTGAATACAGCAATTTGTGATTTTTAAGGGGCGATAATAATTCATTTGTGTAAGCGAAGTTAGTTATAGTACCAGAAATATATTATGACTGAATAATATATTCTTTATTATAAAAACACGGTCAAAGTTGACGTGATTAACAAAATATTAAGAATTTATATAGTGAAAACAACCAGCAGCCGATGGCCTATAAGTTTTCTTACAATGTTTTCGATTTGAGCCTAATTAACACTTTAATGATATATGAAGAGAATTGTAACTGGAATGATATGTAAATTAAATAATGTATAGTATTTAATCCCAAAATAAGTCGACAGGAATATATTCGAAAGTAAAGAAAAATGACTAGAGGCACTCTTAATGTAGCTTCCAAAATTGTAGCGATTGTAATTAAAATATTTCTATTCCTTTAACCCAAGTGCGTCGTACTTGCTGAAATATAAATTGTACCAACTGTATCATAGATATTTGAAGTATCTACAAAACGCCGGTATATGGAAGATTGTTGACAAAAAAATATTACAGATGCGCATTGAATACATTATGAATCTTTTTTTACTCTCTAATAAATTTTTTTATGTTAAATATATTCTCTTCATCCTTATCAAAACGAAGGTCTAACAGAAAGTTAAAAATTCATAACATTCAACTGTAGAATTAAATGTAAGTTTTTATATATGGAAATTGTCTTTATTCCTAGATTATTTTGTTTTAAATCTTTAAAGAAATATTTTCAATACAAAACGTTTTTTAAGTCCTAGTTAAGAAGAATTGTATTTTATTTACAATATATATATATATATATATATATATATATACATATAAATATATATATACATATATATAAAATATATGTATATATATATATATATATATATATATATATATATAACATACAATGAACTCTGCATTCTTGAAGTAAATCCATTCTGTATTAATAAAATATCTTTCCTCATTCATGCGGTATATTTCTGTTTGAATGAGATGTTTCCAAACTGTATATTTGACGATATTATGTAATATAGTCTTTCAGCTTTTGATATGATGCGTTGTCACATTGAAAATCCACTTAAGTCGAGTACGATTTCATCCCTTAAAGTATTGGTCTTCAATGCGACATTAAAGCTATTGGATTAGGGTCATCTTTTCAAAAGGAAATTCATTTATATAGTAATAAAAATAAAAACGTCACAAGAATTCATAAATTGAAACAGATATGATGTTTTTCAATATGTGTATGGGATGTTTCATAAACATGTATGTGTATATATATATATATATATATATACAGTTCCCTCCAAAAGTTAATTAAATAAATATTTTTTTATAAATATTTTTATATATATATATAATCATTTCTACTTGTTTACTATTAGATATTTTATATATAAAAATATTTCTACGTAAAAATATTCCAAATCATTAAGCACATTTAATATTATTCTATGAACTTTTTCTCCGATACATACATATGTTTAATAATATGTAATTGAACAAATTATTATAATCAATTTATTTCTTGTTAGAATTTATTATTGCTTCAGTTGATATTAAAACTAAAAATAACTATATCGTTCCGGTGTTCTTCTTTCTTCTGAATTATTTGTGTGTCTGTTCTTTATTACTAAGTTTGACTCGAGTGCTATTTTCAGATATTTGGTAGAGACTGTTTTTAAATCTGATTTATGATCATTTATCTATATTTTAAACGGAGTGTGATTTATAATTTCAGGGTATACAACATCAGGTAGGTATTGGTATTTATTTGTCGATTTCGTATGTTATTTTTATTTTCATTTTTATATGTTTAAGATTTGAGTTTAATTTTTTATTCTTTACACTTCAAAATAATAAAAATTAAAAACAGTGACCAAATTTTAACATTCTTGAATACTTTGAAATATATAAAATTAAATTATAAACAAACAAATAAACACAAATACGATATTTTATATAATATCCTAGAATTGTAAACCACGACGCTTCTAAAACGTATACAAATCTTATTTAAAATCGATGTTTAATATCCAACTGAAGATGGCACACATGTCAAAATTAGTAATGGAGAACAGACTCTCAGATAGTTCAAAAGAACTAAGCTACATGAAGGATCATACAGCCTTTATCTTTGAATTATCTTCTATTTTTCTTTTAAAAAGTTGAATCGTTAACAAACTCTCCATTTGTAAGAGTTGATTATCATAGCATTAAAAATGAATGTTGATTTTTGTAGAATCTACAGTGATTCTATAATTGTATGCAGAGCTTTTTATAGTAAAAATAAATTTGTATTTAGTATTTAATTAAAATAACTAAAAGGTATATATTTCGTTAAAAAATGTCAATAATTTGCAAGTATTTTATAATTGCATCTATTAAATTTTATTTCTTGTTTACATTCATAGCAATTAACTGAAAAAGTATATATATATATATAATATATATATATATATATATATATATAATATATATATATATATATATATATATATATATATATATATATATATATATATAGATATATATTATACTGTATAAATAAATTGTAAAAAAGCCAGTAAAGTTCTTTGAAATATAAATAAGAGAATTTGCATGTGATTTTGACAGCAAAGCTTTTGATTTGTGATGTAGATCAAAGAGATTGTACGAAATAATTATTTTCAATTAATGTATCGTATATTTAAAAGTAGATATTAACTTAATGAGAAGGGAATGTAATAATTATTAAAAAGGCACGGAATCTCTTATTTAATATAATTGTAATATCGTATATTTATATTTATATATATATATATATATAAATACATATATATATATATATATATATATATATATACATACACATACATATAAATATACATATATATGAGAGAGAAAGATAAGCATATTTATTTGTGTAATCGTATGTATATACATACAAATAGTTATATCCGCTAGGAAATCTTGATAATTTAAGAAACTAAGAACCAAAGCTGTTAAGTGATTAAGTTATTCTAGTTATTAGGAAATGTTCTTTTTCTTAAATTAATATTCAAATTTAACATGAAATTACACTTTATTCGTTGAGATATGAAACTTTTTTTAGTGTTCAGCATTTATTACATAATGTTTTTTGATTCAGAAATAAATTATAAATATTAGTTTTTTTTTATTGATTTTCAACTTTTTCCTCGTTCAGTATGTTTGTTCTTATGAAGCCAACAGATTTGTTTAACTGTGAATTTTACATATTCTACATATGTGCCAGTAATTATGACAGTGGATTAAGTAATATAATTTTTGTATTGACATATTGAGACGTTTGCATGTGTGTGTAATAAAAAATATTTTTTTCATTATGTAATAAAATATTTTTCAAAATACTTAAATATAAATCTTAATATTTACTGTTATAATATAAATCTGTTATGTAATAATGACTTTTTATAGGTATTATGAAAAAAAATATTTTTTTGATACTTCATATGACATACTATTTTCAGAATTATTCGAACATCTTATAAATGACTTATAACAAAAAATGTTTGTTTTATTTAAAAAAGGAAGTTATAAATAATAGTATTCACTTGATTTTGTAGTTATGTTCATGTTAAGTTAATTTAGAATAATACTAGAGGTTTATTCTTCTTCTTCAATGACGGTATTTTATTTTTGTGATATTTTGAGAGTACGAAAATATTCATGAAAAATCAGTGGAATGTACGGTACCATCTCCATTATATCCTTATCCTTTTCCTTTGTCAGTGGTCGGATACTCGCATGAAGTGGATATAATTTTTTTTTCGTACATTTTCAGACTTCCTTATTAGGTGAAAATCTGAAATTTTAAATTATGCACTATCATCTAAAGATGCTTTAAAAAACATCGGATAAGAGGCATCTCTTAGAAATCTGATCATACATTGTATTTTCAACTAATAAACAGATTCTTCTCTAATATTTTTCGTTCTCTTTGCAATTGATTTCTGTAAAGATTTTGTTCTCCACTAGTAATATAATCGTTCGTTTGAGAGCTTTAAGCAAAGAAGATGACCTCTCTTAAGGGTTATTTATCTTGAAAATAAATATAAATTTATACAAAAATCAGATAGGTACATGTATTTTTCCAGAAAAGCAAAGTATACCGAAAAGTTAGTGACTTAGTGACTGCCTTTGCCTCTATACCTGAGTGACTTAGTCCAATATCAAAATAAACAAAAACAGAATTATGTTTACCGACCAACTTTAATAAGTCATTAAACGGTACATTCTTTATTTTTTTCCTAAGTTCTTCTAGATTATTAAAATACAAATAATTGTAATATAAAATAAATCATAAAATCATATGTTTGATATTCCACTGTCATAATTACCGGTACATATTGTTTTTTTTTTAAACGCAATCTATTAAGTCAAAAGGATGTAAGTAACAGTTTGGTATTATTTAGAAGGTCAATAGTAGTGTATGATTTTTATTTCTATAAGATACTTTTTTACGTTCATAAAATATTTTTTTTTAAATAAAAATAAATAGAAGTGTTTACTAAATGTAAACAGTTCTTGATAAAATTAGTTAGATTTCAGATTTAAAAATCATTTACATTCTTTTGATTTTACAAGAAAAAATATGCATGTCAATGAATTCAATAAATATTACTAATTTGTCGTAAGTGTGATGATTTTTACATTGTTGACATAATTATATACTCAGAAAATTTAATTTATGTAAATATAGATAATATATGTATATATATATATATATATATATATATATATAATTTATATAGTAATAATAATAAATATATGACTATATATAGTAATAAAAGTAAATGACAAGTTGAATAGCTTAATTTCACAACATGGTTTTATTTAAAAAAATTGAAAATATCTCACTTTACCCATTATAAAATTGGTACCATTTTTCTCTGCATTTTTGGTTTGGAAGTATTGCATTTGTATTGCTTTCCGCTATAGAAAGGCCTCAAAATCCATTTCAATAACATTACTTAGGCATATATTAGGACAACTGATGGTTTGTCATTTTGATGGACTCCAAATTGTTATTTTACATATACTATCTATTTTTGCTAATATTGCATTTATCTTCTTTTTAAAATTAAAATCCATAATAACATTTTCATTTAAGAATTTTTCGGTACGAATTTTTTTCCCGCAGAAATATATTTTTTTTTCTTCACAATAAACCATATAACGCCATTATAATTTTATTACGTTTTATTAACCCGTGGTGAATACTTGTTGGTATTTTTACGATAATATCTAACGGACAGACACTATTAATTTAAAGTAATATGTCATATTTTTTTTTACTTTTCTTATTTTGATTTCTGTCTACCACTTGACAATTTTTTTCATATATTTTGAAACTCAGACTTCTCTAAGATTCCACATTTTCACTCTGTTTCTTTTTTATTTCTTCCGCTCTCTATATATTACATATATTAATTTGTTAAGTAAAATATTAGATTGGTAGGAAAATATTTGCGGTTTTTTTTTCTGAATTATAACCTATAGTTTTTTCAATGAAAGTGTCATTTCATCGTATTCATGTTAATATCATTTTAAAGTGCATTTTTCGGTCTGTATTTTGGTAATATCAAGTTTGATTTCATTATTAATTTTACTTCAAACTGGGCTATTGAATTAAACATGGAAAAGAAGCAAATAAGAGCAATTTTTATATGAGTTCAAAACGAGTGGTAAAGCAGCAGACACTTCTCCGAGTGATTTGAAGATGAAGAAAGTCGCGGACTTTCTTCCTCAGTTCGTAACAACAAATTGAATGGGTCAGTTAAATCAGAACCAAGCATAACATTTCGACAGTTTGTAGAAAAATGAGGTATTAGTCATCCACCAGTTCTGGACCACTTAAAACCACTTAAATTAAAAAATGTAAATTAATTTACAATTTTAAGGCTATAAACCGCAATTATTTTTCTACCAGCTATATATTAATGTAATTAATTATCTGGAAAAATACAATAAGACAATTCAAGCTATCCATTTAAACAAATAATTCTAAAACTGTTATTTTGCTAAAATTCAATACAATTACTTGTCTTGAACTCAAATCAATAATCTTACCATCTGAATCACAACCTTCAATTTCGTCAAAGATACAAACACAATCGATTCGTTTAAAACACATTTAAAAAAAATCTAAATCAGACTTCAATAGACACTATTTACATTTCAATTTATCTTGTATATTTTATGTGCGTGCAACTAAAATACAATTTCTCATTCAACGAATGATTTTGCATCCATCTGAAGGTGGAAGATATGATACAAATTACATTTTCCAGTTGAATGAATTTTGATTGCATACTACCGTATAGGGAACTGAACAGAAGTCTAGAGGTGACATTTTATTTTGTTAAGTTCGTACATGAATCGAAAACATATTTATATATTTTTTATAATCAACATCTGCAGCCGTATCATTAACTTAATTATAAAGCACGGTAGACAACTCAGAATAAATAATATGAGTAATTTTTATATTAAAAAAGTTTAAAAAAGTTATTCTATTACGTACATCATAATTAAATTACAAGTATCATTAAATCAAAAGATGTTCTTTGGATTCATATATATATATATATATATATATATATATATATATATATATATATCAATTTAAATGTATTCTAATTATCAAATTTATTGTTTGATGTAATTTTATATTCTCTATTAATACATACTTTGTATAGGTAAAATGATAGTAAATACGTACATTAGGAGAAATAGTATAATATATATATATATATATACATATGTAAATATATGTATGTATATACATATATATATATATATATATATATATATATATATATATGCATATATAGATATGCATTTAATTTCCTGTTGTCTCAAGGAGATGCAATCAAATTCATTAAGTGTATTAATTTCATACTACAATATATTATTGAGATAGCATAATATATAATCCTTAACGTTTCAATTAAATTATAGTTGCGGTTTATGTGGATATGATGAAGTTTCAATAGAATATATAAGTTGATGTTACGGTAATATCTAGTCTATATTGAGGTTCCAAGTTATTTTGGTGGTTATAACTATTTATGATTATATTATTTTTTTCTAATATAATTTAGAACATAATATAAACTTTTAAACACTTTGATGCAAAATAATTATTTTAAAATATCAATACGATATGTGTATTTCTAATAATTTAAATTCATAAAAATACAAAAAGATTGCACGATACAATATTGTATAAATCAACAACCCTCTATATGAAATCTCATGATATATTACTCTATCTTATCTACATACGTGGGGAAGACATCAATCACATCTGATTATATTGGGTAAAAAAGTGACAGCAGACTCTTAACTTGTCAAGAAAATATTTTTTTGAATATTACACGTTTCTTGTGTGTTATGATTACATTCGTTTTTAACACCGGTGAATTCTGACACATGTATGAGTTGCTACATAAACTCTTACGTACACAAATATATTTTATAGGTACAATCATTATATATTGAAAGATTATATAATATAATAAATGATAAAAATTAAATAAAAATTAAAAAATTATTGTTCTTAAAATAATAGTAAAATGGTGATTATCATCTGTTAATAATTTTCGAAGATTTAAAAACATATTTTTATTTATTCTTTCATGCACGTTTACAAATACAATGTAATTTAACATAGTATCTAATTTAGGTTAATCTAACACCTAGGATATTTTTAAATGGCTTGTAAGATATTGTCGGTCAGCCTAACTTAAATGCTGTTTCGTACGATCATTTATGATGGTACAAAGAATCGCTTAATAATAGGAAATACATCATTATCAATATGAAAATTCATTTGAAGTACATAAGAATGTATCTGTTTACTATAATGTTTCCTTCTGTAATGCTAGAAAGGTGAGAGAAAAGCCCTGAAAATAAATCAATGCAAACGCGTTGAACTTTGTACTGTTGCTGTCTGTGCCACTATATATCCTTTCACTGTTTTTTATTTTATTTTATTTAATCTGATTATTGTCTTCCACTTCACATGCATATATCTCATTAATTAATTATATTTTTACCATTGAATGACCTTGTTTGTGCAACAATTTCAAAACTGGGAGATTTTTAAAAATAATTATTTTCTTTTAGAAACTTAAGTTTCATAGAAGTATCATATAGAAGCAGGTATCTTGTTGAAGAACTAATAATAGTGATGATATTTATTTTCAAGGATAAAGTATTGTACGTTCAGTACATTTCCACAATGAAACATTTGTTAGCTTTAGTTCTTTTAATACTAAACAAGTATTTCATGTAACACTTCAGTTAAACTCTCCAAAAGTTTTGTAACAGAAAACGAGTACGTTCAATACGGAAATAACATAATAATTAACTGATATGTACAGAAAGTTTGCCGATTTCTAAAATATAAATGCCATAACTTGAAAAAATATATTGTTTATGTAATTTTGTAATTTTTAAAGTAGGGTACACATCAGTTAAAATTGACAGTTAGAGGGTAAATGACAGTCAAAATGATAATGTATGCTTCGAAATGACTGACTGTCAGTTCGACTGAAGCATTTCAAAAATTTTGAATATAGACTGTCATTTACGTTGAAACTGTCAGTTAGTAACTGATAATATGAGCGTAGTTTCTGTCAGTCATCATTTAGTCGCTTGATTTTAACAAGTAAGATCGAAGTAAAAAAGGGTTTTTTTTTTTTTTTTCATGTTTAATTTTTAAGAAAGTTTATTTTTATATTTTTGCGTGAAAAATTATAAATGGAAGGTGAAAAATCCACATTAATTGACTTCATTGATTGTTATAAAAACAATACAGTCTTTAAATTATGATATGCACTCTTAAATGACAGTCCAGAAAATCGTTAGTTTTAACTGATGATGTATGCACTACTTAAATGAAAAATAAACGAATGAACAGAATACTTTTAACTATTAATTTAAATAATAATAACATTATTACTTATTACATTTTTTTTATTATTATTATTCGTAAAGCGCTTTAATTAAATTCTACAAACATTTTGTAATGAAAGAAAATTATTTTCAGTACGGGAACACTATTATTACTATTATACAGATCAGTGGTTAAATATAGTCGGTTTCTATGTTAATATTTCATTTTCAGATTACAAAATTACAAAAATATATTGTCAAGTTATGACTTCGTAATACACTTTCTAATAAAATAACTAACATAGATATATATATATATATACATATATATATATATATATATATATATATATATATATATATAGATATATATATATATATATATATATATATATATATATATATATATATATAGATAACTATATTGTCGAACAGAGTAAAGAAGGAAGAAAATCGGAAAGAACTAAGGTAAATAGATTGTAACACTGCAACATTGCTCTTCCGTTACTATGAATATTAAAATATGTTTGCATTGTTTTTTTTCATTGTTTTTCTCTTTTTGTCAGTCTACTCTTTTCTCAATCTCTTCTGTGGATAATTTTATTTTGTAAATTAGTAAAAACCATTGTCATGTTCCTTAAATATATTAAGTTGGTGGAAAAATAATTGCGGTTTATGACCTTGAAATTCATATACATTTTTCCATTTGTGGTTTAGAACTGTTGGATGGACTAACCCTTAACTTTCGTGCAAGCTCTCGAATTGTTGTGCGTGGTGATGATTCAACTAACATATTCAATTCGTTGTTATGAGCTGAAGAAAGACACCCACGATCTTCTTTATCTTCTAGGTTCATGTCACCAGCACGACATTTTTGAAACCACCATTGCATCGTACGTTCCTTAATAGTATCCACGCCAAAAGTATCGTTTAGTTTACGAACATTTTCTGCTGCTGTACCATCCGTTTTGAACCCATACAAAAATGGTCTTATTTGCTTCTTTTCCGTCTTTAATTCAATAGCTCAATTTAAAGCAAAATTAACAATAAAATCAATGTCGATGTTACCAACATCCAGATCGAAAAATGCACTTTAAAATGATATTAACATGAATACTTCCATTGAAAAAAAAATAGAATTCAGATAACAAAACCCGCAATTATATTCCTATCAACTTAATAAAAGTTATTTAATTATAGTAGCAGTAATTAAATAGCAGCATACTTAGACTAAAAGGAGTTTGATCAGAAAAAATATTTTTAACCTCTGTAACTATAATTATTAACTAACACTTCTACTAGTATTATCCAAACAGGATATTTCCTTTTAAATATTTTGACAAATTATTGACATAGCAGATAAAGCTGATTCTATCCACGTACTCCAACTATAAAATATCCTTAATTGATAGAAATATTCTCCTATACTAAATATGACTAATAATAGATAATTAATTAAAAATTGTGAATAGAAAGATAGTACAAATTTATTTTTTAGTAAAATAAAATTAATGTATTTTTAACATACAGTAAATTGTATGAAAAATATACTGTTAATAAAAAACATTTTTAATTTCACTTTCACTGATTCCCTTGAATACTCTTACTCTAACGGTATATACTCAGCCAAGAGAATCTATTAAATATCCATTAAAATCGCCTTATTATGATTATTCGTAAGTAGCTGCACGCCTATGAAAATATACCATTGTATGGAATTAAGTGACGTCATGCGTTCCGCAATCCGGGATTTACTGATCAGTCTTCAAAAAAGAAAAGCATGCAAAACGTATTTGAAAAGAGCTATTCGCGTAAGACAGTATAGTATATGCGTAGATCAACAAGTCTGAAAGTAGACGTCTGACTAAATCAATGTAAACAATAACTTTTTAGCATTGTTCTTTTATAGACTGTTATGATCAGTTTTGATTTTAATAAATTATCTTTAGATAGACAGATTTGATCCGAATATTATTTCTCACACTCGACATTTAAACAGAATTAAAAATTCAATTTCAAATTTTAAATTCAATTAAAGTTACAATTGTAAATAATAACTAGCTTAATAATAAATCTAACTTGAATTGATTGAAAACCAAAATCAGTTAAAATAGACTATATGAAAATTACTTCAAAATAAACTAAGAAAAAATACGTGCAGCTACCGTGAAACCTTAAAAGAAATATATTTATTCTATATATTTTTTAAATATCTGTATTTTACATTACAACATTCTGTTGTTTGTTTGTCATACGAAGAGTTTACTTTCTGAAATTAATAAAATTATTCTTTCAACGAAAATCAAGAGAATCACATTCTTAAAAAAATAATGTCTTTTGTTATAATCTTAAGATGACAAAACTGATTTGATAAATCAATTAGCCACTATTGTTACTTGTAAGTGGAATTATAGTAACCAAAAAGTTTTTAAAGGGGACAAAAGAAAACGAAATATATCAAACAATGTGAGTTTAGATGAGATTAATTAAGATTTACTCAAGAACATTAATTTATTATCTAAGTATATATATATATATATATATATATATATATATATATATATATATATATATATAAAAGCGATATTTGTTCAGAAGAATGCTTTGTGTGTTATAAGTGTAAATAAAGAAATGTGTATGTCTTTATGTGAATATAACAATAAAGCAGAAGACAGCACACAAAGACACCAGAAAAAATACAATTTGAAATTCCAATAGTAACTCTATCTGTCACTTTACAAAAGGTTCAAACCCCCATCTTGCCATAAGTCTGCTATAGTGTATTATTCGTAGACATATATGTATGCGACAATCCAAACGTCTCAAAGGATATATCTTACGGACAGATTTTAGCCGAATAAATTACGTGGATTTGTGAAATGTCACTGAGTTCTCTTACTGTTTGTTTTATTTTAGACGGAGCATCTCAACAAGAGAAGAACGTAAAGAACTGAAAGAGCAGGTAGTTTAACAAATTTGTGTTTTAAGGTTAATCGTCTATGAGATTTCTTTCAAAGTTTTATTTGATGCATACATTATGTGAACATATTTTAGAAAACTTTTATGAACAGTTGAAGTTCCTTGATAACAATGTTCAATGATTGGTATTTCGTAATCAAATATTTGTTATGTTATATCTTTATTCTTTTTTCAATTTTATTAAATATTGGGATTGGAATAAAAAATACTATTCTATTTTTAGTTTGTACAATATATATATATATAGTTCGTGGAGTTTTTTAAGGTGAAAGTCAAAGAAAGTGTTTATACATTTGTACATATATTTATTCTAATACATATGTACCATTTTGTTCGACTACCTTTCGCTATCTTTCACATAGTTTCATAATTTCGTCCACCTAGTTTGGTATCTTTCTGGCTGAATTGATCCAGGTGGTTTCTGCTGGCTTCCAGGAAAGTGAAGTTTTATCCATTAAGTGAATTCTGTAGAGACTGAAACAAATGATAATCTGAAGATACAAGATCAGATGAATATGGCGTGTGAGGTAGGACGTCACAGTCAAACTGTACTAATTTCTATTGGATCTGCAGAGATATGAAGTCTAGAATTGTTTTGGTGGAAAACGATACTCTTTCGACTAGCTAATTTTGGATTCTTTTGATCGATTTTCGCCTTTAATTGGCCCAAATGAGCGCAATACACCTCCGAATTTATCGTCTGATTAATTGGGGAAACTTGTAATATACAACATACTTCCAATCCCACCAGATAAGCAACATCACCTCCTTCGGATGAAGACTAACTTTTAGAGTAGATAGCGGTGGCTCATTTCGTTGTCCTCAATATATTTTTCGATTCACATTATTGTAGACGATCCATTTTTCATCGCCCGTGATTAATCGTTTCAGGAATGGGTCGTTTTGATTTTTTTAAGGAGCGAATCACTGATGGAAATGAGTTCCATTCAATTTTATTTAGTTAAATTATCAGATACCCAAACTTCATAGCGATTCATTTCTCCAAGTGTCTTCAAATGCCTCACAACACTCGTATGAGACATCTTCAGTATCTCTGCGATGTCTCATATCGCATAACGTTGAATATTTTCAATAAGCATTGCAATTTTGTCATTATCATCAACTGCAGGCTTTTCGGGATGCATTTGAGCCTCTAGGTCGAATTTTTCATCTTTGAATCGAATGAACCATTTTCGAACAGTACTGCCAGCTTCTCCACAAACGGCGGATATCTTTTTGCTGTCTGTGCAGCACCTTTTCCTTTCCGGAAACTAAACAATATCAAATGACAAAAA
This sequence comes from Acanthacorydalis orientalis, assembly GCA_034766995.1. Classification (NCBI taxonomy): domain Eukaryota; kingdom Metazoa; phylum Arthropoda; class Insecta; order Megaloptera; family Corydalidae; genus Acanthacorydalis; species Acanthacorydalis orientalis. The sequence continues at coordinate 8,138,600 of CM068322.1, forward strand.
TGCACCTTATATTCCCCCATTTTCAATTTTAAGTTCAACAGACTTAAAATTCACAAAATTGTACAAAAATAGTAGAGAAAGGAACATTGAAATGTCAACTGTAAAAATAACTCATGAAGTCATGTTATATAATTGAGTTCCGCGCTAAACTTCAATTAATGACATCTATTGAAAAACGCTATGAACTTTTGTTCCAACCTGACAATATTTTCGGATTTTTATTTAAGTGTACACATAAATGATTAAAAGTTCCTGTATATACAGGAACAGTATATACAGTTTTATAATACTTAAAATAGATAATAAAAGATTTCTTATCATATAAAATTAATTTGTGTGAATATTTTCTTCATCACTTCTATTTAACGACACACAATAAAATGGATCACCTCTATATACAGAAAATTCAATAATATGCAGTTAAATAAAAATAATGTGTAATATAATAGGTAGTAATTTGTTTGTGAGATACAAAACGGACTGTTAATCATAGATAATGGATACGTTATTACATTAAACATACCGATTAAGGAAAACATTTAAAATAATTGCTATGCGTTATTTAATACGGACTATATAGTCGCGCTAAATAAGGATTTGTGAACACTGACTCAATGACTACAATTTGAATTTATGTGCAATTTCCGCAAAGAAATGAGCTGTTAACATCAATTATTGTAACTATTGCATCATCTTTAGAAAATATTACGAATTATCGTGCATTCTACGTAGTTATTTGTTCTATTCAGATTCATTTAAAATTTATTTGTCGAAATTTAATACGTATTATTTTCGAATAACTGCAATTTAACATTTAATTTATCACATACTTTAATTGTGATTATTTTTAAACGATTCTCTTATTAGGAATTCGAATAAATTCGTATGATTTAAATATAAATCTGATTTTCAAATGTATATTTAAATTAAACTAAATTAATATAATGTTTTTTACGGATTTTTTTACAATACATACCGTAAATATTTATTTCAAATAAAATATTATATATTTTTATTACATATTTTCATAAAAACTTTTTTTACGATTGATAATCTCATTTCTTATAACTTGTTTTCTTTTCAAAAATTAAAATAAAATTCAAAGAAGAAGGTTACAAACATAAAAAAGTAAGAAAAAGAAGAATTTTATCAAAAATATTAATATATATATATATATATAACAAGTGTCCCATAAGTCACGATAGGGTTTAAGAATTAATAACTTTTTTTAATATTAATAATTTTTATTCTTCTTTGGTTATAATAAAGTACAAAGCTGAAAGAATTGTTCACACTATGAATTGGAAACACATTTTTTTAAATGCTGTCCACTTTCGGATTCGTAATGTCGGGCTCTTTCTGCGGCATGTTTCATGACAGCTGTTAGTGTCAATGGCTGTAATGCCCTAATTTCTGAATGAATGTTCTCCTGTAGTTGTGGAATTGTTGGAGACATGTTCACCCCTCCACCCTTCTTCTTAGGTAAGTCCAGAAAAAGGAGTAAGGGGCACTCAGATCTGGAGACCGTGGTGGCCAACCAATTGAAGATCTTCTCGAAATTATTCATTTTCTAAAAATGTTTCTTAAAACTCGCATTGTAGCTTCAGCAGTATGACAAGTGGCTATATCGTGTTGAAACCACATTTCAGGTTTATTTTTCACTGCAAGGTGTACATTATTTTCAAGAATGACCTGATATCGTACTCCAGTGACCGTCACTCCATTAACATTATCATTTTCAAAGAAAAACGGTCTTATGATTTCCTGTGAGGGTACTTTGCCTTAAACCGTGCACTTGAGAGGATGTAATTTATATCAGTGTATAACTATTGTATTCTTGATACTCCAAATCCTGTAATTCTGCTCATTGACGAAACCGATGAGGTAGAAGTGAGCCTCATCAGATATATTCTGCTCGTGAATAAATTCGTTTGTTTCTCTCGCCAATTATTGAAATCGGACTCCATAATCTACCCATCTCTGATAATCTGCAAGTTTTATTTTTTGTGCCAGTTGAATCTTGTACGAAAAAAGATGTAAACTGTGTAATATGCACTGTAGCGACTTGCCAGCTATACCCAATTAGGTAGATTATCTCAGGATCGACGTTTCTGGTTGTTCTTCGATACTTCGTTGCGTTTGTTCAATATTTTCATTTGTGCTATTTGAACGTGGCACGTGGATTGTCACGTATGGAACCCTATTGCTGCAAACGATACACCAAGCGACGAATCATTGATTCCGAGGAAGCAACAACAACATTACAATGTTGACGATATGCTCGTCACGTCCCAAGAATTGAATGCTTGTTAAGTAAAATTGCATAGTTTTGATGCACTGTGGAGTTGAAAATTTTTCTATGACAAATTTCTTGACTATTGAATACAATTCATGAAAAAAAGAAAGAAAAAAATGAATAATCAAAAAAGTTATTAACTGTTCAAAACTCGTCGTGACTTATGGACAACCTGCATTTATAATATATATATATATATGTATATATATATATATATATATATATATATATATATATATATATTCATGGTAGATGAAAGCTTAGTTATTAAATGTTTTTAATTTTACTAAGTAAATATAATAACTATATTTTTGGAACTGAGAAAAATTTCATCTATTTGGCATACGTCTCTTTTAGTTGCTCTGAATTTCTATCCAAAATGAATTTAATAATGACATTCTTTTAATATTTTCACTTTTATAACATATTTTGTTTGTTTTTAAATATTTATATTTTTTTCAGTGTAACGTAATTTTTTTATAATTATACTTCCTCTGAGATTTTTACAATAAAAACTAATGCATTAAATTTTTGATTGTTCACGGTGTATTCTTCGTACATCCGTTTTTAAAACTGTATTTTAATTAAAATATATTTGATATTATATTTGCGCTGTGGTACAGTACATTTGGTAATAAGTGATAATATATAATATTATATGAATATGTCATCCATTAAGTGAAGTGATCGTAATTTTAAAACATTAGTAACTAGTTTATAAATTCTAAGAAGTTCTTATTATTTTCTTCTAAGTTATCTATCCAGTGTTGTTTAATTTTCGATGATCAGGTACCTGATGGTTACACTACGAAAAATGTCATAGTGCGGATTATATATTGTGTATATATATATAATATATATATATATATATATATATATATATATAATATATATATATATGTATGTATGTGTGTATGTATAGGGAAGGAGACTGATAATTTCAATCAAAAAATTAATAAAAGTTTAAGAGAAATGCAAATACATTTTTCTAGAGATTTTTCTCTCTTCAGTATAAACAAGTAACACAAAGATGGAAATATGAAATGTAATTTTTATGAATTAAGTAATTATCTTTATCAGAAATTTGCCTAACATTTTTGTTCAAATCTGTAAGACATACAAGGACATATAATGACTTTTAATGTATTAGAGTTTTAAAAAATGTAGCGGTAAACGTAAAAAAATATTTTTTTATGAACAACAAAATTGAAATTTGATATTTTTTCCGGTCATATTGTATTGTGTTTTTAGCGAGGTGTTTGTATCTGCATCGATGTATTTATTGATATTTTTTTTATTTATAAAGATATTTATATACAAACTATACTAAAAAAGATAAAATTTTGCTTAATCATAGGAATGTGTTAAACCGTTTCTAAAAATTAATTGTTTATATATATATATATATTCGTAACCACATACACTCTAAATGAGAGTTAAAAAGCACAGTATATTTTTCTCTTACACAATTTTCTTTTTGAAAGATATATGTGGACTTTTATGTGATATTGTCAGTTCTTATATATATACATATATATATATATATATATATATATATATATATGTATACATATATATATACATATATATATATATATATATGTATATATATGTATATATATATATGTATATATATATATATGTATATATATATATATATATATGTATACATATATATATACATATATATATATGTATACATATATATATACATATATATATATATATACATATATATATACATATATATATATATATACATATATATATATATATACATATATATATACATATATATATATATATCATATATATATATACATATATATATATATATATATATATATACATATACATATATATATATATATATATATATATATATACATCTATATATATACATTAGGTTGATAGGAAAATAATTTCGATTTTTTTTCTCATTTTAAAGTGCATTTTTCGGTCTGTATTTAGTAACAACAACTTTGGTTTTACTATTAATTTTGATTCAAATTGGGCTAGTAAATTAAAGATGAAAAGTATCAAATAAGACCAATTTTTTTACGAGTTCAAATCGGGTGGTAAAGCAGCAGAAAATGCTCGTAAACTAAATTATGGTTTTGGAGTGGGTATGTTAAGGAAATTAGGGTGCAATGGTGGTTACAAAGGTTACAAACGTCCTTCTTCAGTTCATAACGACCACCTGAACGCGTTATTTCAATGAGAACCATGCACAACAATTTGAATGCTTGCATAAGTTAGGCGTTAGTCATTCAACAGTCATGGATCACCTCAAACCACTTAAGTTAAAAAATGTAGTTGGTCATAAACCGCAATTATTTTTCTACCAACATAATTTATATATATATATATATATATATATATATATAAAACTGAATTTAGATTATAAAATTTAGTAAACATATAAGAAAATAATTTCAATCTGTAATGAAATACTTCAACAACTTCTAATAAATCATTTATAAGTAAAAATAATTTTTTAAAATAAATAAATTAATTAAGAATAAAATAAATACGAATATAGTAAATAGATTTTCCTCTATCTTAAGACTCAATCTAAATCTTTATTAGTAATAATCCGAAATAGTCAATAATAGTTTAATGAACATGTTTGGTCACAATGTTTATTTGTGTTTTATCCGAAAAGATAACAACTTATTTTTGAAAGTGAATTTAGTCATTGTGTCATAAATATTTGTGTATATATATATATATATATATATATATATATATATTATAATATATTACTGATATATTCATTTATTATTTTTTTCTTTTCAATTCATTGTACTCGAATATATAAAAATTGAATCTAAAATAACAAGTATATCTATTTTAATATTTATTTTATATTTTGTGTTATCCATTAAAAGTAAATATCTTATCGCAACACGACAATGCACTACCTTACTTTGTGTTTCTGACATTTGACAAAATCGCATTGCATGGCTGGGAAATGTCTTACGGTGCTATGCGGTCAGAATTTATCAGATTATTGCTTTTTTAGGCTCTTATGAAGTCTCATGAGAAGCCAATATTATACTCGTATACATGAAATCTAAAAAATGTACATCATAGAGAATATTTAATAAAATTCTAATAGCCGATAAACTTTGATTTTATACATATTGTCGAAAATGTTTTGATTAGTTTTGGAATAATGTATTAAATTTATCAGAGGATTATAACATTTAACTTTTTTATATAAAATTCATAATACTAGTAAGTTTTGATAGGTAGATAGATATTTGGATGTTAGGGACGTGTCGACAATTAAGGTCATAAGCGTCCGATGTTAGTTTTGATTATTTTTTAAAAATCATTTAGTGTTTTTAAAATAATGACATGAAACATATTGTGATAATAAGTATTTGATAAAAAAGGTTTATTTAAAAACACTTATTTGATAATTACAAAAACACTTAATAAGTTTAAAGTTAATAGAATTTGAAAATAACATGCATTAATTTTATCGAAGAATTTTAATTATTTATCCAGAGATAAGAATCAATAACACCTAGGTAATAAGTGAACGATAATTTTAAAACGAAAATTTACTAAAGTTTTAAATTTTGTTACAGTCGTTTTTAGTTTTTCTATTTTTTGCTTGATACATGTTAGTAATGATATGCAGCACACGACATCATATTTTGTAAATTAGAATGTTATAGTATGACACCTACTATCTCACAAATAAAACAGTTTACACTTCATCATTGTATTTATTCATAGAGCGTCTCGGATATTTTCCAGCAACGTTCGTCAACACAATAGCATGGCTACTTAAATTCAATTAATCCACCAGTGCATCTCACTGATGGAACGTACTTGAGACTCAGTCTTCACGGAGCTATTTCACTGTCATGAGATTCAATTCCATGTCCTCTCTTTACGCTCTACAACACACTATCTTTGTGCTTGCTTGCTTGCTTTCTACACGCTTGGTCTTCCGCAGTTCGATCAAGTGTTATACAGCCAGTCGTGTTCAAACAATATGTCTAGAGACAAGTTTATAAGTATATTTATATGAAAATATATACATATATGTACATACACACACACACACATATATATATATATATATATATATATATGAACATTTAAAAACTCATGAAATTTACTAAATTAAGTTATAAGTTCAAGTGAGGGATTATTAAAAAAAGGATTGCCGTAATATTTTGTAAAATACCTTATATTTTGTTTATATTTATGTCTAGATGCAGTTTCGTTATTTATGGCATCTTAAGTGCCAATTAAGATAGAAAAATTTAGATTTTCAGTATTTATTTTGAAAATGATTTGAAAAATGTACATCACCTGATCAAGTTTATTTAAAGGTTAAGGTAATAAGAATGGTTATGTACATTATTTGTTTCACTAGAGGATAACTCTCATAATTTTTTTTTATTTAGATTCATAAATTATATATATATAGATTTCGTTTTAGTATTTCATTTCATAAACAGATGTGTATTTATAGGTATGAATATCGTTCCCAAAGACAGGGTGTCCGAATTAGAGGTCTCCGAGTACTAAATTATTACAAAAAAAGAATATTATGTATATAGACGAGAGTCGTTTGATATGGTTAGTAAATTATAATGATGTGGTGCCACCATTCACTTGGTAACTCACGACTATCAAGCGTCACTTTTCAAACTAGTGTAGGAGAAATTTCAACCAGAAACGACGCGTTGTTTATGTTTTACAAATGATAGAAGCGGGAATTGTGGCAGTTGCCGTAAAAATGAAAAAAAAACGAGCAGGGCTTTTTGCGTCGATTCGTCACCGTGGATGAAACATAGATCCTCGACTACACACCTGAATCGAAGCAATGGAAAACAAATAATGATAGTGCGCCGAATAAGGCGAAGACCTTTTGTCGGCAAGGAAGGTGATGGCTACTCTGTTTTGGAATTCCCAAGGAATCATCTTCATCGACTACTTAACGAGAAGAAAAATGGTAACATAAGCCTATTATCCAACATTATTGTACCATTTGAAAGAAGAGCTGAAACAATAACGGTTAAGATTGGTATAAAAAAAGTATTCTTTCGCCAAGATAATGCACCGTCCCACAAATAGACCATTCCAATAGCAACATTGCACGAATTAGGCTTAGAATTGATTCCTTATCCACCCTATTCTCTGGACTTCGCCCCGTACGACTTCTTCTTATTTTCAAACTTGAAAATTTTGCTCGGTGCGAAGAAATTCTCGTTGAATAAGGATGTTATCGCCGCCGTCAATGCGAATTTTGCGAACTCACTGGACGAAGTGTACAGTTCTAAATGTAAACTATGTTGAGGCATAAAGTCGATTTTTTCCAAAAAATTGACTAAAATAAAAATACATTTTTATTTTAGTCAATTAAAAATGTATATATTTACTCCTAAATGGCATGTGCTACCCTGTATAGGATATAGGACTGTATAGGATCATTATTATGTTAAAAAGTTTCAAAATTAATTGATACTCAGTAAGATCTCAAGACTGTGGTGTTACCATTATCCTTTCAGATCACTTAAATTCTTGTTACCCACATTTAATTTCAGAATGTGTAAGATCTTAAGATAGAATTGAGATTTTTCAGTATCTAAATTCTGTTTGAGTATTTAAGTTCTGTCTAAAGATGACACTTGTGATAAAACTAGTAATGGGGAACATACACACATCTTTTTCAAAAAAACAAAGAATTCCAGGATGCCGCAATAATGGAGTCAGGTTTAAAACATACAATTCTAATTTTAATATCTCTGGACTACTGAAGACGTTTAGTGATATTCGGACAGCCTACATTGTACAATTCGAATTATTAAGGAGTAGATGATTTTATAAAAAAATAAGTAAAGAAATATAGATACTTTCTCTCTCTCTTTATATATATATATACGAGTATATATATATGTATAATTTACTTGGTGTGTTTATTTTATTTATTTTTTGATAAAAATGAGCTTTTTTAAACTTAATAAGTCTATTATTATCTCTTAAAATTTTATTAAAAAAATATATTTGCATAAGGAAAATGATTAAAAAAAACCAACCGTGAGATTTCCTAAACACCGTAAATCCATTACTGTATAGTAATTAAAAAATGATTGTTTTAATCACCTTACTAACTTGTCTGTATTTGCTATGGGCAAGCTCTTCTTATCGAAATTGGCTTGTATGTGTAGCACGGGCATAATAATATTTGATGCACTAAAATTTTGGCTGCTTTTCTCCATTTAATATTCATAGAAGTTATCTTTTTACTCAGTATAATACTCGGTAATTTACTCAGATAATACTCAGGTATCTCTAGCAAAATACTCTGTAGCGAAGTCAGGTGTAAAAAAATTAAAAATCACAGAAAAAGTAAAAATCAACATTTTAATATTTGCAATTGAAAAAACGAACTATGATTATATGTGTTGTTTTTAGCAATACAAATATGATCATAAAAAAATCCGATATTTTCTGCGCAGAAAGAAAATAAAATTTAATGGACAAATAATTAAGTCAAGCGAAAAGTACTTTAGTAACTGGTAAATTATCTTTTTAACATCTTATTTATTAAAATATACAACATTTTATTTCGAATGCTATCTTTCAATGTAGTTACTAATAACGTATTTTTCGTTTAATGTATTTTATTTTTCACTATACGTTTCTCAATGGTCCAATCCGATCATTATCTGCAAACCACTGCTCACGAATAGTACCGTTTTCATCTTTTTCGGAAACCGAAATAGTTGAAAGTAAGGAATTCACGTTTCATTACCACAGACGACGTCTAACAAAAACCTTTTCTTTCTGTTTCGTGCCATTGTTATAGGTAGATAAAAATGTGACTATTCAGGTTCGTATATGATGGAAGTCGAGAAAGCTACTACTTGAATGTATATAATTCTAAATGTTACTATTAGACGTATGTGGTGTAAATTAATTCGATTTTTTATTATTCAAAAAGTAAATAGTTTAAGATAAGTAATTGAATATTATTGCTTATAAAATATATTTTATTTAAAGAACATATTTTTTTCTTAAATTATTTAATAATTTTATTAAGTACACGTATTCATTTCTTATGTTATTATTTTAATATATTATTTTTATTAATTCTGGAAAGAGATACAAAAATTACTAATTGCTATATCATAGCTTTTCGGGAAAACGGTACAGCGTTGTTTCGCATTAAATCGCTCACATTGGAATGTATATATATATATATATATATATATATATATATAAATATATAATAATAAAATAAAATAAAAACTGAATATGTACTGTTTAAATGGACAGTAAGGAATAAAAAATAATACTACATTATAGTTTTAAAACTACAGATCTGCGAACATTTTTTTTAAATAGCTAATGAAAATATATCCTCAGCATTGTTTTACTATATTTCATTTTGTTGCAACACGTATTAATGAAGGAACAACCAAACATAATCCTCGTAATAACACCTGTTGCAAACTATAATTGAGATGAAAATTTTATGAACACGTAATATATTTTATCCCTTTTGAATGATAATACGCTTATGACATATGCTTATATAATTAAGTAAAACATAAGCTCTGAGGTAATGAACTGATTTTTTGCAGCATTTTTTAATATTTACTTTTTTGAATATTTATCAACTATTAGGAATAATTTTTAATTTTTAGATGGACGATAATAAATTTATTTATAAAATATTCAAATTATAAAAGTATATAACTATTTAAAAATGTTTTTTAAAATTTTAATTTGTGGTTTCATAAATTTATATATATATATATATATATATATATATATATATATATATATATATATAATTTTTTTTCTTCCGACCTAATATATATATATATATATATATATATATATATATATTAGGTCGGAAGAAAAAAATTACGGTTTATGATCTTCAAATTCATATATATTTTTCTATTCTTGATGTTTTAAGTGGTCGAGAACTATTAAATTACTAACCCCTAACTATTGTGCAAGCTCTCGAATTGTTGGACATGTTTCGGATTCAACTAATGTTTTCATTTGGTCGTTATGAACTGAAGAAGGACGCCCACGATCTTTTTAATCTTCAAGGATCTCGTCTCCAGCACGAAATTTTTGCAACAACCCTTCTACCGTACGTTTTTTAACAGTACTCACACCTAAAGCATCGTTTAGTTTTCGAGTAATTTCTGCTGCTTTACCACCTGTTTTGAATTTATATAAAAAATCTCTTATTTACTTTTTCCCATTTTTAATTACTAGCGCAATTTTTGAGGCAAAACTAATAATAAAATCACAGTTGATGTTACCCAAATACAGACCGAAAAATGGATTTAAAATGATATTAACATGAATACGAGGAAATTACACTTTCATTGAAAAAATTAAGGTGAGAAATCAGAAAACATAAACCGCAATTATTTTCCTACTAACTTAATATATCTACAATTTAAAATAGATTCTCTGTGTTGCTTAGGAAAAATGATATTTTGTATTTCCAATATATTTATTTGTACTGTTTTATGGGAAAAATTCATTTTGTAACATACTATAATAAAAAAGTCTGTTGTTTATAAACAGTATATAAGTGACTTTAGTTTATAAACAGACCTAAATTTTTCTGTTCCGTTTCAGAGAAATTAATTATAATTTATTGAAATTTGGATTTTTAATAGTTTATGAGTTATTAGGTTATGGAAATATCGAAGATACATGATAACAAAACTTACTAAATTTGAACAAAAATATACAAATATCTTTTAGTTTACCGGTTCTCTCTCTCTCATTGTTTCTTTTTTTGATCTCCATAACTCATTTTTCTTATAATATTCAAAACTTTCAGTTTGTAATATTTGAAAATTTTTGTTGTCGTTACTTTTATATTCCAAAAATATATTACATATCTTAATTAATAATACTAAATATTCATCATTTTTGTAAATATAATATTGCTTACGATTTTTATGATGTTTTATATACAATTTAATAATTTAACAGTATATAGCCCATCAAAATTGACGGGAAAATAGAAAGAAACATCGAAAGAGAAAACTATTTATTAGTTTTTACAACGTAATATATTTAAACATAAAAAATACCTAAGAACGAAAATAATAAATTAAACTTGAAATATAGGTTTTTATTATTATAAAGAAATATCAATGAAAAACATTAAATAATTTAAAAAAATCTTTCATCAGACTAAAATCAGAACATTTTTATATTAGATGTATTTTTATGATAAATAATATCAGTAATTTTTTTTAAATTAATATTGGAATATATAACAAAATTTTTTTAAATTCAAGTTTAGATCACCGGCTATTATAAATATTACTTACAATTTTTTTTAATATTTACAAAATTCATGTATCCATGATTTTATACTTTTATTTTATATCGCATCTCCAATACTTTTTTCAAAAACTATGAATGAAACACGACTCAAACGATAAAGTATAAAATATATTTATGTACATATTACTGAATGATATATATTATGATTGTGATGATTTTGGTGCGATTATTACTCATAGTATAGAGATTTTGATACATTTGGATTACATGTGGGTATTTCAATCAATACACCTTTCATAAAAGACTATTGAAGTATGAATGTATGTTTTGAATTATCTATATACATTAGTTTGTTCAAAAGCTCTGTACATATACTGTATATATCGTAATCAAAATTATTAATAGGATATTAATGCGATATATTTTAAGAACAAAATTAATTTATTTTTAGTAGTATCCTGTAATTACTTTTATTTATATTATGTTTTAATGATTCATTGAAAAATATATCTGTATATAAATATACATCCTTTTATATATACACATACAAATAAATGTTCTCATTTACTAAATTCAAACATTATTTTAATTTTACGATAACTGTGCTATATAATTCTATTATATATGCGTATGTATGTATATATATATATTAGAAGATTGCATTGAAAGCCGCTGTTTTTTTATTATTAAGCAAAGTATTGCCTTCGGAAACTAAGACTTTTTCCTACTTTTCTGACAGAAGTTGAATTTCGCGACGAAAGAATGGTCTATCTTTTGAGCCAATCCATTCATCAACCCAATTTTCGACTTCTCCATAGTTATGAAAATTTGTATCTTCCAAAGCGTGTTGCATCGATCGAAACAGATGGTAATTTCTTGGAACCAGGTCTGGAGAATACGCTGAGTGCAGGAGAATTTCCCATTCGAGATGCATTAGTGTTTGTTTCATAGATATAGCAACCATGGACTGAGCGTTGTCATGGAGAAGAATCACTTTGAGGCGATTTGATGCAACTGATAGTCGTTTTTGTATCAAATTATCATTCAAACGTTACCATTGTTGTCGATAACGTTCGGCGGTGATTGTTTCCTTCGGTTTTAATAGCTCATAATACTCGACACCCTCCATATCCCACCAAATAGAGAACATTGCTTTGTAACCATGGGTGTTTTTCTTTGTTGTCGATGTTGATGGTTGGCCAGGATCCATGCTTTCTTGCGTTTCGAGTTATCGAAATAGATCCAATTTTCATCGCCAGTCACGATACGCGACAAGAAACTCTTCTTTATATGCCTTGCAAGAAAAGAAATCGAGATGCCTAAACGATTAGCAATGACATTTTCGGTCAATTCATGTGATAGCCATCTCTCTTCTTTATATACCTTTTTCATGGCTTATAAACGTCATGAAATGGGTAATTTATCGACTTTGAACTGTTGAGCTAATTCTTTAAATGTTTGATCAAGGTTTTCTTTCTCTCCAATAGAGCTCTCTCTTTCTTTCCAATAGAGCTTGCAGTTGTTCATCTTCCAACTTTTTCGATTAACCTGGCCGTTGTTGGTCACAATCACCACTTTTGAATCGTTGAAACCAATTTCTATATACTATTTTCGATGAAGCAAATTCACCATAAGAACGTCACAATCACCACTTTTGAATCGTTGAAACCAATTTCTATATACTATTTTCGATGAAGCAAATTCACCATAAGTTTTTGTATGCAATTGATGTGGTACAACTGCACTTTTTTTCAAATCAAAATAATGAAGAATACACATCGGAAAAACAACTTATCGCGTTCCATTTTAATTCAGTTATAGGAAAGCACTTGTGTAAACCAAGGATAGTATCTGATGACTTTATTTTCGTGGGAAATGTTTACCTTTCAAAATGTCATAATAGACATCTGTCACTGGCCATAGCATACGCATCTAGAGCCATCTACACGTGAACACCGACTTTCAATGCAACTTTCTATTATATATATACATATATATATATATATATATACATATATATATATATATATATATGTGTGTTTGATAAGATTAGTAAATTTATATGACATCGTGCCACCATTTATTTGATAACATCACGGCTATCAAGTGTCATTTTTAAAACTAGCATAGGCGAAATTTCAGCCAGAAACGACGCATTGTTCAGGTTCTACAGATATTTGAAGCGGACATTGTAGCAATTTCCATAAAAAACCACCAAGTGTGGACCAAGTGTTTAGCCAGAATCGAGACTATGTTGAAAAATAATATCGATATTTTTCAAAAAACGGTGTTTAACTTGCTTAACATACTTATCAAACGGCCCTCGTATATATATATATATATATATATATATATATATATATATATATATGATTTTATGTATAAATATAATATATGTATGTGTATCTGCGTACATTACATTATTACTAACTATACAAAATATAAAACGGGAACTGTGAATGGATATACAAAGACACGTCGGGACTTTGTACTTACTGTATCAACAACGTATTTACACAGAGATCTCTATTTGAATAGCTGTGTATTTACATTTAGGACTCCGTGTATTTATGTGGGCCGTATTTCGGCGAATAACAATTTACTTAGCACATCCTGGTTTATGTCCCACGCGACAATCATGTCTTCGGTTCACGGCATTCACTGTCGATGATAAAAGAAAAACGCGAATATTAACGACCGTTTTAGCGCTAAACACTGGCGTTCCATCGTTGCATGAAACGTTATATAAACATATTACAGTCACTTTAGCTGCATGATTACATTCCAAATAGAATTTAAATATACCTTAAGGAATATTTCTTATATATATATATATATATATATATATAAATATATATATATGTACCTAACATGAAATAATTTTTTCCAAATAATTAACATTCGATTAATTATAATATTAAATACTAGTTTCTTTTCATTTCTTATGAAAGTATATTTTCATTGTAAAAATATAACGATTTTATATGTACAAAAATAAATTTCTAAGATTAAAGTTAATAATCTATTTTTTAAAACTCTTTTTACACAATGAATAATAAAAAATAATAAGTATGATTTATAGAAAATATATGACAGAATTTTCTACAATACTGGATATATTATATAAATGATAATAAAAAATATAGAATAAAAATTTGAATAGTTAAGTCATGATTTTGATGGCAGCTATTTTATAAAAAAACTTTTCTTTAGAATAATTAAAGACTATTCTATTAATTCAATAATTTTTTGTTAAGTAGACTATATAATCTTTTTAATGACTATTTGCACCAAGAGAAGTTCTAGACAAAGATAATTAATTGGCCTGCAATATTTAAATCTTTTTTAAAAATAGTTTTGCTGCATAATCAGCATTTTATCGATAATTATTAACTAAAGATAAATAGAGATACCGACTTCTCGTTAATAAGATAGTTTGTTATATTTACTTTGATATTTAGTGATAGTGCTATTGTGAACCTAGATTATAATATTGTAAGTAAGAAATAGATTGAGATTTTGTAGAGAGAGAAGAATAATTTTTACCTAACGTATTAGGAAGTTGCATTGAAAGCCGTTTTTGTGTTTTTTCGAGCATTTATTTCAATAACAAAATACGTGAATACATTAATCAAAATATTTACCCTCTGAAGATATGACCTTTCCCCACTTTTCTGGCAGAAGTTAAATTCCGTGACGAAAGAATTAATCTATTAATTACAAAATTCATTTTCACAACGAAATTATTTTCTCAACTCGTTAACCCCGAAAAAAGTTTCAACCCAAAAATGTTTAATAAATGAATATTAATAATTTTTTAACCTTTCTTACGCATATTTTGTTGCCGATGTCATTGTTCTCAAAGCGGTAAGGTACAAAATGTAGGCAAAATAAAAAATAGTATTAAAAAAAATAGTAATTAAAAAATTGAATTTAAGAAAAACATAAAAATTAAAAAAATATTAATTAAAATGTATTAATTAATCTTTTATACATCTATATTTCATTTATTTGAATTTTGTACTATTTCATAGATTGTTCTATATCTTAGCGTTTTAAAGATGTATTAAAAATAATCAAAAATGATCAATATCTCAATTTTGAAAATTTTTTATTCTAAAAAAAATATGCGGTTTGTTATAAAATAGAATAATTAACATGTGAAAGTGAATTTAGTCACAGTGCAAGAGCTGTATTATAAAAAAGCATCACATTTGTAGGAACTATCAAAAAAAAATGTTTAGAACAGTTTATTTTAGAGTACAATCTGGCAAAAATTCTAACAGTAAAGCATTTTTATTAATTCGATTAAAAATCTTGCTTTAAAATCTTCAGTTACTGATGAAATAAGTACCTGCCATTTTAATCATACGTGGGACGTTTGATAAGTATGGTAGAAAAGCAAGGTAAATACTGTTTTTTAGAAAAAATCGATTTTATATCTCAATTTAATCTCTATTGAGAACTATATATTTTGTCCAGCGAGTCTGCAAAATACGCATTGACAGCAGCAGTGACATCATCATTCGATGAGAATTTCTTCTTATCAGGCCAAATTTTCAAGTATGAGTAGAGGAAAAAGTAGTACGGGACTAATTCCGGAGAATATAGTGGATGAGGAATTATTTCGAAGATTAATTCATGCAACTTTGTCATTGTGAATGTCGAGTGATGTGAGACGGCGGTTGTCCTAGTGAATGAGAATTTTTTTGCGCCAATCTTGGCCATTTTTGTTTCAGATCTTCTTTCAAACGGTGCAATAATGTTACATAATAGGCTCATGTTATCGTTTCCCTCTTTTTTAAGAAATTGATCAGGATGATTCCTTGGAAATCTCAAAAAACTCTGACCATCACCTTCCCAACCGAAAAACGTTCTTTGTCTTTTTAAGCGCAATTTCACCAGTCATTGTCCACTCCCTTTACTACTGCTTCGACTTGGGTGTGTAGTGATGGATCTATTTTCATCCACGGTGATTAATCGATGTAAATGTCATGCCAGTTTTTTCCATTTTGGCGCCAACTGCCTACAATGTTCGCTTCAAACATGTTTAGAACGTGAACAACGGGTCGTTTCTGGCTGAATTTTCGTCGATGTTAGTTTCGGAACTAGTACTTAATGGCCGTGACATTACCAAATGAATAGTGGCGCCACGTCATAGAAATTTACCAAACTTGTCAAAAAACCCACTTATACTATTAGTAAACAAAGTATTTTTTAAAACAATTCTCTTAATACAAAAATCTTAATAGATTCATCTCCTAGTTTTAGTCTTTAAACTAAAAGAAAAGTACAGAATTTGGTAAACAATGGAATCTATATTTAAAAAAGATGTATTAAATGTAAACAGTGTAAAATATATTTTGGAAAAATAACAAATAGTTTCAGAGAAAGAAAAAATGTTTACTTAGAATAAATATTTAATTTTAAAATAAGAAAAAACAGGTAAAAATGAAGAAATATTTGTTATAAATGAAAATATACTAATTAATGCACTTTACATACCTCTTATTTCATTTCAGTTCTTTTTAATATTTCAATTTTAAAATAGTTTACTTACGTCTCGTGTTTTAATATACGTCATATTTTCTATTTTGATATTCTATGAAATGTTGTAATATTATAGTTATTTATTTTATATTTATTTCAAATTCACTCAACTATTAACTATAATAAAATCATCAGACGTTCAAATCGTGTTAGTTACTAGCAAGATCTTAGATAATTTCAGTGTAACAGTTATTTATAATTAAATATTTGATAATATAATAAACTATTTAACTTGGATTAGTGAAATCGATCTTAAATATAATTAGTACATAAATTATCTTTTTGGAAGTAAATTGGATTAAAATGATTAAAAATTAAACCTGTCTCTATACTTTATTTTATCATTAATAAATTATAAAAAGTTTAATAAATATTTGCAGCTATTTATTTAAATAAAAAGGAGTTCCAGATTATATCACTTATCTGATAATTGAATACTACATCAAAGAATATTAAGAATCTCAACACACATAGTTGATAAGTTTACTAGTTTACTTGAAAAATTAAGTTAAGAAGTAAAGAACAGAATTATTTTATACATTTTAGTGATGGGTTTATTTAGAAGTTCTCGCAACAGAACTATGAAGAAGTTTAAAGCTAGACTGAAAAAGTTTCTTGAAAATTCAATCAGGATATTGATACTATATTTTAAACAAAAACTTGTGTGAAATAGAACATTGTGAATCTATACTTTTAAAAGAATTCGAATTTATAAAAAGGAACATTGAAATATTTCTGTTACACGTTTTTTGATGTGCTTGAATTTGTTACTTTTTAATTCTATATACATCATCAAATAATTAAATAAACTCATTTTGTGTTTGTTGTACAATTAGTGCAACAAACTATATAATTTGTACTATTTTTTGGTATTTACTTGAGATGTTTTTAGGTCATTATTCTTACAAAAATTGACAAGTAATATTTAGAATATAATTTATTAAACTTCTTCAAAACTGTATATAATATGTACATAAATAAAGTTAATAATACTGACTTGTAAATTAGTATTTTAATTCAAAATTAATAAAAATAAAGTATAGATACAAATGTAACTTCTAGTTTCACAAATATATATATATATAAATATATGAAATGACACGTTGCGATAAATCTGTGATAATAATTATATGGATATAATGAATTTTAAAAAATATGTTTATTGTTTCATTAAGTTCATTTGCAAGCTTATAACTGACAAGTGGGCGAACGCAGCTAGCTCCGCGGTTGGTGATCGTAGTTAGAAGAGGGCGAAGCCCCTAGTTTATATATATATATATATATATATATATATAGTTACGGTCATTTAAAGTGGTTGACGCTAAAAATTTTTTAAATTTTATTCTAAGGATTGTGTTTTTTATAATTTAAGAGCTCAACGCAATTAATTATTTGGAATTTGATATAGTTGGTTGATTTAGTCATGCTAGTGTAAAAAATGATTAAAAAATATATTTTAGAAGATTTTAAAATAAGAGGAACTTGATAGTCAGTTTTGTGATCAATAATTAAATGTGTTTTTTAAAAAAAAATATTCTAACATTTTTTAATTTTATTATACAAATATAAGCATAAAAATTTAATTAACACATAAAATTAATATTTGGTCGACCTATATTTAGATTTTATTACGGCTTATATGCGTTGGGATACGGAATTCACTGATCATTCCATGAAATCTTTTGTTTATCTTTCGTTATTCTCTTTCTCTAACTCTGATTTCAATTTATTTATTGCATTTATGTAATTTTTATTTATTCTATGTTTTATTACACCCCAGATATTTTCCATTGGGTTGAGCAGGACTATTCCTGACCATGACAATCTCGTGACACTAAGTTCTTGTAAGTAAGAGGTTACCGATGGAAAATTAACAGGAACACACAATTTTGTTATACAAAAACTGATTGACAGTGAACAAATTTATAAATAAAAACTTAGTATTATCCAACCCAACACCACTTTCAATGACCTTAACTGTATATAAAGATAATTTTCATTATAGAATTTAGCAATTATATAAGAAAATGATTTCAATCATCTGGAATGAAATACTCCAGCAACTATATATAAGTAAAAAATATTTTTCTTAAAATAAATAAAATAACTACGAATATTATTAAACAGATTATTATTTGACAAATTATTGTTAAACAGATTTTCTTGTATCTTAGCACGCCATCTAAATCGTTGAAAGTAATATTCAAAAAGAATCAATAATAATTTATTGAACATTTTTGTCCACAAAGTTTGTTTGTGTCTTGTCCGAAAAAATAACATCTCATTTTTGAAAGTGAATTAAGCCACTATATGCCACATAAATGTATTCCTTGAATATTGCTTTTCTAATAAAATCATGAAATAAATTGATTTATTGATGATAACACAGTAAAATAAATAAATTTTAATTCTGAATGAATACAAGTTAATTTTGTAAATCAATAATAAATAAAATTTATAAATGATAGGTTACTCTTTTCGTCCTTTATAGATAACCATATATATTGATAATGTAACATGAGAGAGTAAAAGAATTTTTATATCCCTTTAATTTCTCACTTTGAATTAGTTCAACTGTAAAATGAATAACAGTTTCCTACTAGAGATGCTTCTATAAAACCAGTACATATTTAAAGCAGTTAAGAAAAGATTATAACAATTTATAGTATCTATATCATATTTTTTCAGATAGTTATTTATTATAGTAAATAAGATATTATTTTAAAATGTCTATTACCATATTTAGTAAAATAAATTATTTGTCTTTTAAGAAAAAATAATTAAAAGTATAGTAAACTTATATTCCTTGTCACACAGCAAATGACATTTTTATGAGTTCATTAGATTGAGTTATTTATCGTAAATAATATTCAATTAACATACTTTTATAAGGTAATAAATAAGAACTCCATATTTAAAAATTTCGCTCTTATATGGTAAGAATTCTTGAAGTTGTTTTACAACTTTTCTCATCCTCATTATCATGTTTGTGAATCCTTATTAATATGTAACATACCTTCTAAGAACAGACACAAAAGATAACGTTCTTGGGATACAAATTATGTAAGGGAGAAGTTAATTCAATATATACGGCTTTGTTTGTCTCCTGTAGTGAAATTTTTGTCTCGAGAGTCAATTACTTACTACTTAACTATTATTAAAGTTGATTATTTATTTATATATATATATACACATATCCAACTTTCACCTCCCTCTTTCTTGCCCTCACTGTTTATATATATATATATATATATATATATATATATATATGTATATATATATATAAAGGAGAGGGCAAGAAATAGAGGTAAAAGTTGCATTATTCTGAATTTTGACAGCAATTGCCTCGGAGGGGGAGGATATAGATATATCGGTGCAGTGAGATGTCTTGACAGTTAAGAAGAAAATATGGGATCTCATTATTTATTTATATATATATGTATATATATATATATATATATATATATATATATATATATATATATATATTGACTCTTTTGTCTTGAGATTAGTCAAATAACTCAACAATACATCAGTTGTAATAAAATGAAAGTCAATGTAACACTAAAGAAGTACAATAATGATTCTTAACAAAAAAAGAACTTGGGCCATTAATTGCTTTAGTTCTCAAAAATAATTTATTACACGCTCACACTGCTACACGAGCTATTGTAGTAAAAATATTCAAATGTTCACCTTGAAACAAGCATTAGGAAAGAAAAATTTCCATTGTAGAGCCCTTCCAACAAAAGCGCTTTAGTTTTGTAGCGTAAGAGAATTAAGACTGAAAACGACGTTGACGAGTTCATCCTTTCAGACATTACTTAGAGAGAGTGCGTTCGTAAGTCCTCTAGAGTAAGGATTGTCAACCTAAAAAAATATGGCCCCCAGTGAGATTCAGAATATTCCAAGTAGGCTACAGGTGAAAATCACGTAAGAGGGGGGGGGACATCATAAGGTTAGGGAGCGGCAAAGAGAAGTGAGAAATGAAGAAAACAGAGAAATGAATTGAACTAAAGAGAAGTCTGAATCAATAGAATTTAGGAAGCGCTCATAAAGCTACAGAGCAACATTCAGTTAAGACAAACATCATTTTTGTATCAAGAGTACAATATCTTAAAAGTTCTTACAACTTGGGATAAAGCAAAATTGTTTTTCATGGCATTTCCTATTTCGAATTTGGTAAAATCAGGTTTCAGTAGTGTAAATTATTTACTCAGCATAACGTGGCATCACCTTAACATAATGGACAGAGGTGATCTTCAGTTATCCCTCGCAGAAATAGAACCGGATATAAAAAAAACTTGTTTCTGGTCATCAAGCACAAGGAACACATTGATCGAGGAATACTTAATGTATATTTTTTTATTTAATTATGGTATTTTGTATAAATAATAAAAATTATAATAAAATATGTTCTGTTTACAAACAAAACATTTAAATAGCTACCTTTCTACCAATAAGACAGGGAGGCCACAGTAAGGAAACAAGATTCGAAGGGGGTTACGGTCGAAAAGGGTTTAGAAATACTGCTGATCCGTTGATTTCTTTGCAAATTTTTTAATACAAGAAGCGTTCCCGTCAAGCGGTCGCGAAAAATGTTTCGCGTTTTAGCGCAAATCCTCAATTCATAAGAGTTTTAGGATATTTTTGAGATGCGAGCCTCTGCACTCGGCATCCGTAGCAAGAGTAAGCGTCATTCGTTACACAATATAAGAATCTATTTTAAACCTGAAACCTTGTATGTAGTGATTTCTAAATATTCTTTCACTTGAAATAATTTTTATCAACAAAGCCATTCAATACGATCGAATGAAGATACCCGAACAGTACTGACTCTAAACGTTGTCACAATGGCATTTCTTTCAGTAATATATAAAAACTTCTACATAGTGTCAAATTAGGAAGTGATAATATTTGAAAGTAGTTTAAATAAATTAATTAATAAAAATAAAAAATATTTAATAAAACGGTACTTATTTTGTGGAAGCATCTTGTGTATACATATTAAATATGACATCAATAATTCAATATAGGTTATTTTTGAAATTTTGTTAAAAT
>CM068322.1:8163309-8215809 GCA_034766995.1 Acanthacorydalis orientalis
GAATATATTTATTTTTTAAATGAAGTCTGTTCTGCATAATTCTCATAAATGAAAGAAATATTTTTCCTAAGCAACCTTTGCACTGTCTGAATAAATTTTGTTTTATTTATGTAAGATTAGTCAAAGTTCCGTTTGTGTAAGTCATTTTTCTTTTACATTTTATTATTATACTTAATCGTGTTTTTAATTAAAGAATGTCTACCTATTGTAAATACGTGGTAGTAAAACACTGAAGATGTCCTTTTACGGAGATTACGTTACTGTTAAATAATATACCAGTGTCGTAAAACACATTTTATGCATAACTCTTAGCATGTACCTTCTTTCAATAACATTCTTGGAATTATTTTACTTATAATACATATATAATTATCAATGAGATAATCAAAGATAAAACATATAGCTGTATATAGAAGCGCTGTAAAAAATTTGTTTTTTTTTATAATGATTCTTTTTTTATTTATTTTTAGAATGTTTTATGTAGCATATACTTTTATAAGAAGCGATTTCAGTATAATTTTCATATTTAGATAATTTAATAATTATATAAACACAATAAAAGTAAAGAGTCGAATAATATATAAAAAAAATATTTTAATTATTTTTTTGTAGTAAGTAAATAGTATGTATTAAGAAGTAAATATTGGATTCAAAAGTATATATTATTTTTTTAAATAGGTAAAATTAACTTTTTGTGATACGTATTAATAATGAAATTATATAAATTTATATATACTCATCTCATTCCTAGATTTTTATAATATACCTAGAGTAAAAATTATTCAGATATGTTCTATATTGATTATTCGGTTGTTTATCCTTAAATTATTTACTGCAATAAAATATCGGATTTATAATTTTTTTATTTTTTCTTATATTTTTATGACAGAAAATAACAAACATTTAATTTTTTTATTCAGTTAGAAGTTTTAAATAATTGATTTTCTATTTCTTATGACTGTTATTATTTTTATATCTGATATTAATACTGAGCAGTATTCTAGAGATACCTACCGAGTAAAAAAAATACTACGACGATTAAATCAGAAAAACGGTCAAAGTTTAGTACATCAAATATTAAAATGCCTGTGCTACACATATATAATAAAATTTCGGAAAGAAAAGGCTGTCCGTGTCAGACATTGACAAGTGAGGCAATTATTTAAAATGTTTAATTTTAATCAAATTAAAATAAACGTACTCGTATATTTTTGTCTTTATACCTATGATTTCACTGATGTGTTATCTTGGTGGTCTTCGTCCTCTTGAATCTCGAGTTTTGTTCTTTCACTATTAGTTTGAGCAGGTGTATATGCTTCAGATGTGTCTTAAATAAGTAATTATCTAAAATATACCTAAAGGTGGTACTCGTGCTAAAACTACTATTGGAAGACTAAATGAAGTGATCCAAACGGCTGCACACCATCAGGCCACAGCAGAAAATAAACTTATTTGAAAATCAAACGATTTTGATAATAATACTCGTTTGAAAATAATATTAAATATTCAGAAATTAATTATATATAATAAAATAATTGAATATAATTATAAAAGGATTTGTAAATACGGTTTTCATGCTTTAGTTTCGAACACTGAATCTAGTTGTTTTTTTTTGTTATTTTTTAACTTTGTCTCAGAACTAATACAAAGATGAAACACTTTGAGACTCATAAAGTATTATTTTCATACATTTAATGAACAAATGTTTAGAGCTATATTTGAGCAGAAATACTGGTTACAGAATTTATTATCAGATCACAGTTGTTCCTTTATCCTTTGTCCAGTTCTCATTCAGAAATAGTTGCTTATTGTGGTAATATTCAACAATATATGCAAGAGTAAACATGTTGTTTTTCAGCGCTTCATTTTAAAAAATTGTTGTTGATAAGATATTTATGTAGACATTGTATTAAAAAATATGAAACTATATAATAATGTAAATCTATAAAACTATCCTTTATATTTAATTTTTACATACATATTTATTGACAACCTTTTACATCTAAATAACATAAAGTACAAAAGATAAATAACATAAAGTACATCTAAGAACATAAATTACAGTTTGCTCTTATTCGATCTTCTATTGAAAAAAATACGAACTTACATAAAATATTATGTTTATTTATTATGTCTATGATCATAACTACTGTAATTTTCTATACAATATGATAATAATTTTTATTTACAATTTCATTGTGCAATATGTACATTTAACTTTTAGTTATGCTTTTATAATTTAATGCTAGCAAATAAATTGTTAAAGGTATAACCAAAAAATAAATTTAAATATTATTATAATCTTTTTTTAATTATGTGTTTTTATTTTTCAGTTTCATTATGATTAATGTGGGAAAAATCTGTATTGCATCGATGCATCGGGTATGTATAACTTAATATATAGATTTGTTAATTTATAAATTATAATACTTTTACGTACAATTTCATTCGACTACTTATAAAAAAAATACTATGAGTTTGTCTTATTTTGATTTTAAAATGCTTTTTAATACTGTCTACTTTTATTACGCGAATTAAATTCGTTTATGTAAAATGTGCTATAAAATAATTGTATTATAATAGAATAACAGATACACAGCACATACTGTAAATAATCCCTTATCATACAAATTAATCAAGTTAAGTGTCGATAATACCTGAAATACATTTTACTTAATTAGAAACATTAGATAGACATTAATTAATTATTTCGAACAAACAGATTATAAACACTGTTTGTGTTAGTCTGTTGGTTGTATTGAATTTGACCGCGTGCAGATGAAGGTGGTTTATATTGGTTTTATAGTAGTGACGATTTTCATACTGTGATACTATTTCTGTCCCCACAAACATAAACTAATATAGATACAAATGTTGCATTGAATTGTTCACAATGCAATTGAGGTGACGTGGATGAATGGGCCCGGTGACGTCACAAACGGCTATTTTATTGATTTCTCCCAGCAAAGCTGTTAGTTTTAGAATAATATTGTTTTGTACCTTCAGTATATTTCATAAATTTTCACGCAATCGTAAAAAGCAGTCGTGTATGCATGTGGATATATATATATATATATATATATATATATATATATATATATATATACATGAACACAAATAATACTGTTAGTAATTATAACTTGTTTTTTAAAGAAATTGGCAAAAAATTAATACTATAAATGTGCATTTCCTTTAATTATATGACTATAAATTATCAGATAATTAAAAGTCATTAATTATATCTAAAGAAAAATGTGATATTTTCCTTATAACACATTATAATATTTTATATCCACATGAAGAATCGAGCAATAATGTTAGTAGAATTTATAATAATTAAATACATTTTGTTTTCAATTAAAAGAGATTTATTAAAGTCAAAATCAGTATTTTGTTTATATACCTTAGATTTTTCTTTTGTTTTCTCACTATATAAAATTTAAAATAAAATATAAATATAGTTTTATTTTTACGTTAAAATAATTTAGTAATCTGGCGGTATGATTTTTTTATAATCAATAATATAATTACAGACATACTCGTATAATGTACATGGGCATTTAGTACTATAGGTAATCTGATATTGTCTATATGTTTGTTATGAATAAAAAATTTATTAAGTACAAAATGTATTTCTGGTCTTCCCATCCCATTAGGATTTCAATTGTGTATGTGAATATATATATATATATATATATATATATATATATATATATATATATATAAGAAACTTAATTGAAAAGACAGTTTTATATGTTTAATATTTTTATCAGTAATAAAAGTTGAAAAAATGAGGCTTTGTATTTATAAATCGTTTAAATAAGGAAACGAGATTTGAAATTCAAATAAATATCAACCATCTTGGTTATCACCGTAAACTGTTTTATTTCTTTTACCATTATATTTTTAATACTTGAACCCATTAAAAGATATTTAATTTATCCATATATATCAACTAAAAAAATTCTATAAATTTCTCATAATGCTAATTATTTTAATAAATATGTATATTTTGTATCTCGCTTTTTATTTTACACTCGAAGTAAGAAAGATATATAGAAAAAATATTTGAATTCCTCTTAATTTTGTAGAGATTTTAAGAGTGAAATTATTAATCTTTGTTATGTAACACGTAACAACAACAAGTAAATAAGCTGAAAATAGTTAAGTTTACAAATATATTTTTCCTTTTTTAATATTACTTTTAATCCAAATTTTTAGTATTCACAAATTAATTTTGCATCGATTCCAAAAATCATATATTTTTCTAATCAAAAACAAGTAATAATTTTTAATTAATAAATATTTTGATTAAAAAATAAGTTTTGCTACATAGGATGATTGAAAAAAATCATTTATGAAATTGAATTTAGCCAGAGTTTGAATATATATTCAATATATATATATATATATATATATATATATATATATATATATATATATATATATGTATGTATGATACAATATATGATCCATTATTTTTATTGAGAAACTATTTTAATTTTTAATAGATGACATTTCTTTACTATAACATCTATTTAAAGATAACTTGAAAGTCATTAATCAATAACACAATAACTTACTTATTACAAATATACAATTCTCCTGTAGTTTGAAAATCAGTATTTGAGACATTTGTCTTACAAATATGTATTAAACATATCGATATGATTAAGATTTTTCTAATAGTAAATATAAATGATTAGACTCTATATAAATACATATTTTCAAATAATTTACTAGAAATAACCGTTGTAAAGTTTCATACGAATACTTCTCACTAAATACTGTTAATAAAGTTTTTATACAAAACATATAAATTCAAAGTACTTTGAATTCATAACAAGGAAGTATTTGTTTATCTTGTGTTTACAATGACGGTTTTCTGATACAGTAAAGAATACAGAATGCTGCGATGGCATTGACAAACATTTCATTCAAACAATTGCTTGTTTATAATAGAATTTTTTTGTAATTCTAACAAACTCACAATAAACGATATGAAAAATATATATTTGCAGGGTTAATTTGAATATATATATATATATATATATATATATATATATATATGTATATATATGTATATGTATATATATATATGTATATGTATATATATGTATATATATATATATATATATATATATATATATATGTATGTATATGTATGTATATGTATATATATATATGTATATATATATGTATGTATATGTATATGTATATATATATATGTATATATATATATATGTATATATATATATATATGTATATATGTATATATGTATATATATGTATATATATATATGTATATATATGTATATATATGTATATATATATATATATATATATATGTATATATATATATATATGTATATATATGTATATATATATATGTATATATATATATATATATATGTATATATATATATATATATATGTATATATAAATATGTATGTATATATGTATGTATATATATATCTATATATATATATATATATATGTATATATATATGTATATATATATGTATATATATATGTAGAATTGCATTTGGTTATAGTGAACAGAATTATTAGTTGTTGGTAGAATGTAAGTTAATGGCTATAAGATCAAATGTTACATATAGTTCAATCCATGTATATTTTCATAACAATATTTACTTTTCTTATGAGCTTAATTTACAGATGCATTGAGAAAATTTGATGATATGAACTTTATTATTGCTTAAATTTGTGGTAATTTTTTTTTTGAACAACTAGTATATGGATCTGTAAATTATTTGTATATTTGACTTTAATCTTACTAAGTCCGGGTTACTATTACGGATGTATAGTTTTGAATATTAAAAAATATTAATAAATTAATAATGTGACTCTGAAAGTTCACATCTACTGATTATTATTTAAATAAAAGGCGTCAAATATAACTAGTTGATTTTAAAATTTATAAGTTTTGATGGTTATAATATAATTTTAATATTTTTAATCAATGTACGAAATGATATTTTTTTTCCAAAAAAGTCGGTGTTATTGAAAAGTAGATTTTAAAAAAGGACAAGCTATATAGAGAAGAATAAAAAATCTCGCATTTTATATCACATAAACATAGATTTTGTGGTTGACTTATTTTTTGGAACCAACTTATATGACACACACTAAGCTTAGATTTCATCCTTTTTTATATTTAAAATTCATCGAACAGTAATCATATATATATATATATATATATATATATATATATAATATTTTCTTTCTTTCGTACCTATTTTTTTATTTTTGTTCCTTGAAAAAGGTATAATGTTTTATGTTTCTCTAAAACACTTACATTTTTAACTTAACCTTTTCTTTTTCCTATCTAAACACATACAATCTAAAAGAAGCAGAAGTTTTTTTATACCACTGTCTGCCATTTTTTTTTTACGCTCAATCCTCAAAGTAATTTCAGGCTGTACATGAAATAATATTTTGTCTCGCTAATATTTTCAAGTTTTTTTAAGTATTAGGCTGGTAGAAAAATATTGCGTTTTATGATCTTCAAATTCACATACATTTTTTAATGTTAACGTTTTTTTACTACTGGTCCAGAACAGTTTGATAAGTAACACCTAGCTTTTGTGTAAGCTGCCGAATTGTTGTGTTTAGTTTTGATACAACTAATGTGTTCAGTTGGTCATTATAAACTGAAGGACGCCCACGGCCTTCTTCATCTTCAAAGCTCTCATCCACAGTACTAAATTTTTGGAATCGCCATTACACACTGTACATTCTTTAACAGTACTTTAATCAAAAGCATAGTTTACGAACAGTTTCTGTTGCTTTAGTAATCGTTTTGAACTTATACAAAAAAATTGCTCTTATTTGCTTTTTTTCTATCTTTAATTGAATACCCCAATTGGAAGCAAAATAAATGACTTAACCAAATTCGATGTTACTAAATATAGACCGAAGGAAACACTTTAAAATGATACTAACATGAAAACGATGAAATGACTTTCATTGAAAAAAAATAAGGTTAGATTTCAGAAAACAAAAATCGCAATTATTTTCCTACCATTTTAATATTTTCATTTATTACTTTTTTAAATAGAATATTAATTTTAATTTATTAACAAAATAACTTTGTCTTTTTAAATAATTGAAATTAAAATTTTAAACAGATATATAATTTATTTTCAAAATTATTAAACTTCCCTATTCAGAAATGTATATCGTTCATAATCGTATAATTTTTATTTGTAATTTAAAACCTTAAAGTTATCTTAATTTTTATTGTTTAATAGTAGTAAAAATCTTTAGATCGAAAATAAGGTATCGAGATTAAGATAAATGAATAAAGTGATAATATAAAGATTTAAGTGAATATGTTTATACGCGTATGTCCATTTTATTCACATTACTAAAAAAAAAAGTTTCCTAGAAGTTCATATAAATTTTTTGAATAATTCGATATAAACATTAAATTATATAATAACGACTATTTTACATGTCTATGTTAAAAACTTTCATACACGTTGATATAATACATTTGACAGAATAGATATTTTGTATAATAAAAAAAAAATAAGTTTTAATCCTCATTCAAGTTTTCAAATATTCTTAATTTTAATTTTGTTTTTAAGTTCAATCAATCAATATGTACATATAACATACTACCACATTGTGTTCAATGAAAAGTTGTATATGCAATTTAATTTTATGTAACTTTACCTTTCGAAACATGGTATCTTTCTTATCGCTATTTGTAATTACTTTCTATGAACAAAAGAAACTCTGTCAAGAGTTGTTGAGTTTACGTTATAGATTACGTAAAGTAAACAAAAATAAATTCCGAAAACGTTACCAAGTTAATTGTTTTAGACAAATTCGATAACTTCATTCGCTTTTGCGTAGGATGTATTTAAAAGTACTTTTATAGTAATTCTTGTTTATTTGTTTTTCAACCAGATATAACAATGTTACGATAGCAAAACAGTGCGATGTTGCAACAGCTGTACATTCAAAAACTCGTCTGAAGTTGAGTAAAATAACACCTTTAATTAAAATGTAATTAATTTCATACTGTTTGCTATAGACATTGGTTTAAAATGTCGTTTTAGTATGTTTTTCAAGTATACACTACATCCAATATAATTTATAAGTAAGGTTTCACTTGTATGTATATATATATATATATATATATATATATATATATAGTTAGTTAGTTCGGTAATGAAGTTTCTAGAATGACAGAATGAAATATGTCCTTTACTGGTTTAAATATCAAACTATTTGATATTTTACAAGGTTTTTTTAAAAAAAATCAAGTTAATTTCCATCAGAACAAGTCAATGAATAAATAAGAAACAGTACACATATTCATAAATGACAAGTATATTTCAGTTCCAATCATAAGAAACTCAGCCATGCAGATAAACGAATATGGTTATTTTATTCCCATATTTATTTATACCGAAACATAATGAAGTAAACTCCATACCGTTCAACTACTACAATGAAGAGAGTATTCCTGTGTCAAGTTTAACTAACTTGTTAAAACACAACAGGGTATCGCGTGTGTGGACAGGAATATAGAATGCGGTTTATTGCTTTGATTCCATTACCGGACGTTGGGTTAACAAACGTATAACTGTTCTAAATGGTAATTTATTTAAATCCACTGAGTCGATTTGTGATTGTAAAACATTATACTCTCTTGTCATCATTGTTTTTGTTGACTTATGCCTTTTTCAGCTCTACCTTCGTTAGTTTTCTCAAAGAATTTTTTTGTACGCCCTTTAAATCAATCAAGTACCCAATTTACATATTTTGTTTTCAATTAAATAATTAACACACGTTTGCATTTATAATATTTGTACACACACACATATATATATATATATATATATATATACATATCTATCTATCTATCTATATATATATATATATATATTATATACATAAATATGCATTATATATATATACATTATATATATATATATATATATATATATATATATATATTATATACATAAATATGCATTATATATATATACATTATATATATATATATATATATATATATATATATATATATATATATATATATATTAGGTTGGTGAATAAGTAACTGCTGTTTTTGTTTTCTGAATTCTAACCTTCATTTTGTTCAATGAAAATGTCGTTTCATCATGTTCATGTTTATATCATTTTAAAGTGTATTTTCCGGCTCGTATTTTGGTAATATCGACTTCTGCTTCAAATTGGGATATTGAATTAAAAATGGAAAAGAAGAAAATAAGAGCAATTTTTTCAGTGTAATTAGTTCAAAACGGGTGGTGAAGTAGCAGAAACTGGTCGTAAACAATGCTTTTAGTGTGGGAACTGTTAAGGAGAACGTATGGTCCAATGGTGATTCCAAAAATTTCGTGCTGGGATCGAGAGGCTTGAAGATGAAAAAGGTCGTAGGAATCCTTCTTTAGTTCATAACGACCAACTGAATGCGTTAGTTGAATCAGAACCACGCATAATAGTTCGAGTGCTTATACAAAAGTTAAGGCGTTAGTCATACAACAGTTCTTGACAGCTTAAAACAGCTAGAAAAATCAAAAAAATGACATGCATATGAATTTGAAAGTCATAAACCACAATTATTTTTTTTCCAACCTAATAATATCAATTTGATAGTGTCTTCCATTTGGAATGTGACTAAATAAAACTATCTGAAATACAATAATGTTATCTGCTGAATTTTTAATTTTTTTTTCCTTTGCAGGTATTTTTTTTATATTTTTTCAGGTATATTAAACGTTTACTTAGTGAAACGTAGTCGATAAAATTCATTAAAAAAAATTTCGATCCAAATTTAAAATATTCAAATGCTTTTTAAAATAAAATAATATTTTACTAAAAAATATACAAAACAAATCACAAAAATTACAAGTACAAAGGTACCAAAATTTTAATTTAAAATTTTATTATAAAATATTTCTTTCAAATTATTTTAATACAATTATCTTAAATGTTCCAATATATACTTTTATTCAGTAGACGTTACGATTTATTTCAATTCGTCTCTGACACTATTTACATCAAACACATTTTCGTTGTCTTTCGATTTTCTTTCTAATACATAAAATTAGCATTTTAGTAAAAAATCGCTTGACTGCACATCGAATTTCTTTGTATTCACCGACGTTTTCTTAAAACTTTCTTGAAAAAATCGATATTGTGTAGAAACATGAGCCTGTGTACATATATCGCATATTTAAGGAAATAAGTTTATTAAACTATGATCCGAAATTAAATTTCTATAAAATGTTTGTAATAAACAGTTACTTAGTGTAAATAAAAATAAAAATTAAATATAATTACATATTATTCCGTTTTCTAATGCATATGATTTTCTTTTAAAATGAATATTAAATTATGAGAAACAATTTAAAAATCAAACGGAAATAAATTCATAATTATAAATTATATATTGGAATTTATTGTGGAAATGATGGTTACTATTTTAATAAATAAAAAGTATGAGTAACATCAAATTTACATCACTTACGCTGGTAGAAAAATAATTGCGGTTTGTGACCTGCAAATTTGTTTAAATTTTCCTCGGCTAGCTGTTTAAAGTGGTCCAGAATTGTTGGATGACTAACATCTAACTTTTGTGAAAGTTCTTAAATTGTTGTTGTGCTTGGTTTTGATTCAACTAACGCCTTTAGTTGGTCGTTATCAACTGAAAAAAGATTCCCGCGAACTTCATCTTCAAGGCTCTCGCTCCTAGTACGAAATTTTTGCAACCACAATTGCACCGTACGTTCCTTAACAGTACCTGTACCAAAAGTGTCGTTTAGTTTACAAGCAGTTTCTGCTGCTTTTTTTGCACAGCCCGTTTTGAACTCAAAAGAAAATTGCTCTTACCTAGTTCCTTTACATCTTTAACTCAATAGCCAAATTTGAAGCAACGTTAATAATAAAACCAAAGTCGATATTACCAAAATGCAAACCGAAAAATGCGTTTTGAATTAATATTAACATGAAAACGATGAAATGATACCATTGAAAAAAATAGTAAGAATTCAGAAAACAAAAACCGCAATTATTTTCAGATGATGTTAAACCAGGTGTATATTGTAGATTATGTAGGTATATGGTAGAAGGAGGCAGTAAATAGTACGTAAATTCGGCTTCAATTCAAGTTATTTTTTTTATTTCGATTACGTTTTTACTCAATTGTCAGTATACGCGGTAAATATTTTGGCGATAGCTTTTTCAAGTCTAATATTTAGTTTTAGATATAAAATTCTTCTTCATATAATATCCCCACAGCTTTATTAGTCTTAAATACTTTTAATCAACGTTCTTTTAAAACAATATCGTGCACTTTAGTGGAGATTATTTGTGTCGTTACACTTTTTGGGCGTACACGTTTTTTTTTGTTACATTTCAAGCTTGTACGACCATTTTTAAATTCTGGTGCCTTTTTCGCTGATGACAATAAAGGTGTATATATATATATATGACAATAAAAGGTGTATCATCATCTAACACATTTTTATCTCGTTAAGAATTTTCATTGGTGTGAAATGTTTTTTGTCAATAAAAAAATATGTTGTATAATTTTATCATTTGAAAAAATATTCTAAAATGATTTTATTTAAATAGTAATTTACAATAAAATACCTAGCAGGTATATTTGATAAGTGACAGTTAATCTTAGAACGTAAGGAAATACAACCAAGCAAATATTTTAAATTTAGCTTCGACATTTATATGCCAGGTCACAAACTTTTAAAATTATTCTCGTATGTAAACTCAGTCAATACCATTGTATTTAATGAAATTATCAATCAATCCAAAATTATAGATTTCATTCATATGGTAAACGTTGAGAGTTTCCAATATTTAAGTATATAATATTTGATTTATAGTACGTTCTATTTGAACGATGAATTACAAAAAAATATGTTTGCTCTCTAAAAATATAAATCGTTCTTTTCACTTTTAAAATATTATAATTGACTTTTTCTCGTGGAAAATCTGCTTTGATTAATGCGATTAAACAAATATAGTTTTTTATACATTCAATTAATAAGAAAAAGGTAAATATTTCACATTTAATATGAAAGCGTTAATTTTGAAATTCACGTAAATTTATGTACGCCGCAATTAATTTGTCAAAAAACCGTTATGTGTACAAACAAATATACATAAATTAATACTGTGCAAATGTACATTTCATAACTAAAACTTAATAACATAAACTGACTTTTTTGTACCTTTATAATTATTTATTATACTTGCATGTTTCTATATTTTTTACTAAGGTTATATTCTTAAAATAAATTTGATCTATTTACTTATTAAGAAATACAACAGATTATTTTTAAAATATATTTTTTTTCATAATTGAATTTTTTTACATAGAATAAATGTTTAATAAATGATTATTGTCCATTGTTAATTGTCGCTTATGCATATTTCTGTGGCAATACCATCATTATTGCAGCACTAAAATATTTTTTTAAAAAAATTTTTTTGTATACCATAAAGCTCAGAGTATAATTGCATCAATATCACAATATACATAAGCTTCCGTAAAAGACAATCAATATTGATCAGAAAAGTTTCTTGCGGTTTGTGTGTTTATAAAACACTTTATTTGTGAAAGTGAATTTACTCACAGTTGCATAACTATATTCCGATGTGATTTTTGGATAAAAATAATAACGGCATTTTTGTATAAATTCGTTGCATACTAATATTTGATCAGACTCCCTCCTAAATATGTATATTTTTTATACTACTGAGTGTGTGTTGTAAATATTTAGAGTTATATTCAATTAATATAACATATAAATCATTATTTATCTTTTTGATTAATATTTACCATTTTTTTAAAGTCATGCTTGTGTACATATTTCAATTTTTGCAGTTAAATACTTTAAGTAATATTTAAAAAAATGATTATTTCTTAAAAAATTTAATGGTATTTAATAGTTTGTAGTAATATTATTAATTTTTAACTACTGAAATCAGATTATAATAAAAATAGTAAGTAAAATGTAATGAAACTATAATTCAAATTGTTTCAGAAATTTGTTATATAAATATATATATATATGTGTGTGTGTTAATTTTGTAGGAAAATAATTGCGGTTTTTTCTTCTCAATTCTAACTTTCATTTTTTCAATCGAGGTGTCATTTCATCGTATTCATGTTAATATTATTTTAAACTGCACTTTTTGCTCTGTATTTTGGTGCATTCGACTTTGGTTTATTACTAATTTTGTTCCAAATCGGGTTATTGAATTTAAGCTGGAAAAGAAGCAACTAAGAGCAATTTTTTTGTAGTGTAATAAGTTCAAAACGGGTGGTAAAGTAACAGAAACTGCTCACGTTATGCAATGGTGGTTCCAAAAATTTCGTGCTGAGGGCGAGAACCTTGAAGATGAAGAAGGTCACGGGTATCCTTCTTCAGTTCGTAACGACCAACTGAAGGTGTTAGTTGAATCAGAATCGCCCACAATTCGAGAGCTTGTACAAAAGTTAGACGTTAGTCATCCAACTATTCTCGATTACTTAAAACAGCTAGGAAAATCAAAAAAGATAAAAATTTATATGAATTTGAAGAACAAAC
The DNA here is from genome assembly GCA_034766995.1 of Acanthacorydalis orientalis. Lineage (NCBI taxonomy): Eukaryota > Metazoa > Arthropoda > Insecta > Megaloptera > Corydalidae > Acanthacorydalis > Acanthacorydalis orientalis. Next base: position 8,176,924 of record CM068322.1, read on the forward strand.
TGTAATTTTTTTCTAACAACTTAATATATAATACACATACTTAAAGTATACTTACTTTTTCTGTATTTTTTATTTCATATTAATTATAATAACCATTAAAATGGGCTTAATTAAATTATTTAATTCTAAAACTATATTTTTTTAGATGAATATTTTTTCACAAATTCACTTTTATATTATTAAATAAAGATAAAAGGAAACTTGGGATATTTGTTTTATTTTTTAATTACTGCATAAAAAATGATCAATGAAGCAATATATACCATAGCAGTCTGAGGATGATAGTATGACATCTAAATGATCATAAGTGGCAAAATTAATCATTTTTTGAACATTTTGCTAAAGAAAAACATTTATGGTTTGTGCGATGAAAAATAATTTATATATGAAAGTAAATTTCTATTATTTTTTTGAATAACATTTACACCAAAGTTTCTTTTGAAAAGGAATATATTTATAATTAAAAATCATAAGAAACAATGTGAAGTGTAAATAATAAAATTATAAATAAAACTCTAGAACAATGAATTGTTATTACTGTCTTCTAAAAAAATTCAGCTTGATTTAAAAAAGACTTTCCCATTAATGAGAAATTTATGCATTCATATGAGTATATTCTTTATATAAATTTTTTATTCATTTATACATGAGTGCATCTTTACAATATTTTCTTATAATATTTAATTGAATTGAATTATTTTTACTGTTACTTATGTTCATATTAATCTTAAGTAATATTTCTTTTATTTTAAATTAATTACAAGATAACACGCAAATCATGTACAATTTCTCAGAAATGTTATACAATTATCACCATTTAACATCGTTTTATCAATGAGAATGTATTTATATATATTTATATATTTGCATAGACATATAGACACAATATATACATTTATATATATATATATATATATATATATATATATATATATATATATATATATATATATATATATATATATATATATATATATTTGTGTGCGTGTGTGTATTTATTGTGTGGTTTGTAGTATGTCCAAAAAAATAGATGATTTTTTTATAAGTATAGCTTATAATAAATGGAAAACTAAATCACAAAACCAACAGGAACTAGTCACGAAAAGGTAAACGCGTGACAAAAATAAATGACATTTTTACACGTAGAATAGTGTTCGATCACCTTTTGGTTTAGTATATACAACAAATGATTTCAAAGGAGTGCAAGCACGTTCTCTTTTCACTATATATTTTCCAATAATAACTATTTGAAAAGTTTCGTATATACATATTTGTACATTAACCTGCGTATATATATATATATATATATATATATATAAAATAGGTTATAAAAAACATACATTCACGTAAATTAATACTGTTTTCTTTGAAAAAGTATATTTTAATAATGAGTTATTTTTAGGAAAGAAACATTCAATAGAAGTATTTGGTGATAATAAACATTTAATGTACCTAAATATAAAATAATTCTACATTTTCAAATGATATAATTGTTGTTTTTTGTATTTATGTTCACGTTGGTTCTATTAAGTCACCTATATAGTAATGTATTATAACTTGTTTCTTTTATTCAGTCATCTTCAGATAACCTGTAATATCATAGAAAATAAATTGAGTTTTTTAAACCAATTTAATTATGTACGAGTCCATATTATGTGCAATATAATTTCTCAATTGTTTCTAGGATTTTTTCTATTCCTATTTGTGATTTTTTACTTCATATACTTTCTCTGTTACATGGCTTATTACACATAATTTTCATTTTCTATTATATGAAAAAAGTTCAGAAAAATGTATCAATCTTAAGTTCATTATATACAGTTTACGGAAGGGTTTCATTTATAATTTATTATGTATAATATCTATATGTAAATAGTACATTTATATTAAATTATAAAGTACACTCTCTATAAATCATATACAAATGGATCTATAGTCGATTCAAGTCTTTCAAAGTTCTTTAAAAATTGAGTATATCAGCAAATTAACAGATATAAGAGAGTTGTCCGGGTTGTTCGTTTTCTATAAACAATTAAGAATACACAGGAATGTCACAAAGATAATGTAATGTGACTATATGTCAATCCAACATGACGGATATCTAAAGGTCTACTACAGCAAACATCTTCATCCTTGTAGTGGTATAGATATTTTTATTTAATTATACAAATGTTTCAATTAATTGTTTATTACCAATATTAAATATATATTTTTATTATTTCATTATATAGATATTTTTTAACATAAAGACATTGAGAATAAACTGAAAAGGAATTTAAAATTAATTTAAAAATCAAGATTTATAAGTTAGTACTAGAAATTTTAGCAGACTAAGATTTATTGTGTGATAAAAATATATCAATATTGAATATTTTTTAGAGATAAAGATTGGTGAATATATATATATATATATATATATATATATATATATATATATATATATATATATGTATGTATATATATATATAACGTAAGTCAAAGTACAAGTTTGACACTGTCTAAATTTACTTTCATACGTATATTCGTTTTAACACAATAAATCAAAAAAAAAATTTTTAATTAAAAATGTGCAATAAATATTTATTCATCATTTTTGATTGATACTTTTGCGCATTTCAATGTGATGTTAACATTTATAGAGTGTAAAAAATATGATTTTAAAATATATTCTTAGTGCTAAGTTATAGAAAAATCAATTTTTATATACATTTTGTCTTGAGAATGATAGCATCGATATCGAAATATGCATTTACAGAAATGAGAAATTATTAATAATCTTTTATTGAACATTTTTGATTGGAAAAATTTCTTAAAATTTGCGAGATGACTGAATAATTCGTTAGTGAAAATCGAAATTTTTATTTTAAAGATCGACTTCATTTTTGTGCAAGTAAATAAAATAAATATATTTGAAAATATAACATAATGAAAGAAATAGTAACACAATGAATTCTTATTAAGGTATAATAAAGGTAAATTTATATTATTATTTTGTAATTATGAAATGTACATTTGCGGAATAGTAATTCGTGTACTATATTTGTTTATACACATATCGGATTTTTGACAAATTAATTGCGGTGAACATAATGTATGATGGTTTCAAATTAACCCTTTCATATTAAAAATATATCTTTCTTTTTTTCATTAATCGATTGTGTAAGAATAGTAAAAAAATATATTTGTCAATCGAATTAATAAAAATGGTTTTTTTTACGAGGATAAAAATAATCATTTTTTTATCAAAAAAAAGTCCATTATGTTAGTAATTATTGTTATTGTAGTGAAAAAGAATTCATTTGTGAAATTAACATTTTGTTATTGTTTCAGAAATAAAACAATATTTTTATATATGAGAGTATTTTGGATGAAATGCAAAATAAGTATTTTATATTTCAGTAATTAATTGAAAAAATCTTCTTAAATAGTAGGTAGCTACGCCCTCTATTCGCTACAATTAATGAGCTAGGGGGCTTCGCCCCCGCTTACTTCGCTTGCTCCCTCGAATCGCTTTGCTAGTATCACATATATTAGTTCAATATCGTAATATATATATATATATATATATATATATATATATGTATACAAAACTATGTTAGTATGTCTATATAATCACTCACAGTTAGATTGTGCCGTTTGTTTTAAAGTCGCACATTTCAATGTAGTTGTTATGATACAAATATCATAATTTTTTTTGTAACTTTGGGTGTCATCATTAATAATAATTTAATACAAAATTTCTACACGTTTTTTGTTCAATTTTTTGTACAATATTTTGACAATATTCTGTCAATTTTTTAAAATTTTACTAAAAATGTTTATATTTATAGATAGATATCAAAACGTATAAAGTAACAGAATAATAAATGTATAAAATGACATAAATTCTATAGTAATAACATTAAAATTTATAAAATGATAATAGAGTTTTCTCGTGTTGAATTTTTGTATCCAGAACACAATATTTGTTAACAGTACCGAAAAAAGTGATAAAAAAATATTATTTTTAAAATAATCTTTTTTTGCATACTGATTTAATATCAAGAGTAAAATAGCGATGTGCCTATATTTTTAATACCCTTACAGTGGGGTTGGAGGGAGCATGATAGTATAAAACGTATGTGTAAGCTTAATCTCTGTGCATAATATAATTTTTTGTTTTGTTTTTTTTTTTAACAAGCATAGGGTTTTTCCTTAATATTTTTAGTTCTGCAGTATTACAAAAGATATCAAAACCAACTTTTAACAACAATTCTCAATATTAACCTACACGATATAAAAACACATTGGCCTCTATGTCTAACACTTTTTTATAATTTCGCCTGATTGCAATGGCAATATAGATACATGCCTCAAAAATCGAAAGTAGTATTTGTATATATATATATATATATACGTGGGTCGTTTGATAAGTTTGGTAAATTTCTATAATATGACGACACCATTCATTTGGTAACATCGCAGCTATCATGTGTTACTTTTCAAACTAGCATAAGAGAAATTTTAGCCAGAAGCGACGCATTATTCTACAGATGTTTGAAGCGAGCATTGTAACAGTTGCCACAAAAATGGAAATAAACGAGCAGATCGTTTTAGGTCGATTCGTCACCGTGGATTAAATACGAATTCACCATTAAACACCTGAGTCGAAGCATCAGTCAAGACAACGACTGGCTAAAGTGCGTCAAAGAAGCCGAATACCATTTTGTTGGCTAAGAAGGCGTTGGCCACTGTTTTTTTGAAATTCCCAAGAAATCATCCTGATCGACTACTGAACGAAGAGAAAAACGATAACAGGAGTCTATTATGCAAATTTATTGGGCCGTTTAAAAGAAAATCTGAAACAAAAACGGTCAAGAATGGCGCGAAAAGTGCTCTTTCACCAGGACAACGTACCGTCCCACAAATCGAAAATTGTACTAATCAGGATTCGAATTGATTCCTCATCCACCTTTTTTTTTGGACTTAGCCCATTTTGATTTCTACCTGCTCCCAAACTTAAAATTTGAGTCGCTGGTAAGAAATGCTTGTCGAATAAGAATGTCATTGCCACCGCCAATGTGTATTTTGCATACTCGCTCGACAAGGTGTTTAGCACTCAATGGAGACTATGTTGAGAAATGAAATCGATTTTTCCAAAAAACGGCCTTTAACTTGCTTTTTTACTATGCTTCTCAAACAACCCTCGTATATATATATACACACACACACATATATATATATATATATATATATATATATATACATAATTAAGAATTAACATTTATGTTGCTTAAAATAAAAAATCAATAAAATAAAATGGTTATTATATTATAAAGTAGTTTAAATAAATAATTTAAACACGGTTAATATTTTAGGTAATTTCAGTGGGTCTTCAATATCTTTTTATGAAGTTTCTATTTTGGTAATATGTTTTTCTAAATTAGAATATACAGAAGACTTATTACCATTTTAGAATATTTAATAGAAACGCTGGTAATAAATAAATTATTTCAATTTTAAGTGAAGATTATATATATATATATATATATATATATATATATATATATACACATTAAGAAATAACAGTTTGCTCTATGTGGAATAATTGCTTTACGGTTCATAAAAAATAATAATATTTTGTTCTCATTAAATATCTATTTTAGAGACAAGAAATTAATTTCAGCCTAGAACACAACATATTCTCGCATTTATATTCTGTTTACGTAATAACTAACGTACAGCCTAAGCTCTCCTTGCGGTGAACCGTTCACAACAACCCATTTGTTAGATAGCCCCATTTCACCTCGAGATGACAGACTGCGGTATGTCATATGACGTCATATTTGAAATTATTCATGAAATCAACGTTAATCTCGGAGCTTACGCCGAATAACAGGGTTACACACACAACAGTAAAGAGCTGTGGAGAAATTATACGCTACACTACCCACCATAAATGGTATGTCAATTAAACAGGTTCGAACTTGTACGTGGACATGGGAATTGAAATCAATTAATCGGCGTGGTAATTTGATAAGATCGATACTTATCATCTGATAGAAACTTAATAGTAAGGATATCATCGCTGAAGGTCAATATGGATATTATACTTAGAAGACTGATTAAGTTCCGGGTTCATAATCAATTTCAAGATGGGGATTTGTTTTGATATCCCTTAATCTAAAGGTCTGATTCAATGAATAAAGACGAAAATTATATATATAAACATATATTCGTGTATGTATATATATATATATATATATATATATATATATACATAAATTTATATATATTCAGTTTTGAAATATTTGTATAGAGCAAGCATAATAAAAATAAAATAAAACTCAAAACACTTTTTAATAATATATTTGATACACTGTGTGACAGAAGTATCCGAAGTTATAAATATATAAATATCTGTATTTTACAAATAACAAAAAAAATCGTAAGAAATTCAGTTGAGAAAAGGAGTCCTTAATTCTGCTTTACAAAACATTTTTTTTCTGATGATCTTTTCAATTAAATTTATTAATAATATTAGTAATTACGACAGTACACTTGAACTGTAAAATAATCTGATTTCAATGACAAACTTAACGAAATAAACCGTTTAAATTTTAAAAGAAGTTAATTATTGTTCAAAATTAAAAAAAATAATATGGAAAACGAATATAGGTTTCATATTCATGAAAATTATAATTATTTAATTTTATTAATTTCTCTATTCAATATTTTTTTTAAAAAATAAGGTTATAATGTTAATAAAATATAGTCATTTTTATATTAGAGTGATAATTACCCGTGTTTGACAAGGATGGCACCACTGATGTCAAACTGCAATATATTTAACATCATTGTCTCTCAAACCACTGCTATTAAAGTTTGAGCACAATAAATTAATTAACTTAGATTCGACATCATTCAAAGTAAACAACTATTGCTGTTTTTTAACTATGCAACAAATCAGTATCAGTCAGTGATTAGATTTTTGTTGTTGGATGGGAAAACGTATGGTGAATTAAAGAAAAGTTACACGGAGACTGCACCTTCGATGATAACCATCGGTACCTATATCTGATTGGTTCAATGAATTTAAACGTTGTCGTACAAGCGTTTGTGATGAAGAATGTCCAGGTCATTCATTTGAGGTGACTGAGGTAAAACGAAAGAGCAGTCAAAACAATAGACTTCTATTGGAAAAGATGCACCAAAGAAGGCAAAAGTCATTGTATCAACTGGAAAGGTTATGGCAGCTGTTTTCTGGGATGATGGATTCTGAAATATTGATAATTGACTAACTTAAAAAAGGAAAAACATGATAACAGGAGCCTACTATGTATCATTATTGGACCAGCTGAATGATGCAATCAAGAAAAAGTCCTATTTTGGCAAAAAAATATTCTCTTCCATCTCGACAATGTGCCGGCACACAAATCAACAATTTCGATGGGAAAATTGCATCAATCGCACTACGAATTGCTTCTACATCCACTGTATTCTCCAGATTAGGCAACGAGTGACTTTTTCCTATTTTCAAACATGAAGAAATGTCTTAGAAGTAAAATATTTGCATCAAATTCGGAAGTCATTGTTTCTGTAAATGCCTATTTTGAGCAAAATTTGAGATGCGTTTGCCAAAATGCATCGAGTTAAAGAAGATTACCTTGAAAAATAAAAAAACAATTTGCGCAAAAAAATTATGTTTTCTTGTCAAACACTGGCACTTATCACTCTGTCTTCGTATAAAAGATTAATTAAAAGATTACAGAAAGAAAAACTGTGTAAGTGAATACTTTTGTTTTAAAATAGAAATCTGTAATATTTTTGTGATCGAATTTGCACTCCTATATAATAATTTACAAACTGTTAATTTTTTAAATTTCTCTAAAAATGGTCATCTTAAAATCAAAATAAACTTTTTCCTTTCCACGAAACACACATGCGATCTCTATCACAAGTGAATAAATTTAACAAATGATTTTTTTTCAAAATATAAATAAAAGTTTAAGATGTATTTCAAATAAAATATTTCATTCCGAAAAACTAAATTCATGGAGAAAAATCTTGACTTTATATTACGTTTCATGACATCATGAATTTTGAAATTTCATAAAGCGCAAGTATTAGATAAGTGTTGAATGTGAAGAACATATCTCATAACTTAGAGAACAAAAATCTTACAGAATGCGATAGTAAAGCTAAGATTGTGAAATTTATACAAGATACCTCAAGACTAAAGAAACTCATTGCTTTTTACATATTGATCTAGTTGTATATATAAAGAGCAAGCATGTTTCTTGCTTGCAGCTAGCAAAGTCAGCTGCTATTGCAGTTATATAATGCGAATTGCTTACGTCATAACTTCCAAGAACGTTTTTACCATAGTTCACATGAATGTTCACATAGTTCACTAATAAGCTCTTGAAATGAAAGTGCTAAAGATTTATAAATTGACACTCCAAATAAAATATAAATTGAAATATTTTTAAAAAATAAATAAAATTTATTATATCTTTTTTTAACTTTTACAGACGATATACAGGTTTCAAGGAACTTACAAAATCATTTACAAATTTAATTTACAACCGTAAGACGATTTATATTAATTCAAACTTACTGATCAATTACGCATACATTAGTAAATGATTTAACATGTTAATTACAGTGGCTTGATTATATCCCACAATTATGAAACGATGGATTTGTCGCATGTCAATTGGAATATATTCAATAAAGGGATATATAATCAGTGTAATTAATTTGAAAAGAAAAACAATTTTACATTAATATTTAAAAGGTATTCTTTCTTGAATATATAATTAAATTTTAAAAATGTACAATTATTATTATCTTTTTATCAAGTGAAGCGGACTTATAACTGCAATAAAATTAAATTGGGCGTTAATTGACAAAAACTTAATATTTATTATTTTTTTTTTACTTGTCATATTTTATGAATATCGTTAATAATATAAAATTGTAAAACAATTGATACAAAGTAACGATAATCATAGTGCTATATATATATATATATATATATATATATATATATATATAGAGAGAGAGAGAGAGAGAGAGAGAGAGGGGGGGGAGAGATCCCAAAAATATTTACACACATTAATAAAAGCTATCTATGGACTTTCTTCATTTCTTCCGTAATTCTATTTAACAATGTATATTATGATGCTCTCGCAAAAGATGTCTTAATAATATGAAGACTAGAGCCACCGTGCGACCGGCAGGACAGTCAAACAAAATGGCAGATTCATAGTGGTAGTTCAAGTAATGCAAGACCGTTTTTAAGTGGTTAAATTTAAGAATGTGTGCGAAGTACAACGAAAATGGCGGTGTGAGTTTGTAATAGAACCTCCAACATGCCTGACAATTGCACGTATTCTTAGATTCGGAAGGTCTCGCACAGAAACAAGTTCTGCGTCCTCAACTATGGTTTTAAACAGTTTACATGCTCGCCAGAAAAGTTCGCCTAACAATGTGCACAACCTCACAATGTGCAATGTCTACATCGATGAGATTCTACGAGGGCAATAGATAGGACGAAAAGGTGGTGTTAATTTCCCTCCGCGTTCTCCAAATTTAATACCCCCAACTTCTACATATGGCGGACCCTAAAAGATGTGGGATACCGTAGAAAAATAGATACACTGGTGGCGCTACGGGAAGGAATTAAAATGTTGTGTGCAGCAGTCACAGTGGACACTTTGGAAAAAGTTGCTCATGCAGTAGTTCCACAAAATCAGAAGTGTGTGGACGATAATGTGACTACTTTGAACACATGTTATGATTGTAAAACTTGAAACTTACTCGCAGTTATTCTTTGGTGTCCGTGTAATTTTAGTAATAATGTTTTTATGCAGATATTTTATACATTGAACAGAGTATAAAATTTTTGGACCCCTTTGTATATATATATATATATATAAATATATATATATATATATATATATATATATGTATATATATATACATATATATATATATACATATATATATATATATATATATATATATATATATATACGAGTATATATATATATATATACTCGTATATATATATATATATATATATATATATATATATATATAAATATATATATATATATATATATATATATATATGTATATATATGTATAAGATCATTGATGAACAACAGAAATTATTAGCTCAGAACCAAAAAATATAAAAATACGAAGAAAGAGACCAATGAACAAGTGGAATAAGGAAATTAAAAAGTTTATTGGAAATCAGTGAAAAAGAGAGGCATTCAATCGTACAAAATGGAAAATCTTGGAAGAAGCCTTTATCCAGTAGTTGATTGACAGAGGCTGATGATGATGATATATATATATATATATATATATATATATATATATATATATATATATATATATATACACGGTATGTAAACAGATTAAAGTCGAAATATAAATTTATTACAGCAAATTTTTACATTTATACTTGTTTAATTGTAAATAATTGTGATAAATACATACCACTGATTAGATACCATGTACCATTTAATAAAATAATGAAAATTGTTGATAAAGAAATATTTACCATAACGAAACAATGCAGTCGAAGCTTTTTAATCAGAATAATCATAAGTTCGATTGATTGATTGAATATTTGGAAGCTCAAGGGCTTGCCAATACCTCAAAGTTCGAACAAATCAGTAATTTGAACAGGAAATATTTCAAATTAACCATAATTTGATCAGATTATTTTATTTGTTAATTAACAAAATATTTTTTTCCGACGAAATTTTCATTGAGAAACATTTTTTTTTAAAAAGGCTTCGATATAGTTCTGGAACTGTGGGTTAATTTTCTTTCAGAAATGAATTTTCAGTTACTCTATAATAAACCACAAAGAATATCCAATTGAAAATTTTCAATAACTGATAACTGATTACCTTGGGTTTTTGATAATGTACATTTATAGATTTCATCATACTCAGGGTTGTAAGTGCAAAAAAATCTATTTTTTCTGTATATTAGCGTTCAGAAAGTAATAAAATTATAACTGAAATATAACGTGAATATAACAAAAATAAAACGTGATCAACAATCAATTATTGATTTTTTTTAAAAAAAATTCTTGTGGTTTATAGAGTGAGTGAAAAATTAAGTTAGTAAAGAAAAAAACGATCAAAATTTTAATTTTGTAATTATAAGCAATGTAAAAGAAAAAAGAACAAAATCAAAGAAAACGTTTTTATAATAGCAGGATTATTCAAAAATGACCGAGAATCTTGTAAATATAACTTTCCAACGTTACTCATAATATTATAATTAACAGATAATGAAAATAAATTTCTAGGAGAATTGATATATTTTGCACAAAGAATATTACTGTACTGATAACTACTCGGATAATATTATCGTCCAGAGTTTTCCATTCTATGCTATCTTAAGCAATACATGTGTAAGAGTCCGTATTTGTTTTCATCTTCTTATTGTTTTTGATAATAGCATATTTATTATCTCTTCCGGCAACAGTTTCCATTATATCTTCCTTAATATCAGGATCAATGAAAATTTTTTCAAAGTTCTCTTCATTTATTTTTGTCTACATTTCTTATTGTATTCTGTATCGGCTCTTCTGAATAAAAATTATTCATGAAAATCTATTCATAATAATAGTATAATTGTGTTTTATATCTGTGATTTTATTGATATATTGTTCTGATGAGTTTCATTTTTTCGAATCAGTTGACTGTATATTCTTCACAATTAGAGCCCCACACATTAGAGAAAAATGGATTTATTAATTAAAATGTCTAACGAAATAAAATTTTTCTCTTATTTTTTTATATTTCAATCAAAAAATGTATTCAAATTTATAATTGTATATTTTTATACACGTATTTATGATGCCTTTGTGGTATTGTCATTTTGATTAGGTCTCATTTGATCATTTTTGATGATGCATCTTGAATATATTAATCATTAATTTACAACAGAATATTATTAAGACTTAGAAAACTATACCAAAAGCTATTCAATGCATCGAGTCTGAAGAGGACAAGAAAGTGTTTTTGTATATTGTAAGAAGATTAACAGAATTAAAATGAGTGTTTTAAAAAATATGCTTCCTTTTTGATAACTTCTCAGTTCACGAAATGTCAAATATATATTCGTTTTTATTAACAAAAGTTTAAAAATCTGAATATCTTGTTGACTCAGACAACCTTAGATTCAAATGGCAAAGTTATCAGGTAGGTCTACCATGATAGTCTAACTTTTTATATAAAAACAAAAATTATAAAATTGTTAAAAATTCTAAATATAAACACAAAATTATGTTAATATAAATATAGATATATCTTAGGCTTAATCTTTAATTTAAAAAAGAAAATAGAATAATTTTCAATAACATTTGACATTTTCAAACAATTTACACTAATTATATCAATAACAATACTAGTAATATAACATTAAAGTTGTTTTGTATGATGTAATATTTGTTTAGGAAAAATCTAAAAAAGGAAAGTTTTTTTTTAGAAAGTAAACCGATATCATGTAAGCATCCGGGCAAAATTGTTTACACATCTGTTTTTCATCAGTTTTATATCCGATTCGATTTTCATCCGGTCAAAACCGTATGTGTAAAAATGATCTGGAATATACGACGTTTCACTAACTTAAAAGAAATTTAAGAATGTGTTGAGGAATGAAGTAATAGTATACGTTAGAATAGACTTGAAATGAAAAACAGTACAGTTTTTAATTAAAATGTTAAATATCGTTTGAAACTTCTGTAAATTAAGTCATTTTTAAATTCTAGTCATTATTTTTGTATATATATATATATATATATATATATGCATGTATACATTATCTCAGAGAATAAGGCTACACTTGAAACCCAAAAAATGGTTCAAAAAATCGATGGCCGTCTTATACGCCCAATACAAAAACAGAACCTTTAAAATAATACGAAGAATTTATTGTGCTTATATAGAAATTAAATTATTTATTTTTAAAAACATGAACTTAAACTTTGGCATATAACATAAATTCATTGAATAACTCATTTTAACTCATTTAAAAAGAAAACACAGACATAGCCTTCTAGATACAACCCGTGCACGATGTTTTAACACAGTATTTCAAAACAAAGTGATATTTCATTTTTAAATTTTAAATTGAAAAATGTAATTCCTGTTATTTCGATTTTGGACATAAAATTGTATCATGACATGCGAGAGAGGTATTTAATTTAGGATCGTTTTATACGACCGATATATGATAAATGTATAAATTTTATCTCAAATTTTCGATCTTGTCTTATACGTAGGTCGCCTTATACACAGTGATATATGGTATATATATATATATACATACAAATAAATATATATATGCATATATATGTATATATTTTTATGTATATATGTATATATTTTTATGTATATATGAGTATAATATGTTCTTTTCTTAGAAAATGTGAGTACAAAATTATAAAACGAGAAAATAATTAAATATGACGTTAAATTACAATATACGAATAAAAGTTAAGATATATTACTAGTATAAAATACTGGATAATACATATTACAGTATTTATTCTTTAAATAATTTGAACAACACCTCGCCCTCACTCACATCCTAACCCTTCGTAATTCATATTTTTTCTTATAAAGTTTTATAGGCAAATATATGAAAACCTTACTTAATTTAGCTTTCCGGTAACATATATATATATATATATATATATATATATATATATAATTTACATTTAATAAAAATACCTTTGGGTTTATATTAGCTTAATAAATAATATAATAATATTATAAAAATATAGTATTTAAATCCTGGAGTATTTGAACATGTCTCGCAGTTCAGGCATCCGAGCTGAAGAATGCACGAGAAAAAATCTTCTTACCTATCTGTGTTTAATAATTGTTATAGCCCTTTTTCCGACGTCATTCTCCGTTATTCAGCACGAGAAGTTTGAGCAGCTTGTGTTAGTAGATATATATTCAGCAAGTATTATAAATGGAATATGACATTAAAAATTTAATTATACAATGAAAATAATAAAAATAAGGTAATAAACTTAAATATTATAAAAAAACCTTAAAATAAATAAAAATAACATTAAACGAATAAATGAATAAAAATAGTTACGCGATATTTAATACATAAAGGCGATATATAATAAACGTGCCTGTGTCGAAAATTCAGGATATCGAAAAAGACAAAGGTCACCAGGACAACGCATAAATGTCTATTATGTATATATTAATTTTCTTTTTTTTTGGTTAATAAATATTATAAGTAGTATACGGAATATAGTAGTTGATTTGTTAACAGGTACAACAATTCTGAAAATTTGATTGTTAAATATCTACAGAAATGTATATAGTATTAATTTATATCTGCACAAACTAAGAAAGAACTTATTTTCATTTACTTTGCTTAAATTTGTCGAAAGATTACTTGGCAAACGTTCAATAATTTTTGAAATGTTTCAGATAAAGCTTGTAGACTAGTAGGCGCCCATAAACTTTTGTGAGCATGAATGAATCACCAGTTTATCGGTCAATAGGGACATTCACTCTTATAAATATATATATATATATATATATATATATATATATATATATATAAATGTATGTGTGTATGTAAGTATGTATGTGCGTTTCTGGATATACCTACATTAATATTAATATATATATATATATATATATATATATATATATATATATAAAGTATAAAACACATATATAAATGATGATCATTATAGCATTTTTTTTATTTCCGTTTTACAGTTTTTTGTGAAACGCAAATCGTGTTTTTTTAGTATTATTTCCTGGCATCGTAGTAAGACGCCACATTTCTTACTGCATTTTCTTGCAGACTGACAAAACTATATATCATATGAGAGTCATTCAGTGGAATCTCGACCTCTGACCTAATCCTCACTGAACTACGGTTAGTTTTATTTTATCTGTTTATAGTCGGCGCCGTGTAGCCCGTTGGAGTAATCTTGCTCCATTCATCACATCTGAAAATCGTCGTCCCACGTCATGTCTGTAAGTGTTTACCGCTCATTCAGATTGTACGCATTGCAGTAGGAAATAGCAAAGACGCGACAAAGATAACTAAGTTCACCTCCGTTTAGAACATCCCGGTTGTCCAAAGAGGTGGACATTTAAGAAATTATGACCAACAGTTGTACAACCTATTCCGTACCATATAAATATCAGATGTGACATATATTTTCAGTCTCAAAAAACAAATTTCTCTTTAAATAAGTATATAAATCAAAGTAATAAATTCTTTAGAGTTTTCAAACAAGAAAAAAACTTCTATACAAATAAGAATGAAGACTTCAACATACTCACACACACACCATATATATATATATATATATATATATATATATATATATATATTACATTATGTTTCTCTTCCTATATGTGATTGTTTATTTCGGTGGAACATTTATGTGTAATGACGTCAATAAAAAAATTTGATTTACATAAATCCATGAGTTTACTACTTCAGTTTAATATTTGCTCATAGTAGAAAATATTTCCCCGCATTTATATATATTTAGTATAGTATTTTTCTTTTATGTGTTTTTTTATTATTTTGTCTTCTAGTTTGTTGTTTTACGTCATCATGTAAATAAGAACATTTGTTCTATTTTAAGGCTCAATTTCACACGAATTCCTTTTATATAAGTACGTTAAATATATACGTCTATATATATATATATATATATATATATATATATATATTTGTAGGTAAGTGCTGTAGTATTCTTATATATGTATAATATTTAAAAAATTATAATATTAATCTTGTAAGAACTGTAAACACTGAAATGAAATTGACATTATTTTTATTTCTTAATTATATTTGGAACTAGTAAACAATAAATAAAATAGTATTAAATTTTCTCCGATTAGTGCATAGTGATTAAAGGTAGCGAATATAATTGTATTATGTCTTTTTATTAGTTTTATGAATTCGTACGTTGTATAACGGAGTCTATCTAAATAATATATATATATATATATACACACACATATATACATATATATATATATATATATGTTTATATGTATACACATACATATATATATATATATATATATATATATATATATATATATATAAATGAAAATGTTAAAGAACGAACTTGATTTTCTGTCATTACTGTTAATGCAAACTAATTAAAATCTAATTTATCTGTAACCATTGTTAATGAGGTTAGGTAGAAATAGTAAGAAATCAAAGCATTGGGGAAAAATGACCCAACGCAATTAATTTGTATGATTCCAGTTTCATTTCATTTGTGTGGTATTGTTAGGTGATGTTTATTTTCTGATTGCATAACGTAAAAAATTTAAAACACTCTCTAGGTTCAAACATAAATTTTAATACTTCGCGTACTAATATTCGGAAATAAAAAAATACAAAATCATGGTAATAGAACTACTGAAAAGAGATTTTTATCGCTATACGTTTCATATAAACAAATTCTTCTGTTGTAATAATAATGATTATAAACACAATATGAAACAAATGTTTATTCAAGTTTTGTTATTTTTTAAATACAATTCGAAACGTCCCATTGTCCTTGATTCTTCTGATATTTATACTCAGATATTTAGTTAATTACAGTTACAATTTAAAGTTCCGGATCTGATTTAGTTCCAGAGATGTATATTAAGTGTTTAAATTATTTCGTTGCCTTTTTTTATAGAAAATGATTGTTTACCGAAAATTAAATGCATTTTAATATTTAAAATATGCTTCATTATTTTGTATAGCTTTGCTTTTTCTGCCTACTAACTGACAAATACTTTGTCGAAAAAAGATGTCGGCTTTGATTTGATAAAGTATTAATGCATTTTTGAACCTTTTCCACTGTTTTAGAACTTTTTGCATGTTTTGTGCTTCATAATACTTTCCCCAAAAGCTAAACAAATCATTCTCGTGGCTTTGGAAGCATATTTTTCAACTGGAATGCAAAAAGTATGCAATTTTTGATATGCTGCTTTTCGGACGTCATCGTGCTATTATTGTTTTGTGAAAGTATACTAACTGATATATAGTGTTTTTAAATTTTAAGTTTAAAATTTCAAAATTGTGAAAAACGGGAGCATATTTTAATTTATTACGGAGTTATGTTTGGTTCAATTTAAATGCACAATTTCAATTTACAACTAATATTAATTAGTACTTTTTAAAGATGCAACTATGTGTTATGATACCAAACATATAATTGTTGTTTTTTTATGTCCATCGAATTCTATTTACATTATAATTCAAGTTAATTTGTACCACTATTTTAGGTACTATAGTCACTTTAAAGCTTGAAGTCTACTATAGAAGAATATAAAAAACTATCAGATCATTAATCAATATATAGTCTTTGTTCAGAACAACGACATTGTTTTCATAAATGAATTATTTTTTATTTCAATAAATGATTACTGATATTTTCTGATTAATGCGTAAGTGTGTTTCGAAGCTGATACCATCGTTATTAAAGCTTTAAGATATAGAACAATCTGTTAGCTGCAGTGAATTCACATATTGAGTATTTAATTTTTTTTCTGAGAGAACCTTGACACACACTGTTGTGTTTACAACAGATTTTTTATAGCATTACGTCCGTAATTATTTATGACATATTTAGTTGCACATTAAAAAGTGACTTATTGTTGGTTAACTTAAGTACCAATTCCCAGGAAGTATCATACTACATTTACATTTTGAGCATCGGAAACAGAAAGCTCATGAGTTATACTTCGATATTCAATATCTTTTGATGGTTTTTGGAGCTTTGATCGTGAAGCATAACTGTAAGAGATTCTTGGACTGAAGAGTTCTAGTCGCGAGAATGCGGTCTTGAAATAGTCAGCTAATAATTGAATCCGGTTATAGACCAATACTTCAACCGTAATGCAATGTAATTTAGCCGAAAAAGTTAAGAAACGTTTCGTTTTTTTTCTGTATATCGCATATATTTCTTTAATAATTTAGATTTTGTTGAATTTATATACTTGAAGATAAAATTTATTAATATCGTTGAGAAAACAAATCAATTATTTAATTCGTGTCTACTTTCTTATACAGAATGACTAAATTTATTTACATTATTTATTTACATAAATGTACATTATTTTTAAAAATAATATTGGTGTTCTTTTGTCAGTCTCAGGAAGTATTTTTAATCAGTCGGATTTTAGATATAAACATGTCTTGAACAGTTAATAGATCATCATTACTTTCTTACAGACGTCCAAATAAAGTTACAACCTATAAAGTACTTTGAACACCCATAATGTATTAATTAATGTCTGTATAAGTAGAGAGAGTTTCCTTATAAATTCTTAATATGGACGGAATTGAGTTTCCTTTCAACATTAATGAAATTTAATACACCATAATGAAATGCAGCTCTAATGTTGTATTAAACCTCTAGCATAATTAACTGTTAACTTAAAACATAGTTCCTGATATGCTTCATGTTAGACGATTGTACATAAATGTATGTCCTTTAGTGCCAAAAGTTTCAATCCAATATTTGTTCCAAATATCTAACTCTGCTAATATAATCCTATATTATTTTTGAAATGAGAGTATAATTATACAGAAACTTTGAATAAAATAAATATATCGTCATACATTTATGATATTTGACAATATTGGTTAAATTTTGTATATATAATATTTCTTGAATTTAAAAATATCTTTGTATTAAGTTTGGATAAAATTATATAGGTATTTTTTAGGTAGACAGTATTGTGTTATATTATTATTTTTTAATAAAAATAAGAATTCTATGTTTCCTTTTTTCTTTACAGCAAATCAATACATTTGTAAATGGCTTAAAATATTCAAACAAATCGATAACCATTTGATTAATTACCATTTTAAAAATTGATCATAATTTTTATTTACAGTTTATTTCTGGTACTGTGACCAAGTTTATGTTCAAAAATGAATTTTTCACTTATCCTATAAATTAAAAAAATTTTTTTTCAAAATGTTAAAAAATGATTATTGCTCATTTTTGATTCTTGTGTATGCTCATTTCGATGACGATTGCATCATTCTCAGTGCGCTAAGTTATCATAATATTTTTGTGGTTTGCGGTGTGAATGAAAAAGTCATTTCTGAAATAAAATATCATTTTTATATTTTTTACCACTTATAACATTTTTATCACATATAATTTTGTTACTTTTAGAATTTTGAAATGTATCCAATATTAAGCATGTTATATTACTTTTAATTGCAATGTAAATTTTTTATATAGAAATTGAACAGTATTTAGTTTCATTAAATAATAATATATTTATTTTTAAATCATTTTTATATTAATTGATTTTTGGAACATTATCGAATTATATATGATAAGTGACATATATTGATGAGTGAATGTAGTTTTTTTTTAATAATTTGATATATAGGTAATATTGTATGATTGTAAAAAAATTAAAATTACCTGCATTATTTCAACATTAAATAAAATACTTTGCATTGAGTGATTTCATATTTATTAATCATATCTTCAGTAATTAATTATAAATTTTATTTTGGAGGTAATGTCGGTAGTTGTCGATGTGTCTTTAAATCTGAAATAATTTTTAATTTTATTTATTCATCATATGGTTTTAAATAATAATTATGTAAAAAAAATAAATAAATAATTAAGTTCTTTTTAATTATTTTCTATAATTTACACACGTTTATACATAATATCAATAAATTTCAATTTGTACGTCATTAGTAAACATCTAGAGGATATTGAATTTCCATCATATACAATCCAACATGTCCATCACTATTGTTTATATTGCTAACGTGAGTAAACTAGTATGCAGTTTCCAGGGATACAACGTAATTTTCACTGAGTTGTTGGCGTTAAACCCGTGACTCATGCTACATTTGTTTGATTTGTCAATGGTTTCGTGGTTTATTGGATTTCATGAGGAAGGAGGGGGAACAGAGGCTAGCTCTATTCATGAGAGTACGACCGCCTTCTAGTCTAGTCTAGTCTGGATGTTTGCGTTAACTCTCAAAATACCTTTTCACGAAGAAGATTTTGATAACAATGATTAAGAATTAAAAATTTTTATACAATAAGAAGTTTGTGGAATGTAAAAGTGCGTTGCTGATTTTTAACTGATTTCTCGCTAATCTAAAACATATAAATAATTCTTCATTCAACTCTGGAAAATTGTAGTATTAAAATTAGAATATTAGAAAAGTGGAGAGTATTATAAAATTAAAGCATTTACAATAAAACTGTCTTAAATACAAATATCGAAATATCCTAATACTGGGTTCCGTTTTTATTGTCATGGTGAGCAACATAATCAATTGAATTTCATCATATTTGTATTCAGAAATGAAAGAATCAAATAAATTACAGTTGGACATAAATAGAAATATTTACAAGTTGATGCAGAAAGTATTCAGTGAATTGAGAAAACTCTTCGAAATGGATATTAATACCTCATTCATACATTTATCTTTCAATAAAAACATCTCACGCTTTTCATTAAAATAGATAGCGAGCCTAAGACAACGCAATTATTAACTGCGCGCTTATTCCAGTAATACAAACTACAGGGGAATCATACTGACATAGAACGTAGATCTACGTATTTTTATTATTCTACAAACGATCGTTATGTGAGTATTAGAAATCACCTGCGTTTGTCGGCGGAGAGCTCCATAATACTAGGGACAAAAATGATGGTGCAAATCGCATGACTTTCATAAAGGAGACTGGACTTTTTAGTATGACTTAATGTTTCCAATCTAGATATTTTAATATGTTGTGTTGTCATCCATGTGAAGCTCTCAGACTTATTTTAATGTGTTCTTCACGAAAAACACTGTTAATCCTCATATCAGATTACAGTATTTTAAATGTTTCACTGTCATCAAGAGTTTCACTCCTTTTTATTATGTTTGTATATACTGTCCAATAAAAATTAGGTATTTTATCAGTTCAGTTCCTTTACATGTGTTTTTTATCTCTCACTGAGAGAAATATTGTTTTAATGGAATACGTTTAAGCGCTCGGAACTCATACTTTTTAACGTTCAAATTAAGGGATGATTCGAATATAAATGCGCAAACGGGATATGTTTTTTTAAATTATATTTGTGTTCGGGCGCTGATGACTTTAACTGTCTAAACGCCCTAATACCCCAATAACCTAACCTCTATTAAACTCCAGATATCCGATTAATGCGAATATGTGTCATTTATTTTTTTTCCAATTACAGAAATACAGAATTTCTATTACTTCACGAATTATTTAAAATAAATATTCAATAAAGATATTTATAAAACTCATATACATATTTTTATAATCTATCATTTCACTTCACTGAGATTTGTTCTTGTGTATATAATGTAACACAAGAACCAACCTAACGATAGTAAAATTTTAAGAAATATATATATATATATATATATATATATATATATATATATGTATATCTATTTCAGATATTTTAACAATTTTTTCTTTGAAAATGAATGTTTGTAATGTTAAGTGTTATTATAATTTAATATAATTAAAATATTTAATACTGTGGTAAAAGTGAAAAACATATATATATATATATATATATATATATATATATATATATATAAATATATATATATTTGCTTATAGATGAAAAAATATTGACGAAGTTATCGACGATCTTGTCAGCTCAGTATAAAGATAATAATTTTTTTTATAACAGTAAAAATTATTTTGTAATTCGTGGTAAAGGATATCAATCAACGTTGTATGATTTGCAAAATACGTACAGTTAATGTTCATTGTTTTGTATTCGTGTAAAATACTCACACGGAACAGTCAATCAGGAAGACCAGCTTTATAAAACTAGATAATTATGTAAAAGGATATATCAAATGTTTAGATATAGCATTTGAGAAAAGTATGAAGATCTCCTAATTACCCTAAATATTTATTTAGGTAACTAATACATTAAAATCCAATAGCACCAATTTAGAGTTAATGGTACGTCCTAGAAAAAAGACACTTTCCCTCATGTATCTGTTGGAAATTTTGCATTTACAGCTTATTGAGAAATGCTATGTTCGAGTTTTCTTCTTTCTTTAGGATCATAAAAATTTGTATTTCCCATTATTAGTGTCAGGACATTCGTCATCTCAGATACATTTTAATAAACCTATTTTCTGAAATTTACCCCACTAGTAGGGTAAAACAAAATCCCAAATAATTCAAAGGAATGAATGCCACTAGCAAAACGTTTCAAATCACAGGTCTAAAAATAGACAATTATAATTTTATTGATAAATATTATTAAAATGAAGTTATATATTATTCAGTTCAAAAAAAATTTGTTATCACAATCTTAATTTCGACAAGTTGTGAAAAATAGACATTTTGTAACATGTATAGGTAGATGTTTATATTAATTAATTTTTTTGGTAAGAAAATGACCCTTATGAGACAATTCCGTATTAAACTACACAAAGAATTCAAGCATTCAACTTAGAATATCACGAATATATTCTATAACTATGTTTTTATTTTTTCATATTCGTTACATCAATTACTGACCTATTATTTGGAAAGTATTTCTTTAGTAAAAATGGTTTATTTTTCAAAAATAATTGTGTTTTTAAAAATAATTGTGTGTGTGTGCGTGCATAGAAATACTAAAAAGTTCTCTTCTCTAATTCAAACGAGGGCAATTTGAAAAGTTCGCGATCTAACTATGAAAGAACATAACTTGTGTTTTTAAATTACTTTTATTTTTCAATATGGTCCCCCGGTAGTTTAATGCACTTTATCCAGCGACGCTCCAGTGCTTTTATGCTGTCTCGAAAAGATAGAAATTCGCTATTACTATCAGTTCTTCATCTGACGAAAATCGCCTGGCACCGAGAAACTTTTTAAAGTTTGGGAACAGATGAAAATCTAAGGGGACCAACGTACTTAAATTCAGCAAGTTTTGCCATGGACACAACACTTGTATGGGGACGCGCATTATCCTGATGGAAAATGATTTTTTTCTTTGATAAACCTGATCTTTTCTCACAAGACAGCTGATTGATCGAGTCGATCCAAAGTTGGGCATAATACTGTTCCATTATCGTTTGACCTGCTGGAAGGTAGACAATTCGCAGAATCACTTCAGCATCCCAAAAAATTGAAGTCGTAACTTTTCCAGCGGATAAAATTGATTTTTCTTTTTTGGTGGTGGATAATTGCCATGCTTCCATTGCTTTGATTATTGTTTTGACTCTGGAGTATAATCGTGAATCCAAGTATCATCTGTAGTCACAAATCACCAGATAAAGTCAGTCGTATCCCTTTTACATCGATCCAAACAGTCCAGGGAAATTTATACTCGAATTCGTTAATGATAAATTGTCAGCAAATACGGAACCCACCTTGTCGATAGCTTTTTCATACCTAACTCTTCAGTTATTATATGATGCACGCGTTCATTTGAGACACCCACAACGTTAATAATTTCGGACACCTTCAATCGCCGATCCTGTAAGACGATATCGTGCACTTTGTGGATGTTTTTTTCTGTCATTGCAGTTTTGTGATGTTCACTACGCTGGTTATATTCTAAGCTTGCACGACTACATTTAAATTCAGATGCCCACTTCTTTACGGTTATATACGAAGGTGCACTATCACCCAGAATATTTTTCATCTCATTAAAGATTTCTGCTAGTGTTAAACCTTTTTTGACAAAAAAACTTATCACCGCACGTTGTTCAATTTTATCCATTTCAACAACAGTACGAAAAGAGCTTTATTTAAATTTATGTTTACAACAAACTACTTGACACATTAATTATAGAATTTGAGGTTTTTTGTAAGATACACACACACACATATATATATATATATATATATATATAATTACATATATATTTATATATATATATATAATTATATATATATATAATTATATATATATATATATATATATGTATGTATATGTATATATATATATATATAATTATATATACATTTATATATATATATATATATATATATATATATATATATATATATATATATATCTCGTTTTGTAATGCTCCACAAATATTTAAAATATTACCGCCACTTATATGTTAGACCACGAATTTTTCAAGTCACCCTTATACATTAATTACTATATTATGTTTACTTGTATTATTTTTAAAATGTTAAATTGAAGTAAAAATTTAAATTTGTGTTATATAAATGTTTAAATCGAACAAAAAACTTTAAAATTTTATATGTTAATTCATTCTAAAACTTGATAATTAAAGAACAAATACATCCAAAATTCATATTGTTATATAAAGTAGAAATGAAATACTGCTGAATAATAATATCAAATTTTTAGTACAATTGTCAATGAGCTTTTCAATAACTAAAACATAGTTCTAAGATATTGAAATGAAATTTAATTCTATTAGATATAAATCCTGCTACATTACTTATGTTTATTTAAAAAAGTATGAAAATATGTATAGTTTATTCTTTGAAAACATTAACGTTTGAGAGTAACAATATAATAAATACTGACTGACAATATATTTTTAAATACCAAGAAGAGTGACTGGGTTTTTATATTATACGTACTTGTCATAATTCATTTCTAAGTTTGCATTTAAATTTTATTTTGGTATATATTTTTTATTTATTTCAGTGCTTTAATGTATAGTGTTTGATATGTTGTTTTAATTTGTACACATTGCTGAATAGTAAGGATACACAATAATCAATATATATATATATATATATATATATATATATATATACAAAATTTGATACAAAGATACATTTATTTTTAGAAATATATCTCGTTAATAGTTAATAGAGTGAAACCCTATGATTAGAAATAATTTCACAAGTCGTGTTATTGTACTTTGTTAGATTATATGCTGTATTTACACTAACTTGATACATTTTGTATTGACTGTAAATTTGTGTGAGTTGCTTATATTGTATTTATGTACACTGGATTGGTATATTGATTTTTCGTTACAGTAAGGGATGGAAGAGAATTGTATTAGAATGCTTTATTTTGGTTTGATGGCGGTACATTTATATCAACATTATTGTTATTTATAACTTGATGAATTATATAGTAAAATCATGTTTTTAATTTACATTGTATATTTTGTTTACTTGTATTTTCAGAATCATAAATGTCGCGAAGGTAGAGAGTATTGCGCATTCAACTTTTTCATAATTATGTTCTATTCAAGAGAGTTGACAGTGTAAAAATAGTATCATTCACAGCACTGTACATATTTTATATCTCATATTTGTAACTGTTACAAATATTTGTTTACTTTTTATTCATACTGAAATTACTTGGATAGAAGTACGTTATGTGTTAATGATAATGATGAATTTGTAAAGTAATGATCATGTTTGCATAAAACATTATTATAAAGAAATATGTTATAATGATTAAAATACGAATAATTATGAAATAATAATTTCAATCAAAAAATGTTGTTGTACATTAAAAAATTAACATTGAATGTATTTCAAGTTAGCAAATTATTACATACTTCTGAATATCTCGAAATAAGAATTATTTTTGTTAAGTGTGATAAAATATATTTATTTAAATTTATTGATTTTGCACTGTTATACTTATTTTATACGTTTTTATCAGTGTACTTTAGCAATTTTTCTATATTTTTATATTTATATTCTTATATTTCTAAGTTCTATATAACATATATAGCAAACAAAAGTATTTTTGAATGGATTTACTTTTTAATGTTCCTTTAAATTAGTATTGGAAAAATAGTGATTAATTAACTTATCTTCTTGACGTCTTTTATTTATTCATGCAGAAAATAAATTCTGTTTATAAAAAAATATCAGAATTTGTAATTATCAATAACAAATTTTAATTAATCTTTTTATATTTTTTTTATAAAAATGACATGTAAACATGATAATGTGTGTTAATGATCTTATAATTTACGATAATCAACCTTAAAACCTAATTTATGTATGTGTTAATTTGATTTATATGCTTTATTTTATTTATTATTATATTTATGATGAAAAAGACTGAATAATATTATGACAAATGGAATTTTTCTTTTTATTACATGTTAAAAAATTAACAGATATAAATGAAAAAATGTATAACATTTTTTTAGTTTATATTTACTACCTAATGCGTATTTTTGAGTACAATATTATTTTTACTGACTAGTAGTAAGTGTCTTATAAATGAATTCTTTAATTTACGTTACTCCCACTTCATAATATATATATATATATGTGCAGACACATATGTACATACATAAGAAAACGTTAGAAAAACTTCGTTGCTGGTCGATATTTTCTATTTAATATATTGCCTCTTTTATGTAATAAAAAAAGAAAACAGACACGAAAAATACTTTTATCTTGTTCATCTGAATTTTGTGAAGTTACTGTACTCATATTTTGCTACGATCAGTTTCAGTTCTTTATCCAACTTTTCTATTAGTAAAATAATAGTACCGCAAACCACTGAAGACTATTTAAGAGTTGTAACTGGGCATAGAATCTGTCAGTTAAAATGGTAATTGGTATTGGCCAGAAAATCAATTCATTCTCTGAACTTTTTTGATCGAGGTGCTCCTTAAATAGACAACTAATAAAATTGTTATTTGAATTGAAATTATTTCCTTAATTATTAATGAATTTAAACATGAATAACATTTTTCCAATATTGCTTTATTAAAAAACAACGATATACTATATAGATTATATTTTATTTCATTTCAGATGATAAGAAGCATTTAAAAATTAATTGATACGTATAATTTTTATTTGAAAATAAGTTTTTCAATTTGTTTCCTACAGAAATAGGAATGACGTTAAAATAAATACATCTATATCTTTCTATACAAGTATACGTGCATATATATATACAAGGGTAATTTGAAAAGTTCGTGGCCTAACGATGAAAAAGTATAGCTTGTCTTTTTAAATTACTTTTATTTTTCAATATGGTCCCCCTGAATTTCAATCCACTTCATCCAGAAATGCCTTTTCTTGAAGGTCCTCAAAATAGCAATTCAGTGTTGTTATCAGTTCTTCATCTGACGAAATTCGCCTGCCATCAAGGTACTTTTTTAAGTTTTAGGTACAGATGAAAATCTAAGGAGATAAAATCTAGGCTAGATGGAGCAGCAAATCGTTCTTCAATTCACCGAGTTTTGCCATGGAGACAACACTTGTATGACGACGTGTATTGTCCTGATGGAAAATGGTTGTTTACTTTGATAAACCTGGTCTTTTCTCACGATTTGTTTGATTGAGTCGATCCAAAACTTTATCATAATACTCTCTTGTTATCGTTTGACCCTTTGGAAGGCTGTCAATTATCAGAATCCTTCTAGTATTCCAAAAAATTGGAGCTATATCTTTTCCAGAGAATAGAACTGATTTTATTTTTTCTTTTTTTATTCTTCCATTGTTTTAATTGTTGTTTGAACTCTGGAATGTAATGGTTAATTCAAGTCTCATCTGTAGTTACAAATTTCTGGATAAAATCAGTCGTATTCCTCTTAAATCAATCCAAAAAGTCTTATGAAATTTGTACTCGAATGTGTTTATGATCAATTGTTAGCAAATGCAGCACCCATCTTGCCCATAGCTTTTTCATACCTAGCCTTTCAGTTGGGATATGATACACGCGTTCATATGAGACACCCATAACCTTAACAATTTCAGCCTATCTTATAAGACAACATCGTGCACTTTGTGGATGATTTATTGTGTCTTTGCAGTTTTCGGATTTCACACGCAGGTTATCTTTTAAGCTTGCACTGCCACATTTGAATTCAACTGCCCGCTTATTTACGATTGTAAACGAAGGTGTACTATAACTCAGTACATTTTTCATATCATTAAAGATTTATCGATGTTAAACTTTATCTATTTCAACAACGGCACGAAAAGAGCTTTATTTAAATTGATGTTTCCAATAAACTGCTTAACACATTAATTATAAACGTTGAGGTTATATATAAGGTAGATATTTTTTTTCTAATGCACCACAAATATCTAAAATATTATCGCCCGTTATATGTTAGGCCGTGAACTATTCAAATCACCCTCGTATATATTATATATAATACAAAAACATATTAATAATCATTCATATGTGTATACATATGTATATAAACTGTTTGTATACTATTGAATGGTACGTGAGAATTGAATACTATTGAGATAGGACGAGGTAATTAACTCTAAGCATCACTTGTATGCGCACGTATATTGTAAATGGAACAGACAGTTGTAAAGATAGGTATTGAAAACTAATTCTATAAATTAATGACAAAATGTTTGTATAATGTAATGGTAGTCCAGTAGTAGGAATAAATGACTGATCAATGTGTTATGTGCTCAAATAATATCTTTTAGTCAGGATTCTCTTTATTAATAAAGCGATTTTTGGTAATCATTCAACATATGTAAACACATAAAGCTGTTTTACAAAAGAAGTATTAGTTACACTTAATTCTAGTAAAAAATAAAAGAAATATTATTTTTTTTATAATTTAAAATATATGATTTAAATTCCACAGTTTAATTTACTAGTATTAAATACACGATATAGACAATAATACCGAAAATTCTCACATAAAATCGCCCGTACGCTAAACAACGCCTATATCGGTTTTAGTTAATATGTTACTACGGTTAATGAAATACACATTTGCTTTTAGATACTCAACAATTTGTTAATAGCTTTTTTTCATTTCAATAAAAAATGGGCTACAGATGAAGACGTTTACTCTTTTTGGGAATATAAATATTACAAGACAAAGTATTCTTCAGGTTTCGAATAGATAATAACGAGTTTTAAAGAACATTATTTCATAATTTTTAAATTGAGCTTTTTATTAATTGTATTTGCAATATATCATTAAGTAATATTATGGATAACAAATTATGTGGTACTTTTAACTACTTTTAATATGAGTATTTTATAAATGAAATTTGTTTAATCATGGATGAGCAGAGAATATTAATTTCTTATTTTAATATTTGATATTATATGCTAATTATAAGATTTATAGAATTTAAATTTTTCTTTCCTGTTATAGAGTTATGTAATATAAATAGTAAAGCAAAAACAAAATAATAAGATAAATGACGAAGAGAACGACACTAATGGTAGTAATTAATTTCATGATTCCTTTTTCATTAGTATCGATAATTTCGTATTAAAAAATATATAGATATCAGAATAAAATTAATTCGTACACTAAAATTATTACAACAAAAAAAAATGAAAAAATAAAAATAAAGAAGAAAGTATAATATAAATCATGATAATTTTTCTCACATATAAATTAGTAAAATTGAAAAAAGCGTATAATTAAATATTACTTATGATACAAAGTTGCCCTTGTAAACAATATGGGCAGTAAAAATGAAAATGTATTAGGTTGGTAGGAAAATAATTGCGATTTTTGTTTTCTGACTTCTAATCTTATTTTTTTTCAATGTAAGAGTTTTTTCATCATATTTACGTTAATATCATTTTAAAGTGCGTTTTTCGGTCTGAATTTGGTAACATCGATTTTTGTTTTATTATTAATTTTGTTTCAAATTAGAATATTGAATTGGAGATGGAAAAGAAGCAAATAGCAAATTTTTGTATGAGTTAAAAATGGGTGTCACATCTGCTGAAACGGTTCGTAAACTAAACGATGTTTTTAATGTGAGTGCTGTTAAGGAACAAACAGTGAATGGTGGTTCCAAAAATTTCGTGCTGATGACGAGAGCTTTGAAGATGAAGAAGGTTGAGGGCGTCCCTCTACAGTTCATAACGACCAACTGAAAGTGTTAGTTTAATCACAACCACGTACAACAACTTGAGAGCTTGCTCAAGTTAGGGGTTAATAAGCCAACAGTTCTGGATCACTTCAAACAGCTAGTAAAATCAAATAAGATTGACAAATGGGTGCCGGACGAACGAAACGAAAAATAAAAAATTGTAGTTACGAAATTTATTCTACGCTTATTTTGAACAAGAGAAACTATCCATTTCTCGATCGTATTATTATGTGTGGCAGAAAGTGGATCATTTACAATAAAAAAGGATTTGTATAATTATTATACAAAAATGAAGCCCCAAATCATTTCGCGAAACCGAAATTACACCAAAAGAAAATTATGGCGACTGTTTGGTGGTCTGCGTTCGGTATAGTCCACTACATTTCATTACAATCGTTACAGCAGAGAGTTATTGGCAAGAAATCAACAAAATTTGCCAAGAACTGCAACGTATGGTACCCGCACTGGTCAATAGAATAGGTCCAATCCTGCTGTTTGACAATGCATGACTACACGTTGTACGATTGACCCTTCAAAAGTTGAATGAATTGGGCAATGAAAGATTACCTCATCTACTATACTTACCAGACATCTCGCCAAGAGATTATCACTTGTCTAAGCATTTCGACAATCAGGCTGCTGCCGAAAGTGCGTTTCGAGGTTTTATCAGCTCCAAAACTTTTACACCAACGGATTAAATAAACTTGTAATTAATTGGTAAAAATGTATCGAATCCAATGGTGGTTATTTAGATTGATAAAGTTAATTATTAGCTGAGAAAATGTTTAAGAATTTGAAGGTCATAAACTGCAATTATTTTTCTACCAACCAAATATTTAATAATGTATATGACGTGACTTCATAGAATCCTTTCTTGGAGTATTTCTTACAAAATATATTTTTTTCTTATAAATTATTGATTGATAAATATGTAAAGCCAATATTATTGAATTTTATATAATAGTTAATTGAAAATTATAGATTTCATAGAAACATCTACCAAAACCAATAAATGTCACTGATAATATGCACCTTTTCATTCATATGGTAAATTTCGAATTTTCATTATTGTTGTATCTGGTATTTATCAATACATCAAAAATTAAGTGATATAAACTTTTAGAAATAACTTTACAGTTAAGAACTATATGTTCAATTTGATCGACATAGAAATTTAAAGAGAGAAAAAATAAAACTTATATAAAAATATAAAATTAACATTGAATATAAAAGAGATAATAATCTTTAATTTTTTCAAAAATAAATAATCAATAAGAATAGAATTGTAAAAATATTACTAATTATTTATATTTATAAATTAAAATCCTATAGTAATTTAGAAGAATATCAACAAAATGTAACAAATTCTTCTCATATTGTCAATTCCAAAGGTCTAGTATATAAAATCTTAAAACAATATTTTAATTCAATGAAAGCTATATTTGAGTTAGATATTTATTATATTAATTATAAGAACTTTAAATAGAAACTCGGTTATTTAAAAATATTCAAAAACTCTATCAAGTTCTTGACAATTTACAGTAGTTTCTATTTTGTTTTCTTGCTGAATTTAACACGAACTTTTATTTTAATGGTAAATAAATTTTAATAGTGCTACTGTAAATACGTATTTATATTTTTTTTAAAAAAACTATAACATATTTCTACTTTGAATTTAATTAAGTGAATATAGTAATTATTTAATAGTATATCATCAATAAAGTAAAGCAATATTTGAGAATTCACTTTAATATCTCTCAACATTTAAACTGACATGCACGTGCTTATTTTATTCTTAAACATATTTTTCAGAAATTCAATTTGCTATAAATTATAGAATGAATTCTTTCAATATTTACTGAAACTATTTTAGAAATTGATTCTTTATTTAACTATTGCTTCGCTTAGTTGATTGATTCCATTTTAGTATGGAATGATTTTTCATTTTTCGACATAAAAAAGTACTAAATATTTATATTTCTGCAAAAATGTTTTAAATGTAAAATCAATTTTTAGACACTTATTTCATTCGAAAATATCGAAGTACTGTGCTATTGTATGACTGTAGAAGTTTATAGACGAAACTTATTTAAAGTGTAAAAATTTGATTACGTTTTTATTAAATTCGTTCTTCTGTTGAAAATCTCCAACACATGTTTCACAATGATCAAAATTTTCGAATATATATATATATATATATATATATATATATATATATATATTGTAAATAATAAAAGAAATTGTAACATAGTTGATAGTAAATTCACTAAACTTGAATTCAGAAATTATTGTTTACTTTTTCCATCATCATTTCAATTAAATTACAAATATTTTAATTACTTATCCGTAACAAATATGAAAATTACCTGATTTCAACTTGATAAAGCGAAAATTTTTAAATTTAAATATTGTTATTTATTAATATTTGGCTGGTATAATAATAATTGCGGTTTATGACCTTCAAATTCACAACAAAAACCGTAATTATTTTCCTACCGACTTAATAGAAAGTTAAAAAAAATATTTACATATGAATGAAATACGTAATTACATTTTATATTTATTAAAATTAGGTTAATTTCGTCTTAGATAATTAGTTTTGATTTTCAAAATATTTTATGATCATTTAACGTAAAAACACCGTATCAGTATTCAATCATGGTTTATAAGTCGACAACTTTACACACTGTAGGAAAAATAAAGTAGAAGATATTACAAGTAAAGAATCCGTTGCAGATTTTATAAAAAATATGTATATCTTTTTGTTCATGTATATAAATCTGTCATTTTTTTGTTATAAGCAATTTTTGACAATTTTTTTCATATTTTAACATTTGAGTAGCTAGTTAAATGTGAAACAAGTAAAATTTCGAGGAATTATAATTACTTTTTTGCGAATTTACTTATTAAATATGTAAAGTATTAGGTAAAACTTTGATGGAATATTACTACAGTTTGGGATTTAAATTTAGTTATTTATATTATATATGAACTCTACCTGAAGATGGCACATGTACCAAAACTAATACTGAAAAATACACAGAGAATCCAAAAGAACGAAGAGTACTAGGTCGAAATATTCATTATTTTCATAAATATAAAATAAATTACCTTATTTTCTGCACATTTTTACAATTTTTAATAATTTATGTCAATTAATAACGTTATTTTAATCTAAAAGTTTTATTTCGTCAAGTTGAAGTCAGACGGAATTTTTATTTTCTTTGTACTGTTAATACAAGCAAATTTATTAATAAATTTAACCGAAATTATTGTTGAAAAAGTAAGAAATATTTTTAAATCCAAATTTAGTCACCGGATATGGTTATGTTTGAGGGGGGAGGAAGCTATCTTGCCTCTCGGCACTTACACTCGAGGTCCATTATGCCTTCCCTCGACTTGCTCAAAACTACTCGGGAAGTCTCGCTTCCTTCCAGAAGCCTATCAGCCTGCCCGAGTTTATAGACCCTAGTTCGGCCGCGTTGAGGAAAAACTCCCCAAACCATCGTCGCCTTAAATTGACCTATGCTCGACATTCCGCGAGGAGGTGAATGGGGGTCTAGTCGGTCCCCCCACACCATCTACACTTCCCGTCCGTCCTTCGGCCTTGTATATGTTAGTGGTAGCTTAATCTCCCGCCTCCTGTGACAATTTAGTCACCGGACATCATATAATTAATTTACAACTTGCAAAGTATAAATATTAATGGTTTTAAAATTTGAGATAATTTTGTCTGATGTATTTCTAATATAACCTTAACTGAAAAGTTAAAAATGTTATTACACATTTGACTTGAATGAGACATAAGTATTTTGGTTGAAAAATTCTTTAAAAATCAGTATTGTAGATTGTGTTTATGTTAAAATTTATTAAAAAAATCTTATTTAAAATATTCCAATCAAATATTCCAAGTTATATCGTATATATTCAGTGTATAAGGTGCCTCTTAAATCAAAAAAAATGTTTCAAAAAATAAGGGGTCGTTTTATACGCCCAATACAAAAACAAACTTTGAAATAACACGAAGAATTTGTGTTTATATAGAAATTAAATTCTTTATTTCAAAAAAAAGGAACTAAACTGGTGTATAAAAAATTCTTGAATTTGTTATACACCAGGTATAACAAATTCATTAAATAATTCATTGTAAATATTTTTTTTAAAAAATAAAATAGATAGCCATAGCCTTCTAGATACAAGCTATTCATAATGTTTTAATACACAGTATGTCAAAATAAGGTGATCCATTTTTGAAATTTAAATGTGAAAAAGGTGTTCAATTTAGGATCATGTTATGCGACCGATATATGATAAATGTATAAATTTTATCTTAAAATTTCAACTTTGTCTTATACGTAGGTATCCTTATACGCCATGATATATGTTTGTACGTATCGAGTATAAAGACCCATATATGACTTAAAAATTATATTTATTAATCAAAATAAAGCCCATTGGCCTGCATACATTACTCCTTACGGGAAACAAGTTTGTTTATTCCTACAAGATAGAATTCTTGAGTCCTGAAATTAACGAATTCATCAAAAGAGCTTTGAGTTGATGCTTGATTTTTGGAAATCTTCTCTCGTGGGAAATTACTCAGTTGTTTAAAAAAATAATAATCTGTCGAAGACAGGTCCGAAGAATAAGGTGGGTGAGGTAAGGTTTCATAATCTAATTCATTTAATTTTTTTAAGTCATTTGTAAGATGTGTGGTCGGGTTTTGTCATGAAGAAGAATTGATCTTCTTCGATTGACTAATGCAGGCTGTAAATGATGCAAATTCTCATGCAATACCTGATAATATTTTACTGCTGTTATTGTTTCACCAGGATTTAAGTAGTTGTAGTTAATTATGCCACTTTCCCACCACCAAATAGTGATCATAATCTTTTTTTCATGAAGCTTCGGTTTAGGAAACTGTTTTGGTGCTTCTCCTTAGTTTAGCTACTGTGATAAACGTTTCCGGTTCTTGTAGAGAATCCAATTTTTAACATATATGAAATGTGATCAATAGAGGGATTAGTTTTTTTACGCAAAAGAAGCGCAGAGGAGACTTCGTATAGCCGAATTACTTGATGTTAGATTGGTTCATACGGCACCCATTTAACCCATTTTTTTTCCAATTAATTGATTGGATGATCAGCATTGGGTTTGTTCTGTCACTTCCCGAATTGTTACGTGGGTTCGCTTCAATAATAGTTCTTAAATCATTATTATTTATAGTAGAAGGACGTCCACGACCATCCTCATCATCAGGGCTTTCGTTTCCATTACGAAATTCTTAGTACCAGTTTTGAGCGATACGTTCACTAATTGACTGTTTACTAAAAACCAATTGGATATTTAGAAGTTTCTCTTACTTTACGTCCTAATTTAAATTCCTACAACAAAATCGCGCGATTTGCTTTTTTTCTATAACTAACTTAATAGGTTATATCCAACAATACTAAAGAATGAAAACAATACACATAAGATGAAATCAGTGGTGATAATTTCATTGTTTACATTGATGTATCACATAACTATAACAAAAGATAACAGTAATTAGAAAAACCGACGCCAAACTTAAAATGATAAAAACTCGCATTTTTTTTCAGCAACCTAACACTTTCTAATTTCTCTATAAAAGATTTTTGTAAGAATTAAATTAGAAAGAAATACGAAAGAAATAAATGCGTGAGTGAATATATATATATATATATATATATATATATATATATATATATATATATAATATATATATATATATACATATATAATATATAATATTATATATATATATATATATATATATATATATACATATATAATATATATATATATATATATACTCGTATATATATATATATATATATATATATATATATATATATATATATGTATGTACTTACCGGTAATGACAGATGAAAGATATTTTTGATTTATATATAAATTTTGTTTATTTGAAAATTATAGTAAGTAATTTAATTTTTTATTTATAATATTCCTATTAAGATATATAATTGTTTTCAAAGTTCGACGAATAAATTATAATAAATAAATTTAATATCATATACATATATATATATATATATATATATGTATGTATATATATATATATATATATATATATATATATATATATATATATATATATATAAATCTATTCACGCATACAATTTATATATATATATATATATACCTACAATCTTCTAAATTTAATATGCAAAGCAAACTGCTTGTAATTCTGTGTAGACAGGTGCTGAAATAAATAAAAGAGCAAGTTTTAGAGTCCCAGTTTGAATATTTTATATGGGGGTAGTATTAAGTCATACTTCTTTAAATTAAATTGTCTTTGTAAATCCTCGTCGTGACAATTTTCATTCCCATTTTATATTCACAGTCTTGTTGAAGCATACAGTATAAAATAATTAACTTCAGCTCACGAATTGTTCAATGCTTTTTATTTAATTTATATTTTATTCTTGTTCCGCGTAATCATTGCAGAAATAGGTGTATACCGTATTCTGTTCATTTTATTTTTTTTAGATTTGTTGTCACTTTTTAGTTTAGAATTGCAGTTCTGAATTGTGTTATTGATTTATGTCATTGTCAGAACTAGATATTTTTAATCAATGTAATTTTGTATTATGTATTTAGATAGAATATTTAGTTTTAAGTATTTGTATTTAATGATTCAACTTAGGCTTCCACATGAAAGTATTAAAAAAAATCGCAAAAATTAAACAGAATCATGTTATCCCCATGTTTAGTTTCATTGTATTTCAGTATTGAATTGGACTGAAATAATAAATAAAAAATAAACAGACTCTTCTTAACCCCTGCGTCCCCTCTGAATACTTTCATGTGGAAGCCTAAATTGAATCACACACACACATATATATTATTTTTATATTAAGTTTTTTAATACAAATATATATCTTGTGAATTCATGCGTGCTTTTAATCAATTTCTTTTTATTTTTCGAATTAGCTTAAGCTAGAATCTATAAAACAAAATATTGAAAATATTTATTTCAAAAAGTTGTGCCAAATCCATTTTATATTATGTCAGTTCATATAAAAATGGAATAGTTACATGAAATAAATGCATTTTTGAAACTTCTGGATGCTAAACTTATATTTATGACTAGCCTCATTCTATTTCGTTAATATTAACAGAATATATAAATTCATATTTACTTCTTCTTTGACTTGTTCTGCGTACATCTCAAAAAAATCATGAATTTAGAGAAAAATCATTTGGTGTCAATTATTGAAGAAAGTAGCCAGTCACTGGTGAAAGTTACTCGCTCAAATAGTCTGCCTGTGTAGTGTTAAGAGAACTTTATATATATATATATATATATATATATATATATATATATATATATATATACTAATAATAATAATGGAAGTTTGTAAATATAAGTTTGTTTAAAGATTTAATTATAAAAATAATTTGTATAGTTATATATTATAATAAATTATTTAAATTTTCCAAAATATTAAATCTATTTTTTAAAGTGAATTAAACAAAATCATTTCTTCTTGAATTTTTACTTTTACTGAAAAAATATTTTAAGTTGAAAGAAAGAAAATAATCCAACTTTTGTTAATTATTAATTTATGTTTTTATTAATATTTATCAATTGAGTTATTTGAAATAGTTTCAATACTCAATCAATTCTCATACATCTTCATTCTTAAATATATTTGTATAATTAAAAGTATATTAAATCGATGTAAGCATTAATTGTACAATTAATTTGAAGTTGGAATGTTAATTTATATGAATATTTTATCATAATATTTTATGATTTTGAAACTAGTAAAACATTTGTTTCTATTACGAAAGTAAGTAAAAATAACCATTAAGGGACTCTACATAAAAAAATAAGCTTGTGTGTTACCAAAATTCTATGTATAATAAATAACCAAGCTATTACTGTATGCTTACACAAGTTTTCAAGAAGAAATATTTGTAACACAAATCAAGTATAATATATTTTAGTTATCTCTAAAACAAATTGTAAATAATGTATCCTACTGCAGTAAATTTTGTATACTATGTTTTCACACTTTTTTAAGGAATTTTGTTATACGATGTTACGATGGAAGTGCACTAAGTGTTTTTAAAGTATAAAAGAATTATTTTTGTAATAAAAAGTATCATACGCGATGTACATGGATAACAATAAACCGCACAGATGTTTTAATAAATTAATTACTTTATTATGGTCGTTTCTCGTTATCCTTTTCTCAACAAACATTCGAAATTTACAAAAATAGTAATTGTTTAGTATTTATAGTTTTCTTCACAATTTAATGTCAAATAAATAATATGTATGTACAGTAAACTCTCGCTGAATGACCGTAATTGGTGCAGGACTAACGCCCCTTCTTTGAAACGATCGTTTTATAAGGCACTTATAATATGTAAGCCTTCTAATTGGTGTAAAGCCTCTAACATCTTAATCGTACATTAGGTAAAATTTAATTTTGAAGGTACGTTAAAGAAATGAAAATAAATTAATTTAGTTTAATTTTTGTTGCTAATAATCTGTTTTTATTCGACGGTGGCCCACTGCAATAATACTGGTCTTTAGAGGAAAAATCACCCGCTATGAAGATTTATGGTAATTCACTACTAGAAAAGGAATCACTTTCAGCCCTTTTTGTGGCAGTGGAACTAGATTAGGGGGAAGTTGAACCTTTAGTAGAAAACCTATCGAGAATGAACTGCTTCTGCGTATTTCTAAACCATCAAAATCACGATAATGCACTACATTAGGCCAAAATCACCTTCAAGAGATGTTTAGTGTATGTACAGTAAAGTTTACTTAATTTAATGGTTAATTATTTGAGGTCTAAAAACTTATTGACAACTAAAGTCATCAGCATCCTTTACGTACTTTGATAAATTACTTTCAATTCCAATTAAAATTAAATACAGTACAAAATTTATATTATAAAAATAAAATTAAATCGCTTGAAAATAATAATTGTACATATTTTTATACTTGTAACGACATTGATTGTTGTCTTGGTGAT